>JAYRBT010000178.1:32266963-32282347 GCA_036023395.1 Myiotriccus ornatus | reverse complement strand
GGACTGGCTGAATCCGTCCCTCTGAGCCATTCTGGCAGGGCAGAATCGATGAGGCTACACCAGGGATGCATTTGGCTCTCTGTGACTGATGCTCTGGGATATTCCTGGGAGTGCAGCTCCAGCCCTCGAAGGGAACACACGGCAATGGTGCTGCATTCCAATGCATTTATATTCTGCTGTGTTCCTTATCGTGCATTATAATATGGCTTATAAGCCTCCTGTAAAGAAAGTTGAAGCAATAAAGCCTGACTGACTGATTGATGCATCACCATTTTTAGGGTCCGTTGCACAAACTATTTGGATAGTGGAAGCCCATAAAGTATAATGTCTGTGCTAAAAGTGACACAATGAAGAAGATGATGCACCTGCTTCAATTTCAGCTTTGAGTCATTATTTAGAGCTGGGGGTCCAGGAGTTGCAAAATACTGCCTTTTTAGTTCCCTACTGGTTTGCCACAAGATAAATGTCTAAAACTAAGGACCCCGGGCACACAATAATAAAAACCTTTTTAGAGTCTAGACCCTTCCACTAGTTAAAGGAAACCTATTCCCATTTTTCTGTTAGGAAAAAAAATGGGATGCAGTTTCCCAGTGGCAGAGATCAAGTTTTTTATTTATGTTAAAAATGTAGGATTTGGGGGGGGGGGGGGAGGAGGAGGAAATGCTTTCATGGACAAGACCAGTGGGTTAAGGGGCAGATCTTACCCCAGCTCCTCAGCTCTGATCCCAGCACACTGCAGAAGGGAGCCAGACTGGCCATGCCTCTCCATGGTTAGACACAAATCATCCTTGTAAATTAGCTGACAGTGTCATTTCCATCTGGGGAACACAGTGGAGATTAACAAAACCCGCTGAAAGCTGAAACCAATTAGAGCACAGTGTTAGTGCAGAATTATTGGCCAAATCAATGTTTCCTTTCCTTTTGGCAAATACAGGCAAACCTACAAGATCTGAGTCACCCAAAATTCATCCCTCTACGAAATCAGTTTAAAATGGAGCCCCTTAGTTCAGTTCCTACCCGCACTGTAGGTTGTACAGGTCTCAGAACAGACACAGATCTTAGAATCATCATCCCTTTTTAAGCTCAAGTCTATTGATGTTCCTTTGAGGACAAATCCTGCAAAGGGAATTTTCCATTCCCACCAAAAGTAACAGCAGTTGGGGACATTCAAATTAAATGGTCCCAGTTACTTTTTTTTTTTTTCCTTACATGTGCTCAGCTATTTTACAGGATTTGCAGCTTTTTCAGTCAGAATGGATGCTCCACTCTAACACAGGCCTGAACACAGGCAAAACTTTCTAAGAAACTGCAAGCACTTGTGAAATTCCCTCTGGAAAACAGGGACATGGACCTCTTGGAGCAAGTCCAGAGGAGGCCACAAAGATGCTCAGAGGGCTGGAACATATCTGCTGTGGAGCCAGGCTGCCAGACCTGGGGGTGTTCACCTGGAGAAGAGAAGGCTCCAGGGAGACCTTAGAGCCCCTTGTAGTACATAAAGGGGCTCCAAGAGGGTTGGAGAGGGACTTTGGACAAGAGATGGAGGGACAGGACAAGAGGAAGTGTCCAAGGTCTCGTTGGAAGGGACTTGGAGTAACCTGGGACAGTGGAAGGTGTCAGCACCAGCCTCTTACCTTTCACATTAACCATTACTATGTGAAAGTCAGGTGGGAAGAGGAGGGAGACGAAGGAGGAGTGAGATCAGATTTTGTTCACGAACCATAAACAAATTTAGCTTGAAATGAACCTTTCTCAAGCAAGTTTATTTAATCCACATTGTTCTTTCCTCTGTCACATTTCTAGCATACAGGCTTGAATCCATGGAAATCGTATATAAAGTGCTTTGCATTTATAGTGAAGTGGCTTGGATATCAAATGACCAAATAGCACTGAGGAAAGGTTAAAGAGTGTGACCTATTGAACACTAACCTTCAACTGTTCTTGCAGGAGATACATTTCCCCTTAAGGAAAATAGCTAACCTTTGAACCTCAGACCTTCATATTTACCTTTTGCCTTCTGGCTCCTACTGATAAAGCTTCAGAAGAAGAACAGTCCTGGAGAGATCAGGTTTGCTTCACCCTTCTGATCAGGTTGGGGTACATCTGGCTGAATTCTGCCCTTTCTACCTACAGGACAAAGATAGTTCCATTAGCTCTAGGAGGCAACATCCAGATCAGAAACAAGCCCTGTTTTCTTCAGGCTCCTCACAGTCGTCATCCCAGATTACTATAGATCCCCCACCAACAAAGAAGGTAGTTATCTGCTCTAACTCACCATCACAAGGTCTCACATCTGTGTATATCACCTGCAGGGTTGACCTACAAAGCAATGACAAATACCCTTCCAGATCAATGATAAATGTCCTGGGTTAGTCTTGGACATTTGGGGAGCAGTGGGACACCATTATACTGCAACAGCATTCTCCTCAGTTGACATTATCTCTTCATTTTGATCTCTTGCAGAGTAAACCAGCACCGATCAGAAGGCAAACTCTGTGCATGATTCTCCACCTCGGTCTCATCAGAGCTGTTCCGAAATACTTTCAAAGAGTTCCTCTTCAGATTCTACTTCCATTCCATCAAGTATGCCACCTTTTCCTACAAGAGACTGTAACACCCTGCAGCAAACTGCATCCACCAAAGGGCTGTACCTATCCTCTTTTCCCTTCTCTCCAATACATTCCAGAATTTGCCCTGCATTCTTCATATCTTGGTGGTCTGTTGGGAGACATTTGATCTATGACACCATTGACTCAAAAATGCTGAGTACAATTCCTAGCCCTATCACAGATTTTCTTCACAACTGGTGTTAAGTTTCCCTTGGCCAGATTATGAACTGATACTCTGGCAGCTGCTCACTTATGCAAGCAGATTTATTAACACCAGTATAAGAAAGTCAGAATTAATTCCTCGTTCTCCTCCTTGAAAATGAGATTATTCTTGCTCACTTTCTCAGCCTCATCAAGTGAATCCAAAACAACAGACTGGATCTTCAGCTGGGCTCAGCTGAGCTCACCTTCCACTAGCCCAGGTTGCTCCAAGTCCCATCCAGCCTGTTTTAAGGATGACCAATACAGAATCATAGAACAGTTTGTGTTGGAAGGGACATTTAAAGATCATGTAGCCCAACCATAGTGCAATGATATCAGCTAGATCTGGGAAGGTATTTCTTGGTAATTCTATCATGATTCTCCTAGTTCATACCAACCTGAACTTCATCCTCCTTCATTATTTTGCACTTGGGCCTCCCATGGAGTGACACCTTTTTTTTTACTGGGGGCAAGTGTATACCAAGAACCACTCACCTGACATTCTTATGTGACCTCATCAAGATGGAGACCTCCATCAAGATGGGGCCCTTCAAAACAAACTCGGCCAAAGCACCAGTTTGCTGTTGCCTGGGTCCCTTTTTGAAATAGGAGTGTAAAAATAATAATAATAATAATAATAACCACCAAACAACAACAAAAAATTAAAACCCACCAAAAATAAATGCATCACCTGACAGGAACAGCACCAAGCAGAGCCCATCCATAAGATGTCATAAAATATTTGCCATGGGTGTCAGAATCAGAAAGGTCAGGATCTCTCAGCTAAGTATCATCACCCATAGGTATGGAAAAAAGTCCCACTGTTTTAAGAGTGCTACAATGCCTTCTCACAATGGAGCAGATAAAAAAGAGGACTGCAGCTTTAACTTTATATTCCTGGCTTTTGTTGGCTGAAGCCGGATCCTTGGTGTTATTTTAATGCAGCAGCAAAGAGCTGCATTTAATACATGATAGGCTCAAGATGTCTCTCTTTTTCTTTTTTTCTTTTTTATATGTGTGCTGAATATCCAGCATGTAATTGAAAAAGGAAAAGGAGCTGCTTGTTTGCTGCCTGATCCAGGAATGATCAAAGGTAGAAGTTTTTCAGACATTACTGACAGAAAGGGTATAGTTAAAGCTGCTTTAAAAAAAGAGAGCCTTCATAAAGAGCCAGTACTCAAACCGCTATTAAAAGCAGGGAGTGAAATGCAGCTTCTTCACCAATTACTGAAAGGAGTGTACACCTTAAAGCACTCTCTGAATTGTGTCAGAGCAGCCTCCCCTCTCCCCCCAGCCCGGCACCCTGGGCCAGGCTGTGTGTGTGTGTGCTGGGCTCTCAGCCCCGTGCCAGCCCATTCACCGGTACATTAGAGAGGGAGGGGGGGAAGGAGCGGGGGTTACAATGCTGCACCAAGTTCAGTTCTCGCTTGTTGTTTGCGACCCATTTACAGCTGAACGGCTCTGTGCAGAGACAGCTCTAAATGACTCTCTCCACCTCTTCACCAAGCCACTTGTTTTTGTCATTTCTTTCTCCTTTTTTTTTTTTTTTTTTTTTTAAATCCAAAGGAAATAATTGATAAACTCAACGCCATCCACCTTAAAGGCAAATGCATATATCCACCTGGTTAAAATTCCTCCTCTTTCTATTTTCCATCTCCCTATATCCATTTTGCTCGGCACTGTTTAAACAATACTTCATCAAATGCAGCCCGCAGCAAATAAAAAGCACAGTAGAGTAAATAAAAAGTTAAAAAAAAAAAAATCACAGGCTGGAGGGTAAGTACTTTTATTCCTGTACTTTCATTGCTTGGGGGAATTATTATTCCATTGCTGGTTTCAGGAGGCGGGGGGAGTTGGGGGGGGTGAAAGGACAGCCATGTTATTCGTGAAATGGATTGCTCCTCTCACTGCTTTTCACTCCTCTGGGTTCTCAAAAGTCCAATGATTACAACAAAGTGTGGCCATCTATTCCGTCTTATTGACAAAGGTCCTTAATTACTGCTGCACCAGTAATACCTGCTATTAAATTCTGCTAAACAGAGGCTGCAAATTAGCCGTGGATCCCGGTAACCTTCTGTGCGTAATTACAGGCAGCGGGATTGACACTGAGGCTTCAGCACTGACCCGAGTCACAGCGACGGGAAACCTTTGTTTATCACCTGTGGTGGGGGGCCAAAACGTGAAATTAAAAGCTCTCCATCAGTGGAAGGCCTTTGGAAGCCCGGGAAAGCAACAGGAAGGCAAAAAGCAAACTGCTCTATATTTATAACCGACTTCTTCAATTGCTATTTAAACCCGCAGCTCATTAACCTGGGTGGCTGCTCCAGCACGCCAGCCGTGCAAAGTTTAAAGTGGCAAAAATTTAGGTTGTCTTTCGGAGGTGTTCCGTATTTCATCGAGGCCTTTAACCTGCATTTAAGAGCCCGTTTGCTGCAATTGTGAACCATAAACAGGTTGTGATGTTGCAAAACCAAACCCAGTAATGCACAAATGCTTCGCATTTCCGTGGCAGGAGGTTGGGAAGCCCAGGTCCGCCTCAGATGGCTTTCAGTGTGAGCCCATCCCAGGGGCACTGCAACCATCACCAGCCATGGCTCCATCAGCTCTGCACGCCCATGTCCCATCCCGGGATCCATCAGCATCTCCTGTTGAACCTCCGTGTGCTCATCACAGTGGGGTTCCAGGTGCCTGGGGGCAGTCACTGAGCACGCAGAACCAACCAGCAGGGCTATCAGAGCAAAAAAGCACCACCAGAAAGCCAGTGCTGTAATTCTTTGTAGTACATCATCCTTGTTACAGGGTCTTGGTTTCTAAAACCAAGTTCCTTGGAAAGGACACGTGTGCAAGGATCTCCCACAGTCTCCTGCCTCCCTCTTTTCTCATTCCTCCTCCCCAGCCTTCACACCCGACTGCTGAGTTGCCCTTAATTCCAGACTCTGAGCACAACACTGTGCAGATGTCCCAATGGCCACAAAAGGTGTGTCAGTGTTATCAGCACCTTCACCACCAGTCCCACTTCCACTAGTGCTTCTGCCACAGTCCCTCTGTGCCCCACACCTCCACTGGAGGCCATTTTGGGGATTCACCCAATAGAGTCATTCAGGTTGGAAAATCCCTCACCAAGTCCAACCATTCCCCCAGCACTGCCAAGCTCACCACTAACCCATGTCCCCAAGTGACACATCCACAGAGCTTTTTGATCCCTCCAGGAATGGAGACTCTGACACTGCCCTGTTCTAATGCTCAACAACCCCTTCAGTGAAGACGTTTTTCCTAATATCTAATCCAGTCCTGATTCCCTGGCACACTGTAAAGTGAGAACATCCTCTGCCATTAGAGATGGAATCAACCAATGCTCTCACCTGACTGCCAAGTCCTGATCCTTGAGCCAGGGCCCAGGAAAAGAGAACCCAGCAGATCTGAGCATCCATGAATGGGTATCAGATTGGCATCCTCGAGATGATGCCAAGGAGAAATTGCAAAGAGCAGGATTCACACAGTTATGCTTGAGCATAAATAGCAGTTCCCACATCATTTTTTAGACAAGTAACTAATGAATCCAGCCTTTATGAACAATTATTATTTGTGACTCTCAAGGACTCTGGTACACATCCTGTGATTCTCACCCCAGCAGCACCTCCACTTCTCCCAGCAGGAAGGAGCTTCTGCCTAGAGATTCCCATTAATTCAGGGCTGTGGCCTGGGTCCTGTGGCTGCTATTCACATCTCTCCTCTCTCTCTAACTCCATGCAATCAAACACAGGGCTCTGAAGTTCTTTAATGCTTTATATGGGCTCATTTCTGCAAGTTACTGAACAATCAGGGTAGAGTGCACAGCACTTTGCAGTTCTGAGGCAAAGATGAGCTTCCCTAAGGAATAAATTTGATTCTGTCCAGAGGTCTAGAACTAGACTCGTTCCACCCCTGAAGTCCCAATTAAGCACTATTTTGAAGACATTAGTGGTATTAAGGTGAGGCATTTCTCAGTCTTTAGGGATGAAGTGGCAGAGCATTACAGCACCTTATTATAGGCACAGATACAACTCCCAGCCTTGCTCCAGGTGGCAGCCAAGGCCAGATGACCCATCTGAAAGCAGAGACCTGATCCTTCACACCTGAGCAGTAATTCTGGCCATGCCCTACCTTCCTGTGCTATTGGCAACACAGCCACCCTGCCCAAACCGTGCAGGGGCACATCCAGGCTCCAGCAGCAAGCTGTGGAATTGGTACCTCCCAGAAAATAAGGAGGGTGGGGAATATCCCAGGTCATAATGGCAAAGCCAAGCAAAAACCTGTGGTCCTTGATCCAAATCTCAGGACTCAAAACATCAGACAGATTCATCATTGTAGGAGCATCACGCCTCCAAGTACAGAAACATATATTTTTACACCAAGGAGACCCATCCATTAATCTAGTATCTTTTAAAATATTATACATTTTTTTAAAATCTCAAAGTGTTGCAGACAGTTAAACCTCTTTGTGTCATAACCACTCAAAATCTTAAAGTCAGAACTCCTGGAGCCTTTGTACTTGTGAGAGGCTCTGCTGACCTCTCCCTGTTTTCTTTAGAAAATAAACTAACTCTCCTGGATTCAGAAACCAGCTTGAAAATGAGGTCTGAGGTCTTTAAACCCACAAGACAAATAAAAAGAACTCACAGTTAATTAGCTTTTAGAGTAAAAGGGCTTTTTTTTTTTCCCGTTGATTCATTTTTGGTGAACACTTCATATTTTATAGCATGTGAGCTTAGCAATATTGGAAATCATGTTGTAGAAGTGTATTTATTGCATTTTTGCACAGCCTTACGTGATAATGACACTGCACGACCTGAGAATTATTACAGGAAGGTGTTTTTTCAGTTAACAATGTTCAGCATTACTAAGTGATGTTATAAATATAAATCATCTGTTTTAACTCCCCTTACAGTGTTCACTTGGCATTAGATTCTACTTCTGGAGAAACTCTCCATGACCTTATACTAAGTCACTAAATAAATAATGCAGACACCAAAGAAACTGCCAGAAACTGAGGGAAGAGACCTTCTTTTTATGGCTTGTGAATATTTGCATTCTTAACAAAATTTTAGGAAGCAGATTCCGTATTAGAACATGTGCTGTAAAATAAACATGAAATTGAGAGGCCATTCCTCTTCCTTTATGACCATACCTTGAGAAATATCTCAAAATGAGCCTGAAAAACATGTTATCTGGAAGTTTCTACAGAGAAAAACAGCCCTGTAGTTTACTGGAGTAATTACCACTTCACTGACTTTTTGGTTTCAAAATCAAGCATCCTCCTTAGCCATTCTGGATTTATAGTCATAAGATACCTTCAGACAGCAGCAGCTCTCAGCCTGGCCCCTTTGCTGCCCCCCAAATCTTCCTGTCTCCCCTCCAAGTGCTCAGACAGTCCAAGTGCAAGGTTAGAGTCACTATTTAACTTCTGGACAGTTACAACAAGTTAAATGAATCACAACTTATTATAAGTTCATTCTAGACAGCACTTTTTAAAAAGTCACTTAGGTCTTTTCCTTCTCAGCTGATCATTTTTACCCTTCCATTTGGGAGAGCTCGTTGGAGACCTTGGAGCCCCTTCCAGTGCCTAAAGGGACTCCAAGAGAGCTGGAGAGGGACTATGGACAAGGGATGGAATGACAGGACAAGGGAGAATGGCTTCCATCTGGCAGAGGGCAGTGTTAGATGGGATATTGGGAAGAAATTCTTCCCTGTGAGGGTGGGGAGGCCCTGGCACAGGTTGCCCAGAGAAGCTGTGGCTGCCCCATCCCTGGAGGGTTGGATACAATCTGGCTTAGTGAAAGGTGTCCCTTTGGCAGGGGGTGGAACGAGATGAGCTTTAATGTCCCTTCCAACCCAGGCCAGGCTATGATCCTACAACTTAAGGGCATGACCTGAAGCTCATGAAGCTCAGCTGGGAGATGCCTTTCTGGTGCCTTTGCCAGCTCGTGATCTGAACACCCACCACCACCTTTCACAGAGCAGGTCTCACCTACGAGGAGAGCCTGGATGAATGTTCATGACTTTGTCAAAGCAAGTTTAAACAGCAAAACTGCTCCCTGATATTTGAGGGCTGCACCAACAGCTGGTGAGCAGGGCAGGCTGCAGAGCAGCCTTCCCCAGAGACAGCACAACAGCTCCAGCTCACATCACCTTAACAACCTTGTGAGGGCACATTCAGCTGGCCTTACCATGGTCATCTGACCTTTACTCACCTCTGTGCTTGGGTCAGACTCTCAGCCTTTGCGAATGGCCTTTATATTAGCATTTGCCCACTACACTTTAAAATATTAAAATGCAATCACAGCTTTCCAGAGCAGGAAACGCTGGTTTGTTTTTTTTTCCTTCTCACTTAAAAGGCACTGAAGTCCCAGAAGAGGCTGTAAATATATGTGGTACTTCACAGCTCAGATGGCCAACACAAGCATTTCTAAACTGCTTGCCTATCAAAATCATATTTGGAGTTGTGCTTTGTAAAGTATGTGCAAATTTTACATTACGAAAGATGCGGTATGACATCGAAAAAGAGTTACTACAACTGTTCTCAAACACTGTAATGCGGAAAAGGGGCCTCCAAGGATTATTTTTATCGCCCTTAGGACTCCTGTTTTGAAGTGCCTCAGCATGGCAGCAGAAAACCTACAATTAAATATTTAAATCACCCTAACAGTGTTTTTTAAGGCAAAAAGAACTTCAGGAGACCTCTTCAGAAACTGAGTTCTTCCTCGTAACATCCCCACGTGCTAGGGAAATAATTTTAAAATAAAAAAGTAATCTAAATTTTATATTGCCCTGGATGTATTAAGCTCCTGGTGAGCAGAGTAATATTGCAGTAAAATATGAAAGTGCAATGCGCTTTTTGATTACATCAGGGGTTTCTATTTGCCACTTTAATCCTTAGAATTCAGCTGTTCCCTGTTCAGTCCTTTTACATCATCCTTAGCTAATCTGTCAAACATTTCAGACAGCCAAACCAATTTTCAGATTGTTGGGGACTTTGCCACAAGCGCCGTGTGCTGTTAATAAGATTTTCATTTGGAGTGATGCCATGTCGTCCATGTTTTCTATTGTATATAAATACTGAGATTTAATGGCTCCAGGTTTTGTTTAATGTTAACATCAACAATAAAAAAAGGGAGGTTCTCAAACGCCAAGCCCCATAGTGAAATGCGCTACTGACAGCTATTTGCAAGGTTAATGTTGTGGAAAACAACATCCATCTTTGAAACAGTTTCATTAGCCCCATACAGCTGACCTCTCCACATAATGTTGTCAAATGTGACGTGCATCAGATTATTGGGAATATGGAGATCAATAAATATGCAACACCAGCGCTCAGAACGCTCCTGGCATCATAGCCCTACAAACGCCATCTAACATCCCAAAGAGTAGCTGTCATCTGTCAAATCTGCGGGCAAATAGACAGGCTTAAGGGGAAAGCTATTGGGAATAGTGAAATACATAAGCAGAGATGAATGTGGGAGTGCAAAGCCGAGGCTCTGATGCATTGCGGTTCCTAACGAGAAACTCCAGATAAACACTTTGGAGCAGGACTCGCCTTATTTGTTAAGTGTAAAACCCCCTTCCGTGAGGCACCATCCACATCCTCTACGTTTGCACTCACTCCTTTCCTCCGTGTTGCTCTTGTCATGAGACCATAGAGTTACAGAATGGTTCAGGTTGTAAAAGCCCTCCAAGGTCATCGAGTCCAACCATGAACCCAGCATGGCCAAGCCCACCACTAACCCATGCATGTCCTCAAGCACCACAGCTACGTGGCTTTTAAACCTCTCCAGGGACAGTGACTCCACCACTGCCCTGGGCAGCCTGTTCTGGTGCTTGATACACTTTCTGTGAAGAATTTTTCCCTAATATCTAATCTAAACCTCCCCTGGTGCAACTTTAGGCCATTTCTTCTTGTCCTAGTACTTGTTACTGTGGAGAAGAGACCAATTCCCACCCAGTTCCAACCTTCCAGGGAGTTGTAGAGGGTGAGAAAGTCCCCCCTGAGCCTCCTTTTCTCTAGGCTGAGCCCCCCAGCTCCCTCAGCCACTTGGCCTCCAGACTCTTCACCACCTGCTTGCCTTGGCCCCTCCACTTTTCCCTCTCAGGATCACCCCACTCGGTGGGACACATCCCAGCATTCTGGGTGTCTTCCCAGTCCAGGTCCAGGAGCGCACTGGGAACTCTGGTCTCCAGTCCTGACACTCCAGGTCTGCAAAGGCAGCCTAAAAATGAGCTCCAAAGAAGAGGAAAGGTGTGTCTGGATGTAGTACCTTCCACAGAAGTCGGTGTGTTTTGGTAATGGAAAAGTAAATAATGAAAAATTATTATTTCCGTTTAATTTTTGGAATAAATTCTACTGACGCAGCATTCTTTTTGTTAATTCTGGTCTTAAGCCAGGATCCAACTGCAGCAGATAGAGAAATCAATGTATATCATGTCAAACCATCAGCACACTTTGGCTTTGAGTCCAAAGAGGTGAAGGTATGAAGCAATGGCAAATAACAGAATTAAAGAGAGGGTTTAGGAGCTGATTTCAAGAGGGAGGAAGAACAGGCAGTACCTTGCATGACTGAGCTCCCAGGAATTTCAACCAAAAAGGAAAATGCAGGTGCAAAGATCCCTCCTACCTCGACTTTGACCGTAGAGAGTGAAAAGATCCAATTTTTTGTCTTTTTTTCTGTATGTATGACATGGTTCTCCTCACCATCTGCTAAATAATTGGGCAGTAATGCTCAGCCCAAAGCTTTGGAGGCATTGGTGTGGCTGCCACAGTGATGGAATTCTGCAATAAATCAGTGACTGGAGTGAGTGGGAGCTGAAAGCTCCCTCGAAACTCACAGTATGCAGAGAATGACACACCTCTGAAGATCACCTCCTGCCAAGGTATATATGTATATTAAAGAGTTCCACTGAGCACATGCAGTCCAATTAAAGAGCTGGGGGATTTTGTTTCTGGGTTTTTCTTTTTCCTTGTGCGGTTTTAAAACCACTGCTCATGTTGTGGAAAAGAAGAACAAACAGAAAGCAGAAAGGTATTTTTGAAGTATACAGTTATAAGGTGCTTGGCTGATAATTTGCAACCTTGGTACACAACATACCTTTTAGCAAGGCTATTTATTTCTCAGGGAGAATGCTACGGTACTTACGATAAAGGCCTCTGTTGGACCTCTTCATCAATAGCAAACCTTTAAGCACAGCACATTTCATAAATAGGAGTTCCACTAACACAGACTTCAAAAGGATAGAACCTGATAATTCAAAAATAGAGCTATATTAAGTGTTCCAACAGTCCATCCATAAAAGCAGCCTCCAAACGCCTCCTCTGTGCAGCATGACAGTCTATTAGAATAATAGCAGGGGAAAGCATAATTACAAGTAATCATTGGTTGGAAAGGAGCTAGTTGTTTTTGTAGAGTAAAATGCCTTCCTGAACCCAGCAGAAAATGCAATGCCGGTTCTAGCGCCGGGGGCAGGAAGCTGCAGAAAATAATCAGGGCACAAATCTTCGGCGAGCCGGGTTTATTTTTTTTTAAAACCCCACGCTGAATATTTCCCTGGTGAACTGCACTTAATTTGCTGCCACAGTTTAAGTCCAGTTGCAGTATTACTGCTGTTGGTTGGGCACTGACAGCCCTCCAGCTGGAATATCACCTTGGGTTTGGAAGATCCGTGACTTAATGACTTTCTTCCCATCAATGTGAAGTTGTCCCTGCTCGTGTCAGGGAGATTGGACCAGATGACTTTTAAAGGTCCCATAGAACCCAAACCATTCTGTGACTGATTTTAGGACAAAGCCTCTCCCCTAGCCATGGTTTTTAACACATGGAAGGCCATCCCTGCAGTCTCTAAAGGTGTTTCAGTGACTTGTAGGAGAAAGTTCAGGAGGGATTGACAGTTCTTCCCCACATCCTCAGAAATGCAGTTGCTGATCTCCAGAAAACCCAGCTCTGAGAGCTCCTTCTCCCTTTTGATTCCTAAGTGCTCTGCCTTCGCTCCTACCTCCTCTGCGCTCCCCAGCCTCAGATGTGTCATGGCGCTCCACCAGCTCACAGATTTGAAGATTACTACTAACTGTAGTAAAAGTGGGGCTGTGGGGTTTATTCTCACAAATCTGTCTCCGGGATTATTTACGGTTATTCTTGTGAGAGTTGTGAATCTCAGTAACCTCTACGTGCCACCTCCGACCTGCTCACTCTGAGGTTCCAGGAGAACACAGCCCAGATGGTGAGGCTGAGGAACTGAAAACTTCATTTGGCATTGCATTCCTCAGCTTCCTGGTCATGTTAAAAACCAGCAGTTTTCCTCACCACAGATGAGGCCAAGAATACGCTCGGGCCAATTAAGCAATTATAATTATACCCCCCAAGTGCCAATCACTTTATTCATTCTGCTATTCCACGGGAAGGACCAGCAACTCCTTTGAATTCACCATGTAGAAAGCACCTCTGTAGACCAGCCTGTATTTCCTTGCCTGTATGATGTTGCTTTTAAGGTAAAAACAGCTCTTTGTGAGGACAGTCCCATTATAAAGTGATATGCTTAGTCACAGCCAGCGCTTACTGAAAAGTTTCGGTGTTCATTACATTAGCTGGTCTTAAAAATGGAATGCAAACCAATTTTAATCAATATGTAGTAATAAATAAATATTAAGGGACTAGCCCACTAATGTACAGGTAGCCTAATTAAAGTAACAGCATTTGCTGCACTCACATACCTTAATTTTCCCTACAAAATCCTTATTGAACCGCTACTTTTTTAAAAAAATTGCATTTGCAATTAGAAACACTGAAGTTACATTATCGATTTTCTGCTAAAAACCTTTTTAGTAAACAAGCACAAACTACATTCATTAAATGTAAGTGCTTGGAGCTATGGTGTGAAATTCAATTCAGCCATTATCATGAATTACACTGATTATTGCTGTAATTATTTTCTCTTGGATACAACTGCATTTCTGTTCCTTGCTAGTTGTGTTGGACATATAACCATGTTCATTTTATAGCTAATAATACTCAACTGTAGTTTCAGCAATTACTATCACTTATACAAATCATTAAGTTAAGCTATGGGTAGCCAGCAAAATTTAAAAAAAAAGGGCAAGTAAAACATCCTTTTTTTTTTTTTTTTTACCTCTAAAATAACTAATGGCATTGGCAACAGAGGAAAATTACTGATGTTAAATGATTTACATTAGAAAAAGTGATCACCTGTGATACACTTTCACTGATATTTTGGTCACAGTGAACTCCGTAATTCTCCATTCAAAACCTGCCAGGTAATCCATCCTTTTGCCTTTACCACACAGGCCAATTGAATAATCCCCTTTTAAAAGTTTATCTGTTAAGGCAACAAACTTTTCTTGGGGGCCATTTACACACTGACAGGCCCCAGGCAAAATTAAATATCCCAATAATTTCATCCATTAAAACTATTTATTTCAGAGATTATTTCAAGCATGGCAACAAAAAAATTGTTTTACAGTTAGAGATCCTTTCCCAAACCTAGTGCCTGTAATCATGAGGATGTGTTGCCAGCGATGGGTATTGCTCTTTTCAGCCCAAAGAACACCCAAATCATTCAGCATTTCTTAGGAGAAATCCATAATTGTTGATTTCAACCATTACTTGAAGTCCAGGATCAAATGGTATAATAAAAGTTATGTTTTTGAAAGGCAGTTATTTCTAGTGCACGATGTAAGAGCAACCATTGAATAACAGAGTGAAAAACAGTAAGGACAGAGAAGTTGGCTCATGATATCATGGCAAAATTTTAGCTGGCAGAGGATCTCCTGGTTCCAGCCTCTCTGCCCAGGATTGAAGCATTTGGTACCATTTGGCTAATACTTGTGTACAGCAGCGTGGATGTACATCACGTCAAACCATGTTCACTGGGCAATCCACGAGCTACTTGTGTAGAGAAAAAAAATTCTACACTTCTGTGCAGGAAAATCTCCCAGGAAGCTGCTGAGCTGAGGACCCAAGGCAGAGAGCGGGTGCTCTTCTGCCTGCAGGAGCTTCAGGTCATCCCAAGTTGATGAATAAATTTTTCCAAATAAAACTTGGACTAATGAGGGAAAATAGAACTAACAGAATCACAGAATGGTTTGGATTGGAAGGGACCTTAAAGACCATCTCATTCCAAACCCCTGCCATGGGCAGCAACACCTTCCACTATCCCAGGTTGCTCCAAGCACCATCCAACCTGGTCTTGAACACTTCCAGGGATGGCGCCAAGGATGCCACAGATTCCCTGGACAACCTTTGTCAGTCCCTCACCACCCTCACAGGCAAGAATTCCTTCCCACTATCCCATCTATCCCTGCCCTCTGGCACTGGGAAGACATTCCTCCTTGTCCTGTCACTCCAGGCCCTTGTCCCCAGTCCCTCTCCAGCTCTCTTGGAGCCCCTTTAGGTACTAGAAGGGGCTTTAAGGTCTCCTGGAGCCTTTTTTTCTCTCAGGTTTCATAGGAGACACAAGCAGAAGCTTTGCCTTGGAGATATTTTTAGCAAAGGAGGCATTTATTCAATATGTTGACCATGTCATCATCATTCAGAAT
>JAYRBT010000178.1:32244138-32261866 GCA_036023395.1 Myiotriccus ornatus | reverse complement strand
GGGGGGGCTCAGCCTGGAGAAAAGGAGGCTCAGGGGGGACCTTCTGGCTCTGCAACTCCCCGACAGGAGGGGGGAGCCAGGGGTGTGGGTCAGGCTCTGCTCCCAGGGAACAGGGACAGGGTGAGAGGAAATGGCCTCAAGTTGTGCCAAGAGAGGTTTAATTTGGAGATAAGGGGAAATTTCTTCACAGAAAGAGTTATCAAGCGTTGGAACAGGCTGCCCAGGGCAGTGGTGGAGTCACCATCCTTGGAAGTGTTCAGTAAACATGTGGATGTGGCACTTTGGGACAGGGGTTAGTGCTGGACTTGACAGTGCTGGGGAAACGGTTGGACTTGATGATCTTAAAGGTCTTTCTAACCTTTCTAACCTTCTATGAAAACCCAAACATGCACTGTATCATTGTCCAGTAGTCATGAACTATCAGTGCAAAAGCTTCTTCTCACACCAAAAAGGAAATAAAAACCATCACAGAGCATTGGACAAAATGTTCCTTTAGGGAACCTGCTTATTATTGCTATTTCTATTTCATATAAAGAGCTTGAAGGAAGCAAGACAGAAGCCCAGCTTGTGACTTTTGACAAACTTTGCTCAAAACCACCAAAAGGTTGTTATGAAAGACAGCAAGAGGTGAGAAGCAAATTATTGCCATGGATTAGAAAGTAATTTGCACTGATCATGTTCAGAGAAATCTCAGAGAAACCCAGTGAGTAGATAAATTGACCACACAACAGCAGTGACAGCCAATATTGACAAATGCAAGGCATGGGAAGAGCCATCAGAATTCACACACAGAATTGTCTGCAAACACACACCTTATATTGAATTACCAGCTTAAAAAAAAGTTCAATCCACAATAAACAGTAGTGCAGGTACATTTGGGGAAGTACAGATATAATAAAATGAATGGCCGTCCTGACTGATCAAAATGAAGGATGACTTTCCTCAAGAAAAACTATCACCAAATAACTTAGCAACAAAATCTTTAAGAACCACAAGCTTTGGTTAAGCCAAACTTGGGGTTAACATTTTTTATTTCCTTTAAGGTGGAGGTGCCAAAGCAGCTAATTCAAATAACCTCAGAAAAGTGTTTTCCTGTTCAATTAGGCTACATAATAATGGTGATTAAATATTTAAACAAGCAGTAAGGAAAACATAAGGATTTACCTTACTTGTTAGAAACAGGGACGAACCCAGTGCACTGGAAACAGGAAATCTTATTTTTTCTTTAACATTCTGGAAGCAAAATGACAGCAAAAAATGGTCAGATACCAATGCAGATATCACTGCCATCTGGTCTTATTCTTAAATAATCTGTTCTTAAATAGCTTTAGCACACATGGCACCACTTTGGGCACACCCAAGCACACAGCTGTGCCCAGGATCAGGCTCATAGAAAGCAAATGGGAGCTTAGAAAGGAAAATCTTCATAAACTATCAGACTGCTCTGACAGAAAAGACAACACCCGCAACTTGTTGCTCTTTCTGACCTTGTGCTTTCTTCTTGTATCTTCCTAAATGTTTTCCAGCTTCTATTTATAGGGTTCCATGAGACCGAGTGCTTCACTATCAAAGTTAGTGACACCAATGGGAAACTGTCCTCCAGGGAAAATATTTTTGTTTATTTCAAATTTTAATCAGTTTTCATCAAACATCTATAAATAATAAGCTTAGTATACACAGAATTTACCCTTTTAGAAGGAAATTAATAAAGTTTCCAGTTCCATAACTTTTATTGAACTTGTATTGGCAGGAGACATTAATAGAAAGTATCTACTCTGCAGCTTCCCTTGTTTGGACTTCTGCTTTTTCAACAAGTTTTGGGCTATTCCTTATTATGTTTGGCATTTGAACTGGGACAAGATAAACTGCTTTTTGAGTAAAACACAACAGAGGATCTCTAGTTTTAAGTACTTCCGATCAGTTTTTGAGGCAGTGGTGCAATCAATGAAAGGATGCTTCTTTAGACTGAAAACCTCTCCCAAAAAAACTTTCCAGCAGAAAGGGAGTTGCAAATTCCTGGAGCCCTCAGGTTCCCATTTGGACTGACATGATTCATGACCATGATCAGGGCTGGAGAGGCAGAAGCCTTCCTCCCTCAGCCCTCAGTCCTCACCCCTCTACAAGGGGATGCAAAGGAAGAAAACACCTCCATCACGAAACATGACACCCAACTAATAGTTACAAATGTGTTTTCCAGAAGAAAGAGTGGGGAAAAGGGCTTTAGAAAAGCTTCTATTCTACTGTACAAGAGAGCTTTTGGCTTTTTTAAGCAGCTTCTTTCAAATCAACTCTAAAAACACCCCTACTCAAGACTACGTTTAGAATCACTGGCTAAAATTACAGAGCTCGTTTCTTATGCCAAAACCAACAGCAGCATTTTCCAAGCAGTGGCCAAATAAAACAAGGCAAGGATTAAATCAATTTAACACCTTCTAGGGTTTCCACCAAGTGCTCCCAGAGAAAAGCATGGGTTTGTTTTCCTGACTGTCTATCTCCTTCAGTCTTTTTTTTTAATTTCATCATGTCTCCTTTGTCTGTGAATACTCGGTGTTGGGAGCATGGCTGGGCAGAGAGGATATAACAACACACATCCACAGAAACAGGGGCTGGATCCTCACAGAGAGCAGAGCTGTGTCTGGCATGCTGAGGAGCCCAGGCCAAGGAAAAGCACTCCAGCAGCTTACAGCATATTGAGTGTGTCTGTCACAGAATCACAGAATGGTTTGGGTTGGAAGGGACCTGAAAGATCATCTCATTCCAACCCTCTGCCATGGGCAGGGACACCTTCCACTAGACCGTGCCTGTGCTGGGACTGCAGCTGCTTTCCTTAAATCCACATTTTGATGGTCAACATCCACGAATTCAACACCAAAAGGCTTTCATCCTCCTGAAAAGCCACCTAACTCAAGACACTGCTTTCACATGCCACAAACACGGGCACAGAGACAGGCTGTAGTGTCAGAGCGCCTTTCTTTTACTTGGTGCCAAAAGGAAACTTAGCCAGAATTCAGACCCAAAAACGTGTGCATTACCATAGTTTTCCTTAAATTACCATCTGTAAAAACATCATTTTCATTTTCCAAATGGGGAAATGTCCCAGCATTTTCTCAGACTAAATGCCTGGCTCTGTAAAAGTGGCTTCGTGCCGATCCGTGAGAGCACAGCCCACCCGAGGGTGTCTCTCTGCTTTCAGCAAGGTCTGGACCACACGGTCTCTTGATGGTCTCTTTTAAACTAAATTATTGCATGATTTGATACAACCCCAAAACTAGGAATGGGTACCAACCTTTATGTTTTGCTTACTCAGTGCGAAGATCATCGATACACAACATGCTCCTGGAAATTATCACCTGTGTTGGCGCCTGACAACTGAAACTCCAGCTGTTATGCACCTCCACCTGTCTTTTGCCCCATGTTTACTTCCAGAGTAGAATTGAGAAGGTTTCCACTTCTGTTTAAAGCTTAGTTAAGGTTAAGATATCTTTCTGCACATAGGAGTAGATGGTGAAGACTCTCCCTTAATAATGTGTTGTCTTTCCTTTCACAAACCCTTAATTATTTTTTTTAAATATATTTATAAAAATATATTTATCTTTACATATATTTATATATTTATAAAAATGTATAAATATCTGCATATCTAATAAAATGCAAATATTGCATTTTATACATATTAATTTGCTGTTAAAGACACAATTACCAGTCTTTCATGTTTGCTTCTTTACTGAGAACCCCTGAGGCTTCTATAAATACAAGAATAAATACTAGGTCAAATATGAAGGTAGCTTCCCAACACAGAAATTATGTAATATTCCCTCCCCAGGTATTTATGTTGTCCCTGTAGTTAATTGGAAGGATTTAACCTGATGGTTTATGACTTTGTAAGACTTTAAGAAGCAAGTCTAGAGCAGGAACACAGAGAGAGCATCTCCCTGGAGTCAGTGGAAGAGCAAATACAGAAGCTGAGGGTCTGGAGTAGGAGCCAACACACAATAAAAGCTTCCTGAAACTGTCCTAGCACGGGGGATAACTCCAGCCTGAAGACACAGCTCATCCCGTTCCATGTCCATGCCCTCAGCAGAGAGGGAGTTGACTCAGATCCCCCGAGTGTAACACGAAGCTCTCGGGGAACAGGGTTTGGTCGCAGCTGGTGATACACCCAGTGACCAGCAGACTGGGGCACGAGAAAAGGTTTTCCTCCTTTCTTCCTAACTAGATCAAACCTCCCCCGAGGCAGGAGTCTCTGCTGGAAAAGGAATGCTCCATGCAACCCCTGCTCCAGGTAGTGCCCTGGCAATGGGATGTGAAGTGACATCCGTCTTGATTTAACGCCGCCCAAGAGCCACCGGGACTCTGAGCAAGCAGCACTTGGACACAATCCAAAGGCCATGATTGTGCATTGCAGGCCTTAGGAACATGTCCCAAGAACACAGCCTCTCTCCTGCCCATCAGTAAGCAAAATATATCCCAGAGGCTTCTTTTGCTATACAGCAATCGGGTTCTGCAAATCCGTTTGCTGGCTGCAGTGCATCTCATTTCCCAGCTTCTTCCCCTCCCACCCCGCTCACCGTGTCTGTTCAGCCCTAACAGCTGCATCTCAGTCAAAAATCAAACCTTTTGCAGACAACTGAGGCTTTAGAGATGAGAAGAAGACATAAAAAAATACCAAAGACGAAAGACAACCAAGCTTTTTTCTCCTGCCTTAGGTGAACACAACAAATCAGATCCAAGTGCAGCCTGTCATGCTTACCTATGCTTCTGTTCACGAGTAATATTTGGATTAAACTAACATATGCATCTGGTCATTATTTTCTTTCTTTAAGTTGTTCCTCAGGATTTGGAAAAAAAAAATAAAAAAGGGGGGGGATTTGAAAAAAAAAAAAAAGGTGGAGGGAGGGGGGAACTTCTGACATTTTCAACCATCCAGAGCTGACCAAGGGTAGAACTACTGGACTCTGAATTTCTTTCTTATGCTGTATCTCAGAACTGAGTGAGTGTCGGAGCAGGATGGCACAGACTGTGTGCATCTGTGTGCATGGGCACACATGAACTTTCCTCTTGCCTCAGCTTTGAGCTGCTGGAGGAAATCTTCAAAATGGGCAACGTTCTCAAGGCAATCAGACAGACTGTCTGCAGCACAACGATTTAATTTGGTCCTGTTGCCCCTTCTGAAAAATGATGTCGACAGGAGATAAGGAGACAGAGAGTTTCAAATTGTTCTATCAGGACCAGTTGCCTGTTGGGAGGAGGCTCATTGGAGGCAATTCAGAATTGTTCCGTCTTTTCCCGAGACAATTCCCAGCAGGACTGTTTGGAGCTGAAGGAAAGGCTAAAATATTTACAGAGCAGGAAGAGGTGCTGTGGGTTTGTACATATTCTGTACAACAGACCCTCCAGTGCATATTTCCCTTACCTTGTTTTGCTCTTCCGTCTGTTTGCTGCTGAAGCTTTTTCTTCCTGAGAGTCTGTTTATTAGCTGAAAATAACAAGAGATTTTTCATTTTTATTTTCCAAGGCAGGCAATTCAAATAATCTCAGAAAATTGTTTCCCTATTCAGTTAGGCTATATAATAATGCAGGACCAAATCTTGCCATTTACTAATAAGCTGAGATGGATTTACTGGGGGAAGACCAAGAGATTGATATGGCTCTAGCTCATCCTCTTCAACACCACACAGGCATGTATTTTCCAGAGGGACTGCCATCAGCCAAGGACAAGGGAGCCTCAGTAGGGACCCCCAAGGTTAAGAACACCTCTCTCATTGCTAAATACAATCATTCTTTTCTAATGCCTAAATTATGGTGGTCATTTTATTGTTTCAATGTTATTTATACATTCATTTTTTATATTATTTACGCATTCATGCCGGTTCATGTTAAAGAAAGCAGACCCAAGATAATCAGTGTGTTATTCTGTATATACTGGTATATTAGCATACAAAGTGATGGCATTTGGAAGTGCCTGAGCCTGGCCAGTCCAGGTTCATAAGTCTCTGAGTTTCATCTCTACAGCTGAAGGACAGCTGCCAATAACACCAGCCAGCAGAGCTTGAGGGGCTCTATTCCCCACCAGGAACTGGGCAAGACAAAGAGGTGAAGCCAAAAGTTGGGAATGGCCTTGCACTCTCTGAATTTTTTCTTGCCTGTTTATTTTCCATTCTTGGTTTCTCTCTCCGTTATCTTTTCAGAGGGACATCACCTCAAAGATTTTGGGGGCTCACAGAAAAAAAAAAAAAGATTCAGTATCTTGTTAAAAATAGAGTTGGGAGGAGCACATCCAAAGTAATTAACTCCTGATCCTTGCAGATGTCATTTGCAGGTCTTTCATCTCAGTTCCTCCACCAAGTTCTAAGCAGACAGTAACATCCAGACCCCAAACATCACCAGCACCATTTTGCCACACCTTTGCCATTTGAAGGAACACATCTCTGCTCAGCAGGGACTGATTTGTTTCTCTCAAGAAACATTTTGCACCTGTGCATTAAAAGGAACTGACAGGGTAAGAGGGTAACACAGGCACCAGATGTTTGACCTGGGTCCCTTTGCTCGTGGCTGAACAGTGAAGGATAAAACAGGGCTGCACTGCAGGACCCCCTGTGAGCACCACTGTGCTTCCCTCACCCATGTCCCTGTCAGGGCACCCAGAGGGGCTGGATCCTGCCACCACAAACCTTTCCCTGCTGCCATCACGGGTGTTCCCACACAGACCCACAGAAAGATACAAAAATCCTCTTCCTCCAGAAAACTTCCCCAGAAAGTTAACCAATTCAAGAAAAACCCTTGCAGGCCAATTTGGTGCACATAAACACAGACAAGCAGGCATGGTCCCATCTCTGCTGCCTCGTGAGAAGTAGAAATGTATTTGCAGAGAAATGAATGACTTGTGCAGAACACATCACGTTAAACACTAAACACTGGCAGAAAATGCAAAGACCTGTGCTGGCCTGTTCAGCTGAGGCTGAACATCTTTGAATTTAATGGGGCACAGTTTGTGCTTAAGAAGGATAACAGCTATTAAGTAAAAGACAAATGTTTATCAGCCAGAGTAATCTCTACTGATGTTCATTCACCATTCAAGACTACACAGCCTACCCAGGTACATTTTATTGTCTAATGTCATAAAAATTTCTATACAAGATCTTACCATACAGTAGAATTGTTTTGTAAGGATTTATCTTTTAAAGTTAGCTCACCAAAACTGAATAAGGCATGAGACACTCAGATTCAGAGCAGTTACAGACCTACAGCTCAGTTTGTGTGTAGATCACAGACAGCAGTTATGGGTTTGATCTATGTACGTTTGGAATATCAGTGGATAGACAACCATGAAAGACATTATCATACACACTATCCCACATGGACAGGCTCTTAATAAAGGGTGATCCAAGGCATATTTTGTTGCTGTGAATGCCAAACTTGAGAAACAAGCTCTCAGGACCCAAGTTTCCTCACAGGTCAGCAATCTCCTGGTCACAAAACAAGAGGAACTCCAGTTCCACACACAGGTTTGCTTTTAAGGACCTCATAGCGAGAGCTGTCTGAGTTTCTGGTCAGTGCAGCAACACTGAGACAGGGAACAGCTATTCAAGAAAGAGTATGACTATGGGCCAGCCCCTCCCTGATTTAGGGCAGCCCTGTGTCCATCTCCCCACCCAGAGCCGCTCCAGAGCCACTTAACCCACCCAGAGTGTTGAAGTGACATCAGCCCTTTGTCACCACTCCTCACTCCTGGATTTAAGGCAGCGAGCACGGCACTCGCTTCACCTCCTCATCCCCGAAGTCCTTAAGCAATTCCCTCCTCTGCCAAAAGGCAGAGTGCTGAAGGTTGTTTTATGACTGAGCAGAGAGCAATGCCAGAATGAGGGAAGTGCAAAGGTGGCTCTCACAGGCTCGTGGACAAGAACATTATTAGATCACCAAGTCTGCCTTTCTTCAGAAGGCAACGTGGAATTTTGTACGGCAAACTCTTCACTGAACATAGTAATTTGTGTTTGACAAAGACTTACAGCCAGAAACTGAAGCCAGATCCATCCAGGTTTGAAGGGTGAGCCTGCCTGGCTGCTGGAGCATGTGACAAAAAAGATGTGGTGGATTCTCTGGCTCTCAGCGTTTCAAACTGTGTCTAAGTGTGTCTGAAAAACTGGCACCAACCAAACACAAGTCACTTAATTCTAAAAAGGGTGGAGCTCTTCACAGCCTGTGTTAAACAGGATGCCCTAATTGAGAAGAGAACCTCATTTTGCACCTTCCTCTGCAAATATCAGCAGTGTTTCCCATGGCACAAACCAGTGCAATATCCCTGTCCCAGGTATGGCCACGAAGCAGCCCTGGGTCTGATCCTGCAGCTCACGAGGTCAGTGGGCTCTTTTGCCATCGAATTCAATCCAAGCAGAAATGGCATTAAGATTTTTCCAGTTCAGATGTCAGCTATTAATTTGGATGATGGTTATTTGATTCCATGGAAAGTCAGCAGAATCAAGTTAAAAAGACAGAGATATATTCATATATCCTTAAACTGGGAGACACCACAACTCACTGATAACCCAAATTAGATTGAGCTAGTGCTATCTCTAGTTAGGATCTTTCACTATGAACAAGGAAAGAGGACAAAGTGGATTAGCAAAGGAAACAGTACATACATTGGCTCAAAACAATAACCAGAAACGTTGGCTTCCATGTCAGGATGTCACTCACGAAGACAAAAATGTTTCAAAAATTACTCCACTAAGAAAAAGCTGAAACTATTCAGAATTAGAGAGACTCTCGAGATGTTGGTGGCATTTATTAACTAATTAGCTAAATGACCTTTGCATCATTTTTATACACAGTTTTCTTTCATAAATATTTCATGAATTACATGCAATTATTAGTAACATCAACTTTGGTGAATTAATTACTGCCAATTCCTATTAATAAAATGCATCCTGTAATAAATAATGTTAGTTTATTACAGAGTATTGGTCTCGGAGGTATTCACATCTGTCAGTTGCCTTCTACTTCAGGCTAAAAGAAAGGTAATCAAATAACTGTAATTATTGTACTAAATATATCACCGTTTGTTTAAAATGTCAATGGGAATGGATAAAGGCATTTGTAACAATCTGAACTGAGTATCCTAATCTGCAGTGGTGTAAGTGCATGTGACAGAGCGCATCACCGTCAGGATATGGGCAGTGTCTGGGGCTGAGAGACAGAAACATCAACAAACAGCTACTTCTTGGTTCACTAGCAGGGCTTTTGCCTACAGGCCATTGGCTTAGAGATACTCTAATAAAGTCACAGGGAATTTAATCTGATGGCTCCTAATTAGCCCTCGTGAAAGGAGTGTTGGAGTTAGTCCAGTTCTGATAGACAGGTTTCCATGACGCTCCCACGACCGGCAGCATCTGAGGCTGTCGGACCATGTACTGCAGAAGAGCAAAAACCAGCCAAGTCCACCTTTCTCCTGCCTCACGGACAACCAGCAGGCTTTTAGCAAGCCCAGGCTCACCCTGGAGCAGCGCTGCTGCTTCCTCCTGCTGCCCTGGAGGGTGGACCCTTCTCAAACAGCTGCCCACGTCTGGCAGCACGGAGGGAACACTCCAGAGCAGTGAATAATTCTCCAGCACCGTGCTGTCCAAAACTGCCTGACACACATATCTGAATGCCTGTACACTAGCAAGCAACACAAGTTTAATTTGGGGACATCTGCCAACATTTAAGCCCTGGTACAAACCACAAACTGTCATCATTTTTCAGGTTTTCACACTGAAGCTTCACAAGATGTTACTTTCTTATTATGGTGTAAAATGTACAATGGGAGCAACTGGAATGGAACTGGGTTTCCTATTCTCCTCTCCCACCCTCTTTTACTTTTTTCCTTCGTCAGATACAAAAGTTCCTAGAGCAAAATAAAAAGGAAGATTAAGATGGAGATGAAAATGGAAAATCCAAACATTGTACCTCAGGCAAAAAAAAAGTATTTGAAAAATAGCAAATCAGGAGCTTCGTACCTGGTATCTGAGGACAGGTTGGGGGACTCTGCACCCCAACAGCTGGGGAAGCATCTTAGAAAGAAGCTGGAATTCCTTCAGCAGAGTTCACAGCTAAACATGGGTCAGCACAGCCCAGACAGGCACTCTCTCCACTAGAAGCTTTCTGCTGTTGTTGTTTTAAGAGAAAATTGCATATATTAGGCAGGCTTTGAAGTTACTACGAGAGTGGAACTGGAAGACATGAGCAGAACATTATAGCTGGTTTTAAAGATGAGGGACGTGTTGACCTGCTCAGGGCTATCCAGGAGCTCTGGATTTCATAAACTTAGAGAAACTTTAGGAAACAGTAAAGCCCTGATCATGGCACGAGCGCATTAGTAAAAGAGAAGGCACTTTCTCAGACCATTCCTTCTGAGACTGGATGGCAAGAATGAGAACCTTTCCCATCACTAGTATCACCTGGTTTGAGTGTAAATTCTTCTGGCTGGGAGCTGCCTCAGTGGGTTTCTGTTGCTTTCTTGATAGCAGAGCACAGATCTCCACCAGGACTTCCCAAGCTCTGTTGTTGCAAAAGCATTTCGTGATTGCATGCCCTGCTTTCCCATAATACTGAGGAGAAGGTTTTGCTCCAGGTACACACCCATGAAGCTGCAGGTTCCCCTTCTTAGCAGGTCTGGGCATTTGCTTTGAGCTGGAGCAGACTGGAGGCAACCAGGCATAGCCAGAGAGCTTTAAATCATGTGACATGAAGGTGCCAAACTTGTTCCTTCGAGCTGTCAACCTCACCAGGGCAAGATCTTAATGCTCAGATTTCGTCCATTCCCTGTTCTTTGATGTGCTCTTCCTCTGGGTTCACACACTGACTTGCAGACAGGAAAAGGAGATTTTACCACTGCGTGGCAAAGAATTTTTTTCAGGACCTTCCTTAATTTCCCTGCACACTGGAGGAGAGCACCCTGCAAAATTGAGAGGCACATTTCTGAAAGTTTGAGGGGCAGAACTGGGAAGAAAATGGGGAAAATCTAGCTTAACAACTCTTTCAATTTTGAAAATTGCAATTTGACAGCAATCCTGTGGGCTGGGAAATAAACGTTCATGCCTTTGCCTCTATAGTCATTTGATTGATGTCAAATTGCTTAAGATGAAATAAAGAGTGAGATGCAGTCATATTTTTCCAGCTTCTTTCCACAGAATTGGGGTCACAGTATTTGGGATCAAAAAGTTATTTATGACACTTATTTTCTACCGCTGATTGCACTTTAGCCTCTCAAAATCTTGGTTTTATCATGAAGATGTGCCTCTATATTCAGGACTTTGCAGCACCGTGGTTTCTTAGACGGAAAAAGTGCACTGCTGCCACAGGAGCCCACCACTTTCATTCTTTGGTCACTGTGGATTCAGATGCAGACCCTACAAAGCCCTTAAATTAGCATATTTTAGAGCATGCAGGCTGTCTTGTTGACTTCAAAGGGTAGAAATGCCATAAACTCACATGTTGAAATGTACACCTTCAGCTCAGCAAAGGTTCTTCCACGGCCTTCTATTCGTGCCGTTGCCAGGATGAGCGGGGACAAGTCTTCCCAACTGATTCCAAAAAGTCTCTTCCACAGAGAGACAGAAAGAGAGAAGTCCCACAAGACCCTGATAATTAATTTCACCTGCTTCTCTCCCACTCCCTCTCCAGCCACCCCTGCTGGACCATAAGGCTTTCCCCCACACAACTGGATTTTGATTCGATTTTGCTTCCTCCTGTAAGGTGAGGGCGCAGACTGGATGTGTCTTGCACAGAGGGGTGTTATTTAACAATACCCCAAAAACTGGATACAGGGGAGCCCTGTGCATTCCTCATTTAGACTAAAAACCTTGCTTTTAGAGAGCTAAAGGCAGCTGAGGTAAATCCATCCCTGGATTTTCTATAAGAATTAGGCGACTAAATGGCTTTTAAAATGGCAATTCAACTCCTAATACGGAGATTGCCCTTATACAATTTGATTCTCATATGGTACTCCATTCATAATTTTTACAGCATTTTGAATTTAAAAGCAAATAAAAATAAATAAATAAATAAGAATAAAAGCAGACAATCACCTCGTCAGAATAACAGGAAGAAAATGACACTGACAAAATATAGGAAATAAGAGTAATTCAAATTACTGTTGATTCCATTTTTACTGAAGTGAAATGCTGCATCCTACATCTTTTCATTCATTCCAATGCCCTAAATGCTATTCAGGTGTAAGAAATTTAAGAAAGAACAGCCACCCAGAACTGAAAACAAAAAGCCCCCCCCCGACATTTAATATTACAACACACATAAAACTAAACGTAATTAGTCACCAAGAGAGGGGGAGAAGTGTTACTAAAACTTTATAAAGATAATTACCTGATATAAAAAGCAACTAACAAGACCATTCTGTGTTGGATATTATCCAGGAAAAAAAATTAAACCTGTGTTGCTGCTTCAATACCATCTAACTAATACTAGGAATTGGCAGAAAAACATCTATTCTATGAATAATAGCTCAACAGTCCCAAAGGACATCAATACATGAATAAGAAGAAAAAAAAATCTCAAGCCTTTCCAAAATGGTGCTAATGCTCCACTGAAACTTAATTTTATAATTTACTGGCAGTCAAGATGGCAGGAAATAAAATAATTTGCTATATATTCTGCACAACAAACCCCCTGCTTTTTCCTGGGAAGGGTAATTATCCCTTAAAAAAAAAAAAAAAAAAAAAAAAAGAAGGAGGAAAAAAAAAAAGAAACAAAAAAAACGACATCTCATATTAAGCTAAAGTCTCATCAAGAAGAAAAAGAGTGCCTCATTACATGTAATTACCAGGGAATTAGAAACATCATTTAACTAAATGAGCGAATAATGCTCAGGATATTGAAGAAACTTGCCTGCACTTCTGCAGAGCACTCTAAGTCCCATTACAAAAATTGCACCTCTTTAATGGAATAATTTTAGGCCTTGTCTGCCTTGCTTTAAAAATAAAGAGCCTCAGAGAGGCAGAAAGAGGCTGAAACTACCATAAACAACTGTTGAAAAGAGCTGCAGAGTAGGAGTAGTCTCTACTGGATACCATGATTTAAAATGACTCATAATCTAACATAATCATGAAAATTAAACCTAAGGACTTGGGTGGGAGGATGGGAGAGAGGTAGGGAAACGAATTACCCTTTTTAATTGTACTTACTCAAGACTACAATGTATTTATAATTATACATTATAGATAACGGGTGAAAGATTCTGAGTTAGAGGTAAATCTTATATAAAGGGATGAAAGGCTGATGCATTAGAAGCTGGAAAAAAAAAAAATAAATAACCATTCCTGCTGGTAGATACTTACTGTCCTGCAATGCAGGTTTTTTTCTAATGGTAAAGAATTACTGGGGGAATTAATAATGGCCACAATAATGCATTACATGCAAGCAACATAAACCACAGCCTCTATTTTAGGCGTTTAAAATTCGAAATAAATATTTCTCTGTCTGTAAAGGTGATTCTGATGCTGCAGTAACAAATAAACTCTGGAAAGCCCTATTTACCACCATTTTGATGCAGAGGTTGATCCCGTGCCAAGAGAAACAAGGTTTTTCCTCGGTGATTTCAGCCAGAGGAATTGTCTCTCAGCCTTATAGCAAGGCCCTAAATTGAAATTAAATTCAGCTCCCTGGTTTCAGTCAGGGTTTGAATCCTGGTTCCACAAGGAACTAAATAACTGAAGTTATTTAGTTATGACAAAGTGACATTATAACAAAGTTGATGCGCAGGAGAAGCATCACCTTAATTTTTTTTTTTTAATAAAACATCCTCAGAGAAATGAAAAATGCAGAGAAGTAAAACAAGGGGATACATAAATCCATCCCCTGAAACACGTGCGCTTCCTCCATTAACATTTTCATCCTTCATTTCCTTCTCTGCACACGGACAAAATCCCTCACTATAAAGATTGCTTTTTACTTTACAGTGAACAGTTCCACAGCAGAGCAAGCTGTAGTATTTGTTAGTACAACAAATACTGAAATAAGAGGAAGAAAAGGGCACTACAGCCCCAAAGTGCTGAATCCAGCCACCTCCGCTGGGTAAAGCAGGATGGCAGAAAATTGATGATTTTTGCTGCTTTTGAGATCATAAACATTTCAGGCTGCTCACACAGGCTTGGTTTGCAACCAGAACTGAGAAAAAAAAAACAAAAGAAAACAAAAAACAACTGTTTGCTTGGAGGTTTTTTTTGTTTAGTTTGGGATTTTGACATTGATTTGGAAGACAGTCGGGGAAATGGCTTGTAAAAAAAGATGATGGGTTAATTCAATGTCTCAGCACATCTGCCACTTACGAGTTACATTTGAGTTATTTCTGATTGTAATGAAATGTTAAATATTTAAACAAAAAATCACCAGTCAGGCAGGGAGGGTGAGAGGGTAAACAGAATTACTTGGAAAACTGTGAATTTTCCAGATTTCAAAAAGAACAAAATAAGACAACCCCTGGCAAGAGGAGAGGAGAAATGGGTTAATAAGCAGCGTGTGAGGTCATCAAACAAAAGCAGGAGTGGGAACACGTGAAGTGCAGCTTGTAGGAAACTCCAGATGCTGGAAGAGGAGCACGATGAGAGGTGTGAACCAGCATCCCTGCAACCTGCAGCGGGGGAATCCTGACAGTGCCAGAGGCTCCACAAACTCACCTGGTTGAGGGGAAAGCCGGGCGTTTACCCCGTGTTTGGACACTCACAAATGCCCAAGTAGGTTCAATCCTACACCAGGATATTGTATATCATGGATTCATCAGCGAAAGGATTGTTCTTCCCAAGTAACTGAAGAAGGGCACTGGAGGGTCTTTCACCTTAATTGACTTTTTAATTCCCGTTCCCTACGGAAATGAGACTCGTGCGCTGACATTGTCTGTGCCTGTCTGCCCATCCCCGTCTCCTCTCATCCCACTAATAACTTTGGAGCTGACAGACCAATTACAACTGGGTCTGAGAGAAGAAGGAGGTCTCAAAGCTATCAAATTCCTGCAGGCAGCCAAGCAGAGGAGACAGCCTTTAATAACGTGCCCAGGAAATCTACCTGGGAAAACTTCCTCCTGATGGTGGAAGAGCTTAAGCCAAAATTTGATTTCTCAAGAAAGAACAACCAAAAGACCCAACTATGTAGAAAATTCTGCAACTCACTGAATTACTTGTTCCTTGTGCAGATAAATTCAGTTTTCCATGGGCAATCTCAAGAATAACACAAGAAGAAAGACAACACACATGGAGATCAGGAGAGAAATACGACTTTTATTAGAATTTGCAGCCTTTGTATTGACTTCCATCTCCATCAAAAAAATATATATATAATTCCAAATATTCCTGTCTCCACCCCATCCTTACAGATCTCACTTCTAACCCCATTATCTGGATAATTAAATTTGGGATGTACAAAACTGTTGGGACCATCTTTCGTACTCTTCAATCGCGATTACTCGCTGCATATTTCATGATATATATCTTTTGCGTGTAATTAGGAATAAAAAATGTAATCCCAAAAAGATGGTTAATAATTTAAATCCCAGTGATTTGATTAAAAGCATCTGAGGATTGCAGATGACAGCGAAAGAACGGTGACTCCATTATAACCAAGGGGGAAAAAAAAAAATCAAGGATTTAAGCACTTTTATTTTTCACACCCAGCACTGTGATCTAAAACCCAAAGATTTTAAGGAGGAACAGAGAGATATATTTCCCCAGATATATTCCCACCACACTTAATTTATGGTACAGGAGTGAGGGTTTTGCACAAAAGACCTGATGTTTTATCTGAAAAGTTTATCTACAAGTATTTTTTTTAAATGCCCCCTTCCAAAATCTCATTAGCAGAAATTAATGTTCTCTTGACTGAAACAGGGCACTCATCTCACTGCCCAGGCAGCATCACCTTCCAGAGCCCCTGTGTTTGCAGGCCACTACACAAAGCCTTCATGTGGGGAATCAAAAAATCTCAACATCAGAAATATGGGGGAAGAGAAATGGCCAAAGCCATGCTCTCAAAATACAGAATTTACAAATTCAAGGGATATTTACACCGTTTTATCACAGTCTGTCACCAGCTGACGTCTTTAAACGATGCAGAGGATGGCAGAGAAGCGTCACCATTAAAAACAGGGACTACATACATTTCAGCAAACTGGGACTGGGAACAGGGAGGCCTTTCCCATTTACAAATACCCTGTTTGCTTCCAGGGAAAACATTCCTGCAGCTTTGCAGCGAGGGACGAGCACCCTACAACCCACATATCTGCACAGGCAGCACTGCAGCAACTGCAGCCATTGACTCCCCAGCAGAACGTGGAATGCCTGTGTGGGACAGGAAAAGAGAATCACCAGTAGGAGACATCGGAAACGGAGGGTGTGCAACACAGGAAATAACAGATATATTTTTATTTTTATTTTTTTTTCCCTGATGTCTCCACTCTTTTGTCTGCTGCACAGGCTACAGCTGTGCCAGTTCTTTTTTCAGCATTGCAAAGCAGATTACAAATTCTCCACTTAATTCTTCTTGATGGACTTTGATTTGCAGGGCCCGAGTTATAATCATTTTCTACCTAAACAACACTATGTCGAAACACAATGGGCACATTTTATTATTACTTTTAAAAGCACAATCTCTTAAAATGCTTGCACTTTCTACTTTCTTCCTGTCACCTCTATCTCTCCCTAAAGCAGTAAATAAATGTGTTCTATTGGAATCTCTCTTGCCACGTAGCAGTATTAAATATCAACACAATATACTGTGGCATTGCATAAAAAAAATCTGCATTTAAGAAGATACTTAACTCTTTTTTACCTGTTTGGTCTCGTTTACCTTTGCAGGGAAGCACTGTCTGTTCGACTGACCAAAAAATTACATCACAGGAATCAAGAAGATTAACTGAAGTAACTCCCCACAGCAAGCCCACAGCAGAGGCAAAAAATTAAACCAATTATGTGCACTAGGAATCAAGACATCTGTTCAAGCCCTGCCTTTGCTCTGTGACGAGGAAATTCACTTCCTTACTCTGCGCCTTTGTTGACTTCTGTGGAATGAGAATATTTCTTCTCTCTCAACCTTTGTCTGTCTTGCCTATTTAGGGAGCAAATTCTCCAGCCAGAATCACTTCTGACAATGCCCCCGTGCAGTGCTGAGAATGAAGCAATTGGTGCCTCTGTTGCATTGTTGTGGCTGCAGAGCTGTGCTGGTTTGCAGCAAACACAAGCGGGGAAAGGCAACCCTTGCCTTAGTTTAATTATCAGGAAATCTTTGGCATAAGTGTTGCTTTGTTTTTCACTTGATGCTACCTTGCTCTGTTTTTCCCGAAGGAGGATATGGTGGTTTTCTGCAAGTGGGAATGGATTAAAATATAAAACTACCTGCTATGCTGCTGGTGTGAGTTGTTTAGTGCTGCTGGTGGTGAAGCTGGATGCAAGTTTAAACTACAGCAATTGTAAGACCGATGTAAACAAAGTATTTATATAGCAAATAAAAGTCGGGTACTCCTGGTTAACCTTCATTCAGAAATTAACCCGAACTCAGAATTAACCTAACTTCAGAAATGCCTACAAAATTAATACATACATTGATTTTAAGAAGTATGATCAGAGAATCACAGAATGGTTTGAGTTGGAATGGACATTAAAGATCATCCAGTTCACCTCCTGCCATGGGCAGGGACACCTTCCACTAGCCCAGGTTGCTCCAAGCCCCGTCCAACCTGGCCTTGGACACT
>JAYRBT010000178.1:32228463-32244038 GCA_036023395.1 Myiotriccus ornatus | reverse complement strand
TAGCCCAGGTTGCTCCAAGCCCCTTCCAACCTGGCCTTGGACACTTCCAGGGATGGGGCAGCCACAGCTTCTCTGGGAAGAATTCCTTCCCAATATCCCATCTAACCCTACTCATTCCCCCTTGTCCTGTCACTCCATGGCCTCGTCCAAATTCTCTCTCCAGCCTTCCTGCAACCCCTTTTGGGTACTGGAAGGTGCCACGAGGTCTGCAGAGCTTTCTCCCAGGTGCTGCTGCCCTCCTGGGGCAGGCCCCACTGCCATGGGAAGCTGAAAATCATGGGCTGAAACACGTTTGTGTTAATGGTGGTGTGGGCCATGGGGGAAGTTAAAACCCTGAGAATTTAAGTTGTTAAACAAACAGGAATCCCTGCCTTGGTTACCAATATTAGTTTGCTGTAACAGGAGCAACGCCAGGTGAGCAAATGATCAGAGCCCAATTTAGCAGTGTAACAACCACAAGTACAATCAGTTCTGCCTTATCTTTCCTGCCCAAAGATGGAACCAGTTCAATCCCCACCGTTCCTGGCAAACGCTGGTCTAACCTGTGCTTGAGAAATTCCACAGATGGAGATGCTGCAGCTTCCTCAGGCCGTTTATCCCTGGGCTTAACCATCCTTACACTTAGAAAGTTTTTCCTAATGCCTACACTAATCTCTGCTGCAATTTCAGCTCATTATGCCTCGTCCCAGTGGACATGGAGAACAGTTTATTCCCTTCCACTTTGCAGGTAATCACAGGAGACTCTGAAGACCTATTACCCTCCCCCCCATGTTGCTATCATGTGTTAGCACATTCACACGGGCTTTACACGCCATAGGACACAGCCTGATGCAGTGAAAAATTGCTGCACATACAGCCTTTGGAGAAAAGACGTATTTCCCAGGGAGTGCCTTTTGCACATCAGTTACAAGAATATCTGGGCAAGTCCCGTGTTTGACTTTTCATTGCTAAATGAATTTTAAACAAAGAATCCGGACGCCTTTCAGAGCAAATGTCACACTGCTGGGGGGGGGCAGAAGTTGTATCAGCTGCACAGAATGACTAATGTTGTGGTTATGATTGTATTAATGGTGTAACCACCAGAATGGATGTTTGCTATTCCAAAGAAATGGATTCTGCTCCTGACTACTGAGACCATTCCCTGATGGAGGACGTGCCATTTAGACCAAATTTGCAAGAGTATCCAACAGTAGAGACACCCAGCTTTTGGGCACCCACCTTAACACACACCAGTGGAATTACTGCTGAACTTAGAGACTGTGTGACTCCAACAGCAGAAAATCCTTCATCTTCAAGGCAGTAAAAAACACTGGACAGTTACAAAAAGTGGGAGACAGTTAAGGAGGATGGAGCTGGCAGTACCCACACAGCTTTGTAAAGCCACTCTCAACAGCATCACTTCAGTGTTTGTAGGGGGCTCAGAGCCTTGAGCTCAGAGCAGAGACTGGCTTTGCCTGGGGAAACACCCACACAGAGAACACATTTTTTTAATATATATATATATTCATTATAATTGCACCAGCAGCAGCATAAAACATCACTCCTGAGATGCAGCAGAGCTCCAGAGCTGCATGTAGTACCCACACACTGATTATCCTGAAGTACTGGCCAACAGGAAGAAGTACTTACCAGCCTGCTTTTGTGACTCTCAGGGCACAGATGCCACTTGGCTTCAAATCCACAGCGTTATGAGGCTCTTGTGAGAGACAACCCGTGATATTCGTCCCTGCAAGCAGTCAGTGGTGATTGATGACTCCATTACAATGATGGCTGGGGCTCCATGTTTTCTCCACAGCCCTCAACACCAGCCAAAAAGCAGCGACTTAAGGAGCTTTTTTAGATCTCAATTCCTCTATCAAGAGTCAGTACATCCTTTGTTCAGCTGCTTGTTATACAGGTCAGAAAAGGCTTGTTTCGTGATTTCTGCAGCTTGTGAACCTCTGCCTTGACCTGCATTTCTAGAAGAGTGCTAATAAAAGGCAGACTAATCTTGTAAAAGAAATATCTGTATTTCAAGTGCACAGTGTGATATTCGTGCCCAACACACGGACACAGCCCTGACCAACATTCATTTTCTCTGTCTGGTTGTCTCACTGTTTTCAACACTCTTGTTGCTTCAAACATTTACATAAAACACCGACACACCACAAAGAATTTTCCTATAATTTTTGAGCCAAAACAGAACTATTCACTCCAATCCATTCCCTCCACATATCTTTGTCCACTGAAACATGCAGATCTCAGCACATCAAGCATTAACAGGTTTTTCCCCCAGCCCTTACCAGTGGAAGTTGCACAGGTGGCACCATTTCCAGGTTGTATGTTTACTCTGTTAACCAAACTATTTGGAATTCCTCTAATTCTCTGCTTGTTTCCCTCTGTGTTGTCCAGCTCTTATTTCACTTTGTACCCCGCACCTCTACCCCTGTAACTCTCCACTCTATCCTTTCCCCATTTCACATTCCCTTCTCCACATCATCACTAAGCCACCTCTTCACTAGTCCCACCCTAATTCTGACCTCACACGTTTTTTTATTTGGACACATCCTCGCTTCAGGTCTGTTTTTTTCCACAAGCAAGGTCATGTTTTGCTCTCAGGTAACTATTTATTTATGGGTTCAATCCCATATTTTTTGATTATACACTTAAAGCAGAGATGGAGAAAGAAGATATAAATGTATATATACCTGCACACACACACATTGTGGTATGGGATGCTGGAACAGTTGACAGTGTTCTTAAACACAGTCTGCTGTTTCAGCCTATAGTTATCCCCAAACTAGGGATTTAGCTCATTATTGCTTTGCTAGTCACTCCCACAGAAACCTTTCGCTCCCATGGTTAGGCCCCAGACCCTCTTTATCAACACAGTCCTCAAAATATAATAAAAAACCCAAACACCAAAGTGTCATCACTTCCTAAGCTGACCTAAAATTCAACCTCTGCCCAACATCAGCCAAGTACCCTCAATGCCAAAAAAACACCCAATTAAAAATGCAAGGAACAGAGATGGTGCACAACCACCAGAACAGAGGCTGGATGGCACTGTGGTGGGGGGCATTATTCATATTTAACTCAGGAAGATCTTTATTTTTTCCAAACCTATCAAAACCAGTTTATATTATCAAGGAAACCACATCCATCTCATGACAAGGTATTCCATATACAACTCATTTACCACGTCTGCCAGGTTGCAGCTCGAGTTTGTTGGATTTCTGCACACACAGAGCTGTTTCCTCTCCATCACCACCTTCTCTGGAACGACTGGTTACTATTCCTGTTGTCAGCAAGTTTGTTTTCTTAGAGGTAATAAAATACTCCCACTGGCTACACAGGCAGTGATAGAAGGGAAGAAGTGGCGATACTAATCAGAAAGAATTTCCAGTAAGGAATGTGCAACACTGAATATATTTATCAGACTTGCAGGTTTAGTCTCTTGATCAGATCTGCATTCCTGTCCAGAAAAAAACACAACACACAGTGTCTGTGTTGTTTTCCTAATGTTCCTTTTCCTAAGAAATTTTTAATTTGTCCCAGTTCAAGCATCTTCTCACACCCATCCCCTACTCCAACATCCTCAAGAAGCTGATACAAAATTTGATTACAGATTAGACTTCTTAGCAATAATGCAAACAAGACATTCAAGGTTTTAGTGTCAATATTTGTTTCACAATCACTGTTACACAAAGTATTTGTTTTCCAAAACCTATGGATATTTATTGAACAAATATCAAAGCAGTGAACGTTTTCATAATCAGGTACTACAAAAGTGATAAGTTTTTCTAAAGGTCGCCTACAGGACTGAACTAATTCAGCTCCAGACAGCAGATAAAAAAACCAGCTTCACTAACATTATAAGCAAGCAAGTAATGACAGATTAAGACAAACTACAGTAAATAAACAAATATTTCTTAGTTAAAAAACAACAGGAGTACAAAGATTGTTCTTCTCACTTCTCCTGTTTTAGTTTAGCCTTGTTAGGAGCAGGTGGGCATCTCTGAAGTATCACCAGGAGTCTAAGTAGACCTGGAATAAATGAACTCTATTTTAGGAAGCAATATTTAGAGGAATCATAAGCAGTAGAATATTCAGCATCCTTTAAAAGCAGAAACTTGTAGAAATACAGCTTTCACTTGTATCTAGGTAAATATATAATAATTTAATGATCAAAAAGCTGCTCTTGCCAAGTCTTTCTGTAATATGGCACCATCTTGATGCATTTCAGAATGCATTGTGCAGAAATGTGAAGTGACTCAAATTAATATGCAAAAAGATCACTATGAAACAACTACCAGTCTTCTGTCCTAAATAACTTATTTTTAGAATAAACCACTGATGACTCACTCTACTGTAACACTAAACTATACCCATCCTTCTTAGTGCCCTAAGGTTGGCACAAGCAACTTGTAAATGTCAGAAAAGCATATAAACCTCGTTAATGTTTTCAGAAATTCATTTAAAGATAGAAACAGGTCCAAAAAGATGCCTGTCTAAATGCATTGCAATTACGTTACAATTATTTTCCAAATACACAGATATGCTCTGTCTTTTCTCAGCTCATTACTGACTCAAACAATTTGCCCTTCTGGGATCAATTGTTTGCTAATAAATAATTGTTTACAGTCACAAAATGATATTAAGGAGTATTCTTATTAGTTTTCCTTCTACAGCCTAATAAGATTCAAAACTAGCTGATTCCCAAGGGTCTAACCTTAACCTTGCTGTGTTTAACAGCCCAGGAAATGATGAACCATCTGTTTCAGAAAATAATGGAGGGCCAAGAGGAAATATTGTTTAATTGTAGATTAACCTCCTCATAAGGCAGAATGAAACATCTACAGAATTAGCAACCACTATTAGCACTGTAAAAAAATAACTGGCAGCAGCTCTTACCCTTACAAAGCCAACAGCAGCAAGTAATCTTTTACTAAATTAAAAAAAAAAATATATGTATGTAAACAAGTACAACCCGATTTTAAAAATAAATTTGGATTATCTATTCAGATTTTTTTTCCCTTGAGGAAATAAATACCAAAATAGTTTTGGCTTTATTTTTCCATGAGCATCCAAATTATTTTAAAACAAATGTCTCCAAGTGAGAGATGTGGGAGTTACAGACTATTAAACACTTCATCTCCACAGGTATAAAATGGCTGCTCCAAAGCAACAGACAAGTCACTGCAGGGAGTGAGGGGAAAGGTCTTGAGGTTTTAAACTCAAGAACTTCGATAATTTATGTATGTCTATTTTTCACACATCTACTTTAAATAATGGAGACGATCTGATAAGGTGTAAGACAGTTTGAGTACCACAAGAGAAAAAAAAAACTAGCAGGGATAAACCACAGGAATCTGAAAATAAAGCCAACTGCTCCTGTGCTGGCATCATTAAGAGCAGCACAACTGTGCCCCATGATGGCAATTTTTCTGTGTAACATTCATGCCAAAGCAGGTTTAACAGGAATCCTTTACCTCCATCCATCAGTCTGCCCCGTTTTGACAGCAACAACGGCAGAGAAGTGTGTTATCAGAGGGCTGTAGCAAACTCCAATACACAGGAACTGAGAGAGCTTTCCCTTGAATTTACACAACCTTCCTAAAGCAGCATCTGAGTTCCCTGCTCGCTGTGACAGCTGGGTGCATGCTCAGTGTGAAAGATTTCATTAATCCCAAGTTTTAAACATCCAAACACAGCCACGTTCACTCAAATAAATTATTCTTGAATTCTTCACTTAATTCCTGAAGCAATGAGCTTGCAATAACTCCACAGCTTCATATAATAGCCCCTATTGAAAGAGGATAAGGGTTTGACATCCTTCTCCTACTAAACAACCAGGCACAATTTTATCCATCAGACGTCTATCAACCTACGGATATTGAAAGCTTGGGCGAACGAGATAAAATCAAACCCAGCCCTACTGTCAAGCTGCACTATCTGCTGCCATCAATAATGCTATTCATGAATTTAAGAAAATTAATAAATCTTGGGCTGAATGCTCAGAAAGCCTCGAGTCCGGGCGGAGCACACTCACTTGGGTTTTGTTTCTGCGTCTGTCACTTGGCGAATATAGATCCCATCTTCGGGGTGCTCGATGTCATCCATCTCGTACATGTAGGAAGAAGCTATTGCCAGGGTGGTTCCATCATTGCTGAAGGCCAGGGATGCAATGCTGGTGGGATACCGATGGAACTGGCACAGCCTCTTCTTATTGAAGGGATCCCAAATATTCACAAAGCCATCGGAACCTCCTGAAAACCAGATTTTAAAAAAAAATACCCATGCATAAATTAAAACTGAGAGGAAAAAAAAACTAGAGGTGCAGCACAGAAAACAAAAAAAGGAAAAGGGGAAACAACTCATAAATGTTTTGTCAGTAAAAACACAGGGTTGATTCATTCAATAAAGAGCACAACGAGCATATCCCAAAATCCTTGTCAAAGCAGTTAAATCTCACTGCGTCAAATAATTTTAAAACCCTGCTCATACCAAGAAACACTACTTAAAGGCTCAGAAAGATACCAAGAAACAATTTAAAGGCTCAAAAAGATATCAAGAAACACTATTTAAAGGCTCAAAAAGATACCAAGAAACACAATTCAAATGCTTAAAAACTCAGGGCATATGAAGCAAAGGCTGACCTGTTTCACATCAAAACTAAAGGAACTGATGCAAGATTTTACAAAAAAATTGAGTATCTGCTCTACCTGTTGCAAAGGTGTTGTGGACATTATGGAAAGAAATGGCATTAACTGGATAAATCTGCTCAATGTTGTTTTCCTTCAAACGGTGACATTTGAAGGCGTATTTCTTCTTCTGGATTTCTGGACTTGGATCCAAATATTCCACGGCGACACGACCTTCAATAGAACTTAAAACATAACCCTACCAAAAAAAAAAAGAAAAAAAAAAATGGAGATACACTTTCAGAAGTTTTCAACTGCAGAAAAGATTGAAATATTATTTATTCTCATACCCCTCTAAATTCTAAGAAAGCGGTAAGGCAGAAAAAAACGTCCAGAGAGAGATTCTCATTGCTACGGTTTTCAGCTGACAGTGAGACTTGTAATTACCTCTGCAGGTCCAAACACAAGCTTGTGCTTGGGGAAAAAAGTGTTAAGAGTTAAGAACCCCTTGTATTTGCTCACCTTCCCCCGGGGCCTAAATATCTGAAATATGAGAGATATTCACAGGACTATTTAGTTTCAGAATTATGTTAAAATTAGTTCAGAGCTGTAGACTAACAACTGAACACTCAAGCTGAAATAGTATTTTCAGTGAAATTTGATTACAAGTCGTGTTAGCTTATCCAGTTAATTACAGTCCTGACTTAGAGCAACCCGAGAAGCTTTTATTATCACTTCTGAGTTAAGTCTGTAATAGATCTTTTCAGAAACAGGATTGCAACAATACCCAGCTATAGCAAGGTTCTTTAAAATCCATAATACAATACAATCTGGAAGATCAGCTTGTTTTACTATAACTAGAACTGAAAATGGACAAAGCATTCATGCCAGTTCAAGAACACGTAACTAGGTCTTGCAATTCCTGTACTATCACTTTGTGAATTCCCTTCCAAATTAGTTTGGCAGAAAAAGCCAATCTTCTTGCTTTACTTCACAAAGAAATACCACAGACACACCACGTTAAGTTCCACAGAACAGCTCTGTGATCATCTAAATTGTACAATTCCCCTGGATAATGGAGCAGGGGTTCTTGAGTACATGCCACAGACTCAGAGATAAAAAAGAAAGAAAAAGATATAAACGACACTCACGTAGTTTTAATCCGGCCCCTGCTGAAGAACCAGGTCTACAAAGCAAAAAGGCTGCTGAGGAACCACCAGTTGGGGCTTTCTCTCTCCACCTTGGAGGGGTGCATGTCTGTGTGTGTGTTTTGGTTTTTAATTACATGACAGCATTGTAATGCATTAAATATATTTTTTAAAAAGGAGACAAAACTGGTGAGTCGGTGGCAAATATTCCCAAACTGTGCTACGGAAAAGAATTAACTTGCAACAAGAAGCCTCCCCTCTCCCTGTTCAATTACAAAACTTTGAAAATAAATGGATTTTTTTTTTTTTTTAAATGAAAGACGCAGAAAACTTGAAAAATAAACCACCATTTTCCTAAAGAGTACCCAGCAGAAATCCAGTTCCTGCCAGGGCTGCCATACCTGTTTGTTGGGAAACGCTCTGATGCAGCGGGTCTGGTACTTGAGGCTGGATTCCCTGCGCTGCTGAACGTACCCCATGTTCCGTAAATCCCACACCAGCACCCTCCGACCCGCCGTCCCCACGATCAGCCTGTCCCCGGACACAGACAGCGTGTACACCTTCAAAAAAAAAACATTTACAGCGGTTAACACTTATTAACCTGCATACCCACCGTTGTTTGGACAAAATAAACCGCCAGCAACGAGCAGGTGATGTTACAATGATGTTTTCAGCCAGAGAACTCCCTTCAGCTTCAGTTCAGGGCTCAAATTTGGGATAAACAGCAGTGGTGTGCAGCTGCTTAAAGCATTAAATTTATTGCATGTAATGGCAAAAGGAAAACCAACCCAAAGGGGCAGATAGGGAAGAGCACGGATAGTGGAACTCATCTCTGCTTGGTATGCACAGTTTGGATTCCCACTGTTAATTCAGGATCCTGCAGGTTAGTCCTACAATACCACAGCACACATTTTCCTCTCTTGTTTTCCTCCACCTGGTAACCATGTGGTTTTTTTTTTAAACTGAATACTTCAGGTGGAGCTTCGTGTTAATAAAGTGAAATAAACTGCCAAGAAATCATTAAAAAAAACCAGTGCTTTGTATACTTTAATAAAATCATGTGAAATATAAGAAAGCAATATGCTTGACACATTTAAAAGGACTATGGATTTGGAATTTCAGCTCTACTCTAAAAATGGGTCCAGAGGTTCTAATTTTGGCTTATCAAATTTCTCATTAAAATATTCAGAGGATGAACTGTTGTTTCCAACTATCACTTCGGACGTAGTTCATGTGAAAATATGTTTTAAAAAAAAGAAAAAGGAAAGAGGTTTAGTCAAAAGCACTGTGTCATCAAATGAATTCATCTGATAGAGCCCAGCAAAGCTGTTGGTTCTGATAAGACTGCACTGAAATATCAGACACAACTTTGGTCTTCATTCCTACAGACAGTGTGTTTCCAAGGAGCTGATTTCTAATAAAAAAACTAAGCAGACAGGTGGGTATGTGTATGCATACATATAGATAAAAAAAGCTTCCTTTAACCTCATCTGTTCACCAGGTATTCCTGCTCTAAAATGTGATTGCTGAACTTCCCTCTTAAGACTGAGATCTTAGGATGAAAAGTCTTAAATGTTCACAGAGGAGCTGCCCAGAAATTTCTGATGATCCCAATTATGCCTAAAAATAGTAAGGAAATTTTGAGCTAACAGTAGTTACACATTTCAACAAGACAGTTTTTGAAGTACCTCTTCATTTTTAACATAAAAATTTACCCCAAAAATATTAATAAACATTATATAAAATGTGTTTGCATACATGTAGGGAAACAAAGGCATAAAAACATTAAATATCTTAAATCTTCTCCACAAACTGATGTCACACCTGTATAGTGAGTATTCTTTCTACACCACACAACCATAAATCAAATGAAACCGTTGTCATGCAGTTGAGTAGGTGTACACATTTATCAAAGGCAGCATTAAAAAAATGACATAATGAACCTTGCTGAACCAATAAGCAGCTTGATTCACTGTGGCTGTCCATTATATGATATTCTGGCAGCAATTTATCACAGTTCTTTACATGCTACATACATCTATAAATCAAAACTAGAAATAATGCAATTACTTTATTCTGAACAAAGGTCTCACCACAAGTAGATTCAGCTCTGCTGGAACAAAAGTAAGAGCTATTTAGGGGCAAAGGGAATCTAATGATGGCTCGTAATTAGGACTTGACAATAGGATGTCACAGTGCTAAATGAAGTTTTAAAAAGGCACAGGCAAAAAAATATTCATATGTAAAATTATCCAAGCCAGCCTGTGTTTAGCAGTCTCTGAAAAAAACAGAAATCACTGTTGTTTAATTCTCTCAGTGACACCACTGTAAGCACAATAAAGATTAACACACCACATGACCGTTAGAAAAAGCTAAAGGTGTAACATTTTACTTTATTTCTCCAAGTCTCCCATTAGCACAGAGGATTTTGGTACTGGAACAATATCAGAATTTACTAGGCATTAGTACAACACAGGTAAATCACCAGAAATTCTGTTCACTTTTTTAACACAAGTGAAAAACCAAATTAGTATTTCAGGGAACCTAAGTGGCCTCCTCCTGTATTTCTGTGCACATTCCCAAACAATCAGACCCTATGACAGCCAGGGTCTGATATATCTAAAATCTTAACACTTAAGGAAATCAATAGTGAATATTGTGAATATTACAATTAAACTAAGCTGCCGGTTTTGTAACATTTTCTTTCAAACTCGCTTTAAATTATAAGAACCTGGTCAAAGCATTCCCCTAAAAATCTCAGTATATTCTGAATACCAATTTTTTAATGTGCAACTTTCACAGCTTAAAACCCACCAAACATAACTGCACAAATTCAATCCAGTTTCAGTGTCCTGCATAATGTTTAAAGTCACAGGATTCACTGTTTAACATGTGCCCTGGAATACAGCACCCAGCACGTACCTTTTCAGGTTGAGAGAAGGTTCCTGCATTACAAGGAGTTCTGGGATCCCACAGTTTAACTGTTTGATCCCAGCTTCCAGTCACCATGACATTCACCTCTGGGCAGTACTCAACACACCTGATGGGAGCATCATGGGCACCCACAAGGTTTTCTGTAAGAAAATACAATACACTGTAACTTTACTGGCCCTACAAACACTCAGAATGTGCGAAATAAAGAATAAAAAAGGACTCTACTGCAGCACAAACATTTTCTGACATTCCACGGGCGCATTTCTATGCCAGGAGTCTCTTTAAGGATAGATCAGACTTCTGAAACACAAGTCTGGCAAAGACCAGGATTGTTAAATTTAAACTTTACTGCAGACACTTTTTTGTCAAGCCCTGGCTATTGGCTGGCTCTGGTGACTATGTCTGGCAGAGGTTTGCTTTTCTCTTTAACACACACACAAAAAAAAGTGAGACAAACTAGTTCCACGTTTTGCATCAACAAGGCACTGGAACTGTTATTTTCAAGCAATGCTTTGTTAGGAACAAAATGTAGTACAAGGCCATGTTTGACAAAGCAAAAGCTTTATACACCCTCTGCCATAAAAGATCATTATTCTAAACACATCCAGACCACAAACCTTTGAAAACAACATGCTCAAGTTTAGTTCAGCTTGTTTAAAGTTACTCTTCCAGATACTTAAATATCCACCATCTAAAGAACTTTAAACACATCCTGTTCATGTAAATGTATAAATCTGAAGCTCAGCCCAGCTGGTGAGACCGTTCATTACTCAATCTGCTCACCTTGGTCCGTGTTTAAATCGTGCATTTTCAGTTGCTGATCCAGCCCTCCACTCCAGGCATGGGTAGGATCCTATAAAGCATAAAAATTCACCTTAGGACATTGCATTAATTTTCCATGGCTGCTACATACCTTTCATTTCCTGGGCTCACAGCAAAGAACTCTCTTTCACGAGTTTTGGGAAGATGGGAATTGAGACACAGGGGTTAAGATCTGGCCCAGATTTAAACAGGCAGACGGCAGAAACTTTGCCAAATTTTTAAGTGCTTTGAGCTACATGAATTTTTTTAAATTAAAGTAAAAGTAAAACTAAAAAAAAATTTTTAAAAGTCAATTAGAGGCTCTTACAAATCATTTCAAACCCAGAGCATTAAAAAATATAGAAACCAAGGACCTAACAAATGTCTCACTTGGAACAATGCCATGTTTGCAGTACAGCCCAGTGTGGGAAGGTTAGAAAGAAAATACTAATTGGCTCTGGGCATTTCTTGTGGGTAAGGATTTCTGGCTATATCCTCCCAGTACAACTCTTTGTGAGGAGCACACACACAGTTCACCATTCCAGAAACAGCACAAACCAGCTTCAATTACTTTTGCCTCCCACTTGTACCAAGAGTGAGTTGCTTGTGTGCCTGCACCTTCACAGGCAATCCCTGCATTTAGGACTGGAATGATGTTCATTAAATAAGGAGTTAATTGGCAGAAGTGAGCTATATTTTTTAGCCTACATTTCAGGTAGCATTTTCCTCCCCTTTAATTTCAGGGAGCGGCAATTTCTCATACCTTGGGCACTGTATGTCTGTAAAATAATAATCAAAAATAACCTCCCACACTTACATAAAAAGCACAGTCCAGGACAGCTCCTGAATGCTGATATTTGAGTCTCATGGTGTTGGCAGGGACATCATAGAGCCGAACAGTCGTGTCCCAGGAGGAAACAAGCAGAAACTGAGATGTATTTGGACTGAACTTCACCGATGAAATACCATCATCTGGAGTTTGGTTCAGTTTGAACTCGTTTGATCCCGTCATCTGCAGACAATAAAGGCACAGACACAATTTGAGTGATTACAGGAGCACAGGCCCAGCAGGTCAGCAAGATAAACTGAGACACCTGCAAGGCAGCCCAAAGGAGGCCTCAAAAGTTTAGTGGCTTTGACACACAACAAGATCAGAACACCCAGATTTCTGACAAGCTCTAAAATTCAAGATGCCAATCCCTTTCCAAAACCTCAGAAAATTCCTTCCCTTACAGAGAGCTTCTAAATATCAAATATAACATCAAATAAACAGTACAAATACATTATCATCATCTTACATATTGTTCCTTATAAATGTATTTCCCTTACTCTGCTTTTGTGTGTGACTGTTTTTTAAATTAAATATCTAAAAGTTACAGTGAGCATCAAGAAGTTACTTTAAAAAACACATACAAGCAGAAAGGAGTCTCATTTGAAAACTCCAAACATGTTGATTTGTTCCTCATTTGGTACGGCTGCCATATCCTTACAAGAATTGCAAACGGATCATCTTTTATATAGTTTTATATAGTTTTGGGCTCTCTGCAACTTCCCATTCTTTAGGTTTCCATAAGTGCTATGAAATATTTCCCCCCCCTCTTTTAGAATCCAAAGGCAGGTAAGTAAGGGAAGTGGTGTTCTGTAGGGTGCAGAGAGAACATGTAAATGTGACGTGACTAGACAAAAAATATCAACCATTCAATGACAGATCAATGACTCTGAAGGCAACTGCAGCACCCACTTCAGTTTTGTTGCACATACAAAAATTCCAAGGACAGCAGAGACTATGAACTGCAGATTCCAGCTGGAGAACAGTTCAAACTTCACTAACACTCTAAAAGAAATTGTTCATGACGTGTACACCAACAAAGCGACCAACACTCTTTTTAAGGTGTTTTTTTTTTAAGGCTTCACAAAACCTTAACAGCTCACTTCCCTTATGTTAGAGGAGCAGAGGAGTAAATTATTTCAGATTTTCTGTCACACTGTCACTCCTGAATCTGGATGTGCAAGTGCAGAGGTAAGATCACACCCCTGACAATAAATCAGGAGAGGATGAGCAGATGAACGAGGGCAAGGTTCAAATTTGGGGCACAGTGATTCCAGTTCAGTGCTTGTCAGTAACTAAACAATCATCAAGTTGTGTTATAAAGTGAGCAACAAACATTCTTACACTGGAGAGACTTCCTGAGTGGGAGCTTTGGCAGGTGCTCTGCGAGACATCCTTCAAAAAAAACCAAAACTCCCACCCACTGTGCAACACAAAGTGCTATTTCTGCCATTTAAACATGAAGTGAGGGGGAAAGAAAACCACTTTTAATAAGAGAAAAGCTTCTTTCTGAGCCCCTTCTTCCAGCTCTGCTTTGGGAATACTTGGAAGAAGGGGGGCTTGAGATTTATCCACACATCTCTCCACAGGAAAACTACAAGGAATTCAGCAGCACCTGCAGCACTGAATGCTTTAGATGGATGTACAGAGACACAAAATCTAAAGGAATTCAAAACTGGGAAAATTAGACTGGACATGGTAATTGCCTTGTCTACTTGTCCCAGAAAACTCAAACAGCAAACACGAGCATTTGAGGTACAAGTTGTTGTATTATCTAGGCCTGGAACAAGGTCAAGTTATTAATCAGCCCAGGAAGCAAAGTTAGTTACATCAGAGACCTGGAAGGATCTCCCAAAGGTATTTTTAATCCAGAACAACGTACATAATATCAGAATTTAAATATATCCTGCCTCTCACACACGCTAAAAAAATAAAACACACAAAGAGCTCTGCATTTGCACAAAAACAGCTGCTTCACAACCAGCATTTCCAAACCACCTCAAACAACGAAGTGCTGGTAAAATGCTGAGGCACATAAGAAATAACTCTAAAATAAGACGTTATAGGCTGAAACTGAGATTCTGACTTAGGCACAGGGCTCAGTTTGGGGAAAAGAAAAAGAAAACAGAACAAAAAAAAAAAAAAACCAAAACACACAACTCGCTTTTAGCGAACAGATGGGAAACCCGTGCCTTTACAGCCCCCCTTGGCACAGCTCTGCCAAAGCAGAGCGCTCGGGTGAGAGCCCAGCCCGCGCTTTTACGCCGAAAACATCGAATGGAGCAGTACCGTCTTCATGCTGGGCCGGCTCCTCCCGCCGCTCCGCGCGGCGCTCGGAAAAACCTGCGGGAGTCACGGCAGCGCCGCCGGGGCCTCGGTCGCTCTCACGGTCCGGCCGGGGAGAAGCACGTCGGGATGCGGGAGACGCTGCGGGAAGCGAAGGGAAGGGAAGGGAAGGGAGCGAGGGAAGAGAGTGAAGGGAGGGCCTGGGGACGGGGAAAGGGACGAGGCCGCACCGGGGGGGGGCGGTGTGGTGAGGCCGTCCCCAGAGTCCGTGTCCCCGCCGGGATCCTGATGCCAGTCCGGATCCCGATCCGGGTCCAGATTCTGGATTCCCATTTCCTTTCCCATTCCCGATCCCGGTCCCGTTCCCGATCCCGGTCCCATTCCCGGTCCCGGCCTCACCTCCGCCGCCGCCGCCGCCTGCCGCGCGCGCGCGCCGCCGCTCGCCCCCGCGATTGGCCGGTTCGAAGGCGCGTGACGCGGCGTGCCCGGCGTGCGCCGCGCGGTTCCCCCCGCGGGGCACGCCGGGAGCTGTAGTCCGGCGGGGCTGAGGCCGGCGGTGGAGGGTGTGGGGGGGGGACGGACTTGCCTCCTTGTCCCCAGTCCCGTCCCGGCTGATAGCGGGAGCTCCCCGGGGGGAACCACACGGGGCTGGTGTGCGAGGAAACAGCGGCTGGCGGTAGGGTTAGGCAGGGTTAACGTGCGAACCCGAAATACGAGTTATTGCCCCTAAAACAGAGACCTACATTGAGTCCCTCGTTCCCCCTCGCCCCCCCCCCCTCCCCGGCTGAGGTACCCCCGGGCAAAGGGCTAAAACGCCGCCTTCTCCTGTGGCTAAAAAACACCGCGTTCTCCTTCCCTGCGCTGAAACCGCGTTATTTACCCCTCGGGGATTTTTTTTCTTTTTTTTTTTTTTGAGTATTTTTTCGCTGTCCCCGTCGCTGCTGCTGTGACGCG
>JAYRBT010000178.1:32222757-32228363 GCA_036023395.1 Myiotriccus ornatus | reverse complement strand
CGCTGAAACGGCGTTATTGACCCCTCGGGGATTTTTTTTATTTTTTTTTTTTTTGAGTATTTTTTCGCTGGCCCCGTCGCTGCTGCTGTGACACCCCCCCCCCCCCCGCGCACGGTACCGGAGCCGGTGGCCGCGGTTTGATCGCCGCTTTGCTGCGGGATTTACTGGGTTGTGAGTGACCGATCGTGCCCTCCGACGTGGGCAGCCGTCGCGGATGCCCGAAACGCTCCGCGAAACAAAAAACACGGCCCCCGTTACCGAAGCTTTTCGGGGAACAGCCTTCGTCCCCCCCCCCAGCCGAGAGCAGCGCACCGAGGGGACACGGGCAGAGGGGACGGGCCTGGGGTTCCCTGCAGGAAACGAGATAAAGAGCAAAAATGCAGGCAAAAAAATAAAAATAAAAAATAATAATAAAAAAAATAAACCCTCTGCGTTTAAAGTCGTTCTCTCTTTCCCCGTGCATCCATCCCGTCCCGGCTGCGGGCGTACCCCTGTGCCGGGGTCCCCCACTCAGGGGGGGGACACGCGACCGAGGTGGCAAAAAATTTACAAACGAGGCTTAAAACGAGGTTTAATTTTGTTGTTGTTGTTGTTGTTGTTGTTTCTTTTCTTTCTTTAAAAATATTTACAGATCTGAAATAACGCTTTTTTTAATTAAATTTTTTTTTCCTTTTCTTTTCAAGTGGCAGGATAGCAGGAGGGGGCTCTCGGTTCTCCCGTCCCTCCCCATCAGTTCGGTTCCTGTGTCCCCGCCGTGGGGGCGGCCCGAGACCCCGCACGGAGCCCCCGCGGCGGCTCCAGTCCCGCTCCTGGTTCTGGTGCCGGTCCCGACGGGGCGGGCGGGGCGGAGGCTCAATAGTCGATCTTGTTGTACAGGTTGTAGAGCGGTAAGGCCGAGAGGTTGCTGCCGGGGTAGTAGAGAGGGGCGGGGAAGGCGATGGACCGGGGCACCGGCACTCGCAGAAGGGAATTGTCCCTGAACACCAGCGGCATCCCCACCAGAGTCTGCGCCGAGGCGTGGGCCATGTTGGCCGCCTCCAGCTCGGCCGAGAGCTGCCGTTTCCACTTGTTCCTGCGGTTCTGGAACCAAGTCTTCACCTGGGTCTCGGTGAGCTGCAGGCTGGAGGCCAGGCAGGCCCGCTCCGAGCTGCTCAGGTAGCGCTTCATGTCGAAGGTGGATTCCAGCTGGTAGACCTGGCTGCGGCTGAACACCGTGCGCGTCTTCTTCTTGGCGGCGCCGGCCTGCCGGTCCCCGCCGTCGCGCTGCCGGTCCCCGCAGGAGGGCGAGGAGGGTCCCAGCGGCTTCTCCTTCTCGTCCTTACAGTCCTGCTGCGGGGGCGAGAGGAAGGGCCCCCGCTCGGCGCTGGCCGCCGCCGCCGCTCCGCTCCCCTTGGCGCTGCCTGCAACAGAGCGACAGCGCGGGGGTCGCACGGTGGGCAGCACCGGGACCCCCGACGGCAGAGCCCCCCGCCCTGGAGCGGGGGAGCAGCGAGGCGACACCCTGGGCAGGCACCCGGCGCCTCTGTTCCTCGTGGAAGACAAAACTGGCACCGCGAGAAGCCATTCCCTTCTGGGCTATCCCCATTCCTCCATCACATACATGGATGGATGGATGGATGGATGGATGGGTGGATGGACAGGTGGGTGCGCGTGCCTCAGTGAAAGCAGCTGAGTGCCAGCCTTCCTATCCGACACGAGCCGGCAGATTTTACTTTACAGCATCGCGTTTCACACACCGTTTATTCAGAATTATTGTTAAAAAAAATTAAACGTCGTTCTTACCTTTGCCTGAGTGCTGTAAATAACCAGAATCTAAGAAAACGAGCGTTCTCCATGGCACCACATCCCTCGGGGAAATCAACCCCGGGTGTGGTGGGAAAGAAAAAAAAAAAAAAAAAAAAAAAAGCCACCCTATTTTTCCTGGAGCTCCTTCCTCCCCGCATCACTCACGGACGGCGCAAATCCTCTGTGCCCCAAAAGCAGAGAGGGTGCGACATGTGCCCCCCTCCCACTTCCCGCGGGGGCCAGGCCGAGGCCGAGCCCTCCGCGGCCCTTCCCGATGGGTCCCATCCTGCCCTGTCCTATCCCATCCCGTCCCGTCCCGTCCCGTCCCGTCCCGTCCCGGTACCCACCGAGACAGGTGAAGCTGAGGGGCTGGTGCTTGTGGCACGCCTCGGCGGGGCCCTGAGCCTCGGGGCAGAAGCAGCCGCGATGCTTCCAGCCCTCCTCCGGCTCTTCGTCCTCCGAGGAGAGGGAGAGGGTCCTGGCGCGGGCGGGCCAGGCGGGCGCCCTGCCGCCGCCTTCCCGGGGGGGCTCGGCGCTGCCGCTGCCCAGGATGGACTGGATGGTGAAACTGGAAATGGGAGCAGCCGCCGGACAGCACTTGCTCGGGTCTTCTTTGCTGCTCATCCTGGGTTCATAAGAAAGCAGAGGAGGGAAGCTCTCGCTTTAGAGGGGGCGCGGGGTGGGGGTGCCCCGGCAGCCCGCGGGGAGCCGTCGGGGGGCTGGTTTCGGGGGGCGCTCGGGGCGTGCGGCGGGCGGCTGTCCCCGCGCCGGCCCAGGCGGAATGCATGCTCCTTCCCCCGCGTCCCTATTGATCTGCGGGAGCCGGGCGGCGGGGCTTCATTTGCATGGAGGTGGCCTCCGCCGCGCCAATCACGGCGGCGGCGGACACGGAAAGTTTGGAAACCCGCGGGGTACGGGAATGATGGGGCCTGGGGGAGGCACCGAGGCCGGGGGGAAACCCCCGCGGGGCGCTCACCGCGGTCCCCGGGGGCTACACTGACCCCGCGCCCCCGGGGGAGGGCTGCTGGGCGCCCGCCGTCCCTCCTGCCCTCCACCCCGAGTGGGCGAGAGGGACGTGGGTTGAATGGCTTATGCCTCCCCGGGGGCGGGGGGTTTTGGGATAAACACCTTGTGCATATCCGGGGATCTTTACCCTTCTCCTCATTAGAGGAGGGAAAAAAAAAACTTGTCACGGTGCGTTTCCTACTCGGCAGCGCTGGGAAACCTTCCAGAGCATTGGGTTTGCGCTGCGCTGCAGCCGGGAACAAATGTCCCACGAAATGCCTGCCGCGTTTTCATCCCGCGGTCTGGGAGCCGTGGGAAGCAGGGAGGGAGGGGACGTCCTGCTGCATTTCCAAATAAACTTCGCTAGAAATGGGGGGTGGGGGGATAAATTACAGCGACCGCAGTTCTTCTCCCTGTCCTCGGAAAGGGAAACCTGCGGGTGGCATCCGCTCTGTCACACCTGTCCCCAAGGGAACGTGGAGCAAGGGGCCGAGGGCAGGGACCCCGCAGTGGTCCTCCACCTTCCCAGGAACGCACGGAGCAGCGGCTGGAAGCCTGAGGGACTCCTCAGGCCTTTTTTGGGGGCCTGGAACCCCCTTTCCCTGGAGATGCCAGGCGGAGGCTGAGCCCCGACGGCTGCCTGGAACCGGCAGCTGGGGCCTCCCTGTCACCGGCATGGGATCGGTGCCTGCTTCCCTCCCCGGGAAAGGAGACCCGGTAAAGGGCCAGCGTGGAAGGCACCAGCCCGGTCACCCACCAGGTGCCCCGCGATGCCGACTCCTCACTCCCCCTACCCCCGGGCAGAGCCTCCCGCCCGCTCCGCTGCCGCGACTCCAAAGGGATAAACTCCCTCTCTGGGCCCTCCTTTCCCTGTGGACACCCGTGTCCGTGGGTGGGGGCTGTCCCCGAGCCCGCAGCCGTCCCCGTTCGGGCTGCTGCAGCCCCCCGTACGGCAAGGGAGAAAGCCCGAGGAGGGGAGAGAGTGGGAAGTGCTGCTCCAGCTCGGAAATCCGGGTGTTTTTTATCGCATCCGTGCCCAGGTGCAATATCCTTGGCCTTGGCAGGGGCCGTGGCAACGGGTTTTTAACCCCGGGTTGCCCGAACGATGTGGGGCGGGGGTCTCTGCCTGCCCCAGCTGTTGATTCCTCCCCCTCCCCGGTGCGTTCGTTCACTCTCTCCAGAAGCAAACCCCCCTCAAAAAAAAAAAAAATCAAATCGGGGAAAGCAAAGAATGAGATGGAAATATACAAATCAATAGAGACAAATGTCAAGACGTTTTAAAATGACATTTTCATTAACTCCGAGTCACCATATTATGTCTGGTATATTGAATAAAGTACTTATAATATAATTAGGTATAGCGAGATGACGACTGTTACCCAGACCAGCGGCATAATCTTTAACTACTTAACTACTTGATAGACTCATTAATGGACTAATTGATTAGGAAAAGTGTTCCAGCTCCTCCTCTCCCTCTGAGGGGCAGGTGCTGTCCTGTTTTACCACATTAACCTTTTCAGTGCTTTTCAACAGGGTCGCGACACATTACAAATGGTCAGCTTTAATCATGATGTCAGCTCATTAACCCGGAAAGACCCCGCACTGAAATACAATTTAAGAAATCGTCCTTCATCCCGCTCTGCCGCCCCGGCTGGCCCCGCACCCAGACCCAGCACCCCTCCCGCGGGCGGGGAGCGGGGCCAGGGGGCTCCGGGCGAAAGCCGTCAAGGGGACCTGCCGACCTGGGGAGAGCCCCCGGGGGTGCCAGCCCTCGGATGCCTAGGGGGGACAGGCCCGGAGCAGGGAGGGAAGGCGACCGAGAGGCAGCCCCGCTCCCCCAACAGCCCCTCGACGTGACACCGCAGCACCACTGGCCTCCAGCTGCCGCCCAGAGCAGCTCCTTTCCCTCGAAGCCCACCAGCTTCCTTCCCCCAGGAGAAGGTCCTGCCCGTGGGAGCCGCCCGGATGGGCTAAAGGGATACTCCAGCGCTTTGGGACATGGACGCTGGCGCGGGCCGGGATGCACAAGCACCGCTGCCAGGTGCTGCTCTACTCTGCCAGAGAGAGAAAACGAACAGATATCCTTGAAATGAGCGTTTCGGCTGAAACTTGGGAAACGGCCTCTCCGCTCAAGAGGGAGGGAAGACAAGGCGGATTGTGCGGGATGCTCACCGCCGCTCTCGGGAGGGGAGGAACGGCGGGTCGGAGCGGCCTAGCCACCCTCTCATTACCATCTGATCAAATATTCATCAGGGCAGGGGCTGCCGGCCACGGGAAGGGTTTTGCGTGGGGACAACCCGCGGCTGGCTCCCTCCACCCCCGCCCCGCAGCCCGTCCCGTCGGGGCACAGATGATCAAACGCCGCGGCAAAGATAAACTTTGAAAGACAGAGCGAACGCTTAAAGTTTAGATCTCCAGATTATTACAATGCTCGATATTAAAGTGGCCCTGAGCAAGCTTTCAAAGGGAGCCTAATAAAAATTGATCTCCGCTGCTTTTGCAGCACTCGGAAAATAGGCTTGTTGAGCGGCCGTAATATCGGGAGAAGGTTCCCTCTGAAATGACAGATGAAGTCATAAACAAGTTTGATCTTGGAATCAAGCTTCGATAAATATTAAACACAGTCCCCTTTACACGTGTGGATTATGATATATGGCGCGTCCAAACTTTAAAATAAGGAAATACCAGAGAAAATGATCTCAATAAATTTTCTAAGTATAAACGTTGATTATGTTTCGATTTTCATTCAAGAGCCTCTGCTGCTCGTTTTTTGGTGCAAATGACATCTCGCAATAGGCTTTTGGGGAAAAGGGCTC
>JAYRBT010000178.1:32217757-32220257 GCA_036023395.1 Myiotriccus ornatus | reverse complement strand
AGGCTCACAGGCCCTCGCTCCCCCGCCCAACTTCACCGAGCAGTTTCACAGCATCTGTCTGCTGTCGATGCCGCGGTGTGCGAGGGCAGCGGGAAGCAGGAAAGATGGAATCTGGTTAGATTTTTTTTTTCCTTCTTCTTTTTTTTTTTTTTTCTTTCCCTTAATTAAAAAAAAAAAAAAAAACCTACCGAACTCCATCAAGCCCACCAAGATCATCATTCCCCTGGGAAATGGCCCTGGCAGTCCCGGGACAGGCAGGACGGGCCGGTGCCCGCTGCTGCCAGCACCCGCGCAAAGGCCGCGCTGCAGGGCCGGGGCCGCGCTGGTCTCCAAGGGCTCCTTCCTCGGCTGGGGAAGGGCCAGGAGGGTCCGGAATCGTTTTCTGGGCACTGACTAGAAATAAATGAGCTTTTTTTCCTTGCCGTTTGATAACATCGTGCTGCCGCGCTGTAAAATGGAAGGACCTATTTACTATGACAACAATATTTTTAATGGGCTGCAAGCGACTTTTCCCAAAGTTGGTACTGCAAACAGCAAAGGCATCGCTCTGTTTGTAGGCGACACAGCCAGCACCGTATTTTGACTCCGAAACTCTGTTTATTTTTCATTTATGACCCATTGCCAGGGTTTTTATCCCAAACGAAAAGAAAATGCAGGATTATCTTTTCGCAACGCTGAGTTTTATTTTGATTTCTTTGGCCCGAAATCTTGCCCTCGGCGCTATCAACACGTCGATTCGGGCCAATCTGCGGGAACCGGAGAGCGATCCTATCTCCAAATAACCCTGCCGGGGGTATTAACACGCGTGACGGCTCCGGCCGTGGGCAGAGGGCGCAGCCCGGGGGGGTTGGACACCCTGCGGCAGCCCCCGGAGGAGGGGGGAGAAGGGAAGGGCAGTACCGGGGGGGGCGCAGAGGAAGGGGCGGCCAGAAGTTCAGGGGAAGCCCCCGGGAAGGGGAGGAGGCCCTCCCGTGGGAAGGGACACCCCCTCGCCCGCCCCCGTCCCGGGGAGCTCCCTGGGAGTCTGCGACCCTTCGCTCGGGGTTACCGAGTCGCCGCAGGTGGGAAAGGTCCCCCCCCTTTGCCCCCGATCCGTTTCCCACTGGAGGGTCCTCCGGACACCCGCTCCAAGGATTCCCGGCAGGGGCGGCTCCGTGCCCTGGCCCCCGCACCCCGAGCAGGGCCGGCAGCGCTCCCAGAAAACCCCTGAGTTATTTTTTGTTTACTTCTTTTTATTATTATTTGTTGTCGTTGCTTATATTTTCTCTTCTTTTTTTTTTTTTTTTTTTCATCTAAAACCACACTAAAAAAATGATAAGGAACGGGTTTTATTGATTTTTTTTTTCCACCACAACATTAAGTTTATAACAATATAGGCTGTTTTAAAAATAGGACCGATCCCTAACAGAAAGCGAGAGGGCAGAGAGCACAACCGAAAGGGGAAAACAAAATTTAAAATAAAATAAGGAAAAGGAACCAACCAACCCAAACCCTTGGGAAGACAGCAAACAATTGTCAGACAACAGGTGAGTAGACACTAAGACAGAGAGAGACTAGAGGTGTCCACTCCTCACTTCATTCTGCCTATTAAAATCCACATACTCAATGGACTTTAGAAGAAAACTGTACATCATATCAAATAAATTAAAATTACCCTAAAGTTGATTGTCCTTCACTTAAAGCGCCCAGCTCACCGAATTTCCCTTATTTATTCGCATAAGCCGGGCTGATGTTAATTCCCATGCCTTGCTCCTCTCTTCTCACTTTCCTTCGCTCTTAATTCTTTTTTATGTTTGTACAACATGAACGAATGCAGTTTTACAATGCTAAAAACCCTTTCCTCACCATTCAAATAAAAGCAGTGCTTTAAGAATCATCGTACAATATTGCACAGTTCAAAAGTACAATAATATTAATTATAATAATAATAATTAGTGTTACAAAAGAAAGCAAAAAGGTACAGATTTTTTTTCTTCCCAAAATACCGAAATAACTTTACAAGGAAAAAAAAAACCCAAAACAACCCGACAACTAGGAAAACAAGAATTATAAACAAGAATTAAAAATGTCTAAGTAAACGATAATAAATAAGGGTCACTCAAAGCGTGCGGGCGTATTTAACCGTTCACTTTGAGGCTGTATTTCTTGCTCGTAAAAGTCCCCATGACAGAAACAGAAGGGTACAAAAGGTGGGCAAGCAAAGAGGCAAAGGTCTGCTTAAATGAAAAGCCGTGGTCGATGAAGTTTGAGTCACGACAGGATCAGGAGCCTGAACAATTATTTGGAGGCAGAAGGAGAGGTCCGAAAGGAACAGAAATTCAGCTTCCCGTTAGCGTTTGGCAAATCTCGAGGAGTGGCCTGGGATCATTCCTTTTTTTTTTTAATAATATCATCCTTTCTTTCCCTCCCCTTTCTTTTTTATTTTTTCCCCACTTTTTTCCTTTTTTTTTTTTTTTTTTTTTTTTTTTTAAAAAAATAAAAAAAAAAAAAACAAAAAAAA
>JAYRBT010000178.1:32203580-32214475 GCA_036023395.1 Myiotriccus ornatus | reverse complement strand
AGGGAAGGGAAGGGAAGGGAAGGGAAGGGAAGGGAAGGGAAGGGAAGGGAAGGGAAGGGAAGGGAAGGGAAGGGGAAAGAGGAAGGAAAGAAAGAATGCGGAACTGTGGACTGAGCTATTTTTGCATGTACATGCATGCAACAATCTCTCCATTTAAGCATTTTAATACTCTAATCAAATGTGATTTCTCTTGCCAATTCCTTTTAAAGACACCCACTGGACAATTTGAAGCAAGACATCTTTTTATCTGAGTCAAACTTCTCAGTGGTGTTAATGCTTGTAAGGTATCCCCAGGAGTACTTCTTCCCCTGAACACTTGGGGTTACAAATAGAGGGAAAATTTATAGAGAGTAACGTAACATTTTTGGCTGTAATAGACCTGGTATCTCATGTACCTTTGACACATCTTGAGGATGGGGCTCAGCAATTATTAGATTACAGAAATATTCTGGTTTTATTAAGAACTATTTCTTGTTTCTGCTCTTGTTAACAACTTAAAGGCACCAGGCAAAGTAAATATCATCAGAAATTTTTCAAAGAAATGCTATTTGTCTGGGAACACCCCTCAACTCTGGCGTAATGTGTATAGAAAAAAAGAAAAAAGAGACACAAAATAGTTTTTATATAGAAACCAGTCCATAGACACCTAACTTGAGCTCCTGGGCTAAAGCTCTGTGTTATCTGTTTGCAGGTCTTACATGAAAAACCAAGGGTGCAAAGTTCTTATAGAAGACCCCAATATATTTCTCCATCTCAGTGAAGATTTTATTTATATATGAGCCACCAAAATAATTCTATACTGAAACTCCCACCCTTTTCCATCCATCTTTCACTACTTTGGTAATTATGAGGTCTTAATCCCTTTGGGCAAACAACTCATGGTAGAAAACCAAGCAAGGATGAAAAATCAAACCAGCCTCTGGAAATGTTAAAAGAAATTCCCACTTTGAAATTCTTTATTACAAAAAACCAAACCAAACCAACAAAAAACCCCCGCAGTGCTTTAAAAGAGCCTTTCTACATCTCTATCATTTAGGGTCCAGAGGTTTCTCACATATTTATGTGTTTTATTTATTCCCCCTCCCCAGCAACATCTGGATGTTAAAGACTGGTATTGACCATTCCCCCCCATGCCCACTGGTGAGGGAGCTGAGTGGATTTTGCTGCAGTCTTTCTTTATTTCTGTTTCTAGACCTGCTCTCCTACCATTCCATTGTAAACAGATAATTATTATTTCATTAGCGTTCCGATTCAGAATTAATTGGCTAATTTACACATGGATCAATTGTATAAATGTGATGTTTGTGATAGGTCCTTGATATGATTTAAAGTAATTGTTTATTTTCGGGTTTTGGCTGTATTGTATTGCGAAGTGATTTATCCCCTTATTTATCCTGTCTCGGCACTGCCTCTTCTTTTTCATTATTTTTCCAAAGAGCTGCACTCTTGCTAGGCTCAAGCATGAACCCGTGTGGTGTGATTCTGTGGTTCCCACGTTTACATGAGCTCCATAAAGCCCTGCCTTGCAGCCTGCTGGTGTTACCTGCTCACAGAGCCCTGTTTGCCCGGCAGGAATTACCCCCTGCCGGCTGCATTTACCCGGATTCTTGTGCCACCTTTAGAGCTGCCGTCCCTGAGTGTCCCCGCTGCGACCACGGGGGACAAACGTCCGTCACTTTGGGTTCAGTTTTCTTTTTTTCCAGCCTGAGGAAAGGGCAGTGCTCAGTTTCCTTGCTCCTTTGTTCGTCCAAGTGGGAGCCCAGCGGTGGGGGACCGCAGGCAGGGCTTGCAGGGCAGGAGCAGCGAGGTTTGCACCTGCTTCTGCTCTCGCAGAAGGTTTTTGGTGGTGGCAGGACGTCCTCCCACACAGCCTGGTGTGTTTTTGCAGAAGGCGCCGGCCAGCCAGTCTCCCTAAACCAGCCCTGTGCCCTCCCAAAGATATCTGCAGCATTTGGCCTCACAGCAATTGTAGGCAAGCAGTAATTCACCAAGACACTGCTTGATTTCATGGCTGACTTTAAACATTCTTCCACAGGGAAGTGCTGAAGCACCTCCTTGCATCAGGCTTTAGATGCTGAGGAGGAGGGGGAAAAAAAAAGGGGTGAGAACACAGTTAAGAGCTTGCCCCACACAGAAACACTCCTTTCCCAGGCAATCAAAATGAATTCTTCCCCCACCAGATTTTATCTGCTGTTCAGGCATATAAGCACAATTTTGGGAACGCCAGAGATTAGCTGCTGTAGAGTTTGAGCCGTTGTCAATGGCTCTCCTCTTCCTACTGCAAATCTTTCCAGATTACCGGTGCCTTCCTAAAATCTGAGTTATTCAGAAACAAGGCATTTCTCTGTCACTCTTTCAATTGCTTCTTCTGAAAGGCATGATTGGAAACAGAGGTTACCCAGAAGAGGGATTCTACTTTCCCATCATAAGGAATGTCTCTTTGCAGGATGTATTCGATAAGGATGTTTTATTCAAGACTGGAAAAACTACAAGGGAGTTATGCTTTGTAGCCTGTCTCAGGTTTCACCAGGCTGAGTGTATCGGGGGGTATGTGATGTGTGTGGGTTGAGAGGTATTTTGGAACAGTTAAAGTTGTTCCCTTATTATGCCTTACAATGGCATTTTTGTGCCTTTAAATGGAAGGCTTTGTTAGTCTCTCTTTTCCAGTGGCTTCCTGGCAAGCTGAGAGTCGTCTCTGACAAATATTAGAGTCTTATAGCACTTCAAGAAAGCAGGTTGTTCAGCTTAGGGGACTTTTGTTTCTGAGACTCATCTGTCTGACTCACAGGAATATTATTTTTACCGGAAAGGGGAAAAATTTCTAGGTTGTGATATTTTTGTGAACCCAGTGCTGCTGGAAATTCCATGTAATTTGGAATAAATCCATGGGGGCAGAACTGATGGGCAGATGATGTAATCTAAGTACAGCCTTTATCTCACACGGCACCACACACGTGCTCTGTATAATGTGATGTGATGCTCTGATGTCATCACAAACTCATACAACATATCCTCTGCTTTTGTCACTTTGACTTGCCCACTGGTCTAATTTCTGGCAGGTTTAATCATCTTGATATTAGTCATGTGTGTACAGCTTGTCACTGCCACAGGTGAACTCACAGAACAGAGGTCAGACGATACACTGGAGGAAATCCTTTGTGAAAAGTACCATGGGAAGATGTGAAGGCAGAGCATGTGCTGTTCTTTACCATCTCATCCAAACATAAGCTTTACAGTTTCAAAATAGTTCAGGACAGAAAAATTTCAAAGATTTCAGGACAGAAATACCCAGAGAACAATAGGTAGGGGGTGGCTTTGCAGCTTCTACACCCCAAAGTCAAACCCAAAATAGGCAGGCATCGGGACTGGTGAAATTCGAAATAAGCAGATCTGTTTGTGGCCATAAATAGCTCATTTATTAAAATCCACAAAAAAATCCTGGCACCACACTTGAAAAGCCCTGAGTATTTCCAGCTCCTACTGAAATAGAAAATTTCTGCAGAGCTCTGTGGTGAATGTTTTACTGGCCTGAGTAGAAAAGAGGTGTTAAAACCCACACTCAGCCTTCACATCTCAGATCCAAACTGTCCATTTGCAGAGAGACATCAGAGAGCAGAGTAGATCCAGTGTTTGTGTGCAGGGCAGCTAGATAATGTGCAGTTTTAGGAGTTCTTAAATAATCATTGATTTCAAAAGTGTTACAGCCCATTGACTCAAAAATCAGCTGCTTATAAAGACTCTTATGTTCATGTCACAGATCCTTGGCAATTGCACAACAGTTATGCTGAAGATACATACTGAACAGGAGCTGTGTTTTGAATTTTATGAACAGATCCTGAGATCACCTGAATTTCCCTAAGAATGTTGGCTGTGAATGGCATGACAGTCTGAACCAGCTTGTTCTGAGTCAGAGCAGATCGCCAAAACAGCTTGTGGTTTTGCAAAATAAATGAATGACTGGGTCATTTGGTGCTTCCATAAGAGCTGCTTTGTCAAAACCTCAGTGTGCTGCGCACTTATTAATGACTGTCTTGCCTGCCAGTCTCCTGGGAAGGCTACTCCTCAGGGAAGGTCAGTGTTTCAAGGAATCCCAAGAAGTCAGCGATGCACACACCTCAGGAGCCTCCTTCTACCTCTTTTGGCTGGGGCATCTTCAGGACATCTTGTCCTCAGATAAGCAGGCAGCTCAGGTCCTCATGTCGCTCCTGTGGTGCACAGACCCTGTTCTGCCAGTTCTGCAAAACAGATCAGAGAAAAGAAGATTTCTGGCCTTTTTTCCATGTAATATCTCTGTACATTCCAGGGAAAACCTTATCCTAGACAACGAGGTTGCTTATTTCTCTCTCTGTATTGATATAAGTGCTCAAATCCACGTTATAAAAACAAAGCATCAGAGGCCAAGAAATGACTGCAACTGGGCAAAAATTCTTTCCTCCAAAGACAAACTCCAAATTGTCCTTCTTTGACTCACAGCTTGACATTTGTATTTTTGTTTGTTGGTTGGTTTTGTTTGTTTGTTTTGGTGGGTTTTTTACATTGCTGCTCTCTTTTTTTTACATGGTTGAAAAACTAGAGATCTATTAGAAGGGCAAGCATTACGTAGAAAATATTTTTAATGTATTTTAGTTAAACACTAGCAACATATACCAGGGATTCATCAGCAATAAACTTAAGGAAAGCAATGCATGTGAAGAGCAGCAGAAGGATTAAATGCCCTGTTGTGCAAAACTTCTGATACTCATCTTCCTCACCGTCAAAACCATTGTAGTTACACCAGTTTTCTGCACAGCAGGAGATTCCTTTTGGCATTACACCACAGGGATCTGAGCAGTTCCTTCTTGCAGTCCAGAATGTTGGCATGAAACTCCTTCCTCATACAGAGATATGAGGAGCAATCATGAAGCACTAATGAGGCACAGCCAAGGAGGACTTTTTCCACCTCATTTTACATTAGCAGATTTTTGTCTTGTCACTAAGGATCTATGAATAATATCAGAAAAAACATTAGAGGGGACTGTGTACAATGGAACACCTGAACAATTTCAACTTGGCATAGGCATGAAATGCAACACTTTTAAATACTGTTTGGTATCTACAGAGCAATTGAGTTGACAAAATAATACTTTCAGCATAGTAAACAAGCATTAGGTGTTTTTCCTCAGCAGCCTGATATGTACTCCCAGAGTATGAAATCTAAGTTGCTTATGTAATGCTGTCATTAAAAAAAAATCCTCACACCAAAAACAAACTCTACCAAAACTAAACCCCCCAAAAAACTCCTTATAATGTATTTCCATTTCTTTAGATCACTGTTGCTTCGATATTCCAGTCAGGAAAATCATATACAGCACACGTCATGGTGCCATGAGAAGTTTGTTATGTATTGCTGTGCTTGAGAGCTGCAATGGAGTGAAGAAATAGAGGAATTGCTAAAAGACTCGAGGGCAAACCTGTGAATGACACCTCTGCTTTTTGTTTGGCTGTTCATTGGCAGCAAGGGCTGCTCTGAGTGAGAGGATAAGGCGCTGCCTCTCCAGTTAGAGTTTCTGATTTTATTCTTGCAAAGCGCTGAGGCTGATCAGAGATTGCAGAGCACTGATCAGAATTTCCAGATGTCCTTGAAAATGCCCTTCACCTTCATAATCAAGCTCTGAAATGATAATATATTGATTGGAATGCTCCGCAGCAGCGTGACACACTGAGGCTTATTGATAAGCAGCTCTGTTATTTTCAGGTGACGAACAAGGGCAGGGGAGGCGATTAAAACAGGGATGCGAAGCTGCCACGATGATATTCAGCTGGAGAACTTGGGCTACGTGTGATATTGCCCGCCAGAAAGGTTTTTGCTTTCGTCTGGGAACGGATTTGGAACCTGAATTTGCGGAGAATAATTTCTAACGTTGTTACAATGATGCTAATAAATACTCACCCAGCAATGAGCAGGGTTTGCTTCCCGGCTCGTCCCGCCCCGCTTCAGCACCACGGCCAGCGCCGGGAGCCGCGGGGCTCGCGGTGTGCGGGGGGTCTTCCCGCAGGTTTAGGGGGTCCCATCCTGCACCCTCCCCGTGCTCCGAACATCCCGGGGTGATGCTGCTCCGAGCGGGCTGAAGAGCCGGAGCCCCTCTGTGCTCGCGGGGCCGCGTGAGAAAGAGGGGACTCAATCTCTGTAACCTCAAGGACAAAAAAAAAAAAAAGAGAAGAATTAGAGGTTTACAGCTGTTGTAACAGCTCCTGAACAACCAAATAATTAGTTGCTTCTATACCCTGAGATTACAAGCTAAACGCAGCACCCTTTGTCTGCTGTGTCCCGAGCGTTCACAGGCAAATTCAAGAGAATCTTCAATTTATGCTTATTTTAATATCAAAGCATTTTATAAGAAGATGTGGGAATCGTTTCCCTTTCCAACAGTGTTGGCACATTGCCCTGTTTATTCTCCAGTTGGTATTTTTTGTACTTCTCAGAGATATATCAAAGTTTATGCAGTGTATGTGTAACTCGGAGGAGATGGAAAAGACATTGACAGTATTAATTGTTTCATAAATAGTGGCTGATAGGATATGCTTTTTATACCCTTGGCTTAAACCCTGTTATTGAAAAACCAATACCCTGCCATTTGTTTATACTTTTCTTGGCGTGCAAGGCAGATATATTAGAGTGAATGAAGCTAATAAAAGGCTCCAGGCAGCATTTTCCACACTCAACCGTCAGGCACGGCCCCTTTTTCAAAAGAAAACTGTCTTTTATTTGGGAAACATTATAACCATTCTGCCTGTCTGTAAAAATGTATGAAGAACCAGAAATTACGAAGGACCAAATAGAAAGGACCCTTTGCTTTTAGGTGAGCACTTCTGCACACAGGCAATTCCACAGACTCCACAGACCTGCTTATGCAAGTACCTGCTGAGACAGAGGCACGAAGGGCTCCACCAGCCAACTCTGAGGCAAAGCTGCCTCAAAGGCTCAGAATACAAAATACCTCTCATATTCAGTGGTCTTATTTGGATACAAAAAGTGAGTCACAGAGCAAGAGGTCCTGAGCATGGAAAGAGAAGCTGCAGCCAATCCCAAAGGCAGCACGTGACTGATGGTTTCAGACGAGGAAAACACTCTGCAAATTAATTACTGGAGAGCTTGAAAAAAGTTTTTCGTTCAAGTGATTCTGAAAGAGACTCTTGGGGAAACTGCTTGCACTGCAAGCATTTTACTCCTTGCAGTCCTTTAATGTCCTTTACTCAGTATTTTAGTCCCTGCAGGAAGGAAGAAGCAGGTAGGTTATGGTGGGTTTACCTGGTAGGTTATGGTGGGTTTACCTCTGCTTTCATTTTTAAATCTATTTAAAAAGTGATCTCTGCAGTGTCACATGTGAAAGAAATACAGCCCCTGCACATCTTTTAAACAGGGGTTTGAATGCTATCATGTTCTGCTAAATTAGTTTATAGTGTTAGGAAGATATATTAGCATAGCAGAAAGTAAGGACTGAAATGCGGAAAATCGAGAGAAGAAAGAAGGAAGAAAATGCAATCTCACCATTCAGTATTCCTGGAAATTTCCTAAAAATTTGTGAAAATGTGTTATGCTTGTTTGTTTTTGTGTTTTTTTTCATAGAATGAAACAGCACTGCAGCCTTGGGTCACTTCTTCAGGATACCAAGAGCAAAAATAATCCTTAAGGCATTTGCCATAGGGACTTCCAGGGTTTTTCCTGGATCTGTGTGCACAAGAAATGCGAAGCTTGATGTCCTGGTTTTCAAAGCAGCTCTGCATGGATCATCTCCTACAACTTCAGGAACTTTCTGTGCAGATACAAAGGTCTGGCAAAGGCATAAAATCCATTACCAGAGGGAACACCAAGGCACGGCCCTTTCTCTATTTTTCAGCTCCAGAGTGCAGGAGGCTTTGCTCAGCAGTCATATTTATTCCAGACCTGTTTGTTGCTCAGCCTACAGTAAATCAAGAATATCTGACTTCTCCAGCATCTCTCAGGCCCAGAAGGTTTTCAGGGACAGTTTTCAGAAAAGTGGAAGTCAGGTGAAGAACACAGAGGAAATAAAACCGGGGGCACTGGTGGAGGCCTGTGTGGCACCAGGTGTCAAAGCCAAGCACTGCCCTGATTTTTTATTTTCCACCCAGGGAGAGCCTCTGCACACCCAGACTTCAGAGGTACCTGGAATAGACTGTCAGGTGCTTACAGGACTGAAGAAAGTGGGAAGAAATGTTGTCTGGAAGGTGCTTTCACTTATCGTAGTTTAGCCCAGTGGTGCCTATAGTAGTTGTTCTTGGGAGAAGATGAAAAAGGACCACTGTGAGTAGGTTCCTCCACCCTAAATCTTCCTGTGGTCAGCAGGAGCTGATCAGGTGGAGGGAAGAGCATTTGGGACACCCAATAAAGAGTACTCTTCAAAGAGCCTTGCTCTGCTGCAGTTTCAGCCCCAGAAGTGCCACAAGAAGTGATGTTCAAAGCACGACCTTTGCCAGTTGCTCTGGAAGGCCAACCCAGAAACCCAGGGAGAATTTTTCTCCACCAGTGAAAAAGCAGATGTGATAACTGGCAGTGTCTGTGTAAAGCATTCATCTTAGTCGTGATAATCTCACCACTGAGCTCTAATCTCCAGCTCCAGCCTGAGAGAACACAGTGCACACCACCCATGGCAGCGAGGCTGGCACAGCAATGCACTTCTGCCACCCACAACAGCTGTTGAGCTCATCTGAAACACCCACAACCAAATCCCACTTCCAGCAATCCACGTGACTGCCTTTCCCCTTAACCTGCCAGTTCCAATGACCTGCAATTAAATAAGAGCCTTCCTCCTGCTCCGGGTCTCCCTGCCCATCCTCCCTCCGAGGCTGTGGCTTTAATTTCACCCTTCCCACAGCAGCAGACTCTGAGGGCAGGCAACAGGACTGTGACTCATCAGGTACTGTGGGAAGTAATGATGATCCAAAAAGCAAACGGAGGTGGGCAGTGAAGGAGAAATCACTTATGCAAATAGAAATATTTTCAATAATGATCAACAGCATGAGAAAGAATATAGGAAAAATTAAATTAGGCAGAGGAGCTTCAATTTTAAAATGTTCCCTAAGTGCTAGAAATCTTCCCATCTTCATTTTTTTCCCTTTAAACTCTGTCATTTGTACAGCCTATTAACCTTTAACTTTATGACTATCCTAACGTGAAATACTGGCAGCATTTAAGTCTGAGAATACTAGAGACCTACCTTCCTGGCTGGCAACAGAGGTGAAGCACTTTCTTTTAAATCAGTCATTTTTAATATCAGTCATATACACTCAGCATCAGAGACACTATTTTTAGATTCACCTGCTGGTGTTACTTATAATAAATGCTCTACAGACTCCAGTTATCTGTCCTCAGAGGTCTTACAGTTTCCTTCTTGTCTGTCCTCTCCCAGCTGGTCACCCTAATTGCAGCCTTCAATTCTGCTCAAAAGTAAAAGAGAAAATTAAATCAAACCACTTCCTTCAAACTCCCTCTTTCCTGTTCTTGAAAAAGACAACGTGAAATTAATTATTCGTGTTTACAAGAGCTGCTGGGGAGTCGAGCCGAGGACTTCATCGTGTGAAGCACTGAGCCACTGTTACTCCAGCCATTTCTGCCCTGCAGACCTGGCAGTGTGGATGGGGCAGGTGAAGGAAGGGTGATTAAGTGACTTCCAAAAGGTGGTGAAGACGAAGTGGCTCCTGTGGACAGTCTGTGCCGGGGCCGTATCGATTCCACCTGCTGCAGGGGATGGAAGAGCTTTAGCACGGAGCTTGTGAGGTTTTAATTGTTACCATTATTTCAAACCACAAGAGTGACAAGGGATGCTCAGACCTGAGGACAGGAACTTCTGTTGCTGGTAGCTGAATCTTAGCAATTAAACAGCACCTGGGGTTGAGAGGGGAGGATCTATCGGGAAGTTCCTTGATGGCTGCCCCTTTGCCAGTGAGTGCATTCCTGGGGGGCTGCCCCTGGCCCTACTGTGGGGCTTCACTGTGGCCTGGGAGAGCTTCCAGAAAGAACTGTCTCAGTTGGAAAGAACAGCCAAAGCTGTTACACTGATGGCTGAGAAAACACTGCTTCAGAGCTGAACCAGCAGAATTTATTTACACAAAACCTTCCCCTTTTACCTACCTCTTTCAGACTCAGCAGACCTTCGAGAAGCTCAGCAGGGAGTCCTGAAACAGCACTTAAAAGCCAGTTTTCCAGGCAGGAACCTGTGCCTCTCTCCCTAACCAGAAAATATCCAGCCCCAAGGAGCGAGATGGGGACCACGGTGGCCCCGACTGCCCATCCCTGCCCTGCACACCTCCCACGTGGCTCAGGGGCAGGAGGAAGCCCAGGGCTGTACAAATGTCCCTCTCTGTCACCTCTGAGGTACAGTGCTCCCTTCCTGAGAGAAGGACACGGGCCTTGGAGCAGTGTCAGTGATGGTGTTTCAGCTGGACCGAAGGTTTGAACCAGGAGATTTTACTCTGATGCAGACTCTGTTCTGTGCTTTCACTCTCTTTTGGGGAGTCTTCTGCTCTCAGGACCGTTCTCCTCAACCTGAGAAAGGTTTGGCTTCTTCCCCTCTCTCACTGGAACTTCAGTCTTGCTTTTGAGTAGAAGTGATCAGCCATCAGCCCAGGGCGACCAGGGGTTCTAGAAGGCATTTTGGCCATGAATCAAATTCAGTCAAGGAAAATGAATATGTGAAATTTGAGCAAGACTTGGCCAAAGGAAGAAATACAGAGCTAAGTTTGCTCTTGCATCCTGTGTGAACCCTGTCTTACGGTGCTCCAGCCTGTCCTTTCTACTCGTATGGATGGATTTATAAGGCAGCAGAGGAAGCAGAACAGCATTTGTGTTGGTGTCCACAGCCATGCCCAGATTTTGCAACAGATTCTGTTCAAAGCAC
>JAYRBT010000178.1:32170501-32191989 GCA_036023395.1 Myiotriccus ornatus | reverse complement strand
ACTGAGATGAGCAAGGATTTGACGATGTTCTAAGCAATTTCATTTGGCGTCATAACTACATCTTGATTAATTCCATCCACATGGATGGAATTATGAGCATTTCTTTTTTCTTTTCCTTATCTGCAGGGTACATTTTAAAGATTTTGTGCTAAATGCAAGTCATGCAAAGTTGGGAAGAACCGTGGCAATCCACAAACAAAGCACCTTTGGGGACTGAGAAGGGATAAATGACAGGTGTAACAGGGGCAGGATTGTCCCTGTGATCTTTGCATCGACTCTACGGGAATACAAACACACTGGAAGATACCGTGCACATTTAATCTGTCACCTCACTTCTTGCACTGCTGGCACCAAACACAACACTCCCGTTATCACCTTTCCCTCTTGAAGAGGGAGGTCTTGAAGATCTTCCTCCAAAGAGCCGAGGCCTCAGTGTGGATCACGCTCCAAGGAGCTTTGGATTCATCCTGGCAGGGATCCCTGCAGGGCCAGTTCTTATGTGACCAATCTGACGTGTTTTCAGCAGTGCGAGGCGATGCAGGGCTGTGGATGATTTTTTTTTTACCAGTGCACTGTTTTCCTTCATCAGTTTTCCTTAGAAAATAGTCCAAACACTGGTTTATATTAGCCCACACTCACTCCTAACTCAGTTTATAAACACTTTGAAGCAGGACTCTTTCTGGTTTTTTGCTTTTACCCAAATGATGGGGGTTTTATGCATCCTGTACAACGGGCCCCAGCTACGGGTCCTGGATCGATACAAACAGGAGTGAAAAATAACACTGTTCTAAACTGCTGTGGCTAATTCCTTGGATTAGTAATACAAAAACCAATTCAATCCATACTGCAGGATTTTATCAGAGGCCAAGGACTAATTCAAGATTTTACCAGCACCTGCCTGCTTTTCCACGGAATAATGGCAAAATATCTTTCCAAATCTGATTTTAACTCATTAAACCATGTTGACAAAATCATTAAATTTTAAGAATTGAATCAAATCCTTTCCAGAAGAACTCTCCTCAAGGTGCACACGTGGAAATCAGCCCTCAAATGTGTCATCCCTGGAAAAACCAACATGACTTTAGGAGACCTGATTCTCCTGCTGTACTGCCTGTGCAGAACACAGAGCACAGGGTGAACTGACAAAATAATTGGATTATACATGCACAATTCAGACTTTCAGTTACTGGGTGCTTTCTTGCTCCTGGTTTCCACAGAAAAGTCAGTTTTTTTGTTCCTTAAGTCCTTGTACTGCTTATTTACATATGAAAAGGGAAGTTTATAAAAGAGCCTTCCTATTTTACTACACCTAATAGTTAATAATTTAAATCTGTAGCCATTATCATCATATAGATTGACACAAATGGCATATGGATCATTCTGGGGATGAGGGTTAGTTTCTTTTAAGAGAGAATTGTTTTAGTTTTTGCAGGAAATTAATCAGGGGAATGGGCTTTGTGGAGCAGGGAGCAAATCTAATCTGTTCTTTGTTCAAATTTGCCTTGCTCCAATTCCTAGCAATTGTAGACAACATGCTCTTTTGTTCAGGAGCCACTTGTTACATGCATAATTAGAGACTGCAGTAGCTGTGTTTAAAGAAAAACTGTTTTCCAATGTAATGTGTGATCTTGATAATAGTATTTTCATCAAAGGTAGCAATTACATTCATTAAGCTGGGACTGGCAAGGCGGCAAGGAAATTAAGTGGAAGGTGAATAAAAAGCTCCCCGTTTCTTTTTAAAATCTCTGTCCCTTTATAAGTTGAAATGCACCACGTTGAGCTGCAAACTGGAAAATACATACTGAATATAAAAAAAAAAAAAAAGAAAGAAAGAAAGAAAGGAAAAAATAAAGTCCTCCTTAACCTTTCTGAATAATGATCCTGAAGATATCCTAGGGACACCTACTATAGATGCACTTTTCAAATTAAAGGGCTTTATTCTACATTAATTTCTTATGCAAGTTTTAAACGAGCTCAACATATGATTCAGGTCTTTAAAGGCTCCAGGGCTCTCTAGGATTAATTCACTGTTCTTTTCACACACAAATTAATTGCTTTGTGTTCTCAAAAACAGCAAACAGCACATAAATCAACCCGTTTAGAAAAGGCACAGGGCTGGTACCTTTTGCAAATCACTGAAGTTTGCTCTTTACACTTCATTATTACAAGACGTAACTTTTAAAGGAAAAGCTGGAAAAGTAGGACATATGTTGTTAATTCTAAGTAGATTTCTGGAGTGCATAACTCATTTGAGCAACCTGATTCCTTGAAAGACCAAAGCTGTGGAGCATCACGAAGCCATTCTTCCAGGACTTTAATTATACTTTTCCCAATTAATAATTCAATTACACATCACTAATGTATTTGCAAACATTTCCAAGTAAAAAGAGCTAGTTGTGTGTGTGTGTGGGGGGGGGTGTTTACCTTCTTTTTGCCTTAAGCCTTGGAAGAGTCAGATTTGCAGATGGAAAAATGTGAGAACCTCAAGACGTGAGCCCCGGTCCGTGGGCTCCCCCGGGCGCTCCCGAGTGCTCACACAGCAATCTCATTTTTTACCTGCAAAATACAATCCTGATTTGATTCCAGGCACTCCATCACAGGCTGAGAAGTGGGGGAAGCAGGTCTGTGCCCTCCACCTTTGCCCTGTGGCAGGGCAGCACGGCACCGCAGAGAAGTCACTGTGGTGAGCTGAGCCCTAATTTTGCAGGAAAACCCCCCGTTTTAGGGGTCTCAGCAAGAGGACACTTGCAGCAAGGAGGGCAAGTTTAATTTACGAGCTCTTACAGTAGGCCAGGTACCAGGGGGGTGGCAGGAGCTGTGCTCCCTCCTGAACAGGGATGTCCCTGCACTCAGCTCGAGCTAAGAGGGAAAACTGAAGCCAGGACCTGGCTGTCCGTAACTCCAAAAATAACTGTTTCTCCCTCTGCCCTTCCCAGAAATAGAACATGAAACCACAGCATCTTGGCCAAATTGGAATTTGCATAGTTCTGCGAAGCATTTCCTTCAGTTAGGAATGATTTAATTATTCTTCACTTCCTCTTCTAGAAATCATTCCTGGGTAATGAGGTTAGCATAGAGCAGATATGTTTCAGTCAAGAAATAGATGTAATTTAGTGCCAGAAGGCTTTTGCAGTTTAAAAAAAAAGGAAAAAAAAAAAAAAAAAAAGATTTTTGGACACTTCTAAATAGAAGCAGCAGGATAGAGAGGGTTGGTTATTAAATTACAATAGTCTGAGACACCAGACCATCGGGTGCTTTAACCCAGTGCTGTGTCAGCCCCTCAAGAATCAGAGCACAACCACAACCCTCCTGCAGCCCAGATTCTTACACAAGGGTAACAAGGCACATTTTAAATAATTATTAAATAATGACAAGCTATATTACCTCCAGAGAATTGTTTATCTCTGCAAATTGGATCACTGGAGTCAAAGAACAGTGGAGCTAAAATACTTCCAGCACTAAATGGAAGATCTATTGCTGCACCTTCCTTTGGTCCTTGGAAACTGTGAATCCTGCATGGCAGTCAAATATAGTTTATGACAAATATCCTGCTGAATCCAGCTTTTATTATTCAAGCAACAATCAAAACAGCCTGCCCTATCCATCAAATGTAGGCATTGCTGCAATTAAACTGGGAAAATGGTTTTCCTTTTAAAGCTTGGTTGGACAGACACTGAGAAGACCTAAATAACACGTAATTTAAGAAAGGAGCAGAACAGTTTGTGTTTGGTAAAAGTCAAACAGCAGAACACAAGGAATTTTTCCCTGAACGTGAGGAAAGCAAGGCTATGGACATAAATGGAGCTTTTGTATCATTTAACCTCCATATCACGTTAAACATCTTCTAGGGCGTCACAGGGAGTCACTAAACGTTTTCAGAAGTTCAGAAAGGACCTGAGCTGAAAAAGGTGCTTTGCCTCAATTCTTATGGGAACAGTTGGAGCAAATGCTGGATTTGGTGTGCAAACATCCCCCCACAGGAACAGAATGGCTGATGGGTTCTTTCCTAAAATAAACAGCACCAGTTTTGGCACTAAAACACGTCTGCTCTGTACCAACTCTCCCTTCAACACCTCCATTGACAAAACAGGTTCTGTAGGGCTTTTCACTATTTAACTACATTTCAAGAACCTTAACTTTATATTTTTGAATTATTACTCAATTATTTTTAGGTCAGTTTAGCAAATTCCTTCTACAGAAAACAAAAAAAAGTATCCAGAGAAGCTAATGCCTTTCTAACGTGTAATTATCATGTCCTTGGGTGCTATCCCAACCAAGGCCAAAAAAATTCAGCAACACAGTATCAAATTAAAACTGCTCTGGTTATATGGAAAAATTTGCATGTCATTTGCATCTTCAGGATGCAAATTAGCAAACAGGAAAATCTTGCAGCGTGTCCTTGAAAACAATTCTGGCCAAAAGTACCCAAGGCAAACTTTATGTGATGACCAGGACGATCAGAAAATGATCCTGTTCCTCTGACAGGTGGGTCATCCCTTGAGTCTTGGCTGGATGTTCCTAAGAGCAGGCAGAGCAGCCCCTCAGGCAGGAGAACATCAGCTCTGGAGGTGTCAGAGCTCCTTGTGTCCTGTGGAGACCCAACCAGTCCTTCTGCAGGCACCAAGGTGGAAAATTCCCCAAACAGCATCCACCAAACTCAGGGGACCCAGAGAGTCAAACTCCACGTGAACCCATCCTACTCCAGCTCTGCTCCTCCCTTTGCTTCCTCTACACCTGGAGAGAAAGGTTGTCTCACAGCTGCAAACACATCCCTGCAAAATGCTCCATGAACATCTTCTTCTGCACGTTCTTAAGTCCTCACTGTGCATATTAAATAAATCCAGATCCGAAAGGGCTGGTTACTTGGCTACTGACAGTGAGTTTTTTTTAAGACCTTTAGTGAAGCCACCTTGATATTTTTTTAAGTCCTCCAGTATTAGCAGCTCTACAGCTGCTGAGACAGAGAGCAGATGTAAACCCAAATGATCTCGAAAGGCAAAATATATAAAAATGCTATTACTGTCTATTGAGACTGTACGTATTTTTGGTTTATATTTTTAAATATTTCACTGGAAAAAACATTACACTGCACACTCCATGTTCTTTAGAACATTAATATACCAATGGGGATCAACATTTGAAGCTGTTAGGAAACACACTGGTTGTTTCTAGTTACCCAGTGCATTAGACAGTTACTGCACACGAACAGATTCTTCTCAGAGGGTAATAAATGCCAAGATTTCAAAGCAGCTTAATAATGTCTCTGGTATCAGATAACGAGAAACTCCCTCAATGCCACTGAGCTGGACTCTGTTCATCACAGCAGCTGATCTTACAACTGGCATATTTAACTGAAATAATGGCGGTAAATCCCACTTGTCAGCCTGGATTCCCTCTGCACCCATGCTTGGCTGTCCCTGCCGTGGGCTCAGGGCTGTCACCTGTGTCACCCTTGATTCATGCCTCCACCCCCAGTTTGCACAGAGATCACACAACAGGTAAATATTTATGAAGCATTTGTGGGAGCTGTAACCACTTTCACGTAACTCTCACAGCAGATCTGTCATGTTGGTTCACTGAATACATTCTGGGGCTGAGGAAAAACGTTTCCTCAGCTTTTGTGTGTCCAATACAAGCCCAGGGAAGTCAGACAGCTGCTTTCAAAGTAGTCTGGTTTTCAGGCTTGGTAGGAAGAGCTTGAAATGTGTCTCTCACCAAAAGATTTTCAAGTGGAAATGCAATAACATGTTAATTAGAAAAGTCTTTACAGAGCAAAAGGCTCCCAATGAACAATTACTCTGTGTTTCACATTAGCCTCTTCTAACACAATCTTTACATGGGGGAAAGAAAATATGGAAGAAAAAACAACAGCATAGAAAACATGATACAAAATGTTGTATTTGAGTATTTCCCAAGTAGTGATTAAACCCTTCTGCAGAAAACGGCCTCAGACCTTGATCACCAAGCAGAACAGAACTAGAAAAACCTGACAGATGATACAGTCATTCTCTCCTGGTAAAAAAACCTGCAAGGTCTGGTAAAAATTTTAAATGACAGATTATTAGAGAACCATGACCCAACACACAAGATTAATATTGTATCGAGTAAAAAATAAAATTCAGGCACTTTTTAATACATCCTCAATGCAGGTTTTTTCCTCTAACCAGGGAAGCTCATATGTGACATTTAAAACCCAGGATGCTGCTCCAGGACAACAGACTGGATCAGTTGGGCTGACTGAGGGCACAAAAAGGGAAAAATCACTAATATAAATACATATTGAGGACATAAAGCAGCTTTGAGCCATGGCATCAGCACAGAAAGCCTCACAGCATTCCCAATGCCAGCTCTGCAGCCTGTGCCCACAGTGCCACATGCAGAAATGCAGTTTATGACCATCCATAAATGCCTGCCCCAAACAGGGGCTGGGGAGCACAGGCAGCTCTTAACAGCCCCTGGACAAAGCACAGCACTTCTCATTGCTAAACCAACATCTGTGTTTAGAGCAGCAATGGAAGCAGAGTTAAGGGGATGAAATAATGACAGGTTGGACGGGGCTCGGAGCAACTTGGTCTAGTGGAAGGTGCCCCTGCCCATGGCAGGGGTTGGGACTGGATGGGATTTAAGGTCCCTTCCAGCCCAAACCATTCTGTGACTCTCTAACTCTTCCCAGAATCATGTCATTTTACAATGATGAAACTCAGAGGTTAAAATAGATTTGTGCACATATCCCTCCACAGAATTTGGTACGTAAATATCAAATACAAGACATACCTTTCTTTCAAAACTGTGTACAAAATACATCATACATGACTGAGAGATGCGAAATATTTACAGCTGTAACATTAGTTAAAGGCTTGACCTTGCTCTTCTGAAATGAACTGTTGAGTAGCTGATGAGGATGTTCATGTTGTTTCCTGGACTCAGGCAACAAGTTCAGGCTGTAAGAACATTACTTTCATTTTTTTCTGATTATTTTTTCAAATGGACACCTGACACAGTTCTACACGAAGAGACAGTCCTTTTACATAACCCTGGATATCCAGCCCAAAGAGCTCTGCACAAAGGGTTTGCTTTTGGCACTGTATGAAGTCAGTTAAGTATTCCTCACTTCCCAGCCTCACCCAAAACTGCAGAAGCCAAGCTAAGACAGTACCTCAAACCAGAACTAGTGAAAACCGTGAACCAAAACCTGGTCTCTGCAGACACTCCTGTGAGCAGAGCAGGCTGAACTGCAGCAGCCAAGGGCTGCCTCACCTTACCACTAATCAGCACATTAATCAACGTTAACTGAAGCATTTTGGAGTGTGGTTGGGATCATTTTAGACTCACAGATAGACTGCTGAGCAGAATAACTGTAGCTAACTGTCGGGGTGTCTGCAGTCTTAATTCTAGTCTAAATTTCCCCAGCTGTTTCAATTCAGCTGAAAGAAAGCCTGCAAACCACCTGAAATGCATTAATAATTATGATAATGATAACAAATAAAATAATAATAATATAATAATAACACCAGAAGAAAATATCAGAAACCATCTAGTCTACCCTCCTACTCTTGTATTCTTGAAAATCTCAAAGCTGTTGATCAAGCTGATATGAGAGGGGCTTTTTTATTGGCATAAGGACAGTGACCAGAGTAAGTCCTTGCCTATCAACAGGCAAAGTGTGCACGTGAGGGGATTAACTCACTAAAGTACTTGGCTCCCTTCGAAGCTGACAGCAAGTCAGAAAACTTTTTAATGGTGCTTTTCACCCTTGCTGGTTTCTTTGTGTAAGGCACTGCAAAAACTGCCTGTTTTACAAATCCTACTTGTTAAGTGTCACTTGCCCCAGTTTTGCCAGAAAATCCTTTGGGAGTCTCAGCCTGTAACATTCTGAGCTCCACTCGAAGGGAACCATCAGTGAGCAGCAGCTTTAAAAATGAGATTCTTCTAAGTCAGCCAAAACCAGAAAACCAATCCTTCCCTCCCCAAAACACTTGAAACAGATTGCCAATTACAGCAATTAGGATGATTTTTCATATATTAAAGCTTCCTGTCTCTTGATTATTAGTTAATTAGCTCTCCAGTACTGAAGAGGTTTCTGCTGTAAATAAAATGTCTAATTTTAAAGTAAACAGAGAGGGATAAAAAACCCCAAATGCTTCCCATCCCCCTGCCCCTTTATGTCTTTCAAAAGGGGAAAAATTATGCTGGAGAACCACTAATTCCAGGAGCAAGTTTTCCAGGCTGCAAATTAACAGTGCCTCCCTAACTCCCAGGAAGGATGTGAGGGTGAATGCTTGTAAAATGCACTGAACAGGGAAAGGCCACTGTGAGGTAGTATCACAGCACTCCTATTATTACCCAGCTTATATCTCTGTCTTTTTGCAGAACTAGTAGAGCTTTTTTAACCCCATTTCAGAAAGATTTCAACTCAACCTTTTATGAAAGGAGAACTATAAATAGCCTCTTAGATTAAAACCCTTAACAGCTGAGAAGGCTGGGAAGGGAGGTGGATATTATCCACCTTTCAGGAGTACAAATTGGGGCTGGAAGGGCTTAATTACAAAGATATCCTTAAGAACACACTGAGGGCTGCTGTAAAAATTACTTCAATTACAGCAGCTCCACAGCTGGGAGAGAGGAAACCACCACTCCTCTCTCTCCTGTAGAGCCCTGCCTCCCAGGTGGCTTATCAGAACCTCTCCCACCAGTTATGCCAAGGATTTGGCTTCCTTTGTTTTCACTTTGAAATCCCCAAGTGGAGATGCACTGCTCGCATAACCTAAGGTGACTAAATCCAAGGAGCTATCTTGGAATTCTCTCAGGCAGAAAGCAATATTATAACCCACACTTGGGGTCTGAAGGTGGAATTCAGGATTTCACGTGACCTGAAATGGGGAATTCGTGGTTTTCCCTATGGTTTCATCCGAGATGATGTGTTCTTATTTATGATGTCAATAATGCTTTTTGTATTTACAAATAAATGGGTAATTCACAATGAGTGTTCAGGGAAATAATGTCCTTTAACAGTCAAGGAAGTCCTCATGGTTTCAGTACTCCTGTGCTAAGATTTTTGCAATGGTGCTCAACTGGATATTTGAGGTTCCTTCATATATCGTACCTGAAATCAGAAGAAAATAAATTAGCAGACTAAAACACCACAGTGAATATATGAAGAGAGACCAAAATATCATTCTAACAGTCCAGTTAGAACATTTTCAATCACAAAGTGAAGCTTTACTGAGCAAGGACTAACACAGAATTATAATTTTATACATAGAGTATTATAAAATATAAATGTTCATGCTTTATTATCTGCAACAAGTAAAGCACTCTTCTGGCTGGCACAACATAACGACAAGACATTTTCATGAGAAGCAATTTCTAAATAGCCAACAAAAATTAAGCAGTTCCAAATGCTATCACAATAAAAGCCAAAGGGTAATATTGTTAAAAATGTCAGTGTTGGCTCCAAAGACTATCCCAGTAAACAAGGAATCTTGAAAACAGAACTCTACATACATTCAGATCTTCGAGCCAAAGTGGGTATTTTTAACTTTTTTAAACTGGAATTTTCTTAATTGAATGGGACACAATGTTTGTGTCTGTTTTATTGGTATGTAATTAAACGTTTTAACTGTGTATTTTAAATACACAGGTATTTACACCTAAAGTTTTACATTCTCTTATCTGAGCCTTTGAATCCATGTTCATGCAGTCTTAGGGAAAAAATACCTTGAAAATAAAAAGCCAGTCATTCACTCTCTTGAATATCACTAATGCTACAGGAGATACTTGGTAAGAAACTATCACTCACCTATCTTGCAGTCACGATAATACTTTTCTATTGGGTAATTTTTTGTGAATCCAACACCTCCCATCCATTCAATACATTTACTAGTTGTCAGTGTTGCAACCTATGAAAATAGTTTCACAGTTACAGGATTCAATTTCATGACAGTGGTAGTAAATCTTGTTCTTTGTAGCTGTTTAAAGGAAAAACAAACCAGCCAATAAAGCAGTAACTACAACAGGTGGGAAGAGGAAAGGCTGATATTTTTGCATTCGTCTTCAGCAAGCCATTTTAGAATAAAAAAAGATATTTTTCCAAATCAAAGCACATCAAGAACTCACTAAATGTTAGAGCAATAGTTCCTGTGTTGCACTGTGGAAAAGGCTAACAGTGGTATGCAAGACAGCAATTGCAAAGAGGCAGAAGTCACCCGGTTTTGAAGCATTTCAAGACTCATAGTTGTGACCAGCAGAGCTGAAATCTTCACAAATGAACTCTCACAGTGTCATTTCTCATGCCACAAAAAGAGAATTCTGAGAAAATTAAATCCCTCCAGATGAAGTGAAAATATTAATTCACTTGCCTCTTTTAATGTTGTTGCTTGGTTTTAAAATATTTGTTTGGAGGCATGAGGGTGACTTACTTTACATTCTGTACACAGACTGAGAATCACAGAATTACAGAATAGTTTGGGTTGGAAGGGACCTTGAAGATTACCCAATTCCACACCCCTGCCACGGGCAGGGACACCTTCCACTAGCCCAGGTTGCTCCGAGCCCCGTCCAACCCGGCCTTGGACACTCCCAGGGATGGGGGCGGACGAGATGAAAGCACATCCACAGATTTCACAGCAAGAGGCGAATTACAGGTTACACATTTGAAGCAGGAGGCACTTTTCCAAGCAGCAGTGGCACAGAGAACAGAGAGGCTGGGTTACCTCAGCAGCGTAGTACTTGGCCATGCTGGCCTCCTTGACGACGGGCCGGCCGCTCTCGGCGAGCCGCGCCGCGTTGTAGGTGAGCAGCCGCGCCGCCTCCAGCTGCGTGGCCACCTGGGCGATCTGGTGCTGCATCCCCTGCAAAGCAGCACAGCACAGCTCACACAGCAGCCACAGCTCCCCTGGAATTCCTACCAGCAGCCGTGGAGCACACCCACACTCTGAAATAAATCTACGAAACCCAGGAGGAGCAGTAATGGCGTGTTCCTCTGCATCTACCGACGCTGAAAACCTCTGGGCCATCCATGTGCTTTTAGGAACTGCACTATTTTCTCCCTCCCTTTCCTTGGATTCAGGAGGACTGGGGTACTTCTTGCCTGAGTGGCTGGACAGGAGCAAGAACTACCTACTACTTACCTATTTGCACCCATGAGTTATCAAGGAGAGTTTTAGCCAAACCTTAAATGTCCTCCTCGGGACTGCAGAGACACGGGGAGGCCAGAGCTGCGTTCTTATTCTGCAGCTGTTCATTGAGGACATTCACACAGTAACAAGTCTGGTTCCCTGGTGAGCTTAACCCAGGAAGACTTGCAAACCAGCACCTCTTGAATAAAGTGGAGCACTAGGAAGGGGACAACTTCTTGCAGTGTCCCAGAGGCACGAGGCAAGGGCCAGGAGCAGCTCAAAGGTATAGAGGGCACGAGTGAGGAATGGATTCAAGGGGAAGGAAAAAGGTGATGGAGCTCACATCTAAATGGCAGGTATTACAGAAGAATGGGTTTATTTAAGAAGACCCAAACATTATGATGATTGAAAATGAACATTTAGCAGTCTAAAACACAATGAAATCTTTCATCTTATTAGGACATTAACACGGTTCCCTCAGATTTGCAGAAATATATATGCAGGTCAAAATACCAAAATGATTTGGCAATTATAAATTCCATTTCCCATTCAAAAGACGCAGTTCCAATCATTTCCTAGGTACCTGTGAGTGCTTCCTAAAATTTGCATAAATTATGAGGAGTGCTAATGTTCCTTCTCTTCAGCTGAGATGTAGGTTTCTTTTAACGAGAAAATTACTACAGTAATTACAATTATGTATCTTCCTTATTAAACTATACATCATTTTTGCAACAAAGAGTCTTTTTGGTTGTAAGATACAGATATTATAATGAAAACTAAATGCCTTCATGTAACACAGGAAGTCTAACAGTTCAATCAGTTCTCCTCATCTTTTTATAATTTCTAGTGGCTCCAGAAAAAGGCCTTCCCCTGCACTTCATGAAAGGGTATAAAAACTGGAACATATTCAACAGACTGTGATATTAAAATCAGAAGAGAAGGGAGTTCCACGTGTACTATTTTCAAAGGCTGCCAATAAGTTATCGAGCAAAAGGAGTCACATCAATAACGCTTTTAAGTTTTAAACTATTTTTATGTTATCTCATACTGCTCATTTTACTGACTCCTGTGGTAACTACTTCTTTCTTGGAGAGCACTTCCCATATTTTCATTGACAAGTACCTGGAAATCGAAGACACTTTTCCCAAACTGGACTCTCTCTTTTGTGTATGGAACTGTATGGTCGAAACACCCCTGTGCCAGTCCTAACATCTGTAAGAAATAATGAAGAATACGGTCAGGAAAAACTGGTCAATTGAATGCACCTAGTGGAGATGATAACAGCTCATCTTCTTCTGGTCAGGCAGCTTAATGTTCAGGAGAAAAGTTCAGTTTTCTTCCTACCTACAGAAATCTAAAATACAGTAAAGGTTCTACAAAGAATTCAAGAGCCGGAATTTTACAGTTATTAGACATACTGAGGTGAGTTATGATTTTAAAAAAAGCAGCTTGAGGAACAAGCTTATTTCATGCTATTCCATTTCTTGCCAGAGGCAAGTATTTGTGAAAACCACTGATTTTTGAACAAAACTTATGGGTCAGCTGTGGTTGCATAAATATTAAGTGTTCCTGGGAAAATTTGTAATTACTTGGGAAAATTACTGTAAACTAAAGATCTATAGATCTACATTACACTATTAAAGGAAAAATAATTTGAATGATTAGTCAAAGGCTATTTTCATAATCAAAATAATTTCTCATTTTCTGGAGGACACTAGACTGCCAGAATTAGCAATTTCCTTCACAAGTTAGAAAACTAGTGGAGTGGAAGGAGAGTTAACATTTCTTCCAGTATTTTCCAACTCTGCAGAACAACTGTAGAAGAATTTAGACCAACTTTGTCTTCCCACAAGGACAAAAGCAGTCAGCATCAAGCAGCTCAGTCAAACTACCTTTAATTACATCCATGGGTATTTTGGGGCAGACCCACACGTTAAGCTGATAAAGACATGATTGACTAGGTCATCTATTCCTTAAGCATTTAAGTTTTTAGAAAAAAAACCATGATATATAGGAAAATAACCCAAAAAACATTGCAGTCTGCTGCTAATGAGCCCCATTACCAGATTTGTTACCTCTTTATATAAACTCCTATAGAGGAGCCAAGGACATCAACTGCACCACCTGTAACAACATGTGCAGCTGCCCTGCACTAAAACTACCTGAAACTGTTTTCAAAGCCACAATTACAGTTTTTAAGATCTTCATTACCTTTTAAAACTATTACTGCTGCAAAACTAAACTCAATACTACAGGGCTTTAGAGCTGCTGCTCTTGGCAAGTACATTTCTCTAAATTTAAAAGTGCCAAGAAAGTAGTACCTAAGATATAACAACCACCTGACCTTAGCTTTTAATTAAGGTGTAACTTGGAGTAATTAAGAGCAAAATCCAGACCATGTATTTTACTGCCAGAGCCTCTATATTATTTATATCTCTGGGAACAATGGGGCCCACAGCTCTTTTTAAATGCCAAATCAGACAAAGTTTAATCACAGGTAATCTCTAGAAATGATGGAAAAGTGAGTCCAATTATCAGCCACGTGGAAAGTCTAAATTTCATGTGGATGATTACTTTTGGTGTGTCTGCAAACTAGGGCAAAAGATAAAGGAGACTGGTAGTACAGACATAGTGCACAACAAAGTAGAAGCAAAGAAAGTATTACTTGCTAAAGTAAGTTAAAATACAAAAACTTATCATAGATCATTTTACTATATTGCTGAACCTGATTTCCACTGAGATCAGCAGCAATCTGAGGTGAAAACTGATTTTACAGTGAAATACAACATTTTGAAATTACTTCAAGGTCAGTAAATACTTTTCCCTCAGATGCCACATGGTGCAATTTTCAAACACAGCAATGAACTGGAACAGTTCTGCTATAGAAAACCGTATTTATTTCAAAAATAAGTTGACTTTAAAAAATAAGTTGTTGGGAAAACATCAGTCATGGTAAGGTCACATTTGCCAATCCCACACAATCACAGTTGGAAGCATTAATGTTATACATTTCAGTGTGTTCTATTTTCCAAAGCCAGCTTTCTGTGTAAAATAAATTTTCATAATGGAAGATAAGAATGTTGACATAATTCAGTAGCAATAAGTTAACGACCAGAGACAACCTAATTGCCATTTAATGTTTTCTAAATCCATTGCTTATGTCACCAAAGGAGAATTTTCCCTCTGACAGTTGTTCCCTTTTTTACTGGAATTTAGCTACTGGAACAGTGACATCTAGTGGCAGCTGAGCTTTTAATAAAGCATTTTCTAAATTGTTTATTCTTAATAGTTTTAAATATTTCATAAATTTCAACCCAAACTGGCTGCATTCAGTAATAAAGCAAATGACCCACCTGTGCAGCAATCCCTATCCTGCCAGTATTGAGCATTCCAATGGCATACTTATAGCCTTGTCCAACCTGTCCCAGGATATTGGTCTCAGGAACCTAAAGAATAAAACCACTCCATTATTGCAGTTCTGTTCTGCAACTGCTCGTAGGGTTCACAGACGAATCAGTGCACATGTTTTATTTAATGTTCCTCAGAAGCGAAGGCATAAAACATAAAGCAGACATTTGATCCCCAGAATATCTGATTAGAACATTCCCTGATTCCTGTGGTTATAAACTGATGACTGAGAAAAAAACTACATCACAATTTTGGAAACTCAAGCCCCCTCAAGAACTGGGAGGAAAAAGTTAAAATATGCCAAATCTTAAGGGATAAAAACCAGAGAATTTAGTTAACATTCTTTCCCTTATCTGTGGTCAAGCTCCAATTAAACACAGATTACGCTCCAACAGCTGAACTTACAATACCTTCACGTTGTCAAAGGTCACTGGGCAGGTGGAAGATGCTCTGATTCCCAGTTTGTCCTCCTTCTTCCCCACGTGAAGTCCCTCCGTGTCGCGATCCACTATGAAGCAGGTAATTCCCCTGTACCCCTGGGGGAGAATTAAAAAATAATCAAGAGCTGGTTTTTACATTAATATCACCAAACAGTGGTCCAAATATCTCATCCCAATACTGAAATTTTACACTTGCTTAATGCTGTATTACTAAAGCACTGGCACCGTTGTCTGGTGCTAAATGTGGTTTAACATGATGTTCAACTGTTCAGTACAGTGAAAGAAAACCACACCCCCTTCTTATTTAAGTCAAACCAGGAAATTTTAATTTGAAGACAGAGATCCTGGAAGGAGTTCAAAAAATAAAAGTTTTGAACAATTTAGTGTTGTGTTTGCTAATTACCGTATCGGTATAGAAGATTTTAAAATCTGCAGCTGACTTTTCTCAATTTACTTCCCACACCCAAACTGGGGACAAAACTTGACACAGGCACATTCAGCTGGGTAATTTTTTACTTGAACATACTTCACCATAGGATACTTTTTAGTTTTCCAGTGCATGCAGCTTAAACTGTATTTTGCCTTTTAACAACAGCAACTTGTCATTTAAGTCACAGAACATTCTGAGCTGGAAGGGACCCACAAGGATTATCGAGTCCAATATCTTAAGTGAGTGACCCATGTGGGGATCAAACCAGTAACTTTGGTGTTATCAGTGCCATCCTCTAACAAACTGTGCCAATTTAGTTCCCCTCAGAAGGGTTAGAAAGACTTAGACTGTGTGTCCTTCTGTTCCTCAGAACATCACCAATGCAGGCTGTGCTCTTTACCTCAGCAGTTATGATTCTGGCATTTTTATTTTCCCTGGCTGAAGGAAGATATTAAATTGCTCAGCAAGTCCTCAATTTTTGCTGGGAAATATTTTTAAAAGTTTGCTGCCAGCTAGGAAAAGGTGCACAGATTATTAACATGAAACCCATAGTTTCATAGACATCAGCTGTCACTGAAATGCAACTGTTCTTTAGCAACTCACTAAGGATGGATCTGTATTTGCCATCACGAAGAAAACTCCTGCATCTTCTGCTAAGCTAATCCACATCTTGGAGCCATTGATAACATAGTAGTCTCCTTTCTTCTCAGCACGAGTCTTCAAAGAAAAGGCATCACTGCCAGACCCAGCCTCCGAAAGACAGAAACTGCCTAACTGCCAAGAGAAGGGAAAAAAAGAATTGCAATTTTAACAGATAGCAAATTCTGCAATGAAAATGCATATAAACAAGGACAAGTCTCCTAAATTCAAACATTTTAACCTACTGAGTGAAAGCAACTGAGTTTCGGATAGGCAGATTAAGAATAGAAACACTGTGTAATTACACATCTCTCAAAGTCAACTGCTTTACAGTTCTTCTCCACAGTGAATGAAATTTTAATGAAACTAATAAGTGCCTTTCCACTTTTACCTCTCAGCTACTGATGACAGGATGTATCTATATCACCACAGATCTCAGCTCTAACCAGTTCACACATATTTTCCAGAGCTGCAGTCACACATTAGTCACTGAAAAAAAAACCCCACTAACGTTACTAAACCATAATGTAATTTTAATAGTTAAGTAAAGTAAGACTGACTCACTGTGTCTTTAGACACCCTGGGCAGGTAAGTTCTCTTTTGTTCTTCTGTTCCATATGTGGTAAACAGTTTATTTGTTAGTGTGTTCTGGAGTTCACATACAAGAGCCACAGCTGGATCAACTTTGGCCAATTCTTCTACTGCCAATATGATTGAAAAAAATGAAGCTCCAGTTCCTCCATATTCTTCCCCAAGCTCAATACTCATCAGCTGAAATGGAAAAGGTGCAAATACATCAATCTGTTAGTTCCTGTCAACAACTTTTAAGTCCAAGCTGATACTTAAGAGATTAAAATAAAAACCACGGAATGTGAGCATTTGCAGATCCTTCCCCAAAACCTGTTTTCCTTCAATACCCTTAACAAACTGACAGTTCTTCACAGAATTGTTTAGGCTGGAAAACAACTTAAGGATCAGCTTGAGGTCTCACAGCAGGAAAGGATAAAACTGAATCCAGGAATGAACACCAGGATATCTGCAACAAAAGTCCTCATGGTTGCCCAGTAGGGCATGGAGGATACTCATTTCCATCAACAGTTATCAGTCATGGGATTTCCAGCACTCCATGCAATTATGCTTATCCAATTAAAAAAAAAAAAGCAAGGAAGGGATGACAAAGAACTAAAAGATATATAATAATGTGATATGGGGGAGGGAGAGGTGCAAAAAATATTGTAACATGGAGAGTGATACTGCAGTAAAAAAGACAAAAAATTAGAGTTGTTTTGCTGTTGATAAAACTAAAATTTCAATGACTCCTTGCCTCATTTGAATTATATCTTTCAATCTTTAAATCTAAAAATCTGAAAGGAGCAAAGCTATAGATTCACAAAGTGATGTTACTTTCTTGGCAAAGGTTCAGTAAAAAGTGTGCAGACCCCTTGTTCAAACAGTCCCTGTATTATGGAGTCCTCCATTTTCGAGTTCTCATCCATTTTTTGCACGAAAGGGGCCACTCGTTCCTGAGCAAATTTTGTCACTGCAATGAAGAGAAGAAAGAAGATGTGTAAGTATTCCAGCAGTCTCCTTTGGGATCAATATAACAGGAACATGGTACTTCTGACAGGTTATGCCACGTGTTCCCTGACCCTCCTCAACAGAAACACGGTGTAAAGCACAATCCCCAAAACAGTCTCAACATTTAACTAGAGACAAACAACGAGAATAAGATTTGAAGATAAAATTTCCCTTCTAGTTAAACATTTCTGAATTGTAATTGTACAGATAAAGGTTACCCATGTTCTTCAGCATTGCCTCCTCTTCAGTGAACGTGTGAAGTGGAGCACAGACAACTCCATCACTGGAGAGATTTGGCTTGAGTTCCGATTTGGAGGATCTAAAGGCACACTGGGAAAACCTCCAGGGAGCCAAGGATGCTGGAATATTTCTTGTCAGCTGTTGGCAACAAGCACAGAGCACGCAAACAGTTAGATTTGTAAGCACACAGCAATGCATAACTTTACCCAATGCTTTCATTCAGTAAATGATTGGGAAACAGAACTTACATCCAACCCAGACAGCTCTCCTGGAGACCTATAAACTGTTTAGTGCTCAGAAACTTATTCAAGTAGCTCACAGGCTTTAGAAAGGTAAGTTTGGTTTGAAGGCCAATATACTTTCCAAGAACAGAAGGATTTCTTAGGATTTGAAAAGAAGCTGGCATAATGGATACGAGCTGGCTCAAAAAGTAACGGGCCAACAGCAGCTGAACAGCTGCAAAATGTGCTCCTGAAAAGCAGGATTCAAAAAAGCAGCACAGTTTGTGCCTCAAAAGAGGCGAGACAGAGCAGTGACTCTGCTCTCACAGCTGCCCAAACCCACCTTGCTCTGTGCCTGATGCCCTCGGATCAGATCTCTGCTACAGATTTCTGTCACTTTTGCTACGTCAGCCTAAAGTGTGGAGATAGGAATGTCTTCCCAAGACAGCTGCTGACAGAAACCTCCAGCGGAGACACAGCTGGGCCATAAAATATATGAGTACATGCCTGCCAACATTTTTGGCAGCACTCAGCCCCAACCCCACAGCGGCAGAACGACCGGCTGTGCCCTCAGCAGGCGCCTGTGCAGCTCCCAGAGCACAGGGCACTTTCACAGAGCACACTCAGAGCAGCATTCCTCAAAGCCAGCACAAACTTTGGGGTCAGGAAGTAAAAATTCCTTTGATCCTTCTAACGATTCACTCTCTTTCATGTTGGCTTTCAACACTTGTCATCTCCCCTGGCTGGAGAAGTGATGTAAAACAGATTGATGAACTCTTTTTGTCTTAGAGACAAGAAGCACAGGTCTACTGTGATAAGGAAACTCTGATTTTAGCCCAGACAGTCGTGCAGAAGATAAGAAAAAAAACCAGTATGAAGTGGTAATATAGAAAACAATACTGCTGTGAACATTCAGGACCTTTAAGATCATCTTGTTCCAAATCCCTGCCATGGGCAGGGACACCTTCCACTATCCCAGGTTGTTCCAAGCCCCGTCCAGCCTGGCCTTGGACACTCCCAGGGATGGGGCAGCCACAGCTTCTCTGGGCAACCTGTGCCAGGGCCTCACCACCCTCACAACACTCTGGAGTTCCCTCTGCTGTTGTTTGAAGGCACCTGACATGGGAATGTAGAATTCCCAGCACACCACTGAACACACACCGGGGACGCTGCCCCAGGGAAAGCAGGAAGCACAGATCTTGCACACCACAAAAAATACACAGATTTTTCTCCCCTGGGAAGCTGGACAGGCTTGATTAACAGCAGTCCAGCAAGGTCAGGCACGAGTGCAGGGGTGACACCGGCAGAGGTGACCTGCCAAAGGAGGTGACCTGCTGGCACGTGGGAGCTTTGAAACACCAACAAACAGCTCGGAGTTATTGAAGGTCACAGCCAGCACAGCAGGTTTGGAGAGCGAGCACCCACAGGAACTGTCCCTTCAGCCACTTGCCTTCCCTCTTCCTCACGCTCTCCCTCCTTCCCATCACTTTCCCTTGGAGGCTCTTCCACTGCAGTCCAAGCAGGGAGTGGCAGGCAAAGGTGGTCAGGAGAAACAAAGGAGCAAACATTTAACAGCCCTGGTTTAATAAAACCGTGTTTGATACCGGGCTGAAACGCTGCTACAGGACAAAAGGAACATTCCCAACAAGGTTACCTTGAAAAGTCTTAGAACCAGCAGGATGGATCCAAGGGACAGGACTTAGACTGGCAACACCCCCACACAGAGCAGCAACTCACAGGTATTGCAGAGTAATGACAGCCCAGTGCAGAAATTATGTTTTAGTTCAACGTTTATATTTAAAAATAAAACCAGAAACAAATGGGTCACTACATTATTGTTTACCTTTTTATTCTCAGCAGCCATGCAGTCATACAGCATCACTAACTTTCAGGTAGTTGTTTAAAGTGCCTGTACGTTACTGAAATCCTCGGATATTGCTTCCCTGCCCTTTTCTTCCTCCTCTTTTTCTGCAGCTAATGATTCGTGCTGCTACAGGGCTCAGACTGCTTGCCCTACTCAACACTCAACATCTGAAAGCTGATTTGTGGGTTGCTGATAATACTGATTTTTCTGTTTATCCCCATCCTTCCCTCCACCTCAGCTCTTGGTTCTCTTGGTTTCCTCCTGTTTGCTTGACAGTCTAACCCAAGATTTTAATGCCGCAGGGCCTGGGGGGGGAAGCATTAAGATATACACAGAAAAAGGCCAAAGCAATACGTTTTCCTAAGCTCATTCTGCTTGCCTTGGTTCCACTCCTGTGTCCATCCTCGTGCTGACATTTAAGGAGACCCCAAAGCCCCTCTGCTGCCGGGACGGTGGTGCCTCCTCACAAGCCATTTCACAAGAGTCACAAGAACCCTCCAGAACACATCCGGAACGGACATAGAAACCCACCCGGCAGAACCCGCAAACCCCCCGCGCCGCGGCAGCCCCCAGACCCGGTCCCGCCGGCGGCAGGCTCGGGAGCCGCCGTTATCCCGGCGGGAATCGGTGTGTCCCCCCCGGCCCGTCCCGCCCCGAGGCGTCACCTTCGCGCAGCCCCTCAGCCCCGCCGCCGCCATCTTGGCCCGCCCGCCGTGACGTCAGAGCCGCGGCCATTACGTCAGAGCCACCGCCTCCCCTCCTTAGTGACGTCAAGCCACCGCCCTCCCCGCGCGCGCGGGTCTCGCGAGAGCGGGGCGGGCGGGGCCGGGCCGGGCCGGGGCAGGCACAACAAACATGGCGGCGGCGGGAGGCGGGAGCGGCGCGGGGCGGCCGCGGTGAGTGACCGGGCCGGGGCTCTGCTCGCCTCCCCCGCCCTCGCCTCCCCTCCTCCCCGCCTCCTCCCTGTGCCAGGGAGGGCACAGCGCTCGGGGAGGGCCGCCCTGCCCCGCCGGGAGCGGGGCCGGGTGAGCGGCGCGGCCCCGCGGCCGCTGGCCCGGTGTGAGGGCGGGGGGCGCGGGAACCGCAGACCCGCAGGAACGGTCGGGCTGGGAGCTTAACGAGGGCAAGCGCCGGATTCTGCACCTGGGACGGGTCAGCCCTGGCTGCGGGTGTGACCCAGGGAACGAGGTGCTGGGAAGCACTGAAGCAGAGCCGGGAAAGGGCCCTGGGGGTGCTGGTGGTGCCAGTTGTCCCTGAGTCAGCAGTGCCCTGGCAGCCAGGAGGGACATCAGGGAGGGGATTGTCCCGCTCTGCTCTGCCCTGGGGAGGTTGGGGCAGTTTGGGGGGACACAGTGGAAGGGAGAGATTGAGCCATTGCAGAGTGTCCAAAGGAGGGACACAGAGATGGGGAAGAGCCGTGATTTGGAGCCATGTGAGGACACTGAGGGCACTTGGTGTGTTCAGCTGGAGGAGGCTGAGGGGAGACCTCCCTGCAGTTCCACCTGCCTGGGCAGGGGCAGAGGAGGGGCAGGACTGAGCTCTGCTCTGGGG
>JAYRBT010000178.1:32134825-32159493 GCA_036023395.1 Myiotriccus ornatus | reverse complement strand
TCCCTGTGAGGGTGGGCAGGCCCTGGCACAGGTTGCCCAGAGAAGCTGTGGCTGCCCCATCCCTGGAAGTGTCCAAGTCCAGGCTGGAGGGGGCTTGGAGCAACCTGGGATAGTGGAAGGTGTCCCTGCCCATGGCTATGGGGTTGGAATTAAATTATCTTTAAGGTCCCTTCCAACCCAAACCATTGTGTGATTTAATGTGGCTACTTTGGAGACATCCTTAAAAACTTGGCTACTCTAAACCTGAAAAGCAAACAGAAGCAACTTTCACATATAAATTCAATTTGATGTAAAAGTTGCTTTAATCCAATGAAGGTTTATGATAAGTTTCTGTTTAGTAGCCTACACTCTTCATTTCTAGGGCTCAAACACTAATTTAACTATTTTAAAAACTCATCACAAAACTAGGAGGTAACGGGTTATTGTGAATAAAACTCTGGTAGGAAAAAAAAAAAGGAGTTAAAAGCTTGTCATTCATGAGTTATACAAACAAAAAATTAAACAGGATACCTTATTTTAACCTACACTTACCAAAATTTACATCTTTTTCAGAGGAGGTAATTTTTAAACAGGCATAATAAAGAGCTTGTAGAGCTAATATATATTCTGTGAGACTTCTAGCTGCCTTAAACTAATTTGTACAGATATTTAAAATTTGCACAATTAGGCTTCTGTCTTGCTGATAGGAGTGCTAATAGGAACAAACAAGAGGTTTACAAATTAAAACTCCTTTGTTCAGTTTGATGTTGGACCAGGCTACAACAGAGGGGTTGCCTGTATGTTTGAGAGTTGTATGATCTAGTTTATGGTAAATTCAGCTGACTTGGAGGTCTCTTTTATCCCCTCTCCCAGATTTAATGTCTTTTTGGCTGTGCTGGAAATAAGGGGAAGGGCCTCTGGCTTTTCTGAGGTGTCCATGTAGGAGGCAAAGGAACTATACTGGGATTAGGGATTTTAGGTAGCAAATGGTAACTGAAAATGATTATTTTGTTTCAAACCGTACATCTTATTTTAGAAGCCCCCAGAGTTAATGGACAGGCACTTTAATATAAACCGAAATAAAACATCTGAGCAAAATTAGTAATAACCCTTAATATGCTAGATAGGAATTTGAGGCATTAAAAAAAAAGGAGGAACTGTTACCTTCCCCATATTTAGATGTGCACTTTCACCTTGGTTTGTCTTACTTGAGACAAATTTAAGCTTCCCTTATATATTCCCTTTTTCCTATCAGCAAATTGGTTGGAATCTGAATAGCAAATGTTTGGCTTATTCAAATTTATGTTGTTATGGGAGCTAAAACTTCCTGGAGCCAAGGGAAAAACTAACAGTGACTTCAGTGTAAGGTCAATGGAGGAAAAACCACCAGTCTGAGAATTTTAGCTTCAGAAGTAATTTTGACTTTAATTAAATAGAAATTTGGACACCAGGGGTGTTTTTCTCTGCCTGACTTACCTACTGTTGAATTTCTGTGCTTAGGTAACCAGCTGAAGGGACTGGATTGTTGGCTGTGCACAGTCTTGTAGTAATGAGGTCAGAAATCTGCCACTGGAGAGGTTCCAACGTAGTGAAGATGAACAATAACGCACTATCACTCCTAAAGATAATTGGTTTCAGGCCTGGTTCAAAATCCATTTGGGTGGATTTGTAAAACAGAACGTAGTTTCCATTTGTCATCATCGCTCTCTTCGTAATTCTAAAACATCTCTTTGTTGCTTTATGCTTCTAAAATTTATTTTATCAGGAAAACTGCAGTTCTTTGTGCATAGAGAGTCCTTTATTTTAAGGACTAAAAGCTGACTGAACTGGAACCCAGTTGGAAGTTACTGCTCCTGAACAGGTTTTGTAAGATTCCTGTTTCAGTCAAAGAGCACAGGAAAGTTGTTTCCCTCTGGATCACGTACTGGCAGAATTCTAAAATCTACATTTGGCTAAAAATACAGTATTAGGATAAAAGAATTAACTGCTGAAGACCTTTAAGATTAGTAATTTATAGAAGTGGTTTTCCTTGTCTCTTTGATAGATAATGCAATCTGCTATTCTGAGGCTCTAGCAGCTCCAAGGAAGCTTCTGGAATGGTGGTGCTCCAGGGAGCACCTTACAGTGCTGAAGGGCACCAGTCACAACAGGCAAGTTCTCCTTGGTTTGCGGCTCCAACCTTTCTCCCTCCTGGTATCAGCAGGGAGATTTGTTTCCATGTGCACAAATGTTTAGGATTCCCTCCCTCCAATCCCTCTGACATGGTTTCTAATCCGGTAGGACTTTGGTTGGCAGCACCTGTGAACAGTTACAGACTTTTCTGTGCGTGACAGCTCACGGTTTGGTGGTTTAGAAACATGACTTCTGAACCATGATGCCCTTGGATAAAATTCAGGATAGGAAGCTGGTCAGGTCACTGGGAGTACGAGGAAGCCTGATGGAAAAGGAGCTCTCATTTAGCAGAGGATCCTCAGTTGTGGAGAAAATATGTTTTTAATAACAGAACTCAGTGTGGGGAAAAATAAATCTAACCCCAAAACTTGCAAATTGTTGTTTGGAAGGATTTTAATGCTGCTGCCTGGATACCATTGTTTCTGCTTTGGAATTCCAAAGGAAAAGATTAGCTTGGACATCTAAGAACAGCTGAACAACGCTAGGAACATTTCCCTGTTTCCTTGGGCAAATTCCTCTCTGCAGGGGGTTCCTGGGCAGCAGCAGCTTTGGTGTTTGTCTCTTGGCTCTTTGCACCCAGATCCTGGGGTGCATCCCTGCATCCTTCGCAGAGGGGCACACCAGGAAGAGGATTCTTCGTGTTTCATCCTCATGCACTGCTGTTCCCTTCTCCACTGAGGAGCCTTGCAAGGTGTAGTTGTCCTGTTTTTCCTAAATTGCACATCCTATTGACGACAATTTAAAGACTGGCAAATTGTTTGAGAGTTTGATCCTGATGTTTCCCTTGCACAGGCAGGCCTTATCCAGTCAGTGAGGGATACTTGTCCAGGATTCTGGGACCGAGTTCTCAGTCAGAGGGACTTTTCATATCAAGTTCTCCATGTGCTACAATGAACTAACTTGTTTCTTTTTAATAAACAAAAACAAATCCTGAAATTATAAGGCGGTGGGTGATTAGCATTTTATAAAGAGGGAAGTTTTGGAAGGAAATGGAATTTTTCCATAGCTTGGTTCTGTTAGGTTCTGTAGTTGCAGAACACGAATTCTGTGAGGTTTTTGTTTTTATTACAAGAGATTATTTTATAGCTTTGTGGACATTTCAAGGTGCACTCTTTGTAGCACTCAGTACAGACTTACTGAGACTGAATATTCCAATAAATATTTGAACATTTTAATTATCTCAGTTAATACTTAAGCCAACTGCAAAGCAGCTAATAGGGGAAAATAGTTGTTTTTTCACAGACACATGTTTAGATGAAGAGGATTTTGACATAAAATGGTGGTTGGCATTTTAATGTAAAACTCAGTGCTGGGTGACACGTTCCAGCACTGTTTTCTAGCCAAATAATCTCTTGCTGTTTGTTTTGTTCCAGACTGTTTTGGAGAGGGGTTGATTTTTGTTTCTTTTTTGACGAAGGGAATGTAATTTAGAAGTCTTCACTGGCAAGTTTTCTATTAATTTTAAGCTTCTTTGAAAATCTACAGCAAATGGATGTTCTGCTGCAGGAAATCTCTCTCCTGCTGAAGCATTTTTCATTGAGCAATCTTGGTGTATGTGCTTCAAAGTACCTACTTTGTTAATAATATGTATTTCAGTGTAAAGAGCACATTTTATGCAAAAATGAAACCTGTTAAGAGTTGTAAAATAAATTCTAATGTTAGTGAATGTTTTTGAGATGACAAGGTTAATTCTGGAATAACTCTTTATCTCGTGTAGTTCATGTTGTGAAGCTTTGCTTTTGTAAGATACGAATAAAATAACACTTTCTAATTAGGTCTCATGTTAATTCTTCATTGCATGTGCTTCCACAGGTGGAGCTGGTGATCTGCTCAGGACTAAATGGGATCTAGGTATGGTGAGGAGGATAAACCCCTCTGGGATTGCTCAGGTACTGCTGGACAGAGCAGAGCAGGTCACCAGCCAAGGTGCTCCTCAGAATCTCAGCTGGAGGAGGCTGTGGGTCAAGGTCAGTCCCATGGTAAGCAGGAAACAGGACTAGATGACTTCCAAGTGCTCTTCCCAGGCTAAATTCTATCTATGATCCCATGACATTTAAATTTAAGGATGGTTTGCTCTTGGCTTCATCTCCAGTCTGTTTAGACTGTGCTTCTCTTCCATACCATGGAGAGAGGAGTCAGAGAAGGGATCTCTCAGCAGCAGTGCTCAGAGTACCGCAATTTAAACACTCTTAAACACCCAACATTCTCCATGTCATTATTTTAAAATATATTTATTGACTACATTAGTTGCCTCTTTTTGGAATGAAGAAACTACGCTCGTAGCAGGGTCAGAATTTTGGGTTTTCAAAGTCTCTCCTTGCCTCAAGTCTTCCAAAAATTCTGCCTTCAGTTTGTTGAGTTCTTCTGCCAGGCTCTTCATCTCACTTGGGAGAACATTTTTGTCTAAAGAAAATGAAAGTTGAACTTTTAACTTCAGCTTAAAGACAAAATCATAGAACTGTAGAGTCACAGAATATGCTGAGTTGGGAGGGACCCACAAGGACCATCCAGTCCAACCCCTGGCCCTGCAGAGACACCCCCAGCAATCTCCCCTTGTCCTGTGAACTATAATCCTCTAAAATGTTGGTCTGGACTAAGTGGTTCTGGGATAGGTGGGATGGGTAGGACAGGTAGAACACGTACCTCTGGCGTCCCTCATGGCCTGAGAGATGACCCTCCTGCACGCCTGGTCAGCCTGGTGGACAGCACTGGCTGCACAGATGGCTCGGTCTGTGTCCTGCCCAGGGCCAGGAGAAAGGGAGGAGACAAGCAAACACTTTAAATTTACCTAACTTTGGAAACAAGTGACACATTAGCAGCAGCTCCATCACCACCTGAAGGCAAGCAGTGCTACCTTTTGCTCCGTGTCCTCCTCGTTTGGCCTCGCTGGATTTTCCAGAGCAGTGGCCAGCAGGTTAATTATCTGCTCACTAAGAAAACAAACAACAGAGTAACACATCAACCAAATGCATTCGCTGACATTTTTCTTCCATTTTGAAATGGTACCACAGAAAAAAAAGAAAGAGCAAGTTTTCAGTTAAATTTATAAGGCAATCAGTGAAATAATCTGAGATGAAAAAAAATTACGGCTCAATTATTTCCAGTCTTAATGTTTCAGGCAATTTACATGGATTTTCAATGCCAGGGTAGGAATGCCGTGAGTTTTGGGGTTAACTCTGCAAAGGATGGTGGCTATGAGCTCCCAACAAGCAGCCAGTGTCTTGTTTAACTGACTGGCTTCCAAAAATCACCCCTGGGAATATCGTTTACACACTGTTTAGATACAATAAGGAGCTTTTACACACTCATTTATGAAAACTGCACTTAGGGGAAACTCTAGGATCAATCCAGTAGCATACTTGTCCTCTGAGATGCAATCAGAGCTGCTCAGAATGAGGCTGTGCTGCTCCCAAGCGTTTTTCTTGAGGTCTGGCATTTCTATTTTCCTTGCCATTAAATGTATTGTCTGCTCAGGTACAGGATCACTCCTGAGGCGATTCCTCTGCAGGCAGCATTCCAAGGGACAGTCTAAAAACAACTGGCAGAAGCCCAAGGAATCTAAAACAAACACAACCAGACAATTTTAGCTTTAAACAGTTCAAGTAACGATTTCTGAGAGCAACGCACAAGAGAAAGGCTCTGCGTGACTGAGGGGACTCTACACAAGTTCTGAGCGTGATGTGAACACACACCTAGACAGGAACACCAACAATTTTACCTTCAGGGCTGCTCAAGTAATAACATCTGAGATAACACACAGAATGGTTTGGAGGGACCTTAAAGCTCATCTCATCCCACCCCCTGCCACGGGCAGGGACACCTTCCACTAGCCCAGGTTGCTCCAAGCCCCCTCCAACCTGGCCCTGGACACTTCCAGGGATCCAGGGGCAGCCACAGCTTCTCTGGGCAACCTGTGCCAGGGCCTGCCCACCCTCACAGGGAAGAATTCCATCTAACCCTGCCCCGTGGCAGTGGGAAGCCATTCCCCCTTGTCCTGTCACTCCATGCCCTGTCCAAAGTCTCTCTCCAGCTCTCTAATAACACAGCAACAAAGCTCAGCTGCTCCTCACCGTACTGCAGGAACCCAGCAACTAAGAATAACCCAAGTTCCAGGAGAGCACTCAAAGCAGCTGCAGCGCCCTGGATCTCCTACAAGCCCCCTCCCTCCCGCCGCGGAACAAGCAGCGCTCACATTTTCTGGCCAGCTGGTACACCTCGTACCGCATGCTCTGGTAGTAGAAGTTGTCGTCCAGGAGCAGGCAGAGCGGCCGTGCCGCGGCCCCGCCGTCCCCCCGCGCCGGCTCCAGCAGCCCTTCCCGGCGGCAGCAGCGCAGGAACCGCTCCCAGCCCGGCTGTGCGGGGCCGGGCAGCGGCGCCCCGGTGAGCAGCGCCCGCAGGAAACCCTCCAGGCACTGCAGCAGCTCGCGGCGGCTCCGCTTCCAGCCGGGCACCTGCGGGGGCACGGAGGGCAGGGATCAGGGAGCCGGCATTCCCAATCCCATTCCCAATCCCGGGCCCGGCCGGACGCGTCCCGTTGCCTGGCAACAGCGGTCGCGCGGCGCTGACGCAACGGCACCGACCAATGGGAGCGGCTCCGGCGGCCCCGCCCCCGGGGCGCGCGGGCGGAAGGCCTCGGGCGGGATGAGCTCGTCGTAGTGGAGGAGCGCGCAGGCCCAGCCCGGGCGCTGCCGCAGCCGGCGGCGCAGGGCGCGGGCCAGGCTGGACTTGCCGGCCGCGGGGAGCCCGCACAGCAGGCACAGCCCCACCCGGGCGCCGCTGCCGCTCCCCCGCCGGTGCCGCCGCTGCTGCTGCTGCTGCTGCTCCGCCGCCAGCGCTGCCGCCGCCGCCGCTCCCGCCGGCGCTCCGTGCGCATGCGCCGAGCTGCCGCCGCGGGGGGCGCCCCCTGGCGGGCGCGGCGCCACAAGGCCCGGCCCACAGAGCCGGCCCCTTCCACACGATTCGCGTTTTACCCCGTTTTTCACCCAATTCTCGCCTCACAACGCACTCAGTAATTCGCTTTGGGGGGCCCCCCCGGAGCGCCAAATGGCCGAGCCCTCCCTGTGTACCCAGCGGTGGCTTTTAAGATCTTCGAACAAAGATCCCACCGACTGTGCTGCCCCCCGTGACTGAGGCCTAAATTACAGGAATATTTCATAGCAAAAATCTTAACTGTTTAAGTCATTTAATTATAATAACAATTTAAGATCCTGAGTGAGTAAGGAAGAGGACACTCCTTTGGCAGACACTCCTTGCCAGTGCAGATTTTTGCCTGCAATACGTTTCGGGTTCTTTTGTCCAGTTCTTCAGCGATGTGGCCATCTGAGGGCTTGGAAATATTTTATTGGTGAGGCAATTCTGTAATCCATTCACTCCTTTTCCTAGTTCGTACTCCCAAATAGGCATGAGCGCAGCCAGGCTGTTGGTCACTCCCTGCTGGGCAGGCGGATCTGTATCCACAGTTTTGTCCTTCCCAGCGAGTTGGTCTCTGCACAGCAGCCGCTTCTCTGTTTGGATGCAGACTTTTTTTTTTCCCCGGATTTTCTGGATCCCTCTCCTGGATGGAAACACTGGCCGGGAGACCCATTTGGACAAACTGTGTCACTCCATACGTTCCATTTTAAATCAGTGCCGGTGTCTTAATTGTCTCATTTAGAATGACCAAAGTTAATCTGTTGCTTTTGTAGTGGACAAAAGCAAAAATCCCGAGCTGCAGCAACCAGTAGACACTGATCCACTGTTGAGCTGCACAGTGTACTTCCCAGTATCCCCCATTTTCTGTAACTGGACGGTTTCTTTCACACTCAGGCACAGTGTTTCTGGTGTCCCCAGATTGTGAGGTTACTTTTATGAACTACCTGAAATGGAAAGGGACAGAGCTGGTGGTCATGAGAGGTGGGCTCTGTAAATAACTGAATTCACTTCTCCTTTGTCACGAGTGTAATCCTATGAGCGCTGAACTTCAGGCTTCTGATTTAAAAAGCCAAGAGGTGAGGCAGAGGAGGCACAAACACAGCCAGCAGCAAGTAGCAAAACGTTGGGAGTCACCAAACCTGCTTTCAGTGCCTCTTGGTAATCCAGTCTTTCCCAGAGGTATGTGCTTCCCAAGGGCATTTTGGCCGCATGAGGGGAGGACTGGAGGATTGAAATCTTGTAATTTGTTTTTTTTTCAGGCGAGTTACTTGTCAGAATTGGTTGAGGGTCGCCAAGAAGCTTTTCAGACAGCTGGTCTAGGTGGGACTGGGGGTCGTTGAGGTCCTGAGGGAACTGCAGGAAACTGGGTTTGTACTGGGTGCCTGAAGTGTGGAAAACACGTTGTGTTTAGGATTTCATAACTTGAGACAACTGGCATTTCTAAACTGGCTCTTCACCATTCTTTAAATAGTTTCTAGCGTTTATACATATATTTATACCTAACCCTCTATGCCCCTTCCTGTAGCATTTACCTTCATTTATGCTGTTTTCTAAACAAGCAGTAAAACAGCATTTCTCCCTCAGGCATTCAATCTATTACAGCTCATGATGCTGCATGAAAAATTCCCTTAACAGGACAGGAGACATCAGGAACTTCCTATGCAATGTAAACCCAGCGAATGTGAAGTGAAGAAGGCTTTGAAGTACTACAAACCTTGTACCAGGAAAATGCAGTATGGTAAAAATATCAGGGCTCGATGTGGCAGGCTGGAAAAGACGTTGCAGAAAATCAGGTTAACAGAAAACACAAAGTGCATGCAATTATCCAGTATTAAGATTTTTGTATTTAAGAACTAGTTTTCATTTTTTGGGGACATTCTTCATACTCTCTTGCGACACGTTGTTTTGATAGCAGGCAATAAAGCTCATACCTAACCACACAGAAATCCTCTTTAACACATTCTAAACTATGTTAAATACTTGGAAATACAGGTGGTTTCAATGTATCAAAAAGCCACACAGTCATAAATTATGATGTTGGAGAAAAGACACTGTAGAGTGCATATCAACAGGAAATAATGCAAGTATGCATCTCTCACCTGATCATTTCTTGTGTCATGACTTGGTTTGTTATCTTGCTTTGCTTCCTGCACATTGTTATCCCTGAAACAGAAACCACGTGGTCAGAAAATTTCTTCAGGGATACAGCATTTTCCAAGGATGAGGCTGCAGCTCAGAGGATCCTGGTTCTGCTTGTGAGCCCAGCCCTGTCTGGACTTGGCCAGCCCTTTCAGTGTGCTCTGTCCCCATGTGCAATACAATTATCAATAACAATTAGGAAAGTGCAAATTTTTTTTGAAAAATACTCTAGAACTGACAGTTGGAGTGTCTGGATTAAACTACCAAACAGCAGGGGACTGAACTACCTGCTACTGCTATTGGCAGGGAAGGCTTGTTTTTTTAGGGGGTGTGGGATTCTTTGTGTCGATAAAGCATCTACCTGGCTTGCTGAATTAACCTGGAGCCTGCTCTCCTGTGTTCAAATAGCACCTGTAAGGAGGGAAATACCTGTGCTGTCTTCTGCTCTTCCTGCAAAATTTTCTCCTTATTGCGTCCCTCTTAATTATTGCTAACGCAGCAACGACGGCGACCGGCAGCACGAGGAAGAAGAAGATAAGCAGCCCATCCCGAAGTGATGTGTCTAGAGAAAAAAAAGAAATGAAATAATGACATTTACAATGTTAAAGCATTTTTTTTCCTGTTGAAAACACTACAACCTTCGAATTATTTTCAGTCGAAACACTGAAATTTATAAAATGCCACAACCAGAAAAGTAGGATTTGGCCTTATGTTATTACGAGTTCTTTCTGCCTTTAACCCCCTGTGTTCCATGATATACCAACTTTTGCTTTTTCCATATATTTCTTCAGCAAACTTGATGATCCTTGTGAGTCCCTTCCAACTCAGCATATTCTGTGACTCTGTGATTTTGTATCTGCTCACCCACGATTGCTCTGCACGTCCTCTTTGCCTTCCTAAACTTTTAATAACTACAAAACATTTTTTTTCCCCTTTCCCAAAACACAAATTTAGTAAAATCTGGTAATACAGGAATTATTTCTCTCCTCACAAAGCTACAGACTGTGAACTTTGTTTTTAAACAAAGAGGGGAAAATGTTTTGTGTGTAAAGTGTAAAGCCCAGCAAAAGCGACCTCATTACCAGATAATAGTTTGTTCTTCAAGTCTCATGCAGTAGAAAAAAAAAAACAGTTCAAAAGAAACTGAAAAAACCCTGCTGAAAGTAGTTTATTTTATGAGACCCTGGGGCAGAAGGACGTTTCAGTGTCCTACCTGTGCGAGCAGGACCACTGTCAACGCTGCCTCCGTAGCCGGACTGGTTACAGAACGGAGGGGCCCATCCCGCATTGCAGTGGCAGTTCCCGTTGTTGTTACACACCTGCCCCAGTACAACAGGGATTAACGAGTCAGGCAGTGGCAGTTCCCACTGTTCTAACACACCTACAGCCCTTACACAGGGATGAGTCAAACGGCAGCACCTCCCTGAGAGTGGCCACTTGCAGCCTCGGCAGGGATCTGGAGTTCCAGGTAAGGAGTTGCATGTGGAAACAAGGAATACTGCACAGTATTGCACAGAAATACATGAAGTGTTAGCTGGGAATAAGCCCTCCCTCTCCATAGCATCCCAAACCACTGAGTGATCCTGATACCTCAGGTGAATTCTCTGTAGAAATTAACATTTGTGTTGTTATTTGCCTCCAATAAATCGCAGTCCAAAGAACTCGGTTTTACAACCTTTGGACTCCATTTTGATTTTCACAGAGACATATATGAATCAGGAATTACTAGACCATCTTCCTCAAAGGAATATTTTCCTTTAGCAACTCAGCAGCTCAGTAATAATAAAAAATTCCCTTGGGAAAATCTGAAGAATTGCCTTTCAATGTTAGTGCTAAGAGGTTTGCCCTGGCAACAGGAATTACAGGTAAAAAAAGTGGATTTAACTTTTAATACAGATCAGAAAAAAAAGCAAAGCCATCTGGCTGGTTGTTGCCTTTATGCAGGGAACTTTCACCAGTCTAGAAACATGAAGCACCATCTACTCACCCCATTATTATTACACCTCTGCTTTACATCACAGTTGTAGCCCAGAAACATTGCACTGACACATTGAAAACCTACACAGGCCTGAAAGAAATAATTAAGAGTCTTTCAAACACAAAACTAAGAAAAAAATCCCATCCCTTTATAAATATACTGTATAAACGCATATGTTTACAACAAGGCTACAACTTTTACTTATATATCAAGAGAAAGGGGTGATAGAACATTCAGTACTTCACAATTTTATAGCTTTTTTTTATCACATTTTCTTAACCCTGTGGGTGCAGTTTGATGGTATAATCTGAATAACTGACAATGTAGTTGACTGATTCGTAGCATCCCAGTTTTTGAAGAGCTAATTAATTGTTTTTGTAGATTTCAAAAAGCAGGTTTTTCATTGTATTATGGCACACAAACAAGAGAGCTGTGGAATGCCTTTGGAAGTTCAGAACTTTCCACTTGGTGGGATATATTCCATCATGCTGCTGTGATGCCTCTTACCTTGTTTTCTCCACAGGCTGTCCCATCATGGACTTGAGCAGGATCAGGGATATCTGATCCTAAGTCAAAGTCAGAAGACCAGCATAACACCCCGGATGCATTATTGACAACACTCCAGGCAGGAAGGTTTTGGAGACTGACGGATGTGCACTGGAGTTTGCCACACAGACTGTGCCTGTATTGAAGGAAGGACACTCAGAGACAAGGTGAACAGAAAAAAACCCCAGCATCAGTGAAAATACACCATCCAGTCAAATTTTTTAGCTTGCATTTCAAGGAAATATTCTTTAAATCTCACACTTCTAAGGGTTTGTAACAGCATACAGCTTTTACATTGAACATTGTAGGGTTAGTTTTATTTGCTGGTGACTTACTGGACAGGGCATTTCTTGTACACTCCACCTTTCATCCCACAGTTTCCAAACCGATCTCCTTTAATATTTGCTTTCTCAAAGCATATATCAGGTGCTTTTCGTGCCCCTGTACAGAAAAAAAATAGTAAATCTGTCTGAAAAACACAAGAAAGAAAAACTGGAAAAGGAGAATACCAGTGGATTTACATGAAATAATAAACATACCTTTCCCATATATAGATTCACACTGTGAATCAAAAGTCTGGCACACTCCATAGTAGCAATATGCCTTGTTGTTGCTGCACGGGTGACCATTCATGATGTAAACGTCCTCTGGACAGTAGGCACTGCTCCCACTGCAGTACTCAGGGAGATCACAGAAATCCCTTTTTGCTCTGCACTCTGCTCCTGCCACTTTGAACTGCAACCAGAGAGGAAAGGCGCTCTCAGTTTGCAACATCAGAAGTTCTAGGGTGAAACAATCAGTGACAACCTTTAGTGATGTTAAGGGAGACAAATTTCTCGCCTTTCTCAGATTTCAAATGCCCTCTACTGGTGAACGTGGTTTGATAGCGTGAAAATAGGTCAAAGAGGACCAGATCAGCTCTTTTCAAACATTAAAGAAATCTAGTGAATAGCATCAATTTTTACTTAATAAGGCATTGCCCACCTTGCAATTTTTGCAGCAGAGTCCTTGAGCGCACTGGGATCCAGGCGTGAGTTTGCAGGTTGCAGCATCACAGCAGGGGTTGGAGCATTCCTGAGGAACAGCCATGGACAAGGGGACACTGTTTTTATCTCCTTATATAGCTAGGAAAGCACATCAGCAGCACAAGTGCAAGCCAGGCCTTAAACCCTGTCTCTGCCACGTTCTGACAGCCTTGTGCTCCAACAGGAACCAGCGGACAGTGTGGCTGTGTTTGCCTAGTACAAGTCATCAGGAAAACACCTGCTTTGATGTGTTGTGGCCAGTGGAACCAGGGGCTGGTGACAGCCTTTTGATTTGTTGATGTCTTTTTTGAGACATTTCTATTTTCTGGAGAACGAGCCAACACATCGCATTCCTTGAGGGACGTTTTTTGGCAATGCAAATAACGACTCGCAGAAGTGATTCAGTGTGGGCAAAGCTTAAGGGTTCCAGTTAAGAAACCTGCATGTGCTCTACAGATAAAGTAGTCTCTGTCATGTAACAGAAATATCTATGCAAAAACCAGCACAAACCCAGTTTTATCTCCACATACTCTGCTCTAAAATGCTCTTCTTTCCCAGCAGTGCCTCAACATTCTGTGCAGACCAATAGCTTTTAACTGAGTCCACGTGAAAATCAAAGTCTGATTTTAAGCTTGCAAAAATAAAGGAAAATTACAAGGAAAGCTCCTCAGGTATTAATGCAATCATGTATATCAAAAGGCCAGTATTATATAGAATAATATAATCCAATATACAACAAGTCTCCAGTTGAATTTCACCCATTACCTGTGGTTTGCCACAGTCACATTCTTCGTTGTTATCAACCACATTATTACCACAGACAGGTTCTCTGTACACATTACTTGTCTTGGGAGGATTTCTAAGGCAGTTTCCTCCTCCATTAAGAATAAGGGTCTCAAAATCATCAGCACTGCAGGTGCTGAAATTCCTGGATCCACTGGAAAGCATAACATTTTATTATTGTAAGTATTTTGCTTACAGGAAAATGTACAACTCAAGCTCTTAAATTATTGTCACTCTATAATAAATGTTGCATTTCATAATGCTAGGAGATAATGAGATAGTTAATTTCTGCTTTATTTTGCATTGAAGTGCAGTACTAGAAGTTAAAAAATACTATTATAATATAAATACACGTACTTTCAGAAGCGAGAATATCTGTTCTGGTGTCCTGTATAAAACAGGCTTTAGAAATTCCTTGTCTGTTCTGAGTCTAAAAATGTTTGATTAGGAAGACATTCACCTTAGAGTCCTTAAAAACTCAGGAATTCATCTCCTTAAAGTAGTTTTGTCCAGTGTTCAATTACCCTGACAAATGTGGGTAAATAAATAATATGATCCCTTTTTCTTTAGGGGAAGCCAAAGAACAAATGAACTGAAAGAAACATAAGCCAAAAGGTTTTGTTTAAATTAACTGTTAAATATTTGTTGCATGTTTTCAGGGACCCAGTGAGTATATTTAAAGCATTCTCAGCAGGTTAAAAATCAAACCAGAAACACACTATCGTTAAAAAAAAAAGAATTATAAAATCCAATTAGGTTTTTAAGAATACTACAAATAAAGAATGATTGGGTCAGAAAACAAGTAACATTTCAAATAAATTAAAATTATGTGAAATCCTAATTCAGCGACTCCAGCTCTGTGACTAAATTTTTCAAACAACTCCCCATTCACAGAAGTTCTTCAAGACCCAGACGAGTTTCACAGCTTGTAAGGCACAGTCGTGCAAATAAAAGAAGTTCTTGCAACCAAACAACTGGCAATCTTACTTATCCGTGCTGTGCATTATGAAGGATGCAGGACACCGCTTATCATCGTGTTTCATTCCGAGATTATGCCCCAACTCGTGTGCAACTACCGTGGCGTGACGTAACATATTGTCGTGATTCAACTAACAGAGACAATCAGCGTCAAAAAAAAACCCAAAAAAAAAAAGGTGACATAAAGAAAATACTGTTTGTACCTCGTGTTTCATTCCCACCACCAAGCTCTTGGAGACCCATGAAGGCAGAATACTAAACTATATCACAAGGCAGAAGCGGCACGAACGGACAGTTTGTCGCTTTTATTTTCAGGCAGGGCCAGATTCTGCCACTCCTTCTGTTGCTTCCATGAGGATCATATTCTGAATAAAAAGAGTTGGCAGCTGGACTAGATGATCACTGTAGGTTCCTCCCAGCTGAAATTAGTCTATTTATTCTGTTCTACCACAGTTAATCACTCATGGGACTGATTTCAGCGGAGTCTTCAATGAGGATGGGCTTTTTTATGCAATATTGAGTTAGGTGAATTACAAAAGGGGAACACAAGAATTATTTGAGGAGTAAATCTGCCAAGTGGGCTGGAATTTGGCAAAGAGAGAAATTGGGAAGTACTTAAAAAGAGTTGTACAATATATACAGATCTTTACATAATAAACCCCAGGAAAGAAACCATTCAGCTGCAAGTCTAGTCTCCAAGACCAGGGTGACTTGGTCAATGGCTGATTTCGTCTATCAGCCACAAAATGATGTACTTACAGTGCTGATTGACCCTCCCTGCACTTGTGAGCAGACAGTACCCACAAAAGCCATTCCAACGGATCCCCTGAAAGAGCTTCTCCCTCTGCAACAAAAGCAGTTTGAAGGGGGTGCTGAAAGATGGGTTGAAAGTTCGTGATTTCTACTAAAAGACAGTGATGAGTTTGAAAGAAATTCTGCAAGGCAAGATTTGGTCTTCCAGAAGTCAAAAAGAAATTTATCACCACATCAGGATTTCGCTATAATTAATAATTCAAATTGGAATAACAGCTTGAAAATAATGTCAGTGCTTCTGAGTTCACTGAATCACAGAATGGTTGAGGTTGGAAGGGACCTCTGGAGGTCACCTGGTCCCACCCCCTGCGCTGGAGCTGATTAACTCTTGAGAATTCATTATACTTTTTGCCATTTTTCCAGGTTAAAACAGTTTGGAAATGCAGTGAATTTTACCCCAGCTACATTTTTGTTCATGTACAACCCCCAAATCATATACATTAACACTGGCAGCATGGCTCATCTTCCCACTGAATGAAAACTTACATTATGAGATGACTGACATCATTTCTTGATCGCTTGAGAAGATCTTTCTGTCTCCAAGAAACAAATCTGCCCAGAACATCCCCAGCTGAACCATCCATTACAGATATGTGGTTTGCATCTGTCCAAATCTCTAATCCAACCAAAACAATCTGGATGTTTAATGGTCTGTACATCTGAAAAAAAAAAGTAATGATAATTAATGTCCATCGGTCTGTTTTGATGGAATTCTGAAAGATGCCTTCACTATTACTGAGTAAACAGTAAGCTGAACTTAGTGACCAAGACAGAACTTTAGTTTCTTTGAAACTGAAGGTATATTTGTATTTATAAGTTAAAATATAAAATATTTATAAATCATAAAGTAAGTAAAATTATTTAAAGCTAAATATAACGGAAGAAATCTACTTTATGAAGATACCTAAACATATCTTTCAGTTGGAGAAGTTGGAAGGACCATGTTCATTCATTTCCTTGGCTAATTGTCTCAAGGAGAAACTGGGAACAGGTGATCAGAGAGCTTAAGGAATTGTTCACAGTGCTGAGAGTTTTCTTAAAAGAACCCTACAAACACGAGAAATACTCTTCCTAGAAATGTAAAACATACTGGAGACTGAAGCAGTCAAACCACAGAAGTGATTTGAAAACATCTTGTATCTCTCCCCTCGCTTGCAATTCTACAAGACTTGTGCAGGGATTCATGATGTGCCTTAACTGTGTTACAGATTGTTGTATAACTTCCAAATACAGTTTCAGAACTGCATTAGCTGTACTTTTGAAAACGATGATAAGGCAGAAATTACTCAACCCAGGCAACTTATCTGACCTACCCCATCAACATAATTAATCAGCTCGACTGTTTCCTTTTGCACTGCAGCAGGATCAGAATTCTTCAGCAAAAACTGTAAAATACCATAAGAATGTCAGAGAAAGAAAACTAACCAAATAATAAAATGTATTTAGGGTTGGATGAAATAATTACCCTCTTGTTATCCACCACCACAAACAATTCTACATAGCTTTTCTGAGGCAGGACAGCTCGCCTCTCCTGCAAATTAGAAAGGACAGTAAGTTAACATAACAAGTTCAAGGCTTTTTACTTCTGTTTCTCATGATTTTTATTTTATGTGTTCATAAAGCAATGTTCTAATTGCATCTTCTAATGTGGCCTTAGTTTTCCACACAAATATCTCCAGCTATCAGTAATTCACAGCAGGTCAGGCACTGGGGTGGATGAGCTGCCTTGGGCAGCCTCTGCTCTTCCAGTGCAGGATTGCTTCAAGCTGTGTTAAATTCCCATTGAGGTCCTCTGTTTCAGGATTTCCTTAGCAGCATTCCCACCAGTCTGGCTTGGCAGGCATGAAAAGGAAGGCCCCAAGGAAGTGGCCTCCAGGTCCAGTGATAGTGTGCCAAAGCAGGAGCTCTGGAGGCCCTTGGCTGCTGGAACGGGCTGAGGGGATGGCTTGGACTGCAGCTCAGCAGAGAAATGGGAATATATTTACCCTCAAAAGCTTCTCCCTGCCAGAGGTGGTGTTTGATGAAAATGTGTACTCCACAGCCTGCTCCACAAACATCTGCTCAAGCTGAAGGCTGCCACTCAGCACCCCACAGTGGAAGGGCACGTCCTGCTTGTCTTCTAATTCATAAAACACGTGTTCAAATGTGCTGGATGTGTTGAGCGGCTCCATTCCATACCACCTGCCACCAATGGAGAGGACTCCCCTATAAACCATTTAAGAATGAAAAATTATTCCATAGTTTTTCCCTCATAGTTAATGTCCAGGTGAGTGAATGACAGCTGGATGCTTAAAAACTAGAACTGTTTACACCACTACATTGAGATAAATTATTATCTTAAATTATCTCAGTATAGGGGGTAAGTTCAAATGTCCAACAAAAGACAAAATAAAACTTATTTAAAATACTCAGTTGTACACAAGTGTGGGCTCCTTGAATCAGAGAGAAAAGAAAGGAAAAAAAAAAAAAAGAAGGGAGGCAAATTGTTCCTAAACAAGTCTGGATCATGGGTAAAAAGCTGATGCAAAAGGTCTCTCTTAGTCCTTATCTCTGGTCTCACTCTCAGCCCCATGCAGCTACAGCAATTTAAAAAAAGATACCTTGTGAGACAGAAGGAGAGGCTGAAAACAATCACCAGGGTGTTTGTGAGGACAAGGGCAACACTGCACTGCTGAGTGCAGCTAAGTACAAATATTTCACATTTGTCCCTGGCTCAGAAACCCCTGGTAAATGCCCATTTGCATTACCTGAAATACCATAACATTGACCTTTTATCCTTCATTTACAGGAATGCCAGGATATGTCCTGATTTATTGTGAGTGGCATCTCACTGTGATCTCACATGAAAGTGATGAGCGTGAATTTTATCCCACTTGTAATTTTATCGTGTTTGAAACGCCCAAAAAAATTGTTCCAAATTCAAATTTGGTCAAAATTTTTTCATGGAAATGGTTTGTGTTTTGAGACTTGTCCATTTATAAGACAGAATTGTCTTCAGGAGTGTTTTTTAAGTGCATCAAAAGCTTAATTAGTTAACATTTTTCCTACATAAGTATTTCTGGTCAAAATATTCACATCAAGTCCTAGAAACCTCAGGTCATGCCCAGGTTCTGCCTATAAACCAGATTATGGTTTCTGTCACGTTTCATTGTTTTTTTTTCTGTGAAGGAATCTTAGAAAAGGGGGGAAAAAAGTGGGAGTTGAAGGAAACTATAAAACCTGTAAAGAGTTTTAGCTTCATCAGAAGGTGAAAATATTAAAAAAAAAATATTTGCAAGACAGGATGGTGGGTTCTTTCCAGCTGTATGATGAATAGCAACTGGGTTTTTTGCTGTTTTTACTTTGGTACTGCACAAGGAATTATCCTGAAAAAGCAAGAGAAAATACCTCAGGCCATCACAGGTGCTGAGAGCAACTGTTGAGTCAGCAATTCCTTCGACAATGCCATGATAATAACAGTGTGTCTGAAAGGCAACAAACCCACATAATTAGTGACAAAACAAGGTGGTTGCCTTCAACTGCAAACTTATTTTCTAACTGACCATATTATTTGCATGACATTAGGGCTGGCTGTTGTTGAGTTCCCTACTTTGAAAATAATCCCAACTATTTTTGGAGTAAAATATCACTTGCCGTGTTGGGATGACTTGTTTAATCCATCACCATCTTTTATAAAAATCTTCTCATCTACATTGCTCATCCTGTTCTCAGAGTCCTCTCAAAGGCTGACCTGAGAAGATGTCCCATGCACAAACCACCCAGGGAAGTCTCACCGAGCTCACACGCAGTTTAAAGTTGAAATTAAATTTAGAAGTATTTATAAGCCTTGTTTGATACGGGACCTAAAAATTATAGTGCTTTGGATGCTGCCATTGCACCTTTAATTGCACACTATGCAAGGGTGACCTAATCAGGCAGCTCAAATTCAGCCTTGGCATAATGTCCTGGCATCTCCTTTCACACCTCAGGAAACAGGGATGCTCTCCCACCACAAACAGCCCAGTCCCTCCTGAGCCTTTTGTTTGTTATCACTGGTAACTGTTAAACAGAAATGCCACAACTGTGAAAACTCACAAAAGCTGCCTCCCCAGAAAATATATTTTTTTCTTGGTTTCCCTGGTTTGATGAAATTCTGATGTGAAGGGGGGGATTTTATCATGTACAGTACCTCATTTTTGGATTGTGTTGCCTCCAGTTTCCCATTTTCCCCATATGTAAACAGCATAAAGTCTTCACTAACAAGCTTTCTGGAAACAAAAATAAACCAGTGCTCTCTTAAAGGTCTAGAAAGCAAGAAGTAAGTCAAGAATCCTGGCAAATGCTACATTCTGTTAGCATCACACCCGTGCTAAATTATTATTAAAATCGAGGCACACCAAGCAAAATACCTTAAAATGAGCTGGAGTCTTTGAAAAAAAGTTATTTTAAAATATTTTAACTAAAAAATCCATAGAGAAGCATCTAAGCAGATTCATTTGCATAAGGGCCTGGACTGCTCCAGGCTCAGGAATGAGGAACAACAGAAACAGAAATTTCTTCAAATACAACACAGCTAAGAGCCCTCCCCCAGCTAATGAAAAGCTAATGCTGAACAGAACTCTGATTTTCCCTAAGGATTTTCTGAAATGTACAATCTCGTGTTGCTAAATTGCTATTATTTTAAAAAAAAAAAAAAAATTTTCTTCACAACTACAGAAGTTATTATCTTTCTATTTGCAAGATAGTACCATAAAAGAGACACTATTTAACAAAATAATTTTCTAATTACTGCAATCTGCCATTTAAATGGTTTCTTCTGAATTTTTTCAGTATAAAAATGCTTGTCTGTATGCAACTAACCCCAGGACAGTACGATTCCTTAGAACACTATCACATACTTGTTTTTCTTCAGTTTTAGGAGATATGTTCCATTTCTGGTTTTCACTGAGTAAGAAAGGTTGTCATCTGAATGCTCCTGAAAACAGAACAAAAGATACCACTTAATGAGGTGATTTTCTAATTGGTTTTGTCAGGCCCATGTTCTGCCCAACTCCTGGGTGTGCAAAGGATGAGCCAAAACACAGATTCCAAACTCTCACCCTTCTGCATTTCAGAGTCTCAGCAGCACACTGTGCATTCTTTCCTGTGTAAAGTTTAAGTTCTATTAATCTACACATTTTCTCGCAGAGGACAGGAGGGCACAGCCCATGTGTGCACTCTTTGCCAAGCTCCACACCATGTTTTGTGACCCTCCTTATGTAAATCAGATAAACGACTCGCAGAATCTTTGGGTTCCTTAATCGGTTTGCACAAAGATGACTAATGCTGTTCCATTAACAGTAAATGAACTCGGTATCTAGCACAAAGGGAAGTTACCTCAGAACTGGAGAATTAAGGCTCAGATCTTTCTGTTTTAACTCATTCCTCTAACCTGTGTGACTCTGTGGGACCGTTTTTGCCTTTCAGGGGCTCCGTGGCTGAAGTCCTCTGGTTATCCAAAACCAGAACACAGAAAGCATGAACATCAGTGCAAGTTCAACATCTGACTCAGAAAATGGAAATATTCTTCATGTTCCTTCTCACTTCTGCCTTACAAGGTTGTTAACAAAACTAGAAGTTTGGGCGGCGCTAACTTAGAGTGCAATCACAGGAATTTGTGGGAACAAATTTGCTCAAAATTAGTTGAAAACACTAGGAATCTGAAGAAATATAGTCTGGGGCACATTTCTTCACAAAAATCTCTATGTACTATACATTGTGTGTGTGTAATGTAGGACAGTGTTGGGAAAAACAGAAACATCAAAAGAAAAAAAATCAGAATCACAAACCTCATGAAAAAATGGGTGATGTTTCTGTCTGTCCGTCAGACTTCGAGGAATGATTATTTCTAACGTAGAAAGTCTGGGTGTCTGTTCAGAAGATACACCTGAAGATAAAGTTTGAAACTGGTAAATAATCAGAAGGCATAAGGCATTCTGTTGGCACCTGCACAGTGGGGGTTGCCAAAAGACCATTCTAATCCAGCCAGAAATGAGGAAAGAGCGACTTCACCAGTCCAGGACCCGACTGCCCCTGCTCAGTTTGGGCTGTTCTGCCTCTTCCAGAGCTCTTGGATCATGCTGGGAAGTTGAAGAAATCAACAGTTTCAATCATGGCCAAGTTATTTTTAATTTCGGGGTGTTTAAATAGATATTGCCTCGTTTTGTGCAGAAATGCTGTTTTGACTGTATTCAAGGGTAAGGACTGCACCACCCCAAACACAACTGTTGTAAAGTGCTACAACCTGCAAATTCAAGCTGAAGGTTTCTTAAACAGGCTGTCCAAAACTGGTTGGTAGTCTTGGCTTTAACTCTTGGGTTTAGTTACCTGCATTATAAACTGTGATAATAGCTCAAATTTTTCTTTTCCCTTCATATGGACAATACCAAACCATCCTTTTCCTGTTGCCCTGAATGAGGAACACTTACAGTTGTCCTCTGGATATAATTCTTCCACCTCCTGTGTGTATAATCTTGGGTCCTGCCGTTACCTAATGCTGCATTTTGTTTGTTCTAGCAACAGTCAAACCTTTGCAAAACATTTGTAGCCTTTTACATGATATCAGAATTATCTGCAGAACAACATGCTAATGCAGGAAGCTAAAGATAAGGAGCCTGCCAAGTATCTGGTTTCAGGTAAATGGTTAAAGACAAAACCAATCTCCTCTAACTTTCTTTAAAACTGTGTGAACTTGAATTCATCTTCCTTTTTCTTGTCTGCACGTCAGTCTGGTTTGATCAACAGAGACACAACCATTGCTTTTAAACTGGTAACAGAATCAAGAGTAACATGGATTTTAACAATGAAAGTGGGTTCTTCCTTCTTAAATTGTTCTTTCACAAGGAAATAGAGAGATTTCTTCACACTCATAGTAATACAAAGTCACCCTCATCCTCCCACGTTTCTGTGAATGGAATTCACGATTGCAAAGAAGCCACACAGCCACTCATTCAAAGTGAGCAGGAGGGTTTTGCAGTGTAATCATGATCTCTACCTGTTAGATAACATCAGGGTTTTTAAAAGCTAGTTGCAGGTAGCATGTTTAACATTACAGGCTGTCATTGCAATCAAAATGTGGAAGTTGCTGTTAAAAAACAGGTTGAAAAGAGTATCAGCACTCGATATTTACTTCTGACTTTGCTCTCAATCTTCAATAATTTTATTATCTAAATCACCAAATCCATTATCTTTCATGAGTAAATGTGTATGTTGAACCGACAACGGAGATGCTCTTTTAACAATTTAAATTTTCACACCTGAAAGCAGGAAACCATCTTTAATGCACATCACAAAAATACCACTTTCTAAGAAATATTTCAGGTGTTACATTTAAATCTAAAGAGCGAAGCCAAACCATAAATGGAAACGAGTTAATGAGGAACTGTAATGAAACTGTAAGAATTCCCCTCACGTTACTGAAGAAATCTTTTCCTGCAGTCTTTACTGTTGATGAGAGTGACAGTAAATGCAGTTGTCACAGTGTCCTACATGGAAGATGATATATTTACATACCTACTACATCCTGGAGGGGAAAACCCCACAAAGAGCTCGGCAATAAAAACCTTCAACCTGTAATCTTTTCCAGACACCTTTTTCTCGCACAGGATTTTCTCAAGGAGCAGGTGCCGCGACTCGATGTGAAAGGGGAGCATCATTATGCTCAGGATCAGAGAGCACAAGAAGAAGAAACTTTCTGAATATTTAAAAAGTAAGAACGCTTACCTTTCATCCAAAAGGGTTTCCCAGTAAAAGTTAGTCCAAAAGTGAACCAAAACAGGCAGTGCTTTAACATGACTGGACTTCCCGGAGAAACCACTCCAGTGTCCCAGCAGACTGAGCGTACCCGGCTCTGCCTGCTCCGCACGGAACCAGAAGAGCAAGAACCGTCTGCTCCGAAGGCAAACAACAGAAAAAAGCACCCTGATACTGCATCTCTGCTAAGGGAACGGGAAGTAACATTTAATCCACTGGGCTCACGAGGAAACTGGTCAGACGGCTTAATGCAAACAAAAAGCAGCACGTCCTTAAATGCTGATTGGAGAAGGAGCACCGAGCCATGCCGGGATCAAACTGGTTTTATTCTAAAGGACTTTCATACCACTGTGAGATCTTATGAGATTACAGACATAAAATATCGCTACTAACAAATACAGTGTTTAAGATATTCGTCCTGGCTATTCCAGCTCAGCGAAAAGGAACTTCAGTGTGAAACAATCTACTCTTTGAAATTTCAGCTTGTTGTTTTCCGTTTCATCTTTGCTTTAAAAATATCGAATATACAGTGCATATGAACACATGGAAACCCTGTAAAAACATGGAAATCCCACAAACACATGGAAATCCCCAAAACAGGGATTTTGCCCAGTCCCTCCTGTGTTAAAGGTCCATGATTTTGTGCAGATCATTGCTCTCCCAGGATCAGAATGATCTTCCATGCAACCACATTGTCACCAAAAGCAGAAAATAAATGCTTATAAACCCAGATGGATTTGCAACGCATTTTGGAACAATCAAGCACATTTAGAAACACAAAAAAGAGACTGAGACAACAGAGTTTTTCACGCTAAAGCATTTGCATTAATTAATTTTAATTAATTCTTTAATTCAAACAGAGCAAATCCATTTTTCCATTGCTGGTAAATCCCACAAAACAATGGCTTGGGTGACAAAACGCTGAGATGCTGGCTGTATTTTTAATTATAGCTTGTGCAAAGCCTGCTCAGGTCCATCTCCCGACAGTCACACACCCAGTGGACATTCCTGTGCTGAGCCCTGGGTGGAAGCAGAACTCGATACCCGTGTTCCTTGGGTCTGTGTCTGTGCCACAGCTTCAGGAGCAGCTTTCCCCGACTCCAGAAGCCGGGATCCTACTGAAAATTAAATGAACCCCATCTCTTATTTATAGCCTCTTTTATTCATAGCCTCTCTTCTGTGTGGCGCGCCATCAGCTCGCAACTTGGGAGAGAGAATCCAGTAGCTCTGAATTTCACAGAATCACAGAATCAATTTGGTTTGAAAAGACCTCTGAGATCATCGAGTCCAACCTGTGACCCAACACCACCTTGTCAACCAGACCATGGTACCCCATCCGCGGACCTTGGGCAGAGGGACCAAGAGGAGTTTGGTGCCAGGTGGCTGTCACAGAGCCACAGAATATGCCGAGTTGGAAGGGACCCACAAAGATCATCAGTCCAACTCCTGGCCCTGCACAGACACCCCAGCAATCCCTGTCCCTCCGAGCATCATCCCGGAGCTCTGGCAGCCTTGGGGCTGTGCCCACTGCCCTGGGGAGCCTGGTCAGTGCCAACCACCCTCTGGGGGAAGAA
>JAYRBT010000178.1:32122110-32134357 GCA_036023395.1 Myiotriccus ornatus | reverse complement strand
AGGGAGCCCGGGGCCCCCGCTGCGTGTGGGCTCGGTGCTCGTGGCCCTGCGCGCCGCCGGGCGGCCTGTGGCGGGCGCTGTGCGTGCGGCGGGGCCCCGCGGACGGCGAGCCCGGGTGAGGGCGGCGGGCGGGCGGGCTGAGGGGGGGCCGGGCGGCGGCGGCGGCGGCGGCGGGGCTGGCGGGACGACGCGTGTGGTTTCCGTGTGATTTTCTCCCCCCGCCCCGCAGCGGTGAGCCCGTGGTGGTGGAGCGGCGGGAGCGCGGGCAGGAGCCCTGCGAGCTGCGGCTGGAGTGCCGGCCCGGCGCCGCGATGGTGTCCGTGGGGATCCTGAGCCAGGCCCGCAACATGGAGGTGTACGTGGGAGAGGAGTACTGCGGCACCGGCCGGGGACAGAGCCGCGGCCACCGCCGGGACGCGGGGTGAGTGCGGGGCACGGGGGGACAGGGGCACCCACGGCCCCCAGGCAGCCTCGTGTTTTGGGGGGGTTGTGTGTGTATCTCTGTCAGGGGCTCCTGCTGTGATACACCCGATGTGTTTAAAAAGAGTGCGGGAATTGGGGTTGTTCAGCCTGGAAAAGAGAAGGTTTGGGGTGACCTAATTGTGCCTTCCAGTGCCTGAAAGGAGCCGTCAAGAGGGATGAAGAGAGACCATAAAAGCATGGAGTGGCAGCGCAAAGGGGAATGGCTTCCCAGCGACAGAACAGGTTTAGATTAGATATGAGGAAGAAATACTTTTTGTGAGGGTGGGGAGGCCCTGCCACAGGTTGCCCAGAGAAGCTGTGGCTGCCCCATCCCTGGAAGTGTCCAGGGCCAGGTTGGAGGGGGCTTGGAACAACCTGGGCTACTGGAAGGTGTCCCTGCCCGTGGCAAGCGAGTTGGAACTAGATGGTCTTCAAGGTCCCTTCCAACCCAAACCATTCGGTGATTTCGGGAAAGATCTCTTGTGTCTTTAGTTGAAGTGGTCATCCCACACTTAAAGGAAAAAGCGAGAAAATTTTAAAAAAAGAAGGTTTTGTTTTTCCCTTCAATGCTTCCTTCCATACTTTGCCGGGGGAAATAAAGCAGCGTTTCTGTTTTGTTTGTAAGTCATTACATGGCACATCTTAATTAGCTAAATAGAAACCAGAGGACTCAGAGCCTCAGGGAAGGTGTGTGAAGAACATAGTGAGCCTCAAAAGCTTCTCTAGTACAGAGTGTATGTACACATACAACTAATTTTTTTATGTGCATATTCCATAAGATTCATCACAAATTGCCTATAAGCATTTAAGCTGCCATTAGAAACAAAAAAGGTGCTCAAAACTAGAAACTAAAACTACTATTAGTCACAGCTTATTTATTTTACTTTTGTAGTGAAACTGAAGAGGTTACTTTATACCACAAGTACCATAAGTTTGAATGCCCTGCACCCTCCTGTAGAATTAAGGTAAGGAATTAAACACAATTGTTTTATTTTCCTTGGTGTTTTTAATCCCGGAATTGACTAAATTGCATTGCTCTTCATCAAATTATTGGTTTTATACCCTTCATCGCTTCACATGACAACCTAAAGATCTGTTAGTTAGGAGAGTTCTTTTAAATTTGTATCTCAGTTTTCATGAAGACTTTATATGATGCAGGTAATTTAGAGGAAAAAAATAATAAACCAGATAAACTGCAGATCTGTAATTAGAACTGTTAACTCTGATTTGGTTGAATAAGCTTTTGAAAATCATGGCCATTACTCTTACATGCTTAGAAGATCAAGGCCTGATTTATCTTTGGGGCACTCAGGCACCTCTGTTCCAGTCAGAATTTTCTGGGAAATAGTAGCAAGGGGAAATAGGCTGAATTTCCTTGGAAAAGAGTTCAGCATAATTTTCCCCCAAGACTCAAAGGACAATGCATTGTCCCCTGTGTACAAAGAAAATGAAACTGGTTTTTTTTTCCTAACCAAAATATTTTTTGTTTCTTCTTGCAATAGCTGCTCTCCTTTGGTGAGAAACAGAGAGTACTCATCAGTAAAATAATTATAGAAGTGAAAGCAGTGTCTGCAAAACTAGCAACTGATTTTCCTTCACTAGGCTCGAGCATAGATCTAGACAGAGTGCAAACTATAATGGAATCTATGGGATCTAAGTTGTCTCCAGGTGCTCAGCAGCTCATGGACATGGTCCGATGTCAGCAGAAGGTAAGTCACTGTGCTTTTGTGTGAGCATGAACTGTACTGACCTGAGACCTTTCCAGCTTAAGAATGTTCTAAATTGATACAGTGAAAAAGATTTAATGTTTGGTTTTTTTAACCCACACTTTCTGCCATTTTAATCCTGGTTGAGCTGTTGCCACTCGCGTGAGTGCAGTGAGGAGAGGTTGTGTACTCCAGGAGTCACTGTGCATACACCAAGGCCAGAGTTAATAACTCTTCATTATTGTATTAAACTTCACTGTCACAAGGATGGTGGGCACATTCCCTGGAATGTTTGGGATGTAGGTAGATGGGCTGTTTTTGACCTTTATGGTCATTATGTCACCTTCAACTAAAGAGAATGTGCTCTTACAGAGCATTTACTTGATTTAGATCCTGATCCTGTGGAGTGAACTGTTCCAACAGAATCCTGAATCCATCTGTTGTTAAAAATGTTCAGTCCTGGGGACACGGTGTGGTAAAAAGCCAGTAAAGCTCTTTTCTTAGAGAATGACAAGATAACTAACACATCATATGTACAGGGAAAACATCTTCCTGTGCTTTTCCATAAGAATATAATTCAGAACTACTTTTAAAATCTTTACATCGCACTAGTAGAATGTTGAGTTATATCTGTTGTTATTACTGTATATTTCCAGTACATTTCAATACTCTTATTAATTGTGTTATTTTTCTTCCCATCAGAACAGTTTACCTCTTGGAGACAAACTTAGTTGGATCTTGGGGAAGAATTCCAACTTTGGAGGTGACCATGCAATAGATGGATTGCGCAGTGCAGCTGTTCAGTCATCCCCAAGTCACTCAGCCAGTGAACCTTTGCCCCTTAAAAATCATTTAACAAGTGAAACAGTGTATAAAGACCTAAAAATAAGTCGTGATCTGAACACAGAGGTACCTGAGAGAGGGAACACCTTTGACTCTGAAATCAGACTTGCTACCCAGCAAAACGCAGTTGACCTCAGAAATGATTTGAAAGTCGTGGGATCTTTGCATGTGCAGGAACAAGCGGGTGAACCCCCAAATGTAGCCAACCCACAGGTGCTTCTTCCCTTTCTTCAAAACTTATGCAGTCAGGTGAGTCACCTCCGCCTAAAAGATGGAGAGAGGCAGCTCAGGAAAAGCTCAGTGGCTAAAGAGGAAGGCGTTCGGTGTGTTGGGTGAGTTGAGTTTGTGATACTTCTGAAAGCAGTGGCTTTACTGTATTTATTGACTAGTTTAAGCAAAATGAGTAATTTTATTCTCACTAACAGCAGTAAATCTGAGATGGTGTGGTTTTGAAGGCTGCGTGGCAATGAGCGTGGTTACAGTTAATTTTTCAGATGGGCTGCTTGAATGTGGGAGTTTTTCCAGAAGAAATCATATCATTTGTTGCTACTAAACTGTCTTCAACCTCCATTTCACCTCTTACAATTTCTAAAAAGTATGTTCCTGCATTTCCATACACATGTAGTTTGCCTTCCTTGTCTTTTACTACATTTACATTTTGACTCTTTCTACCTCCCAAATCCCTGGGTCTTCCTTTTTTCCCCACAGTGTGACCCAACCTTTTTGCTGTACTTGGTGTGTACCTGTTCCTACTCATTTGTTGGCATTTATGGAGCAGATTTCAGAGTGCACCCACTTTGATACTAAGGAACAATAGTGGAAATTGTGAGATGTGGGAATGTTGTGTGGGAATTGGGATTGCAATAGAGCCTGAATAGCTCCAGCTTCTGAAAGAAAGCAGTGTTTTTAAAGAATGCAGTGCCAAAACAAAGAGTTGCATAGTTTGGATAATTCTTGAAGCACTTCTGCTGAGAAGGACAAAGTCTGCCATGCTGACAGAATTTGAACTCTGTGTGTGCTGTTGAGCTGTGTGGGTTTTGTTTTATCTAACTAAGCTCTCTAATGCATCCTTGAGCCTTTGAAAAAATAAGGTTGAAGAAAGATGACTATATAGCATAGAATGATGTTTATGAAAAAAAAGGAAATTTAAAATGTGGTAGGCAGGGTATTTTATTGTGCTAAAATAATGCCTTTCACAGTTCATTGCCTAATAAATGAGATTTTACATTTAAAAGAAGTTCAAGTGCCCAAATCTCTAATATACTCCTTGTCATTAAGAAATTGGTTATACTTAACTCCTATATTTGCTCTTTTTACAGAGTGGAACAACAGCCTATTTGCTCCTATTTGGAAAAGATCATCTCCAAAAATATGGATCTGATGGAGAAAAAGCTAATGGACTATATTGATCAGCAAATCCAGGCTCTTCAGACACACATAGACAATAAAATGGTTCTCTTGATGGACTTGGTTCAGAACTCAAAGCCAAACAAAATTTCACAAGCACACTGTGATTCTAATGAAGGGTTTTCCAATGGAGAGAGATGAACAGAGATGTAGGATTTCAGTGTAAATATTTTAAGGGCAATTACATTTACAAAGCATAGTATTTATGGATTTACAGCTGTAAGGAAACCTCAGTGTTGTTAACTTGCATTTTGTTACTGTAATTCTACCCACTGTTGCACACAGTTGTTAGTTTTATGAAAGATCTTAGGAATGTGTGTTTTTTCCTAAATATAAGAGTTTTGTATGCCCTTTGTGGCTTATTTATTTCAAGAACACGTGCTGAAAGCCATATGAACAGTCCCCCAGTTTCAGTTTGAACTCTAAATAAACTGAGTTACTGCGTTATCTTTTTACCTGCACAGAATCAGTTCGCTTTTTTTTTTGAAGGTCAACCTTCAAACTTTATTCTGTTTGTTGCTCTTTGATTCTGGGGTGCAGCATTTAACTTGGACTCTGAGGGGGCTTTGTGATAAAACAATAAGTTGGGTGCAAAGACATTTGGGAAAAAATATCAGTGGGGATATTTTGACTCAACAAGCAGCACAGACATGTGGAATGCAGTATCTTTCTTTAGTCTGCCTAAGATTTTCTTCTCCAGGAAAACTGATGTCTTTTAAGGAGACTGTCACATCTTGATGGCTATAACTCACAGGAGCAGATTGGGAAGAGAGTACAATTTGCTTTGAACAAACAACTTGCAGTTGTCCCTCAGCTAAACTCCTGCCAGGAGCGGTTTCAAAATGATTTGAAAAGATAAAAAAGTTTTGGTTGTTTTTTTTTTTAAGAAAAAAAGATCTTAATTTCTTGTACTTTATACTTGTAAAAATTTGGTTTTACATGCTTTCTAAGAAACACCCTGAGGTAGACACATACTCAGAGTTGACTTAAGACAGAGTACTAAGTTGAGAGGTTTTTTTATTTGGTGTTTGTTGTTTTATTTATTACAAAAGAAGTTGAAATATTTTCCCAAGTGGTGGTGGGTTCCAATGCTGGTAATTTGTTGACTTTTTTTTTTTTCTCATAATGTTTATTTTTCCCCTCTTCAGGTGACAGATCTGCTAAAATGAGCTCTGGATTTTTTGGTAACTGTATCCTGCTTGGTGTTTGTGATGTTTCAGTATCACAGCCACCACAACGAGAATATTTGAAACCAAAACCACAAGTGCAAAAGTGTAGAAATTGTGTTGTTGCAGGCTTGGGGTTTCTTCAGCGTCTGCTTTAGTGAGGGATTCTGTGTAGAGAAAAAAAAATAAATAAAATGTTTAAAGTTTTGAATACCATTGCATTTCCAGGGAAATTATATAAATATTTTTTCAGGTATTTTTGTTCTGAGGAGTTGACCCACCCAGTTTGCAAATTCTAAATGTGTAGCACTGAAAAGTTGTAAAAATTGGTAATAAAACAGTTGTGCAGAAGAGCATCATGGTGTTCTTTAGGATTGTTGCAGCCAAGCATCTGCCAAGCTGTGCTGTCACTGTCTTTACAACCAGAGAGATTTAAGGCATTTGCTGAAGCATATCTGGGCAAAAGAAGGACCTTGTGGTTCTAACCCTGAGCCTTCTAATGCTTTCCTAACTCGGCCTCAGTAAAACTCGTTCTGTGCTTTCCAGGACTTTGGGTGTGATCTCATTACACCTGAACCCCGCTCACATTACAGATGTGTCCAGTTTCATGTACCTGGATGCAGAATCTTTCCTATGGAAATAAATGGGAACATACCTGAAATGTTGTTCGAGTTCAGAAAGGTTAATAGTTAAAAAAAAAGGAGAAAATAGGCTTATTACTGTTAGGAGCAGGATTAATTCTAAATATCTCTTAGATCTGACACCTGAAAGATGTGGCACAGTGTGCTTTTCTCAGGTGGAGCTTTGGGCTCCATAAAGGTGAGAACAATGAGCATAGTGGGAGTAACAATACAAGCTTTTAAAAATAGCTTTTCCATATTTTGTAGTTTTTATTAACTCTCAGTACTGGACTACTGCAGAGCAGACTGCAAATGGTGCTGAAGAGTTTTTGTCAGATTGGGGCACTAAAGCTTGGCTGTCCCATAAACAGCTTTGCAGCTCTAATTTGTAGGTGTGGTGCTTTTGATTCCTGCTTCCAGACTGTCCTTTTCATATTCCTATTCCAGCAGGCAGTGCATGCAGCAGGAGGATTGAACCTGGCATGGAGTCTGTCAGCTGTGCTTATCATCTGTAGCACCCACAAATAAAACGGGGTGGAATTGAGTGCGGCCTTAGAAGACACGCAGGTCATAACCAAGCCTGAATATCATTTGGAACGTGGTTTTTAAGTGGTCTGTGGCTCAAGAAATGGGCTTAATCTTTTGCCATTCATAACCCTTTCTGAGTGAACACAGATCCTGCAGACACTACTGCAACCAGGAGTGAAGGCTGCTCTTTCTACTTCAAGAGCTCATCTTAACCCAAAAGGCCCCCAGTCTGCCCGTTTGAAAAGTGCTGCTGAGACTTCACGAAACACAAACTTCGTTGAGCCCCTCGCTCTGATGCCTCGTTAGTTTTGAACTAGGCTCATTCAGTTACTTCATCAGAGGGGTGGAGGTAATTGATTTACAGTGTGGAAGTGCTAAATGAGGTTTTAAATATCTATATATTCCTCTTACCTGAGTGCTGAGCAGACCTGAGATCTCTCTTCAGGCGGATGGGACCCACTGCAGTGTTAGTTTTCCACGTGTGAGGAGAAATGGCTCTTCTTTGCCTGGAGATACAGCCTTTGGTGCAGCGAGAGTTTGAGCTGTTGCTGTCACAAATGACAACATCACACTGGAGATAAACTGATGGGAAGCTCCTCAGAAATCTGAAGGCGTTAAATTTGAACCTTCCACGGTGCTCAAGGGGCGGGTAGGTCACCACAGTGTCATCTTTATTGCAGCTGCAACGGGATTTACAGATCTAATTAAGCAGTCTACATGCAATAATCATCCTTGCTAAGTCCTGTTGTCTGTAACTGCAGCATTTAAGTGGGGCACTGTTTTTATATGTGGGCACACAAGGATGTGGTGCATGTTTCTCCTACCTCTGTTTGTGTAATGACTTTAAATTTCTCTGAAACTCAGCTTCCAACCACAGCCTACTAAAGAAGGTAAGTGGAGGACATATAAGACCTTTGAAATTTAGATTGTATTAGAAGAATATAATAAAATTAGAGTCTTACCCACTTCTGATTAAGTCATATGTTGGCGATCCAAAATCAGGTTGTGGAGATGCTGTGCAGGTATCAACAAACACCAGAAGGTTTGGGTCAGTGGATTGAAGACTGACTTGAGCAAAGAGAGTTTGGTTCAAGTCAACATAGTATGGGGACTGATGAATGGGCTCAGAGAACGAATCTGAGTTGTAGAAGGCCATGCTGACATTGTATTTTCCCATGGCAGTAATGTTTTGGATTACGTTATTTCTCGTTACGTAAAAGACTTCTAAGGTTGAGTTGTTTTCTATTTTGCATTTCACAATAATCTCTGTGTTCTTCTGACGGGTGATGATGTTCCCAGTTGAAGAGAGAGAGATGATGTTGGTGTAAGTGATGCTGTGACCTTCCTCCTGCAGAAGGAACCATAGGAGGTGCTCAGCTGTGGTTGTAGCAACAGAGCAGCTGAAAGCAATTTCACTAAAGTTACAGAGCTGCCCAGCTGTGCTTGTCAGAGACTTGAGATACCTTAGAAATGTGGAATAGGCTGCAACCAAAAACATTATCAATCCTCCTCCTGTTTTTTCAAAAGACTGAACTAACCCATGCAGGTTAAGGGATACTGCATGGAGTGTGGGAAGTACCAAAGCTGCACTTCAGTCACCCTTATCAGAACAATGCTATGAACTAGCTCTTAGAGATTTTTGGGGGGTTAATTTGTATGGATCCTCCTGGACTTCCTTTCAAGGGCTCATTGATCATCAGGTTCTTAAAGAGGGAAACTATTCTTCCTACTTGAAGACAGGAAACATGCAGTGGGATGAGGTAACTGAAAGTAAATCAATTTACATAAACCGCTTTTACAAGTTTTCTCATTCATGAGTTATTATTAACTTACTCAAAAGTTACAACTTTTCTTTCCCCCTTTACCTTTTTAATTGTTCCACAGCTGGTCAATGGGAAGGAAAACGCCACCAAATCTGTCACAACTGGTCTGCAAGATGGATCAATCAGCTGCAGGTGAGGTTCATTATAGCCAAGGGAGGCCAGGTAAGACTTGCTCAAGACAATTTTCATGCTGTCTGAAGAGCATGTAAGGAATGCTGCCATTGTAAGAGAAATTAAAAAAAAAAAAACAAACCAAAAACACATGAGCAACAAACTGCCATGATCATTTCTCATTTGGTAGCTCATGTACATTTGAGGTCATGCAGAAAATGCAACAAAATTTCATGCTCAACTTCAAAACTGTAAACAAAGCCACATAAAACTCATGCTGAAAGTTTAATTTTAAACCCAGTGACACAGAATGAACCTCTTGCCTTTATAAAAAGGAAAAGGAATCAGTGCTAGTGCAGAATGATGGGTGAGGAAATTGATTTTTCTTAGGCTTTAGGGCCTCCCTTCCCACCAGAGTTGATGGCAAGATGGGCATGCAAACATTTAGAATCAGTAAGGAAAATGGTCCTGCTCTGGAGAAAGAAAGTTATGACACAACTAAACCCTGTTTGACCAACCAGTGCAGACCATTTTCCTGAGTATCTCAGGGAACAAAACCATTTAAACCAACCAGTCAATAAGAGTTTATCTTTGCATCTCTAGGATGGTAACTATGCCTACTTTGTCCAAAAAAAGAGGAAAAACTCAGATTTCCAGCAGTGTCAGCCAGAAAAAAAGGACCCAAAAGTGAAAGAACAGGTTTTCTTTTGCAGATGGGTCAGGTAATTGTGCTCTGTAATGTGAGACTAATGTGGGATTTTTATGTGTAAAGAATATGAACAACTACCAGGCTTAACTCCTTAGTGTCAACCATCAGTTATTTTCTATGTTTTTAAGGGAAAAAGCAGATGTGAGAATAAGAATCAGCATCCTCCTGAGGTACCAAGTGCACTCACTGTCGGGCTCCACGGGACCTGGGAGTGGAACACTGGAATACTGAGCTGAGAATCCTCTGTAGGAGCTGGAAGAGTCTGTGGCCAACACAACTGTCATCACATTGGAAGAAGATTCAAACGTGGGCTGGGCACGGCCACACACTTTCCCTATCAAGCCAGTGGTGGTGGAGAGGCCGTTGTAGACTGCTGTGAAGTCCAGCTGGCAGTTTCTGTCCAGTTCCAGGCTGTAAACAGCGGAAAAATTATTAGAGGGAGATCTGAGTGTAGATAATTTTGTTCATACTGGGTAGGGCATCCACGGCTGATAAAGTGTCTGGTGAATTCCACTCAGCTGAAATGAAAGAATGGAGAACAGCAGAACGCACCAACAGACCTTGTTAAAACCAAATAAAACATGGAAGACATATAAAAATTATGGTTTTTAGAAGAAATAGTTTTTAAAGTGTAGGGTTGACTCCTGTGGGTCTCTGAAAGCTCCTGTGTATCACCAGAGGCAGGCTGTTGCCATCTTCCACTAACCTACCCCTCATGGCTGGTCAGCTGAAATGCTTTCTGACTGAAATGTTTCCCAGCAGCTCTAGGGTCATGTACAGTGATGTGGAACCCACTGAAATTATTTTATCACAAGAGTCAACAAAGCACATTTGTTTTTAGAAGTGTATAGCTGTTCTAGAAGTTTGAAGGCACTTTTGCTTCCTGTGTTTAAAAAAGTGATGCCTTTAAACAGAATGGATGAAGAGTAATAGAGCATGAGGGCGTTTACTCACAAAAAATCCTGGAACTGTAGGTTTATCTTCGAGTTTTTTGGTGTTTGTATGTGCCAGACACAGTATGTGAATGCAGGGTAAGGTGCTGGGTAGTTGGGGCTGCTAAATGTTCCATTGGGACCAGTTAATTGTCCCCCACAATTCACAGGCTCTGAAAAGAAAAGCAGATGTATTGATAACAGAGTCGGTCATAAAAAAAAATAAAGATCTAAAGTTATGTAAGTAGAAGGACTGTTTCTTTAGGACTCCATTCTTTTGGAAATGGTTAAAGGTACTAAACATGGAACTTCTGTAGGGAATTTAAGGTCAGGTGGATGTTACAAAATGGAGCCTGTGGTCACTTCTATTTCATCAGCACAGTAGGATGACATCTGAGATGGCTGTAGATGAGCTCGCTTTGGTACCAGGAGCAATGTAGTTATAACCACATTTAGGGTAAATTAAGTGCCCTCTTGGAAAACTGATAATAAAGATACTACACCAACCCTTAGAGACTGTTACAGAAATCTATAAAACCTTGGTCACGATCTGTATGGAAGTGAAAAATCTTCAGATTTGAGAGATTTTACTTGATAGATAAAGGCAAAAAAAAAAAAAATCAAGTCAGTGGAAACCTCAGAAAGACAAATGTGGACTAGAAATAGGGCACAATTTTTCAGCAGTAAGGTTAAAAACAGGAGCAGCATGAACTGGGATGTGGTGACTACTCTGTAAAACTGAAGATTTTAAGAGCTTAATACCACGTCACCAGGTCAGCAGAAGCAAAGGGACTGGTCACAAGCTGATATCAATTTTGTCCAAGCTATTCTCATCTTCTAAGGGAAAAAAGTAAGGAGCTTGTTGAGTGAAACCCCTTTCTGACTTCTGTGACCTGCACTCAGCAGGTGCTCTGACTGGATGGTCAAGTTCTCTTTCTGGGTAAATACTGTAGTATTTGCAAACTGAGTAGACTTAGTAGAAGTCTGTAAGTAAAAGTCCCATAACGCTGCCTTTGCCATTGTTTTTCTAAGCAAAATTTAACTTTTTAGTATCTCTGCAAGTGCACTGGTTGTGGCCTCTTTCTCTGCTTTTTTTGCCCCATACCATTCTTTAAGGCCCGCAGACCTGAGTGAGACTAATTAAAGATTCTATTAATGGTCTCTAATTTCAGTCCCAAACTTTCCCTTAACGTTGCAGTTCAAGAGGTATTTAATGACTTACTTGATTCTGGTGAAAAGAAGTAGTAGAAGACAAAGAAGTTTCGTGTGAAATCCACGGAGTTTGTTGTTATGAGGAAAGTTAAACTGCCTGAAGATGATTCAAGCACTGGGACTGCATCGGTGTTGTTACACACTTGTCCAAGAAGAGGTGAGTGAGTTGAGGGACCATCATACACTTTAATGCTTTCTGTTTCACAGCTTGAAGAAGGAGCAAATCTATTGGAAAAAAAAAAAAAACATGGTGAGAAGCACCTGAGCTCACTGATAGATAAATAGGATCACAGATAAATATGTTCACATGGGCTGGGGCAATCCCACAGATACAGGCTGGGAAGGGAGTGGATTGAGATCAGCCCCAAGGAGGAGGACCTGCAGGTGCATAAGAAGCTCAACAAGAGCTGAAAATGTGCATCCCAGAAAATTAAACCATTTTGGGCTGCCGCAGAAGACAGCAGATTGAGGAAAGTGATTCTCCCTCCCTACTGTGCTATTGTGGGACCTCATCTGGGGTACTGTGTCCAGCTCTGGGGCCCCCAGCACAGGAAGGATGTGAACCCATTGGAGCAAGTCCAAAGGAGGACACAAAGATGCTCCAAGGGCTGGAGCTCCTTTCCTATGGAGACAGACAGAGAGCTGGGGATGTTCAGCCTGGAGAAGAGGAGGCTCCAGGGAGACCTGAGAGCCCCTTCCAGTGCCTAAAGGGGCTCCAGGAGAGCTGG
>JAYRBT010000178.1:32092246-32122010 GCA_036023395.1 Myiotriccus ornatus | reverse complement strand
ATCCCTGGAAGTGTCCAAGGCCAGGTTGGACAGGGTGTGGGATAGTGGAAGGTGTCCCTGCCCGTGGCAGGGGGTGGAATGGGATGGTCTTTAATGTCCCTTCCAACCCAAACCATTCTCCACATCACAGATTCAATACAGAGAAATGTTTGGAGGCAATTCATTTCTGTGCTATATTCCAATGAAACGAAACAGTACAAAAGCATCTGCAGGAAATACTTACTTAAAATAGGAGAAAATGAGTCTAATTGTTTGGTTTACATTCCTCTGAATTTGCCAGGTGCAGCTTGCATTTGCATTCAGTTCAATCCTTAGGGCTTTGTTGAGTTCACGAAGTGAAGCCCCGCAGCGAGGTGTACCTGGTGAAGAACAGCAGCCACAAGAAACAGCTTGCAAGGATCTCTCAAGTTTTCTCCTGCAGTAATATCTCATCCTCCATTATGCCAAGACTCTGGGACAGTCCATCATGGAACAGATAAGAATAATTTTCTGACTGATTGATTTATTTATTTATTTGTATTACTGCAGTTTATGAAACTGGTGAATGAAATGGTAAAAGAATATTAGAAAATATGTTTTAACCTAATTTTCCTAGTAGCAGAGGGAAGGACAGTTAGCTCTGCAGAAATGCTTCATCATCCTGCAGTAGCCCCCCACCTTTAGTCAGGTAAATTGCTGACCTGAACACAGAACAGTGATCCCAAATCAAACAACAAACAGCTCTTTATTGCTTCTGATTGAACAAAGGAAAAATTAACAAATCTCCTTTTAAAAACAAACATTTCCCAATTAGTCACCTGGTTCCCTGTTACTCCAGTGTAGTATTAGTTTATAAAAGCAAATTTCCGTTCCAGAGTGAAGCACCTTCAAAATCAAGTTCTTACATTAAAAATTTGCCATAGGGAGTAATATAGTGATTTTTTAAAATCATTATTTAACATTTTTAATGCTTACTGGAACATTTAGGTGTTACAATTCGCATCAATACATTAAAATAAGATGCACTTTTAGAGATATGTTTAATGTTTTCCCCTTCAGTTGCCTATAAAATACCTATTGTGCAAAAACCAATAAAATTTCACAGAGAACAAAAGACTAGATTTCCATACCTGTGGATTTTATTGAGTTGCCTTCAGTGAGAGCCAGAGCAGTGAAGAGAGGAAGGAGGAGGAACTGCCTGAACCCCTGCATTTTGAGGGCAGCTGGGGAGGGCAGGCTTTGGCTTTTCTAACTTTTATACCTCCTGCTATTTCATAATCATCCTCTGGTACGTGGTATCGTGGAGGGAGGGCTTAATCTCTCAGTTACTGTTCTTTTTAACAGATATAAATGAGAAAGTAGCAGGTGTGCCCGTTTTGAAACTGGGCACTGCGTGGAGTAAGTTTGACTGTGCTTCTGTCAGCTCTCCCGGGTTCAAAGCCCATTTTCCCATTGATTTCGTTGAGTGTCTGTTTGGGTGTGTTGACATGAGCAGGAATGTTGCAGAAGGGATCGACAGACTCCCTTGGGAGACACTTTTGCTCTTAGCAAACTGGTCAGCAGGAGCTTGGTTTTCCCACTTTCATTCCCACCTATCCCTTTAGGTTACACTGGGCACATCATTCCCTGTCCCTGAAGATTCCTCAGGTTGTAAAGTGCAACTGCCACAATAGAGTTGTCTTGAGTGATATATTGCTGAAACACTCAGGGAGGAAACAAGGCTGAGTTCATGTTCATCACAGATTAAAAGAAGATTGCACTGCAACTACTTTGCAGACAGAAGTTTCTTAGTCCCCCAGTAAAAGCTACAAAAAAAGGAATCAACCTTTCCTTCCTGGGGTAAGGAGACAAGCACAGTCCCAAGAGCTTCAATTCCTTTTAGCACAACTCCAATGAGCAGCTGTTCCAAAATATTTACCCTGCTTTTGTCTGTCTTTTCATAAGGAGCAAAACTCTTGAAATCCGGAGTATTTCCCCCTGGAGCAGCGGATTCCCAGTTTTTAAAGCTTCTAGAGGGTGCCAGTGGCACAGGTGTGCTGTTACCTGACCTTGGGAAGCCAGGCTTCCCACACTGCCTGCGTGTCCCATTCCAGCACGGAACACACACCCCACAGCTGAACAAACAGGGATGCTTTCAGCTTTCCTAGGAAGGTCAAACTGCAATGCAGATCTGCTTGAAACACATCCAGGTACCTTTTTTTCTTTTTTTTTTTTTCCCCCTACAAACCCACTTTGTTTTATAAGCAAACTGAAATAGTGTGTATCTGTAATTATCCTATATTTCTAATCTCAGGCACAGGCCTTTAAAAAAAATATCTCTGATTTTTAACTCACTTAAAGGACTTTGAATGCAACTGTCTCTTCATCATGACAAAGTGCTTACACTTTCCTTTAAGCATGGGGGCATCAAATACATGTAAAAAGATGTGGCATGGCAAGGTTGGATATTAGGAAGAAATTTTTTACAGAGAGGGTGATCAGACATTGGAATGGGCTGCCCAGGGAGGGGGTGGATTCTCTGTCCTTGGAGGGTTTTAAGATGAGATTGGATGTGGCATCAGTGCCATGGTCTGGTAAGGAGGGGTGTTGGATCAAGGGTTGGACTTGATGATCTCGGAGGTCTTTTCCAACCCGGCTGATTCTGTGATTCTATGAGTCTATGATTTGAATTCTCTTTCACTTCTGGAAATGCTCTCCCTCATCCTCTACAAATCTGAGTGTTCAAAATGTTTTCAAATCTCGTGTGTTAAGCCCTTGTTCAGGTAGTGTGATGTTTTCAGGTATCAGGTGATGCTGAAGTGTTAATGGCCCACTTTGAATTTCCTCTCCCACCTCAAAAGAAAACGGCCATCAAGTCTTCACGAAAGTCCTTAAAATGAGAAGGGAATGACTGTAGGGGAGGTGATTTACAATAGCAGCTCCTCAGAAGAAATCAGCGTGCATTTTAGTTCAAAGGAACAAGGATTCACTGTTGCACACGTATTTACAGGCACTTTTTCTCGCTGCCTGCACCCGGGAACGGAACAGCAGGGAAAATGTGATTTCAGGCACTTTCAATCATTACCTTTGAGAAGCAGAGCAGCAGGGCTGTGAGTGTGATGGGGTTTTGTACGAGCTAAGTGTGATTAGGAAACACTCTGGCTCGGGATGAGCATCCTGCAGGATGAGGACTTTGGCAGTGAACCCGCTCAGCCGATGCCGAGGCTCAAGCACCAGGTAGGAGATCAGACCTTGAATCTTCATAGGAGACCTGTGAGATCTGGGCTTTTGAGAGCTCGCCAAGTTACTCGTGGAGAAGCCAAGTTTCAGAATGACTCTGCTCCCTTTTTTGAAGGGATGAAGCATAAAAGGAAAAGTTGCTGAAAAAAAGTGGACTTTTTTTCTGTCTTGCATGGCACAGTCTCTGGGCTCCAGGCAGCCTTATTCAGTACAGGGCAGCTCGTGATATTTGTCATGTGGAAACTGAATATTGGCCTAAAATAGGCTTTTCACAGTCAGGCCAAATTCACCAGATTGTCAACATTTAATCCATCTCTATATCTATGAGATGACTGCTGTACTCCTGTACAATTCTGCAGTCAACAAGGTATTTTTCTCTATTATAAACTGAAAATTATTAATTTCCACTTCTTCCCCACCAAGTCCCTCCAAGTGGGATAATTTAAAGTGTAGAAACACTTTCTTGGCTCAAAGTGATATAATCTGAAGACATATTGAAAGAAAAAGAATGAAGCAAGTGCTTATAATGAAGTAAATTTCAACGTACAATTTTCTTTTAATAGGTCTAATTTTCCCTAATAAAACCTGACCTTTGGAAAGATTATGATAGTTTATATGTGTTGCAGAGATGATACCTCAGCACATGTAAAATATTTTTTCCAAATATTCTCAAGTTCCCATTCAAGGGAAGTGCTCAGCATTAGTGGTTACAAGGGATATTTATCCTTTGGTTTATCTCTCTTTGTGAGCTCAGGAAGCAGAACTGTGATGTGTGCACCTGTAAGGCAGGGTTATCTTCCTTAAATGCCCAATATTTGAATTATTTGGCACAATGGGGAGAACTGGAAGAAAACTCTGAGAGGGAAACAAAGTCTTGATGAGAAAAAAAACAGCAGCTGATCCAATTATTCTTTGAGAGAATTTATTGAAGCTTGGGGTTTGCGAATCTGCAATATGGACCCGAAATGAAAGATCTAAAGGACAGTTAAGATTAAATACCTGCAGATTTACAGTGCCTAGTGCATTGTAATATTAGAAACCAGCAGCAGGTCCTGCAATGCAGCGATCACACAGAGAAGGGATCAGTGTGTTCTGGGCAGAAGGAGCGTTTTCTGGGGCTGTTCTTACTGGGGGACGATAACAACATCGACGCTGCCGCTTGTGCTTCTTTTGCCTCTCGTCCTGTAGCTCAGGGAGCCTTGGGGAGGGTGATGGAATCCATTGCCTGGGAAGGGCCAGGGAAAATGGGGGGGTCTGTTGCCTGGGAAGGGTCGGAGAGGACGGGGAGGGGGTCTGTGGCCTGGGAAGGGTCGGGGAGGAGGAGGGAATGCACCGCCTGGAGGGTGATGGGGCGGGTCGGTGCGCACGATGCAGCCGGACACTTTGCACCGCAGGCAAACTCTGGGGGAGACAGGACCTCTGAAGTGGAACTGGACAGGCCTCTGGGCTGATGAACTCCCGCAGGTTGGGTCCTTCACACACCTGAGAAAGGCAAAAAGAAAAAAGAACACGTACAAATTGTCATATAGAAGTCGTGACGGGCTCACTAAGCCCCTTTGGGGGGTTAAAAAGAAACTTTCCTTCAAAAATTTTTGCCTGTCACTTTAACCACAGTTCACAGCACAGAACTCCTGAATGCAGGAGAAACCATTTGGAATTTAAGTGTCTGTTGATATAATATGAACCACAACATCTATACATACCACACCTGTAAACATGTAAATGTAAAGCACCTGATGGAATTTTAAATACACGAGAAAGAATTATTGCATGGGCCTGTTAGCTTTCCAAAGTTATTCTTCCTTTTAACCTCAGAATTTCTGAAGAGGGGTGCAGAAATGATTCCATATCCCAAATCCACCAAAACCCCTTCAATCAGATGTTTCATTCTTCTCTAAATTTTTTTTGCATCATTTGTGAAATACCTTCCAAGAATTTCTATCAATTCTTCTTCCCCACCAGAACATTATATTGAATTAAACATAAAAAACCAGTGAATGAACCACAGTAGCTGGTTCATTTAAAATCCTGCTTCTTCTAGCATGTCCTGTGTTTCAGGGCTCTATGTCTTTGGTGTGTGTGCTCATTGTTGTCCCTCCACATTTTCCTAAATAGTTTTGATAACATCTTGGCATGAGATAATTTCAAACCCGTGTGTTCCTGAGAGCCTTCTTGTGGCAGAGTCTTGGTATGACACGTGAAATACGGCACAGGAGTTGATCCCAGGCCTGCACTGAGCATTGCTCAAGTGTCTGTCCCTGCACGGGAGTCTCTGGCATTGGTGTGGGGTCTGCTGGTGGTCACTGTTATACAAATTCCCTTCCCTAACTCTTATCCCAATCAGTCCTTAGGGGGTGAAAGTGTATTAAGTTCTTTAATATATACTAGTTCACTTTATAAACTGTTATGTAGTGGTAATTGGTAGGGTGGGTGTGACAGACCAACAAGTCAATTTGAGTTGTACCTGAAAGTTTGAAGGGTGTAAAACATGGTGTAAAACCGCATTTGGGGTAGCACAGCTTGGCTGGGACACCCCATTAGGGTGCATGGATAAATATTTACCCTTCTACTGTTATACTTGGCATCCCAGGTCTCCTTGGTTGGCACAGGCCACTTAAGTATCTTAGTAACAACACCCTCATGTAGACAGGCAGGTCACTGAGGTTTGCTGGAGAGGAAGAGATTTGATGTTAATAATGTTTAATAAACCATATGTAAGCACAGAGCTTATTGCAGCACCTATTAAACAGTAGCGTGGAAAGAGCAGCTGAGTGAAAGGTTATTAGGAACAGTCCTGAGGAATAGAGTTGTCGTGCACAAAGGGCTTATATTAAGAAAATTGTAGGGGTTTTAATACTAAATATGACATATTACTGGCATTAATGGGAAGAAGATTTAATTCTGTTTATTCCTCTGTGTAGGGAGATAGTCCCACACTCAAATGTATCTCAGATTTAGTTTCCTGCATGTTGTCAACACAAGGCAACTGAGTGTCCTTTACCAAGGTGTAGCTGATAGGGCCAGACTTTAAAAGAAACCCTCAGGCTGCTCTCTAAGCATCTGAAGCAGAATGTTACCAGTTAATGAGTGGAATTTGCAATTCAATTTTTTTCAAAAGATTAACTTGTAGAAAACAAGTTCAAAACAAATACCACTGAGTATGTCAAAAGGATTCCCACTGAATCAACTCTGAAGCAACTTTAAAAGTGCAGGGAGGATGATTTTTTAGGAGTGAGATGATCTAGAGCAAATTTGTATTGGTTTAGTGTGTCTACCCCCGTGAATTCCCATTCCACAGTATTTCTCCCCTATCATTATCAACAGCATTTTCCATCCCCTGATTTGTATGGAAGCCAAAAGAGTTATCCTGAAAATTAAATACTAGATCCATGAGTTGTGCACAGTGGAGACAGGGAGCCATGCCAGCACATCATCAGATCACAACTTTGCTGGAGGACTAGGGATATAAAATCAGAGTAAATAAGCATTACTTACTCGTGGTAATGGCTGTTGTTGTTTCAGCAGCTGGAGAGACTGATGGAGCAGCTGAGCTTGTCACTGTGAAAAGAGAAAATATAGAGTTAAACATTGTCCATGGTCTCAATACAATGATGATTCATACGAAAAATAACAAACCTCTCACCACAGCTGAAGAAATAAATACCTGTTTTTTCGGCTGTTGTGGACTCGGTCGTGACTGTCAAAGAGAAAACCAAAGCCACTCTTCAGTAACTGTTCCTTGCAAAGCAAGGGCTGCCAGTGGGAAGGGCAGCAGTTCACCCCCTGGATCATGGTGATCCTGCAATTCTGACCAAATGCCAGAGCCATACGTACCTGCTGCTCCAGGTGTTGTGTTTCCTGCAGGGGCTGATTGGAGACGTGAGAGAAAACAAAACTGCGGGTTAAAAACTGTTTTCCCAGCACTGGAAAAGTGAGAGAGACCTGAACCACAGGATTGCTGTAGGTCTCCCTGGAGTGGCTGGATGATGGTGCTGCTGCCCAGGGCAGGCATTAGCGAATTGCCCGGAGCAAGAGCAGCCTCAGTGGGAGGAAAACACGTCCCTGTGCAGGCTGCCTCTGCCATGGCCTCAGCCAGGCTCTGGCCTGCCATGTGAAAGGCCCTGGAAACCTGGGGATGTTTGCTCAGCAGCAGTTTGGGGGTTCATGAGATGCGTTTCTGACACCCCGTGCCCGCAGGAGTGCTGTGGTCTGTGCTGCCAACGCGGTGGGCACTGAACGTGCCCGTTCCCGTGGGAAGCACATCCCTGTTGGTGCAGCGCTGGGGATGCAGCTCTGGGCAGAATTTCTGCTTCCCCTTTCCCTCCTTAACTGGGTATGGAAGCCAAGGGAGAGACAATTGGGATTGTCTCTGATTCCAGTGGCTAAACACATGAGATTATACACAGGGAGACAGTCCATACGTGATCAGGGCATGGATAGACAGCTAAAGATGTAAGCCAGAGTAACACTGTACTACTCACAAGTGGTTGTGTCTGCTGGTGCAGCAGTAGGAGAGACTGTTGCTGTGAGAAAGAAAAGGTGAAATTAAATATTGTGTCTGCATTTTGAATGTATAATTTTGGTCTGAGACCTGTAGTAAGTAAGCCAGAGAAACACTGTTACTTACAAGCCGTAGCATCTGCTGGTGCAGCACTGGGAGAGACTGTTGCTGTGAGAAGGAAAAGATGAAATTAAATATTGTCTCTGCCTTTTGAATGTATAGTTTAGGTCTGAGACCTGTAGTAAGTAAGCCAGAGAAACACTATTACTTACAAGCAGTAGCATCTGCTGGTGCAGAACTAGGAGAGACTGTTGCTGTGAGAAGGAAAAGATGAAATTAAATTTGCATTTTAAATGGATTTTTTTCACCAAGACCCACAGTATATAAGCCAGAGCAATGTTGTATTACTTGATACAGAAAGAAAAGGTGAAATTAAGTATTGTCTGCCTTTTAACAAGTAGTTTTTCTCTGAGACCTGTAACGTGGAAGTCGGAGTAACACTGTATTACTTACAAGCAAGAGCATCTGTGGGTGGAGCCGTAGGAGAGACTGTTGCTGTGAGAAAGAAAAGGTGAAATTAAATTTTATATGCATAATAAATGTGGGTTTTTTTCCCTGAGACTCACAGCATGTAAGTCACAGCAACGCTGTTTTACTTACAAGTGGTAACTTCTGCTGGCACAGCCGTAGTGGAGACTGTTGCTGTGAGAAAGAGAAGACTAAATTAAATACTGTGTGCATTTTAAGTGCATATTTTTTGCCATGAGACATGTAGCATGTAAGACAGAATAACACTGCAGGACTTACCAGCAGTAGTGTCTGCTGGTGCTGCACTAGGAGAGACTGTTGCTGTGGGAAAGAAAAGGTGAAATTTAAACACTGTGTGCATGTGTGATAACACCAGTGTATTTTTTTTTGTGTAATGCCCAGCCCCCTGTGAGAGCACTGCTCCAGGGAGGACTCGTCCCCTCTGCACACCACACTGACCGTAAATACTTCATAAAATACATCAGCTGTGGAAGCTCTGCAAGAGCCACGCAGGGACAACTCACCGGCTGGAGTGGGCTGTGTCGTGGCTGGGGTGGGAGTAGGTGGCTCTAGGGAAGAAAACAGAAAAGTGAATTTCTAGTTTTACTATGGAGGATGCTTGATAGAGACTTCCAGTTACTATGTGAAGAGGAAGAAAGCAGTAGAGACACAGAGCAACCCATTCATCTCTGGGAGCGTCATCACCGAAAGGGATAAGGTGGCAAACCGTGTTTCAAATGTCAGGTGGTAATGGTTGCAGTTACCTTGCAGGGGAAACCTTTAATTTTTTTTTAGGTGTGATAATTTTTGGGGGCCAGTTCTCACCCACAACCTGTTGCAGCCCGCTGTGTCACACCTCACTCATCCTGGGTCCGTGGGGTGCCTGCTTTCACGTGGATGAGCTTTGTCCATGGACCACAACTTGCCATGGCTCTGGCCACACAGGGGCTGTGGTGACTCTGATTCTCCAGCTGCACATGTTTCCAGCCAGAATACAGAACTGCTGGAAAACTGGGAGCGGATTTGGAGAAATCCTAAAGGAAGTTACTAGAAATAATTCCTGCTAACTACAAGAAAAGCGAATTTGTTTGTCTATTCATAGTTTATAATTTAAGGGAAATCAGGAGTAGGAGGACTGAGATACACCAGTGATGATGTAAAATTATGAATCAAATAGCCACGCATAAAGCAGACAGGTAACAGAGTAGGAAGTGGCATCAGGTAAGATTGACAGCTATATTCCAGGTAGACAAAGGATTGGAGAATTAAAATTTAAAAAAAAGCAAAGCTGTGTGAATAAACTGCATGAATCAGCAGAAAGAAAAATGTGGTAAACCCCAGCAATTTGCACAGGGCTTGGCTTCATGCCTGAAACGATTCCACTGGTGGAAACAAGTTGTGCACAAAAATCTTAGCAGCAGGCACACTTCAATTGCTTAGTAGGCAAAAGCTCATGAGAGAACATAGAATATTCTGAGTTGGGAAGGACTCAGAAGGATCACTGAAATCCAACTCCTGGCCCTGCCCAGGACACCCCAACAATCCCACCACATGCCTGAAACTTGTCCAAACTCTTCTTCATCTCTGGCAGCCGTGGGGCCGTGCCCATTGCCCTGGGGAGCCTGTTCAGTGCCAACCACCCTCTGGGGAAAGAACCTTTCCCTGAGATCTGACTTAGAGGTGGCAGTGTACCTGCACAGATGACACTGGCATCCTCCTTGTGCTGGCATTTATGGACACCGATCCCTGCGTGGGAGCACTCCAACAGGTTCTCTTCATCCCCTCTGCACTGCACGTCATCAAGCAGGATGCTCCCAGAGCCTGGGCCAAACTGGGCTTCAGACAGAGCTAGCAGGGCTTCTCCACACCCCAGGCTCCTGCACACCACCTGGGCGTCCTCCAGGTCCCAGGAATCATCGCAGACCGTTCCCCAGCTCCCGTTGTAGTAGAGTTCCACGCGGCCGGAGCACTCGTCACCACCTGCCAGTCGCAGGGGCAGAGCAGTGGGAAGAGCTGTGGAGGAAGAGCATGTGTCAGTGGTGTGTTCCCAAGGTGGTGGCACAGCTGCCCTCAGGCCAAGGGTCACCCCAGAGGAGGCAGGAACAGGCAGCCCACACCGTGGTTCCTCCCCGGAATTTCAGTGCTGCTCTAGGACAGCTATTACAAATTCTCAAACCCAGATTTGTACCCTGTGGGCACTGGCAGGGTCCTCTCCCAGTGTGCTGACCTCTGGGGAAAACACTCCGCTCCTGTGCAGCCACTTTCCCCACTGTGTGCATCAAAGGGAAGCTTTCCCCCCTTTCCTTCACCATCATCTACACCCCAGTGCTGCCTAAAGGACAAATGCCCAGCCTTTTCCTGGGATACTGTGCAATCTAAGGGATATGGTTTGGGTTTGGTTTTTTCCATCCTTTAAATAATGCCTGGTTCAGCCTCTTTCCCCATCCTTTCTGACCCTCTGGCATAACAGATGGCTGGCACAGCACCATTTCCCCAGAACAGTGGCAGAGCTATTTCTTCAGACCACGCTCATTTCTGAGAGCTGGGTACTTACAGAACACTCCACACATTTATCTCCCTTTCAGAGGGAAAGGCTTTTAGAAACCTGAAGTTCCAAATTAGTTTTATGGGGCTGGAGTGTATTTTTCTTTCAGAGAAAGAAATCAGAGACACTGCCAACAACGTGATTGAGTTCCTCCTGGTTTGTGGCCATCATAAACTGCACCGAGTACACACACCTGTCTTACTCCCTGGTGGGTCAGCAATTACGAGGTTTTCATTTTGAGACGTTTTGCTGTCACCTGGCAGCCATTTGTCACCAACTAATGCACATCCATTCTGGATGAGGGCCATATTTCCCGGGACTCCTTGTCCTTAATTCCGTTTTGCTGTCCGTGATCAAAGCTCCTTCCATCTGAGTGCCATGCTAAGCATTTACCTCTGCAAAAGCTGGCTGTGAAGAACTGCCAGCAGCAGTGTGCTTGGATCACTTCCCAAGATCTAGGTCTAAACTTCCACAAGAATGCCAAATACAAGTTCAGGAAGAAAAACAGATAATTGGAAAAAAAGGTAATTAACCTGTTGATCCAGGCACTGAGTATTTGCCAAAGATGGTGAAAGGAGTTAAACAGGAAGTTTAAGTCTACTTTAAGATTAAATTAGATGTGTAAACCCAGGTGGGAATAGGGGGAAAGAGGCAGACTAAAAATTCTCTATTCAGATTCAGATCTTGACTTGAATTACAGGCAGAAATGAATTTGTCATTATTCAGCTGATATTTAGAATGACTTAATGGGAAGGAAGCACCTATAAAGTTCATAAGTAAATGAAGTATTTAATTAATCTGAAATATGATCATCAATCTAAAATTTTCATGGGCACTTTTTTGAGAAAATAAATGTCTCAAGAATCTTTAGTGTATTATCATGGGATGTCTACAGACAGCTGAACTGCAACTTTTCACTTTCAGCAAATTAATAAAGGAAAATAATTGATATATTTACATCTTTTCAAAATCAATTCTTTGTGCTTAGTTAAGTGCAGAACTTAATCAAAGGAAGCACTGAGCAATTAATTTTCCAGCTGATGGCTGATGAAAAAATGGCCCTGTTTGGTGAAATTCTGGTTTTTTAAAGATTTTTTTTTTTTTTTAAAACCTAAGAAGTTATTTCATAAATTTGTTAAAGCTGCTCTTTCATTAAAAACTCGCAAGGTGTGTTATGAAATAGATGCCAGAGTAAGAGTTGCCCCAACAAAGGGAATGCGGAAAGGTGGGACGTTGCAGCGCTGTCAGCACCGAGGAAGGGCTGGACCCAAGCTCTGGATTTTCCCAACCCAAGCTGATTTTCCCCCCAGAGTGGGCACCACTGAGAGGTGCTGAGGAGGAGCACGAGAACGGGACAAGCACAACAAGCTGCGCCCAGGATTGTCTCTTTGGCACCCGCTGGCGGCTCAGGGACTTTCTGAGCCCCAGATGGTGCCTTGCACAGTGATGAGGACAGAGACACTTTTGCTCCTGAAGCACAGAGGTTGTACCTGGCTGTTCCTTACCTTCAGTCACTGTAGGCAGCGGTGCTGGCGTTGTTGGTGCCACAGTTTTGGCTTTAGCTCGGGCAGCTGCCACCAAAGCCTGCATTCCTGGGACAAAATAACCTCTTGAGGTTTTGAAGAGAAAAACAGCAGGAACAACGAGCAATAATGATCAGCATAGATATCAACCACAATTAAATTTGGATTAAAGTATCTGGATTTGTCGTTTTGCTAAAGGAAAGTGTGAAGTCTCCATCGACACATAACACCACAGTGAATAAATGTGTAAAAGTTGGATTTTGAAGCCTCTTAGCTACTGGAGAATAAACCAGTATGTTCTTAGCCCCCTTTATTAAACTTAATTTCATACTTTTTCCATAGAGTATGGCTTTTCCTTAGCTTACTTTGGCTCCAGGTGTCTCTTGCCACTCTAGTTTTGCCTTCAGAAGCTGTGCTTTGGACTCCTGGTGTAGACGCTGCCTCAGCCTCTTCATTTACTGAAGTGGATGCAAAGGAGGAGTTCAGGGATGTTGCAGTGACTGTGAAAGTATTGAGGAAATACATTACTGGAGAAAAACATCAATCAGTGATAGAAACTGGAGCTGATGATTGCTGAGATGATTTTGATTATGCCCTTGAAGGAAAAGTGACTTGGATTGTAGCCTCTCAAATCTGATAATTTGAGTTAAAACTTCAAGTAAATCTTTACTCCAGTGAGGTGGTATTTTGTTAATATTGACTATAAGCTGAATTTTTCTTCACTGAGAAAATGAATTAGCAGTTGACTGATTTTAATCTTCATGCACTTATTTTGATCCCACCAATATAATCTATTTTGAAAAAACTCAAGCACTACTGTTATTAGATTTTACAGCAGCGTCTGTATCTTACCTTCAGCAACCGTGGAAAGGATTTTTGGAGCTGAGGTACTGCCATCTGTAAGGGGGACAGGTGAAAAGTTTGATTCTGGAGTAAGTTCAGAGGTTGTGAGAAAGAAGGAATGACATGGAAACAAGAGGCAAAGAGATGCAGGTAAGGCTCTTGATGAATTTAATTGCCTTCAGGCTTTCTGGAAAAGGGAGCCTGTGTATTACTTGTCTTTCACGTCCACTGCTATCTCAGAAATGTTCATGTTAATGCTTTGCATTTCAGGCATCAAAATAGTTTCAGATTTCTTCCACCAAGAGTGAAAAAAGCAAAAAGAGAGTGAGAAGCAAAAGTAAAAATGGGTGTTTTAACTTGGCAGTAACACTGATTGGTATAAAATGTCCCAACACTGCAAACAGGGTGTGTTTTGTCAGCCTGAGGGGATTTAATAAGAAAGCTTATGGATTGTTTAGAACCCAGACGGGTAAGTTTACAGATAGTGAGCAACGTAGACTGAGTGGCTTTTTCCCCCGAGTCATGTTTCATAAAGGAATAAAAATAAAAATAATGATTTCCTTCAGATTCCGTGGTTCAAAGTGTGCAACATGCAGCTTCCCTCGGGGCAGGCTCTGCATGCAGCACTCACAGCTCCCCCCTGGGTGCTGGGAGCCTGCCCTTGCTGCCAGAAATCCAGCCCCTTCTTGGACAAACATCACCTGAACTGAGAGATGCTGATTTTGCAGCTCCCGGCACCTCCACTGAGGTCTCCCCCCGACGGAAACTTGTAACCACATTTTTCTAGCGCGCTGCAGGTTGCACAAATGCCCTGTACCTGTCTGCAGCGTAGTCAGGATTTCTGATGTCTTGCTTCCCTCTGTGACGGCGGTGGAAGGAAGGGAGGCAGCTGTGCTAGCAGGGGAGGCTGGAAGGACGAGAAATTAAATGGTTGTAAGCAGCAATTAAAAGCAAAAGAGTGATTTGAAGAGCCTGTGACCTGCTTGATAAAATCAGGCTCGATAAAAAACTGATCTAGTGGGTGACATTCCTGCCCATGGCTGGGGTTGAAGCTAAATAATCTTCAAAGTCCCTTCCAGCTCAAACCATTCCATGATTATCAGTCTGCTAAATAACTCATCTCCCAGCTGAGGAACATGACTGCGAATACCTGGCTGTGCTCCTAAACATTTCTGGAGTTTTCATGAATCTTGGACACACAAAATTACAATGATCTGGACAGCGTTGCTTTGTAAATTTGTAAGTGTGTTATTTATACCTACGAGCCCAGAGGTGTAAGTAATATATCCTTGCTATGTCTTGACAGCCAATATTTGCCAAGTGAAAGTGTTGTAAGGGGGTTGTTCCTTCACAAATACTTTTTTTTTTTTTGTTCTGCTGTGACTATTTACAGATTTACATCTAAATTCAGCTGAAAAACCCCAAACTAACAGAATATTTGTTTTAAATAGCACTTGCTAAAGGGCTGTTCTTACCTTCATAAACTGTGGTTGGGATTTCAGGAGGGGATGTGGCAATTTTCTCTGTGACAGCAGTGGATGCAGAAGACGCAGCTGAGGGCAGTTGAGGAAATAAAAGAGTAGAGATTGGCAGGAATTAGGAGTGAACACGTGAATGGAAGTCTTGGTGAAGGTAAGTAGATTTGGGCTTTGCAGGACAATGAGTCATTGCACAGCCTTTTATTTTTGATGACAAAAAAAAAGATTTTCACCTTCAGTTAATATTTAATAATAATTAAGTAGTTGATATTTGTCTTGTTCCTGTCTGCATTCCTTCCCTACTGGAGGTGCTGTACTTATTTGGAAAGATGCAAAGATAATGCTGGACACTGGCTCTTTCAAGGCTAATTACACACAGTGTTATTCAATGATTTTACTGCATTCCCAATGCGTCCCTCCTGCCTCCTCTAAACAAATTTCATGTATTGCTCAAAATTTCCGCACGTGGCGTTTGCAGTTTGTTTTTTAACCTCACCTTTGTCAGCAGAAGTTGGGGGTTCTGTGGCAGATGTCACAGCAGGGCTCTCTGTGGCAAGTGTTGATGTAGAAGTGGAAGTTGATGTAGAAGTGGAAGTTGATGTAGAAGTGGAAGTTTGGGCCTTTGTTGAGGGTGCTGGAAGTGAGAGGAAATAAATTGTTGGAGAGATAAAAGAACAGCCACGAGAACTGAGACACTGGTGAAATAATTTAAATGGCAGGTTTTGTGCAGCCCTAGGTTAATGCACCAGACTTTCACTTTTGGTAAACTGAGATTTCTGGCAATTAATGGCAGTTGTAAATGAGCTGCAGAGATATTTGCCAGTGGTGCCACCAGTGCAGAAAAGGCTGGGGAAGAATATGCAGCACCAGCTTAGTGTTACTGCAGTGTGCTTTTGTGGGTTAAAGCCTTAAGGATGAATGATTTTGGGAGCCATTTTTTAATTTCTGTGTCACATATAATGTAATAAACCATATAACAATGATTCTATTATTCTATACGATAGAAAACTGCATTTTAGCACCCTCTCCTCTGTGTCTGTGTGTTATGAAGAACTTAATTAACACTTAAAAAACCCAGGAAACATGAGGAGGGTCTGTACTTTAGGATTTCCAGAGTGCTATGATTATTTCAGGAACAGGTAAAAAAAAAACAGAAGTCAGAAACTTAGACCTGAAATGTTAAGACTCGCCTTGTGTTTTCCCTAATTATTAGTAGATAAATGGCAAATAAAGTTTGTATCAGGGATGCAAAGAACAGAAATAATGTTGCAGTAGATGAATAAATGGTAATTTGAAGCAGTAAGTGGTAATTCAGACACTGAGCCTTTCCAGAAAACTGTCTTCTAGGGAGGTGTAATCACATGACTTTTTTGAGCTAAAAACTAGTGTCTGTGAAGAGCTGCTGGGCTCGTGTCCCAAAAGCCTTGCCTTACCTGAGGGTGCAGCCGTGGAGTGGATCGCACCTGTGAACATCAAAAAAGGCAAAAATTTACTGTGCAGTTATTTACAGTGCTCCAGGGGTTTTTAGGAGTGCACAACTTCTTTATTCACCTGAACAGATGACGCCAGCATCCTCATTGTGCCCGCAGTTGTGTCTGCCCCAGCCGGCGTGCAGGCAGTCCCACAGGTGAGATTCCGTCCCCCTGCACCGCACGTCGTCCAGCTGGATGCCTTTCCTGCTGGGGCCAAAGTAGGACAGCCCCAAGACAGAGAGAGCTTCACCACAGTTAAGTTGCCTGCAGACCACGTTGGCACCGTTCATGTTGAAATAATCGTCGCAGACCGTGCCCCATTTGCCACCGTGGAAAACTTCAACCCTCCCGGCGCATCGGTGCCACCCGGCCGCCAGTCGCAGCTGTGGTGGCTGTGGAACTGAAGCAAAATTCGACAGGTGAATCTCAGTTTGTTTATTTATGTCTGTTTATCCTCATGTCTAGTGGTGCATCTCCGTGGCTCTGCTGTGTGCAGGGCCTGCCTCGGTTGGTTGTCGCTGGCTGTGCCGCCGAGCGAGCGGCTCACCCAGGGAACCCTACGGATCTGCCCAGTACGTTCACACCCAGGAGCGCATCTCACCCTCTTACCTTTGGGTTTAAACTTGTCTTTAAACCAGTCTGAAACTTTGTCCCATGGTGATTTGTGATGTCCAGGTGGTCGGATCAACCATGAGCCGCTTGCTGTGGTAGAGAAGAGAGCACATTGGCACTGAAGTGACGCATCACAATTCCGAGTGTGTTTTATGTTTTGCTGTGAGGGTGGTACCTGCTCAGAGTTACAGAATCATTTAAATTGGAAAAGGCCTCTGAGATCACTGAGTCCAACCCTTGACTGATCACCACCTTGTCAACCAGATGGGAGCTACAAGTGCCATGTCCAGCCATTCCCTCAACACCTCCAGGGATGGTGGCTCCACCACCTCCCTGGGCAGCCCCTTCCAATGCTTGGCAAACCTTTCTGTGAAAAAATTCCTCCTGTTGCATACAGTAAGTGTTGGCATGTGGTGTGTTTTCAAGGCAATCCTGTGGTTGAATGAGATGCTTTGAGCTTGAACACTGTGAAAAAATATTGCCTTTCCCTTATGAAAAGAGACAGGAGAGGTGGAAATGAGTTTGTTCCCTAGTCTCATGGTTCACTGGAAGATGGCTGTAGACAATCTTATTTCATGGCAGCACAACGAGCAAAGGGATCTGACCCCAGTAATCCTCAAGTACCTTTACCCCTCATGGGCTTCTGGGAGCTGAGCTCTGCCAAAATTCACTGGGGCAGCAGGAAAGGTTCCTTACCTTTGCCACATGTGATTGCTGCAGGAGCAGGGCAGGCTGTGGACCATCTCTCAGTGCAGAATGTGACACTTGATTTCTCTGACAGCACATTGTAGCTTAAATCTCTGCAAAAGCCTGCTCAGGTCTGCTTGTGAAACCCAGATTTGCCTAACTCTGCCGTGAAGAATATACTGTATAATATAGTATATTATAGAACAAAATGTATGGTTGATTAAACCAGCCCGTGGCATCATGGTTCAGATACCAGAGGATGAAATGATCTTCCAAAAGAGGATACAAACCTGTGGTCTGACTTGATGATCAGATGTGTGGATTTGATAATCTGTAGTCTTAGTCACATAAATACCTTAGAAATCTTACTAGTATCCATGAAAGGAAAAAGGATTCAGGCTGCCAGGGGTCAGAGCAATGTTTTCAAATAGCAGCTTTTAAAAATAATATACTTGCTCTTTCAGAATTGGCATGCTCTGAAAACCTGTGCCTGATTCATTCACTAAAATCAGGGGATATTTCACTTGGGGATTTTTTTACTTCCTATTCAAACTGGCATTTGATCTCCAGACACTCACTTTCACAGACTTTAACTTTAGTGATACTAAAGACTTAGGTTTGCAAGACAGAATCCTAAGGGGTTTTTCCAGTCAAAATTAATCAGCCTACATAAAGTCAAATCAAAGACAAAAAGGAACCTATGGAATAAGGACCAAGATTATATTATTGCTGAAGTGTTGGGATTTGATCACACTCTTGAAATGCAGCTTTTTACTCTCTGATGCTGACCTTCCCCCTGGGCTGTCTTTGCTCTTGTTTTTTGAATAATTCATTATAGCCAACACTTAATCCACAAACTCTATGAAATTACCTCTTTTTGTAAGGAATTGGCAAGACTTTTTTCTTGGTGCTCAGGCTGATAATTAGAGCTCAAAGTATCTCATTTAAACTAACAAGATTATAGGGGAGGTTTGAGGTTATTGTTTGAAGTTTAGAGGAAGATGTCACTGCAGTAGAATATAATTCCATCTATGTCTGGCAGACTGCTCTGTGTTTCTTTTCCTTTCTCTAAATATGCAAATGTACAGTGTGAAAGAAATTTAATTTAAGTTAGGATATTAGAAGGTGAATGATTAGAGAACAACTTCCACAAACTATTCTCATCACAGAGGAGCGACAAAGAAATATTCTTCATCCTTCTTCAGTCCATCACCTTCATAGGTTACATTTTTAATACCGTATCTTAATATAATATCCTTAATGTTGTATATAATATATTATGCATATTATATATGATATGTATTATACTTTGCATTTTAAAATACACGTATTTTTGAACATAACCCATGTATTTGGACTGAATCTTTAAATTAGAAGTCAAATGAAACCATCAATTCTATGGTACACGGCTCACCAGCGATATTCTAGGAGAATCTTTGCCATACTTCCCAGCAAGCCAGCCTGTATTAGTAAATGATTCTCTCTGTGACATTGCCTTGCAAGCATGAAAGAATTGTAGAGGCGGTACCTGGTCCGGAGGGAAGAGTGGTGCTCAGCAGAAGCAGCCAGGTGAGACGCACCTGAGGCTCCATTTCGCTTGTGGTGGTCTGGTCTAACCCGGCACAGCTGCCGAATTTATACTAGATGGGCTCTGGGCTGCACCAAAGGGGAGTGTGTGTGCGTGTTGTGCAACTTGATCTCTCCTCCTGAACTTCCAGATCGATGCCAAGGAAGTGATTTACTGGGTATTTTCGTTTCTCAGGGTACATCCAGACACCCGGATGAGGAGATCCAGATCACGGAGCTGCTCCAGACTGGCTACTGAGACCTTCCCAAACACTCCCCAGGCACCTCTGTGGCCCTGTGCTGATGATGTGGTTGTTCCAGGAAGCTGTGATTTACTTTTGGAGATTAGGCTGTTTGGTAAGGACTCTCATGCTACCCATTAAGACCGTTTCCAGTTTACAACCACACTAAACCAGATTAAATTGGTGCAAGAATTGTGCCAAAGGATTAGCACCCTAAAAATGTCAGGAAAGTCTCAAACAAATTCTCTTTGTCTTACTTTTCTGACTCCTCTTTAACCTGGGAGTGGATCCCTTCAGTGTGGGTCAGATTTGCAGTTCTTTTGCAGAGGTCACTTGTAGCCCCCAGACCAATAAAACAGATGTAAGAGATACTGGCCAAGGTAAGGTTGGGTAAGAAGAACTGCAGCAACGAAAGGAAATGGAACAAGACAGGGCTAGAAGGTGCTATCAACACATTTTTCACTAGTAACGGGGTTTTATACTGCTGTCCAGTGATATGTTATCAAAAGACACGAGGCAGAAGATATTGTGATGGCATTATAAATACAAATGAATAAAGGACTAGGAGAATGCATGAAATAAAGTCATCACGGAGAGGAAATGCGCACTAGGTCACACTGGATATACTTTGCCACCTGTTTTCGTGGCATCTTTTCGGATTAGGTGACTTGCACTGAAAAAGGGAATCCTACCTAGGAAGGCCATCCAATTTAGCTGGATAAGACTGTGCTCTGTCAAGGCCCTGGATGCAGCAGGATCCCTCCAGCCACACAGTCTTCTCCCTGGCATGAGGGGGTGGTGTCAGCACCACCATGGCCTCCGATACCCCCGAGGATGCCGCCTGCTCTGCCTCACTCTGTACGGTCAGCGAGGAGATGAGTCACATCTACAGTAAAAAAGTAACAGAACTAAAATTTTCTCTTCTGAATTAGAAGTGAATACCAATTCTTTCTTTCCATGAGCATTTTTCTTGAACTCCCGCTTCTCTGCTTGTATATTGTTTGAACTCAGCATAATTTCCTGCGGTGACTCAGTGGGTTTATGGTAGATTTTTGTCAATATATTTCTCTCCATATAGCTCTAAGATGGGCTGGAACATTGTGGTGGGTAGTAATTTCCTTGGAATAATATTCTCCCTAGGAAGGGTAGATTCCTGTGGAAATAGCTGTGTCTGTCTGCTGACTCAGCCAAAAGTGTGCTCAGCGGTAAAGTTACTTGCCCAAGAAATCCCATGCAGCAGGAGAATGGATGTTAATGGAAAGTGGGGAAGTAATTCACATTATCTAGTTGTAGGCAGCCAATCTATTCATAAACTAAGCCTCGATACAGGAAGGGAAGATTTGGGGAATATGACTGAGTGCAAGTATCTTGAATTAGAAGCAGCATCAGTATTTGCTTTTTCAGCATTCCTCAGTCTCTTTTATGAGGCAGGTCCAAAAGGAGTCATTAGTCCCACCAAACATGCAGAGGGCTGAGGATTCTACCACCCAGCTCTTGCCTAATGAGGCTGGATCTCACCTCAGGCTGTTTGACACCCTCTTAAGCAGTAATGGTGGCAGGTACTAGAGGGGGGAGAAGGTCTGTGCAGCAAATCCGTGGTGACAGGTGTCACAGTGTGACAGCATGAGTTGGAGCTGATCAGCTTGGAGAACAGAGGGCTCCAGGGGAACCTTAGAGCCCCTTGCAGTGTCTAAAGGAGCTCCAAGAGAGCTGGAGAGGGACTTTAGACAGGGCCCTGGAGGACAGGACAAGGGGGAATGGCTTTAAACTGTCAGAGAGCAGGATTAGATGGGATACTGGGGAGAAATTGTTCCCTGTGAGGGTGGGGAGGCCCTGGCACAGGTTCCCCAGAGAAGCTGTGGCTGCCCCATCCCTGGAAGCGTCCAAGGCCAGGTTGGATGGAGCTCTGAGAAACCTGGTACAGTGGAAGGTGTCCCTGCCCACTACAGGGGTCAGAACTACAGGAGCTTTAAGAGCCCTTTCAACCCAAACCATTGTATAATTCTACGACTAGAAAGGAAGGGGTAAGATTTCAGCCCAAAGGTAAGCAAGCAGACTAATCCTGCGTGGCAGGAACCAGCAGTGATGACAGTAGGGCTGACCTTTGTGGTCTTGGAAGAGCAGAGCTGTTTCCCAGAACATCTTCTTAGAGAAATCTATCAAAATCTGCTCATGGAAAACAAGCAGTATTTGTCTGTCATGAAGTAGCTTTATGCTGGCGGTTGGGTATTAATCTTTCTTCACAGAGTGAAGTTCTGTTGCACTGGCAAAACTGCTTCTCTCTGCAAATAGCCTTTTTTCAGCTCTTTCTGACTACATATGAATTTCAGTGTGTATTTTGTATTGTGAAATGCAGCATTTGAATACTGGGGAAACGGCATGCACGAAGTGTGGGATAAATGTGTGCACACACAGGCAGAGGTACACATGTCTGTACACCCTGCTCTGCAGCTCCTCCAGCATTTGCAAATAGAAGTGAGCTCACCAAAGGCGTTTGAGCATCTCATTTTTATGGAAAATCAGTGGTATAATTTCCACAAGGGTCTGGGGCTAAAGGGGCTGAAAGCAGAGGGAAAACGAGGCTGTTCTGGAGGCTGCTGCCACCGGAGGGCAGCGAGGCACTGTCCTTGGGAGGTGTGCACGGGGCTGGGAAAGATGCTCCTACACCACAGCGCTGTTGTGGAGTCTGGAAAGAGGCCTCGACTTCAGCAAATACCTTTAAAAGCAAGGAGAGGGGGAAACAAGCACAGGTAAAAGAGACAGCTAGAAAGAGCAGGACAGTTGTTTCCATTCCTCACCCCTGCCAAGGCTGGAGGATATGTCTCTGCACAGGTGGAGAGGGGGAGAAACTCTGGCTGGTCTGAGACATCCACCTGTTTCATCTGCCCTTGCAGCTCTTCCCTCATCGTCCCTTACAGAGATTATAATCCACCACGCCTGGCAGCTCTCGTGTCTAACAGTTGTGAAGAATTTCACTGAGGTACTTTCGAAGGAATTAAACTGGGGCTGACTGCCTTTCTCCTGTAGGTGTACTTCTCACACAAATACTTTGGTTTGGAGAAAGGGAGGGAGAGGCCACAGCCTATTCTCATGCCAGTAGCAGAGCTATCAGCTTCTGATCTTCCTCGAAAGAAAGAAATCACTAATGTGCGTGAACTCACAACATGGGGCTCTTTCTTTCTTCCCATGACATAGTAATACATTTGTTATTTTTTTAGATATCCCTTCTGCACTTTTAGAAGATTTCTTAGACAAAAAATCCTGTTTTTTACTGAACCCTTTTGTGTTTCCTACAGTCAGGTGCTGGCCATGACCAGTGCCCTGCCACAAGTGGAAGTTTTCATAGAAAAAAACCAGAAACAGCCCTGGCCCCAAAGCTGGTGGGGCTGAGGGACCAGCGTGCCAAAACCTGGATCTCCACACGAGTGAGCTCAGTTGTAGAGAGTGAGAAGGTCCCTCCTGAGGCCCCTTTTCTCCAGGCAGATCCCTCCCAGCTCTCTCACCTGCTCCTCATCAGACTTGTGCTCCAGATCCCTCCTCAGCTCCATTGTCATCCTCTGGACACTCTCCAGCCCCTCAATGTCTTTCTCGTCGTGAGAGACCCAAAAAGTGACCCCAGGATCTGAGGTGTGGCCTCAGCTCCACAGCACAGGGAGAGGGTCACTGCCCCAGTCCTGCTGCCACCCTATTGCTGATCCAGGCCATGTTCTCTCTCTGCCAACCATTCCACTAAATCCAAGTCCAGGAAGTTCTGAAGTGAAAGGTATTTTTGCATGCTGAAGAATGATTAGAGGAAAGGGCAAATCCCAGGTGAAGTGAATCACATCTGTGATAACATAACCTGCGAGCAGGTTCACCTTGTTTAGGTTTAATTTACTGCTAAAGTGGAAACCTTCCCTTTGAAGCCATCTTCTTTGGACAAAACTGAGTGCTGGGTCTGGCTTTCCAGTCCCAGAGGAGAGTTGCCTTGGGATGAGGATTCCCCATCCGGTCTCTGGAAGCCTCAGTCCACCCCTGTGAGGGAAAAATCTTTGCCAGAGGTGCAGGTTATGCCAAAGTCAAGGGGTACTGGTGACCTTGGCTGCACCCATGGTGGGACGGGTCATTTCATCCTGCTGCCCAGCTAAGGCTTTGTGTCAACACACCTTGCTTACCTTGGCACGTGCTGCCTTCTTGCAGCTTTTCCTGCTTTTCACTTCCATGTGGACAATGGTCTTAATGGGAAGGTTCTCTCAGCTCCTAACAAATCCCTTTGAGCTCAGCAGGTTCCACGGGCCGGGGTCACACAGAGTTCCAACCAGCACCGGTGAAGAATAAAATTCATTTTTGAAAGAAACGTTTCTATTTAGAGCTTTTTCTCTGGAGAGATTGGGGAGACCATAGCAAATGTTCAGGATTTTAATTCAGAGGCATCTCTACATAAGATTAGTCACTGCATTGTTGATTAAAAGGTGCACAGAGATAACACATAAACCAGCACATAAACGGGCAACCCCCAACCCAATCAACTCCCAAATTAAAGTTAAAAAAAAAGCTCAAATCACAGTAGAGGAGAGAGAAGAACCCTGAGCCAATGCTTCCACTGATTTTGATTAATTGACTCCTCCTGATGCTCCTTCTCATGAGGGATGTTTAACTCAGGAAACAAAGCTGATTAGATAAATTCACTAATGTTTCTCTGGAGAAAACGCTGGGAGTTGTGCCAACATGAAACTCAAGGATTTATTTTTTTTTTAATGCAGTATTAGAGCCCTGTAGAGGACTTCAGCAGGACCCTTGCATGATTCCTGCTGACTTTGACTTTGTAATAGATAAAATTAGTTGGGAAAAAGCTTTCTTCATTATTCCTCACTGAGAAGTCCAGTTCTCAAGGAGATCGGGGATCTGTAAGGTGAAGTTGCCTGCTGAGATTCATTGTAGATGCCTCAGCAATTTCCCAGGCTTAAAAGTAAAGTACCTTTTCACCCAATCTCCTTATTCTGCAGGCCCTGCAAGAACATCCAAAGAGAAAAACCATGAGTTGAGCTGGCAAATAGTTGTGAGATTCATATTCATCAGGTCTCAGATAGTCCACACAAGTGCAGCAAGAAATTGTTTTGCATCGTGGGCTCAGCTCCTGATGATTTTTCAGCTACCACACTGCCCTGACTCCAACCTTATGCTTGTGCAACCTTATGCAGCTGCAGGTGTACACTGAAAAAGGGACTGGACTTGAGACAAAGCTGTTCTGCAGAAAAGGGCTGTTCGTGCATCCTGACACGGTGCTGGGAGCAGGCAAACATCCCTCTGCTTGCACCACAGCTGAGCAACGAGATCCGGAGTCCAGGGTTTCCCAGGAACAGCCTGAGCGGCCGCTTGCTCTGTGCAGGTTCAGGGACTCTTTGGAGTAGCACAACTCCTTAAGGAAGGCCATGTTCCCTGAGAACAGCTCCCAGAGAGGCCAAGCAGGCACGTGTGAAGGACACTTTACCTCTTCTGTGATAAATTTCTGAAAGTATGTCCAAGATTTCCATCTGCTTGCAGTGTGGTTTGCTGAGCAGTGAGACGGGCTGAGGGAGTCTGGTTTTCACTCTGTACTGAGTTCTGATCACCTTGCACTCTTTTTCAGGGTGGTTTCTCAATATTTGAGCCCTCCACAGTCATCCACAGCATTTGAAGGACTACAGCATGGCACTTTTCTGCCCTCTTTGAATAACTGTTTTAATTCACCCTTTGCATCAGACAAATGCAAAATGTAGTTACCAGTAAATGCCCAATTCTTAAACTTGATCAAGCAAAGGAACAGGACTCAGCAGATCTCCTGTCTCCTTTAGAAGCTGTGGATTAAAAATAGGAAAATATGAACAACACAAACATCGTTATCTTAGCAGCTTCAGTCACATTTCAGAAGAAATTAATTAATGAATTGTCAGCAGGAGAACAAACACTACGGCAGACCTTTGTGGTACCTGTTGGCAAATGATGAAGGATTTTATACCTCATCACTTGGAGTGGTGAGGAGCCTTTATGCTGACTTTGTTCCCATAAGCCAATTACAGGATTGGCAATTTACACAATTCGAAATTTTATATTAAAGAAAGAAAATCATGCCAAAGGTACCTGAGAAAAGCACACCATCATCTTCCCTCAGCCACCCTCCAGGAGAGCATTTCCCACAGGGAACTAAACATCATCCAGGAAAATGCTTCTTGATGCGGGAATGAAAAGTGCATTTCCCGGTGCAGAGAAGGAGACAGGACTTTATAGGTTGCCAAACCACTAAATTAAAATTCTGGAATATTCTGAAGCTGATTTAGTGTATCATGGGGGCTACTGGATTCTCTCCAGGGAAGGTGGAGACAGTGATTTCATTAGTGCCAGCAGACCTACAGTGTCATTGTGGGGCAATTTGAAATCCATTGTTTTTTTCTGGGTCACTTTTTTTTTGACTCATTTTCTTTGACCCAAAGATCCCTGGCTTGGGGCAGGCAGATGTTCACAGTTACCTAAATCAGTTTTTCAAGGCCAGGTTGGACGAGGCTCTGAGCGACCTGGTTTAGTGGAAGGTGTCCCTGCCTGTGGCAGGGAGTTGGAGAAAGATTCTCTTTAAGGTTCTTCCAACCCAAACCATTCCATGATTCTCTTATACTAAGATGGTGATTTATTCCCAGCTGAGCACTGGTTGTGAAATTAGCAGGGAAATAAATTACCTGTGTTAGCCAAATGCTGGTGGGTGTTTATCTATTGATGTATTTGCAGTGAAGTATTTAAATTAGTGGAGGAAAATCAAGGTTCAACTCACTGAGGCAAAGGTGACCAAGAGAGGAGGTTAATCAAGCCAAAGGAACACAGTGTGACCATGACTTACTTGTAACTGAATTTTCTTTTCTCCTTGCATTTTAACATCACTGAAGGGCCCTGGAGTTTCATTATGAAGTAGAAAGAGTCTCTTAGGCCTCTTTTATTATCTTTTATTATCTCTTATCTACCAACAGATAAAATGCTGTTTTATGCAATACCTTTTCTTTTTTTTAAGGCTTGGGACTTTTGGCAACCTGATCCACAGAACAAATCTTTCACATACAGAAAGTCCCATCCTTTCCATACTGTGGAAACCCAGATACATTACATTTCACTTTCATTTATTTATTCCCTTTAAAATTTAAAAATCCATGGTTAGCCTCATGAAAACTATGCAAATAAATATTAGTGCTTTCATTCTGATCAAAATAAACTATATTTTAAGAAGGTTTCCATACTCAGAAACTACCAAATAAACTCAATATGTAAATCAGTAATAATTTAAAGAGGAAGTTTATGCTAGGGAAAATTATTTCAAGATAGAAATGTCTGAATAAATATGAAATTGAAGTTGCAAGCTATTTCAGGTCCCTTAGAAGCTGAGAGAGGAGGAAATAGACAAAATTTACAAAATATGCATCTTAGAAATTACAGGTTTTGTAAAATTAACTATATTTTTATAACAGGTTCTTCACTGAGAGAGTGATTGGGCACTGGAACAGACTCCCCAGGGCAGTGGTCACAGCACCAAGCTTGACAGAGCTCAGAGAGCACCTGGACTACGCTCTTAGTCACGGGGTTTGGATGTAGGTAGTCCTGTGAGGAGCAGGGAGTTTGACTCAACACTTGCGGTTCTCCCCCGGCTCAAAATATTCTGTGACTCTGTGATAACACTTCACCTTTCTTTGCAAACCCAGTTTTGTTTCAGAAAATGTCCAACAGCTCTTAGCAGTGCGTGTGTTCTGAAGGTGACAAAAATGATGACACGTGACATGATGAGCTGCCTTTCCTTGCTAACAACTCGAAACATCAACGGAGAACGGGACAACTTTGCAACTTTTTTACCAGCTGACAGACATTAAAAAGAGTTGCCGGGGTTAAATTTGGGTGAGGACCTAGAATGGCCAGAGGATCATGGCATATCCTTCTTCAGAGGGATCTGACACAGCCCTGGTTCCTTCTTGTTGATTCCTGCCCCTGGGCTGCCAAGGAGTCGTGACTCCAAACCTTTGGATTTGGTTTATCCTGATTATCTCACTCAAATAAACCATCTGCAGGCATTCAATAGGAGCTTTGTCGAGGTGAGATCTGTGGGATTAGGGCCTTGAGTTCGTGAAGAGTCTCCTGTGTGAAAGCCTGTTGGTTCTGTAAGGGCAGAATGTGCCTCGGGATTGCTTTTGGATGCTCCTCCCCAGCCTCGGTAGTGAGCAAATAGAACTGGTTAACAGAGATTACAGGTGATTAAAAGAGGGTGATAGTAGGATAACAGTATTGGATGGACTCTGAGTGATGCTGGCTAAAATACTCTGAAAGATTTTGAATCTTGGATGGAAGTTTGTCATGTCAAATATTGATTAAAGAAAAAAAAAGAGGGAAGTGCTCTGCGCAGGACGGAGATCTGGCAACAATATGGCTGTGAAGAGGGGCATAATGCTCCTGAGAAACGTGTTTTCTGGTTCAGGGGAGCATTTTTCAGCTTGGCAAAACTAAAAATTCAGTGTGAACTGTTGCTTCAGATCCTGTGCCAGCTGTGAACGTAAAAGGGTCTGTCATTTCTAGGTGGAGTTTTCTGTCACTGCAGGAACTACAGCATCTACCTAGGAAATGGGGCATTGCACATTGTGCTAAAAATGTTATTGAAACAGTAAGAAGCAGATTATTGCACCTCGTTTCAAGACTATTACACGTCTACAACAGAAGTCACACCGGTTTTGAAACACTTCAGTTTATGACTGAAGGGGAAAATATGAATTTTTAAAGAGTTAGTGATAAAAAATTGTGTAAATGAGACAACGTTGTCACTGAAATAAAAATCCGAGGTAAATCAAAATAAAATCAAGGGATGTTTGAATGCTACAGAGGAAATGTTACTGGAAGGCAAGAACCTGAAAGAGCAGCCATGGCCAATGTAATTTCATAAAGTGGAATTACTTTTAACTTCTATATGTGCTCCAGATTTTTTTGTTTGTTTGTTTATTTGAGAGTTTGTTTCTAATACCTTATTTTTTTGAGTAATTCCTGTTTGGAGCCCTTCTCTTCTGTGGGACTGTTAAACCCTTCCCTTGGAATATCCAAAGGCAGCCAGGGAGAAAGCATTTCCAGGGCAGTGGACTGCCTTTTCTGCTGGGAAACAAAATGATGGTGTTTTTTTTTCAAAATGCAATGCCAGAAATGCCTGAAGACTGTACAAATTATAACTTGTATTCCAAACAGTTAATTTTCAGCTTGATCTGTAATGTCACCCCAGCTGTCAGACTGCACTGCCCTTGGGAAGCATCTCATGTGATGCCTGGATGAATCCTTGCAGTGTTGGCAGAGAACACCCCACTTGTCTTCCTCAACAATGCATTCCTTGCCCAAATCCAGTGAACTTGTGAAACAAAGAAGGCTTGTTTCGCACTGGCAAGGCTCAGATCAAGTGTTTACTCTACATGCTGAGAGTGCAGCTCTCCAGTGAACGCTGCCCTCGCCCAAGAGCTTTGAAAGAAGCTGAAGCAACAGGTTTTGGTCACCCTTCTGCAACTGGGGCGACACAGGTGGCTCTCTGAGCCTGCAACAAGGGATGGAAGGATCCAGCATCTTGGAAAGAAGGCCTGGCTTTGCCACAGAGAATCATTTAGGTTGGAAAAGCTCCCTAAGACCACCAAGTACAACTGTTTCCCCAGCACTGCCAAGGCCACCACTAACCCATGTCCCCAGGTGCCACATCTACATGGCTTTTAAATCCCTCCAGGGATGGGGATTCCACCACTGCCCTGGGCAGTTTGTTCCAGCTTGACAATCCCTTTCTGTGAAGAAATTTTCCATCATATCCACTCTAAAACTCCCCTGCTACAACCTGAGGCTTCTTCCTCTTGTCCTGTTGCTCATTATTCAGGGGAAGACACCAACCTCCACCTGGTTGCAATCTCCTTTCAGGCTGCTGTATTAAGTCGTGCTCCCTCACACCTCCCTTCAGGGGAGAACAGAGCCCTCATATCAACATAACTCAGTGTTCATCATACCTTGTGGAACAAAACCCTGCTTGAATCCAGGATCAGCAGTGGAAGATGGTGACAACTAATGCCAAATGCTTCGGAAACACCTCAGTATGGATCACTAGGAGGAAAGAGAGAACTCATCTCTTTCAAACTATAATTCCTGAAAAAAAGGGAAAAAAAAACTAAGAAAAGAGATGGCAGTCATTCAGAGTTTAGAACAGCAACAGTACGATTAATTTCTACATTACACCCTGTGACTAATCCACTTATTTGAGAAAGAAGAAGAAAAAAATCTGCTTGGATGGGTACCTGGTGATTCAGGGCAAAAGAGGTGATCCAAGTGTTGTTCTAGGAAAGGAAAACAAATCTCGTTCCCAGTGAAGCAGATGGGTCACTGACGAGTTTCCTCGGCCAGGAGGGATGTCATTAAAATAGACCTTTTCTGTCGTGGCTCTTGAGTCTGAGAGAGAAAATCTGAGGTACACAAGTGCTATGAGAATTTTAATGTCTCCTTTGTTCTTCACATTTAGATAAAAACAGATAAAAATAAAGTAAAACCCCCATGAAAATAGAATGCTGGAATAGTTTG
>JAYRBT010000178.1:32068817-32078976 GCA_036023395.1 Myiotriccus ornatus | reverse complement strand
TCTTGTTGTATTTTGTTAAATTTTACCTAAGACCAAGAAGAACCAAATAATACAAGGAATATTAAATATATAGCATATATATGCATGCATATACTGTGGAATAAATATACACTGAAAATAAATAAATAAATAACTATTTCCATGATTCTTAGATCGAGTTTCTGGAACTGGAGGAATGACTCGTTCATAACATACCCACAGATGCAACTCTTGAAGTGATTCAAGGCACTAAAGTACAACCTTGTGACAGCAAAATGGACTCCACTAAATGGTTCAAAACATTCTTACCGTTCACTCTGGTGATTAGTTCATTATTTTAGTTGAACAAACCTGTGCTATCTCTTTCCTCTAATTCCCTCTTTAGTCTTTTTCCCAAACTGATACAAACTTGAATCTAAATTCTGTTCGAGGAATCAACAGGCAGGCTCCAAGCACTAAATTTTCTTATGCACCCTGGAACAAGTCAAAGTGGCTTTTACCTGTCTTGGCCTCCAGAACTGCTGGACCCAACAGGAGTAGCCATGTCAAAATCATAGTGGTACCCATCTTACCAAGTGTTGCTGATAGAAAGGACCTCAGAATATATAGTCTCTATTTCTGAAGGGGAGTGGCTCTACAGGTCTCTTTTTCTACGGGAGAACAATAAAACAACCACAGTCCTCTGATCTGAAACAAACATATGTTTGATTTGTTATTTAATATTTTGTAACTTCCTGGGTTTTGCAAAAAGATAACATCTCAAGAGCAACATTTTCCATTGCCTGGAAGGAAATATTTATGCTACCATAGGTTTCACAATCATCTCATTGTACAACAAAAAAAGAATGAGCTCCTATCCAAAGATACCTTTCAATTCTAGCTGATGAATCTCAGTATTTTTCTTTCATGGGGAGATTCCCCATTAGCAGGTATCGGGATGGCAGCAGAATTTTGAAACTTCAATGGGTTTCTTACAGCAAAACAGTAAAAGAGACTTTCCAACTAGTATGATAAGTCTTCCTGGGGAGTCAAGCATGTCCTAAAGCTTCAGCATACCTTAAATAAAATAAGATTAGACCTGGTGGCCCCGTTGAAGTGTGAATGGGGAGTCTCTGAAGAACCTTGCGATTGAAGTCAACACCTCCACTCCCGCAACAAACCCATTCTTTTTTGGGACATTTAATTTCAAGCCAAAACTCAAAATTCACTGAAAGGCTCTAGATAGGAAAAAAGTGCCAGAGAATCAGGGTCAGCTGGCAACCTTTTGTGCAAACACTGTAGAAAAGTGAGTAGATTTTACGCAGGGTTAAGAAAATTACAACTTAATTTTATTCTAAAAGTTCCTTTGGTGCTTTGAACCAACGAATGAGAGGGGAAATGTTCAGATTTCTACTAAGAAAATTTCTTAATATATTCCTTGTTTAATTTTGCATAGTGACAGTTACAGCTGTGTCATTCTTTGAAGAATGAATCCAAAGCTTTTCCATGACATGAAATAATGCTTAATTCTCGTTCAGCACTCTCTTGCCAGAGTGATTACCTTCCTCTCTTTCTACGTTTTTAACAATTTAACAAGAAAAGGCTGATGAGCATTCTTACCCTGAAGAGCCAGAATGTTGTTCTCCATCTCATTCCTACTTCTACAACCATCATGTCTTGGATGGAATTATCCCAAGTTAAAATTGCTGCCATATACAAATTTGTTGCCTCCAGGGACAGTCATCAAGGATGAGAACCGAAGGCCAAAGGAAAAAGAAAATGACCTAGAAGGCCTTTCCACAAAGGCCAACGTTATTGGAATGGAAGAAGGAAGTGTGAAATACAAGAGGCCAAAGACAATGTTGGAAGCCTTGAGAGTGAACACTGAGAAGGGTAAATACGTTTCTTCTTTATCCAAACAACCGTATTTGCACATGAATGAGGATATGTACACAACACCTGGTATTCACTATTCATATTCTTCTGGTTTTGACACCTTGAGAAGGCACAGAAAAAATCCAATACAGTTGACTGGCCAATCAAACACTGCAATCGGTGAAGCGAGAGTAAGTGATGGACCGCAACTCTTCTCCAAACTCCTGCAATAACTCAAAAGGGTGAGGAGGAAGGGGAACACAAAAGGGATTCCCAGGTGGTTCAAGTGTAAAAAAACATCTTAAGCTGCCCAAGTAAAAGGACAAGATTGCTTAATTAAGTCTTCGTTACACTCCTCACTAACAAATTCTTAATTTCAAATATCTAGATATTTCTAGACATCTTTCTAGATATTATCAGACAATGCATGCAGAAATAGATAAATGGTATGTTCCAATTAATCTTAATTAATTAATACAAATACTATACAGCTCATGTTTTCATCCTTCTCATTGGTTGGATTAGTCTCTTGCAGTAACAGACTTTTGTTCTTAAGGTCTTCTGGCAGCTTGAGGTATTTCCCAGCACATCATTTTGTGAAAGAAGTTACACTGAGCTTTAAAAACATTTTCTCTTCTGCTGACTGACAGTGGGGACACTTTGCAGCCATACTGGTTTTGGTGAGGTCAAAATGAAAACCACTGAAAGAACAAACAAGACTAATCTGCTTTCAGGTGTGACTACAAGAAAGCACCTACACTGGAAAAAGGGTATCCACAGACTTCTGAAAAAAGGAGTGATAGTCTGAATCCAGGTGTTATGATGCAATTAGGCAGTTTAGTCTAATTTATTGGGTTACTTGATGGCCTCTTGGGCTCCGTTGCCTGTGTCATTTGAAGTATGTAATTGAAAACTGATCTGCATTTGGCCAGTGGTGAGGATGCAAGTGGATCAGAACTGTCCACCACTGGATTTTTTGGTAGATTTCCCAAATGGAGGAGGACAGGAGGTTGGAAGGAAGGTCTCTGGCAGAGAAATCATTCACCAGGCACATGTAATGTAGAGCGTGACCCTTTCCTCATCATCAAATGCAGCCCCTGCTGTGCTGAGCAGATCACTGGATTCCCCTGAGTCTGGACAATCTCTGCTCTGCACAACAGGACTAGATGAAAGGCAGGTCACCCTCCTGGTGACCCTTCTGCCCTTCAAAGGTGGCTGTAGGCAAAGGGGAGGGGGGGACTCTCAATCCTTGTTCCTCATGTGTGGAAAACAAAACTCACACTTTCTGTGTGCAGTGCCAGGCCCTACGTTTATGATCCTGTCTCCACAACATGGACAGGTGATGAGAGGCCTGCCTGGAATCATGAGGAGAATGGTACAGGCTCTAATGATGATTCCTGTCAGAGCTGCCCACATCCTCCTTGTCAGATCAGGATGTCACCCTGGAGTACAGCACACCTTCCTTACACGTCACTACAGGTGAGACTCTGGCTCACCTCACACTCAGCACATTATGCTGTTCCAAATGAACTTATCTCTTTCATAGCTGGCTGGAAGACAGGAAAGTCTGAAGAAGGGCATTTCTCAATCAATACCAGTGACCTTTTCACCTGTATTAAGTAGCTTCATCCGAACAAATTCTTCCTTTTTTGTTGTTTTTATTTTGTTTTCGCATGGGAATAGGAGACAGGTCACACTTCCTTATGGCAACTTATGTACATTCTCTCCCTCCCCCACATCACAGGTGTAGAAATGGGTGAGAGCAAGAGCAGAAATCATTGCTTGGAAAAGTCACTTTGTCAGAAGCCACATTTTCCAGCCTGATAATATGTTAGCCATGAGTGCATACACACAAGTGCTATGTTTGCAAGTACACAAAAAAGAATATTACTTAAAAAAAAAACCTAAACAAAGCAACAAAACATTTTCTTTTATGCTTTTATTACACATTTCCCTGACAGATTTGATTATATTAATCCTCCATACAAAATCTTATAAATGGCCTACATCTACTCAGAGAAACATGTACTTGGGAAGAACCATACCCACCAAAGTAAGGGTCACTGTACAGGAATACTTCTTTATGTGAATTTTTGCTTGTGGCTCATTATTGAGATTTAGTTACTGCAAAGTAACATTTTTGGTGGACTACTTCACAGAGTATCTCATGGTGCTACACAGGTATTTTATCTGCGTATCAGCAATGGCCAAAGTTCTTTCTCAGGTCACTTAAATCAGACAGACACTTAACTAAGGGTTCAGCTGAGACGTCCTGAAAAGTCCAGCATTGAACATGCTTTTTTGAATGCTGGGGTGGAAGAATCAACCTTTCTTTACACCTTAGGTATGCTTGGACTAGATTTTAAAGTCAGACTGCTTTATAAGTTCAGTTCATGGTAACATCAGGTGTAATCTTGACACAAGACATTCTTCTGACAAGAAGATGGTGGCACAGTCAAGTAAGAGTTGCCCTTCACACTGATTATTCAAAACCAAATAATGAAGCAGATGGCTGGCGAAAATATCCTTCCACCTGCAAGCCTGGGCTGCCTCTCACATTATCTGGTACGGGATGGGTCTCTGCAGTTTACGCTTCAAAAGAAATCCTCCCACCGTGAGAAGAGCAGCAGCTGCCATCACCACGGCGGTGACAGCCAAGGGGACGTAGGAGCTGGCAGCAGGCACTGGGCTCGGAGACTCCCCTTTTGCCCGGATGTCAGAGTCAAGCTCTGTGCACGAGAGAGAAAGAGAGAGGCTTACACTTGCTTTGCTGACCTGGGTTAATCTCAAAGGCAATTAGGCAAAGAGAACTCGAATGACAGTGCTGTAATCTGGGTTAGATCAGTAACCATATTGTTTTACTGCAAATGATTCAGTGGCCCCATGAAATGAGTAAAGATTATGGCAAGAAATTAAAGAGTAACTGAGTCTGTAATGATTACACTCAAAGACCACAAGATGCCATTTTCTGACGGTGGAAAGAGTGGATACAGGGCAGAAAAGTGTCAAAGGGTACTTAGAGGTTGATTGTTAATGAATGAGAGACATGTCAATCAGGCACAGCCAGCTTTGGAATATTAATATAAATCCAGCAGGGAGATGAGTTATAGCTCAACCCTCTTTCTGCAGAACTGAATCAATTGCCATTTGACATGTGGAGAACAAAGAATGGATCTGAACTATGACAGAAAGGAAACAGCTTGTAAACCTTATATAAATATTATATTAAAAAAATGTAATCCGCCATAAGAATCACAGCAGAATTGCAAATAAACGGGTTTCACGTCTGAACCGCAGTGCAAACACCCTGTAACACACAGCGTCTTACGTTATTTAAGATACTTAAACTTACCAGTGTTCCTGTTCTCAGCGTGAGCTTCCCGAAGCTGCACAGGTCCAATAACAACATTCACCGGTTTCTGGGAAGAACCTGAATTCCTCTTGAGCCTTCTACCACAGCCCTGATAGCAGCGGGAGAAGTAGTCTCTGTGCCTGCACACCACCAGCTCACACTGCAGGTAAACTGACGGGTACTGCTTAGCGAAGGAGAAAGCGTTGAACGAAAACCGAGCAACGCTGCCGCGCGGGGAGGGGTGGGAAGAGTAGGTAGGGTCCTTAACACACCTGGGGAGACATAAACCCAACAGATTAGCTGTTAACTAATAGCTGCTCTTGAATAGAAGCTCTATTAGCATTACCTGCGTGCAGTAAGTTTCAGGGTTAAATATAAAATCAGACATCAGAAGGACTAAGAAAAGCACGTGCTTTTAGCGAGAAGAGGGATTGTTAGATGTGCACAGCACAGAAATTTCGGAGCTCAACAAAGTTTGTGTAAATACGGGGAGCTGAAAAATGACTAATTGTTCTGCTGGTTTCTGTGTTTCAGCTGAGAACCTGTTTTGCATTTGAAAATGGGATTGCCTGTGTGCAAAGAGGCCCCTGATGGTTGCTGAAGAAAGAGAAAGTGTCCTTTTCTACTTTGGAAGCACAAAATTATTTCTAATACTTTTTTGTTGGCTTTTTTTGTTTGTTTGTTTGTTTGGGTTTGGTTTTTTTGTCTGTTTGTTTGGTTTTGTTTTTGTTTTTAATAAACATTTTCTTTAGTGCCTCAATGTCCCTTGGTACAAAATTAAGCAAAATGTTTGGGGTTTCTGGAATAACAAGAAAAGGCTAAGGGACTGCTTTTTGAAAATAGACAGTTTTTTACTCTTGCTACGATGCAGTAAAACTCTAATTGTGATGTACGGAAATGTAGAGCCATTGACATCCCTACATTTCATACACTTATTTCAGAAACAAAATCAGACCTCAATTTCTGCACCTGAGAAGAAATCTCAGTGCAGATCCTTGAGTGAAATCTCAGGGCTTGACTGCAACTTCTGAATGGCAGTTCTTTGTCATACTGTATTTTATTCAGGCTTTGCCAAAAGCTTGTTTTTAGAACTATATTTGTACTGAGGACTGCAACCAAAGTCCACTGGCCCTAAATCACCTCTTTCATAAATTAAGCTCTTTCAGAACTATTCATGTACTTTCAAAGTAATTCCTTAGAAAGTCCTTACCCCCTTTTGATCAATTCATAGGTCATTGTTCTAAAATCGCTAGGATCCGGTGATGCCACGCAGGTGTCCACAAAGACTATCAGATTTTGGTCAGAGCTGTGAAGAGATGCTTGGAGGAACAAATTCTGATCCAGGTCAACGTAGTAGGGGAAGCTCTGCACCGGCCACAGGAAAGATGAGGAGTTGTAGAATGCCAGGTTCACGTCGTATCTGCTGTACTGGGTTTCGTTGACGTCAGCGATGTCATTGGCTGTGTACACTGCTTGCACCCAGGTGTTCTGGATCATTTTGCAGTTGACATGCAGGTGAAGGTCCTTCTGCCTTTTGATGGTGTAACTGGGAGCAGAGGCTTTTATCACGTTGGAGTAGATGATTGTTTCATTGTCACTCTATTTGACACATTAAATGAGTACAAAATTACCATGTGTGGTCATGTTCACTGTGTGTACCACATGTGTACTATAAACTTCTGTATGTGCCAGGTCTTAGAATTAGTCAGAAAGAACATGTCATACTCAAAAATACCTAAGCATCTGCATGGCACTGCTCACTTAACTCTCCTCTCTGCTCTTGTTCTCTAAAACATCACTCTGAAATAGAAACAGAGATTTCCTAAACCCTAGAAAGGATGAATAGGAATATTGAACAAACTTTAGCCTCCAGAAACATGTGATTATCTCCTGTGTTTTGAATGCCTGTGAGTTTTCCAAATGTCTATTAAATTCCCATGCCCAGAGCTCTCCCAAACACATTGACACCAACCCGTCTGCGCGTGCTGCAGCCGTTGTAGGGAATGTTGAATATGACCACCGTTGATGTAATTGTTGGTCTGCAGCTGGAGTCAGGCAAGCTGATGCTACTCACTGAGTAGCCCTGTGACTGGAGATAGTGTCTGTCTACAACTGCTCTCATGGAGGTTGGGTAGCATGCAAGGGCTAGGGAAGAACAGACGAACTGTCAGTGATTCCAGGCGCTTGATAACGCCTGCATATCGCATCTTCAACAAATGCAATACCTGCTATCATCTAGAGATAAGCCAAACCACTCACTTTCACACTTTAGACTTGGATACGAGGAAGCAATAGTCTCTGACATACTTCAGCTGACCTTCAGTTACTCCCCTGGCAAAAACATGTGGCTTACAATAGCTTTTTGCTGAGACCTTGAGCCTACATCACCACTCACACAAAGAAGTGGGAGTTTTTCCTGATCAAGAATCCAGAATATATTGTGGAAGGTGTAGAGCTGAAGTTTCAGGCTGGTTTAAAGGAACACAACTTGGCTGGGAGGGGATCCTGCTGCTGTCTCCATGATGCTTCACTGAGGCCATGACATGAAAAGTAAGGATTCCACGAAGAGCTTGGCTTTTGGTGGAGTGAGATGTCTGATAACAAGGACCTACTGGCAACACACAGCCTCTTGAAAAGCAGTTATAAAGACAAGAGAGCCAAATGTTTTGTGCTGAGGATGTTGTGAGTGTGCTTGAGCTACACCTTAGCATTGGGACTGCAGGACAGTATACTGGAACAGGTCGCCCAGCGAAGTAGCTTTGAGTATTTCATCCTTTGGACATTTCTACAGACACAGCTAGGTAAGTTCATAACGGACCTGACCAGGTATTGGCAAGACCTCTGCTTCGAATAGTTGGACAAGGAAACCTCCGAAAGTCCTTTCTAGCCAATATTTCTATGACCCTTTGAAAATTTGCCCAGAAAGGTACAAAAATATGGATGAACTATGATGTGACACAAAGAAATATGAATTTAGAAAACATGATAGAAAACATCTAGAGGCAATTAAATTGATACCTGAAGATTTTTTTAAGAAGAAAAAGTAATTATTGTCTGAAAGTGATTGGTCAATAATCGGCTACAAAATTGGAATGTCATCTACGTGGGATTTCTCCAACCAAAGCAAACCATATTTATATGGTAAACAAAATCAGTGTATAAAAACTAATGAGAAAAGAAAGCATTACAAACAGAATGGAATTATGAATAGAATGGAAACTTACTGGCATTCTGGTCTGCTGGGAAGGACTGATACTGAGCCCGAAACCTTCCATTGGAATATTTGGAGTCACTGTAAAACTTGACAGTCATGAAGTTTGAGGATGACCTGTATGTGAGTTTAGAAGTAGAACAAATTCTTCCAAGTAGAGGTGAAGTATTGGGTGGCCCATCATAGATCTCAATATAGTCATACAGGCATCCACCTAGCAACCTGAGGAAGAAATTTGAATGTATAAGGAAATGTACTTGGTAAACTTTGGGTTTTAAATGCTGAACAAACAATAAAATAAGATTCTGCATTCACAGAATTCCCATGTATATTTATCATTCACTTAGAGGATGGGAAACGTGCCCAGGAACTGTGGATGCAGTTGAGATTTTGAATCTGTTTACTGCCCAACAGAAAGTGGTTTACTTACTGAACACTTTCAAATGTGAGCATAATGCGGAAATTATTTGCTACTTGTAGTTCCCACAAACAATCTGCTTTCTCTGGATAATTCAAAGGATAAGGACTCTCAAATGTCCCGGAGGGAGTAAAAAGTAGGCTGCCACAAAAGAATCTTTTGTCTTAAAAAAAAAAAGAAAAAAGAAAAGAAAAGAAAATAAGACAAGATTCACTTGGATTTAATGATGATAAAAAAAATATATTGTATATAAGCAAGCCAAAGCAAGAGGAGGTTAAATCACAAAAGAAACTGAAGGGCTGTTCTGTTCTAAGTTAGACTACAGGTGTGATTATCTCTTCAGAGAATTCTGACTGACCCTTGTAGTAAGGCTTCAGTCATACATGTGTCAGGGAAAGCCATGTCTTGGCTCAAATACCATAAAATCAGAGAAGAAACAAAAGAAAATCTCCCACATGATCAGCATAGTCTGAAATCTACCCCCAGAAACATGATCACTCAAACAGCAAAGTCCTGTGTATAAGATTTAAACAATATGAATAAGGATTTTTTCCCTAAATATTGCAAAAGGCAAATGTTGCACCTCACACCTACTAAATAGTAACTAATTCACCTCGAAAGTAATGCCTCAGAGAAATAGAAGAAAACACACAAACCTGGAGTAGTTGTGGGAGGAAGAGTGGTGCCTGTGGTTGAGGCACCTGTAGGGGAGGAAGACAAAGAGGCAAGTGAGGCCCTGGTGGATGAAGGAGCTCCTGTGCCCGGGCCCCTGGAGTGAGGAGGAAAAGCACCAGCCACGCAAATATGAACCCACCTGTCGTCCAAGTGTCCCATGTTGTGGTATCTGCAGGAGAGGAAGAGAAAGAAGCACGTGAGGCCCTGGTGGATGAAGGAACACGGCCAGGTTTTCTCCCCGGGCTAGGGAAGTTGTTGCCCCCATATCACATGGACAGTGGGGACCCTGGGGGGTTGTGCAAAAGGTGTTGGCCCAAAAACCATAAAATCAGAGAAGAAACAAAAGAAAATCTCCCACACGATCAACATAGTCTGAAATCCACCCCCAGAAACACGGTCACTCAAATGGCAAAGATCCGTGCGTAGGATTGAAACAATATCAATAAGGATTTCTTCCCTAAATATTGCAAAATGCAAATGTTGCACCTCACATCTACTAAATAGGAACTAATTCACCTCCAACTTAATGCCTCAGAGAAATAGAAGAAAACACACAAACCTGGAGTAGTTCTTGGAGGCAGAGTACTGCCCGTGGTTGTGGCACCTGTAGGGGAGGAAGAGAAAGAGGCAAGTGAGACCCTGGTGGATGAAGGAGCATGGCCAGGTTTTC
>JAYRBT010000178.1:32035742-32046155 GCA_036023395.1 Myiotriccus ornatus | reverse complement strand
AGAATAGAAGGAAACACTTTTTCCCTGGGAAGGTGGCTGAGCACAGGCACAGGTTGCCCACAGAGGTGGTGCACTCTCCATCCTAAGAGATAGCCAAAAGCCATCTGATCGTGGTCTTGAACAGTCAACTCCAGGTGACCCTGCTTTATCTAGGTTGAGCTTAGGACCCCATTACTCCAAGGTCCCTTCTAACCTCGACCATCCTGTAATTCTGCAATCCATAACTGAGGGCAGAAGGCAGTCAGACCCCATAACCCCTCTGGACATACCTGCAGTCCATGGCACGGGGGGCATCATGCTGGAGGTAGCTGTCACTGCAGGGAGAGAACAGCAAGTGAGGGTGCAGTGCTTTGCCCAAGAGCATCTCCCCTCTGGGAAACGCCCCCTATCCAAGGGGAACCCCGGGACAATGAAAATTCAAAACCCACAGTGGGCTCTGTAATGAGACAGGACTGAGCAGCTGCAGTGTCAGCTGCCCCAGCATTTGCTCCAGGGCATCCCCACTGCAGCACCATGAAGACCAGTGCAAAACCTCTTCTACTGAAGAAGTGGCTACTCGGTCACAAAGGATCCCAAGTGATCCTGCATCATCCTGAGCATCAGGGGTGTTACCCATGGTCTGTAAGTGCAGCCCGCATTTGGGTCTTCTGCTCTGATGAACACAGAGCATCCCAGAGGCAGAACACCCCATGGAAGAGTAGTATGTAATTAGAAATCTGTGGTTACCTGCTGGTGGAGGCACTGTTAGTCCTGAGTCTGCAAAGAGAGAAAACCAGAGGGTGTGAGGCACTCGGATTCCTCATCTCCCCTCAGAGTACATACTATAATCTCACGGAGAGCCATGAAGGGATCCATGGGGAGGATGGCCTGGCTAAAAACCATCCCCCTCCTCACTCTGTTCAGGAGCAGTTTCCTAAATCCCTGATATCCTTAGCACAGTCTACAAGTGCAGGAAGGGTGTTCCCTCTGAAACACGGACCCTGCATCAGGGACATGGACCTATGACCCGGTGCTGCCCTGCAGAGCACAGAGCAAGGGCTGGACAGGCTTCACCCAGCCTCACACAAACTCCAGGGGGGTTTTCTTCAGGAAACTGCCCCCAAAACACAAAAACCCACCTGAGCACACGACAGAAGCATCTCCATGATGACAGACATAGTACTGGTAGCTGTAGGGGCACTCCCACAAATACTCTTCATACCCTGCACAATTCACCTCCGTGATCACGTATGGGTATGAGTCGCTCGAGGGGAAACTGTGCATCACTCCAAGGGGTGACCCGCAGCCAAGCTGCCTGCACACAACCTCAGCATCTTCCATGTTCCACAGGTGTCCACACACCTTCTCCCAGTCTCCGTAGTAGAGGATTTGCACGTTGCCTGCGCAGCGGTTGGGCCCACCGCTCAGCCTCAGCGACAGCCCTTGGACAGACACAGACCGCTGAGTCAGGCCAGCAGCGCTCCAGGCTCAGGCAGCGACACTGCACAGCAGAGCACGGGCCTCCACGTCCCCTCCAGACACCCCTCTGCACCCACAGCACAGCTCAGGGCTGGCAGCCCCTTCCTGGGCTCCCACGCCGAGGGACAGACAGGCTGGGCCAGCAGCAGGTCCCATCCCCGTGCCCAGGGCTACCAGAAGGGCCTTGGCAGACACACTCACCATCACCTATGATTGGAACTGTGGAGAACAAGCAGGGAAAAAATCACAAAGAGAAAAAATGAATTAGGACAAATTATCTGGGAGCTGTCAGTGCTCTCTACCCTTTCCCCAGTGAGTCAAGTTCCCAGCAAAGGGCACAAGTGACAGATCTTTTTATTTCTAGCAAGGAGGTTGGTTGCTGGAGGGCAGAGACGTCCCTGAGTTCCTGGCTCCTGGATATTTTACTCCTTGCATACATCCCTGGCTCCACCCTAGGGCAAGCATGAGCTTTTTCATCATAATAATTTGTTCCCAAGAATAAATACTATGATAAAAACATAAAGCTATCACTATCATGTGAAGTAATAATATGGTAAATTCTATTTACAAGTCATGGGGCCAACTGTTGTTGGGGGAGGTACTGCTTCTTCTAGAGAAATAAAAAAACATAGATAATACCATATGTGAAGGCCAAAAAGGCAAATATAATATGAAACTTCCTCAAACCCTGTTTCAGTCTCCAGGAATTAGTAGCCAACAAATTTTAGACCTGTGAGATTTCTTTTTATTTTAGTAAATCACAGCAGTTTTTCCTTCCTTTAACCATCAAATCTCTTTGTGAACCCACCAAAAACCTGCAACTGGCCCAGAGAGTGCCAAGTGCCCTGGAAGTCAGACCAGTTTGCTCAGGGTACCCAGCCCCCTGAGCTGGAAGGCAGGGATGGGGAGCAGAATGAAGCCCCCATAATCCAAGGGGAAATTGTCAGGGACACCCACAAATGGGGGTGGATGGGAACCACCCGAGGGAGATGGAGGAGCTCAGCCTAGAGAAGAGAAGGCTCAGGAGGGGCACTTTATTGCTCTCTACAACTACCTGGAAGGAGATTGTAGCCAGGTGGGGGTCAGTCCCTTCTCCGAAGTAACAAGTGATAGGACAAGGGGAAATAGCCTCAAGTTGGGCCAGGGGAGGTTTAGATTGGAGATTAGGGAAAATGTAATCATGGCAAAGGTTGTCAAGCCCTGGAACAAGCTGCCCAGGGCAGTGCCCAGGCACCCCAGTGGGGTCACTGTCTCTGAAGGGATTTAAAAGACATGCAAAAGACATTTATAGGTGTAAAGGTGTGGGCCATGGTTTAGTGGTGGGCTTGGCAGTGCTGGGTTAATGGCTGGACTGGATGATCTAAGAGGTCTTTTCAAACTTAAACAATTCTCTGATTCTATCTGCTGGTTTCACCTGATCTGATCAGAAGCTGATGGCTCTGCTACTGGCATGAGAATAGGCTGTGGACAACTGCCTCTCCCTCCCCTTCTCCAAACCAAAGAAGGACAAAAATCCTAACAGAAATGAAGCTGACACAAAATATCTGGGGAGATGGTCAGAGCAAGGCCAGTGACAAGGGAGGCTGCACATCCAAAAGCTCCCTGTCACGGGTTCTGCTCACGTTCCCACTACAACTAAGCTTCTCTCATTCCCTTCCACCCCCAACACCACTGATTTCATCAGCACCATGCTGCTGACTGCCGCTGGAGTCGGAAACTGGGTCAAAGAAGGGTTTTCCCTGGTAAGGCTCCTGTACAGCTGATGGAAAGCCTCCAGGTGGCACTAAGAGATCGAGGGTGTCCCGTAGGACAGGGTTCTGCCACCCGGGGAAAGGTGATCTCCTTCCTAGTGCTTCTGTGACCAGGTGACAGCACCAAACATATCAAAATTAATAAACATAATCCAAATTAATAAGGGCATTTCATGTGAATCCTGCTCTGTCTCTGAATAGGTCACTGGAACAGGTCTACGAACCTGTACTCAGTCAAAATTCATCTGTGCAAACTGTGGATAACTTTGCTCTGGGCTTTCAGATACTCAGAAACTGCTGCATTTATAAACTCTGTTTTTGACATGGCATTGAGATCCCGAGGTTTTAGCCCGAGGACTGAATTAATTAAGCTCTTCATTGCAGTGATGGCTCTCGTTCTTTCTCTGAGAAGAGGGACACACATTCACTGATATGCTGCATTTTAAGTGCATTTATGCACTACCATACACATTCTGTATGGGTGCATTCAGACCTGGGAGCCCAGTCTGATGGACACTGAGCCCCTGACTAAGCTGGTGGGTTGGCTACACTGGCTACAACTACACTAGAGGAGTTTTCAAATGCAAGCATCAGCCTGGAGAGAATATTTGTCAATGCCAATCCTATAAACAATGTGCACTTTTATATAACTTTAGAGTTACCTGTTGTTAGACGCCTCTCTGGTACAGCATCTCTTGTAGTCCAAGCTGCAGACAGTGCCAACACAAGCACAAACAAGAATAAAATTAGAACAAAAAAATTAGAACAAAAAGATTAGAATAAAATAAGAACATTACATGAATTAAGTAATGAGGATGGGAAGTTTGCATGCACAGGATCCCCTGGTGGCACTGGCAATGGGATGTCAGCTATTTTTCAAGGGAGTGGGTGATAAAAATCCTTCTCTATGGACAACCTGAGAGGTGAGAATATGCCCCCACTGATTAATATCATGTATCATAAAACATATAAGACTGGCTCTCAGACTCACGGTTTATGTATTTTAAGTGATTTCTGGATGCAGAAGATCCTAGCAGGAACATGTGTAATGTTTTCAGTTATTAGGGTGCTTTACAATGCATCCCACCACACTGCTCCTCCTGCCTGCAAGGCTTTAAACCTGAATTAATTAGATGGTAATGAAAGGATTAAACAGTAAGTCAGTATTTTCCAGCTAAACATCAAGGTTCCGGCTTAGTTTTCAGTATTACTAATGGCACCTCAAATATTTAGGGAGGGAGTAAATAATAAGGGCATTAAAAACCTGAGGAAATAGGCCTGAATGGTTATTTCTTTCCACTGTGTACATGGGAGCACAGAAAGGGAAAGCAGGTTTTTGCTTTGGGTTCATTAGTCCAAGCCAAGTTCATTCCAGAATTTTACACTGGAAGAGGAAGGGATGGAAAGACAGCAGCTGTGGCAACACTTCTGATCTTTTTCCATCCTACCCTCCTGCATAAAGAATGCAACAGCAGCTGCTTAAAAAGAAGTGCCTTGTCTCTCCCAGCACCGTGCTGGCACTCTGCTCAGCCAGGGAATCCTCACCTGAAAAATGGGAAGGTGTTTTTCGAACACAAAAAGACTATTTTACCCTCCCATCAGACCCCCCAGTGCCTCTGCAAGCAAATCAAATGACACTTGTAACAGGAATTAGCCTGTAGGAAATTAGAATTAAAAAATAAATTACAGTAATTCCTATTATATTCTAATAACTACAATAATAACAGGATAGGGACATGTGCCCTAATTGTTTTATCTAGGGCACTCTGTTGTTAAACAGCAATGTGTTGGTCATAGCAATGTACCTAATCAAATACAAACTCCGTGGTTCAAAGTGCACCTCTTCAAAATAAATATATCTTTAGTCCAGAAAATACTTATTAGTCTTTAAATCCATTACCCCAATGTAAAGAATTGGAAATTTATATCACTGGCTTTACAGTATATTCATTTGATTTTATTTTACTGGGCTCTTTACAGAAATGGTGAGAAAAAAATTGAATTCATTAAGCAGTTTCAATAAAATTGATTTGCTCAGCTCATAAGTTTGACCTGCTCGTGGTTTTCCAAAGAACTAAGCTGTGCTGGTAAATCCTCTTTTACCCTTAAACCTCAGCATTATCCTGGGGTGAAATAAAGCCATGAAGGTGGTCAGAATTGAGACTCATTACCTGCATCCACCTGAATCTGAAGACTTATCATCACCATCCAAGACAAGATCATGGTGGCAGCCATCTCCTTGGAGCTCCTGGCACAGGAGGGCACCAGAATTTATAGGCAGGGACTGCACCAAAGGGTGTAGCTCAGCAGCCCAATCTCTCGCTTCAGTAGGTCAATAGCACTGCTCTCACTTCCCTAACTTCCATGTCCATATGTTTGACTTGTTAACCAAGATTTATAGCTTCCTGGTTCTGCAAGAAGACACCACCTGACATCTGATTCAGGGGCAGCAGAGACATGAAGCGGTTGAAAAAGCTGCTATTTTTCTATCCCATCCCTCTTTGGCTGTGAAGTTCAGTTGTGGCCAGTTATGTAACATGTCCCTCTCTTGTTCTTAGGTTTGAGCTGAATCTGAGCCAAAGCTCCTTTTTAGGGTGGTGTAGAAGAGCTTTCCTTTTTGGGACTGCCCGTGTGGAAGGGTAAGACCGTGGTGGGAAACAATCGAGGGGCTTATGGAGACCCTTCGTACCGGCCTAGACTCTGGTACACCCACCCACTGCTGGGAGGGCATCAGACAGAGACAACCATCATGTCTCCAGTCCCTTCACGTTGCTGTGAATGTACAGTTTCAGGACTAAAATCATTAAGGCTGGAAAAGACCTCCAAGATCCTTGAGTCCAACTGTCAGCACCGACACCGTATCCCCCAAGTGCCACACCCATGTGACTTCTGAACACTTCCAGGGACTGTGATTCCACCAGTTCTCTGGGCATCCTGTTCCAATGCTTGACAACCCTTTTGTGAAGGAATTTTTCCTAGTAACATCCCCTGGCACAATCTCAGACCATTCCCTCCCATCCTGTTATCACACCTAACTTACCGTCATGTGTTTCTCAAATATTAGTTACTTACCGACTTTCTAGAGGTCGAAGAATTTGGAACTAGAATGTTGAGTTGCCCTGAATTCCCCTAGACTGCTTTTATGTGTATTTCTGTCCCAACAGATGTCACAAAAATATGCAGTAAAAATGAGTATCTTCATCTTTTTCTGACCTCCCCCTGTTCATCCTTCAGTGTGCTCTGAAGGATCATCACCAGGGCAGCAAAACTCAGTATGTTTAGGTTCTACAAGCTGTCTACAGCAAATCTGAAACCCCCAAAGTAACATTTTGACTTTTGCCTCAAATTCAGGCCAAAATTCAGTGGTCGTACACTGGCCATTGTTAAATGGTACAACCCTTCCCGGAGAACAAGGAGTGTAAGTCCGGGGATAAGGGTAAGATAAGTATAGAAAATAAAGGAAAAAGCATCCCAAAATCTCTGTTTCTGAAGCCCTTAACAGCATTATAGATCACTTGACACAGTCCTCCCACAGGGATTTTCCACATATTTAAGGTAACAGTTAAATAATGGCATCCAATGGAACTCTGCAGTGGGTTTTTACAAAGAGAAATTATCATGGTTGGGTTTCAAAGAACCCACATTTGCACAGCACTGGTAACTTTGGCAGCGTTTTGACAGTATAGAAAGCCACAGAATCACAGAAATATTTAGCCTGGAAGGGACCTCCAGAGGCTGTCTGGTCCAAACCCGTGGTTCAAGGTAGGGTTATCTTCAATCAGTCAATCAATCAACCTTCAGAATGTCTCAGGGTCCTAGTTATTTCTGTGACACAGAATTCTGCATTTTCTTTTATAGAAAAAAACGTGCAAAAACTTCTAGTCGATAAAAATTTGACATGATGGTTGTTCCTAATATTATTTTTGGATGGGTTTGGATTTATTACTGATTGGCAAACATACTGCTTCTCAGAAACCCAGAAACAGGTTTCTTGTGCCTCATGAAATGTGCAGTGCAACTGCCTTGGACAGCCAGCAGCCAAACTCAACCTCACACAGCAGAGGAGAGCCAAATGAAGATCAAAGGGAGAAAGGAAGCACAAACTCCATTGTGAGAAGGCAGAAAAATGAAAGGATTAGTTTGTTAGACATGGAAACAGTTCACTGACTTTGTAAACATGGGTAGACTTTTCTTCTCATGGTTTTGCAAGGCAGGTGGAGGAAGTGGTCATCTGGAGGCACTGAAGAAAGTAAGGGATGTGGCTTGGTAAACAATCTGGGGCAGCTGTTGCATACCCAGAAAAACAAAAACATTAAAACCACTGAAAACTTAACAAAAACTGTTAATATTTGAATGTAAAAAGAGAACACGTGAGGCAACTCCAAACAGAAAGGCTGAGGCAAGCTCAGGATGGCTTCTCCACACAGACCCCAGTGGCAAGGATCACTGCATGGCCATCCTGCTCCAGGGCTGGCATTCTCTGCATGGAGCCCAGCATTCCAGTTCCTCTGTCCCTGGATGAAAAGAGAGTGTGGTGGATTGACCTTGGCTGCCTACAAGACACCCACCTGGCCCCTCTCTCATTCCTCCTCCTCAACAGGACACAGGAGGAGAAAATAAGGTGAAAAAGTTGGGTTGAGATAAGGACAGGGAAATCAGCTACTGTCAAATGGAAAACAGAATCAACTTACAGAAATATGATTTCATTGCCAATTAAAATAGAATTTGATAGCAAGAAACACTGAGAACTTAAATAACACCTCCCCAGTTGTTTACCCGGGCTCAGCTTCACTTCTTCATTCCACTCCTGTACCTCCCCCTCCCTGAGTGGCACAGGGGGAGTAAGGGACACTGGTCAGTCCACAGCACTTTGTTACTGATGCTCTGTCCTCCTCACTCTTTCCCCATGCTCCACTGTGGGTCCTTCCCACAGGCTGCAGTCCGGCAGGATAATCCCAAATGAGCTCTCAGTGGCCACAGCTCCTTCAGGAAGTTTCCTCTTGCTCCAGCACAAGGCCCTCCATGGACTGTGGGGCCACCTCTGGTCTGGCACATGGAATACCTCCTCCTCCTCCATCTTCTCTAACCTTGGTGTTCACAGGGTTGTTCCTCACGTGTTTTCGCCCCTGAATCTTCATTCCCCGAGTGGCATTTTCAACATATTTTCCCAGAGGCAGCACCCTGGGGTGGGACTGTTGCAGGGTTGGCTGGAACACACCAAAGCACCAGAGATGCTGGTTCAGTGATCAAGACACCATCTGGCACACGTTGAGATGACCCCTTCCATTTAATGTACTGCTTCTTTTGCAGTGGTCACTACACGGCCCCGATACCACAGAGGAAAACTGAAGAGCCAGTGGCAAAATAGTACTGTGCTATTGACCTGTTTTTTGCACAAAAAGATGTTTCTTCCCACCAGGTAGGTTGGCTGATGGGGTGGGGGGTTTTGTTGACTCTTGGCTCTTTTCACCAGAGCTGGAACTGGATGAAAACATGTGCAAACACTAGTTTCAGTCTGGATCCATCATTGCTTTAAAAGTCAACTATACAATGAAATGCTTGTACTTTGGGTGGGAGAAAGGATGCAAGGTGTTCACACCTTTCTATTAAGTATTATTAACATTTTATTCCCGCTAACTCCTTTAAATTTAACTGATACCATAATTTCTAGCCTAGCATCAGTGATGTTCCCCTGTCATAGGACACATCAAGGGCCAGAAAGCAGGTACCGATCACTCACCCCAAGCTGAGACAGCCTCCATGGCATACCCCTTCACTGGTCCCCACATGCTCTCCCCATTTTTCAGTTTCCTTGCACCTCTGTCCAAAGCTTTGTTTGCACAAGTGTTACCAAAGCAAATTGTAAGGCAGGAATGGTTTCACCGCATGAGGAAATAAAGATTTATGATTAAACTATGTTTGCTCGGATCAGTGAAGATTAAATGATTTAGTCAGACACCGGAAACAGCCACGCTACCCATCCATGGGAATACCAGCTTCCCTCCTCACAGAGGTCTCCTGCCATCCCTCTGCTGCTCTTGCTTCCAGTCATGACCATTTCTCAGTGGCCATTAAGTTACAAATGAGTTCCTTAAGCACAGTGCTGCCCCTGGCAGCACGTGAACAAGAGAAAACAGTGTCAAACTGACTTCTCCTGTAGAAGACTTGCTGGCACTCCTCAGTCCCTGTCCTCTCTGGCTGCTTTGCTCACCCATACAGCCCTTCCTCTAAAGATTCCTCCACATCCTCGACAGATTCCCTCGGCACCACTGCAAGCTTTTCTTCAGTCCCCCCACTGCCTCCCTTGTCATACAGCTGTGGCTGTGCTCACTCTGGATGCCTGAGAGCCCATGCACAACTGGAACAGAACCAATCAAAGATGTTACTTGATTACAATGTCCCAACAACAGAGAAGCTGTGGACAACCACATAGACACTGCAGTCCCCACCACGTGGCTACAGCGGTGTCTTCTCATTCCTCTTATACACCCTCTTTCTCTTGACTTGCAGTTTCTTTCCCAGCCCTCTCCTCCCTGTTCTGTTGCTGCTCCCTCTTCTCCAGCAGCCACGACATTCAGATCCACGCTGGCAGCTCACAGGAGGTCTCCATGCAGGGGAGCAGTGTTTGTCCAAGACCTGTGCCTGGTGTGTTACGGGTGAGAGCATCCAGGTAAGCAGGTGGGGACAGCTCTTCGTGAGAGCCAAGAGCTCTACAAGGAAATAGTCTTGCTGATCTTATGATACTTAGGATCTGTGGCATTCCTGAATAGTAACCGTACCCCAGCCAGAAAAACGGGGAGAAAAAAGGCTCAACACAAATTCAGGTTGAACTCAGCAAATAGTTTCATTTGAGCAAAATGCTAAAGCGTGGAAAATTTCTGTTCTGTACCTGTCAACAAAATGTTTCAAATACAGTTGTTGGACACGGACTCAATCTGTTCTTTAAAGCTTGAAGGACCTGAGAACCTAACAACACAGTTCCTTTGGGGCAGGGTAAGAATGCAACTGAAAAATTAATTATTCACCAGCTCTGCTATTATTGAATGGCTTTTGTGTGCCTGGAAGAGACATTGTGCTGTTGAGGAAGAGAGGGGACTTGGATTATCTAGGAAAGGCAGATGGTGAGGAAAGACGTGGAACTTGTGCCTAGTCTCATTTTGTACTGTTCCTCATCTGCTTGGCTGCACCTCCTCTGCTCTCAGCT
>JAYRBT010000178.1:31990446-32031880 GCA_036023395.1 Myiotriccus ornatus | reverse complement strand
AGCCACAGTGCAAGGTCCAGGCACAGCTTCCACCGAGGATGGTGTGGAGTTTTTAGCTTCAATTCGCCCTCTCGTGGACTTACCTGACCACAGGTTCTTAGGAACTGCATGGGCACGGCCCAAATCACGGCTTTCTCAAAAGACAACACGCCACAAATGCATTTTCCTCTGCAGAGTGGTGATGTACACCATTAGCTCCCTTTCAGAGGGGAAAGGGAGATCACACTACACTGCTGTAACACAGTCCATCTCCTTCAGATATTCACATGCCAAACTTTGTGAAAATCACTGTGCTCTGTGTAGAAACACTGAGCAGAAAAGACATGAACAGGAAAAATATTTAATTTTCCTCTCCAGGATGTATTATGTATGTATTATACAGTATTTCCAAGCTACTAAAGTTAATTCTTTACCACAGTTCTTAAATTTGACTCCCATGCTTTAGCTCTGACTCATTTTCACTCTAATCAGTTCCTAATTATTACCCACTTCCTCAGAAAGTTTATGGGGACAGATGCTGCAGTACCATGACTACTAAACAAAACCCTGTAAACTGCAGGAAATCTTTCCAGCAGATGTAGGCAGATTAATCTGGTGGGCTGCTCTGGTAGTTTCTTTCCTCACTTTCTCTGTCCAAATAGTCAATTTACATATGCACTGGTTTTAACAGTGATTTTGTGTAATAAGTAACCTTTAACAAATCACATTAATGCTTATTTACAGGGTAACAGTGTAAACAGGCTAAACTGGCTGAAATCCTGGGACAAGAGTGTCCAGGCTTGCCTTCCCAGCCAGCATCTTGCACCAGAGAATGGGGCTTGGGGGTTGAGGGGAACAAAACAGACGGGAGTTTGTGTCAGACATCTGCACAGCACAGCTGGACACACAGCACAGGAGGCACGGACACATCAGCAAAGCTTTCTGCTACACCTCTCCAGTAACAGCCTTCACATTGTGAGTGATGCTACCAGTGCCTTCGCCTCCAGATAACTTCATCAGGTGCTAATGTAGTTTTGGGGTTGGGATGGGAGGCTGCAGAGCTGAGGTTTCCATCCTGAAGCCGAGGGCACAGCAGGAGGAGGCAGCCCTTTAGTCATCACTTCTCTGCCTGGTTCCCTCCTGCCTCGTGGGGATGTTTCTGCCTCTCGGTGTGAAGGAAGCCTGACAACTCACTGACATTTAGCTTGGAAGTCTGATTTAGAGCCAGCCTGGGGTGTGATTTCGGTTTCCTTTTGCTGGCACTCACCAGCAGCACCCACGGGGAGGGAGCCAGAGCAAAGGGAGAGGGAAACCGAGCAAAGGACGCCAAGTCACATCCGTGTTTTCTGGGTAGAAGAAGAGACAGTGGGAAACAGTACAGGCATTTAGGAACAGCGGGAATAATCTCAAATATAATTCAATCAAGGAGAACCCCAGAAGCTCAAATGAACATTTCTCTCACTCTAGGGGTGAAAAGGACTCTCACAGTGACCCACCACCACATGCAATGGAGACTCAGTGGACTCATCATTCACTGCCCTGGACTGGTGACTTCTTGATCACCTCTATTGCTCTTGGATATTTGCAGCTGCAGTTTTAATCACTTCTGCAATACTTTTCTGATATACAGTAAAATCCTCTATATAATTTAATCATGCCCTACTAGATGCCTTTTTCACTGTAATTTGGAAAGTTGTAGTTTTTAAACACATCCTCAGCTTCTTTAACATGAACACCAAATAGTTATGAGTAAGGGAGGGGTGGGGGGAAGAATAAAAAAAAAAAATCCCCTGGTATTGAAATTACAGGATCTTACTGCTTGGCATCTAAGCCACAGGAACCAGACAATTGTTAGTCATGACCGTTTCTTTTACAGCTCAAGACATTTCCCTTATGGAATAAGTGAACTAGTGTTTCAAAACTACCTCCGAGTGCAGCCACACGTAGCCATCTATCAGCATCACACACACAGCGACTCGTTTCCATTTCAGACATTCCAGAATACTGAAAATCAAGCCAGAATGTCCAATTTCCCTGATTTAGCGTCCAACACTTGCTAAAATTTCCAGGAAACTGATATTTATACAAACTGTGCCAAAGCTATTCTGTACAAAGTAGTTTCAATTGCAATTTGGAAAGGACTGTGTGCTGAAGCAACAAAGAAGAAAAACCATTCCAGATCTGAATATAACCCCATAATGCATCAAGAATACATGGTAATTAATTTTATTAAAGGAAAACTTTGCTTCTATGACTCTGCTTATCAGTAATTTGACTTTAAATACTTAGAGAATATTTTGATTGTAAGAAACCGTCTGGGTAGCTGCGTGGTTGGATACTAGGAAAGAAATCCTAAGCATTTTTCAGGATATTCATGTGGTTATGGATATCCACTGCACGGAAATCAATTAATTAATTCATAATAAATTAATAAATAAATAAAAAGCCAAGTCAGAAAGCCACTTTCAAATATGTGATGGAAAATGACTGGCTGCAATAAGAGACCATCTCGCATCCCACTAGGTGGAGCTCCGGGCTAGAAATCTGGTTAAGATATTTCACTAATCCCTGTCACCCAGGAAAACCATTTACAGAAGTTCATTTGCCTCTTTCCTAATGCCCACACACACACACACACAAATTAATGGGTTTGCATATTAAGAGACCACAACAACAAGCAATAGGATAGAAGAGAATCAATCAGCTCTTGTAAATTGTGCAACCACTTGTTTTGAAATTAAAAGGCAGATGAAAAATAACTTCTGTTTTAAAGACAATTTCCTGGCTTTGAGCCCTTAGCTTGATCGTTTCTAGCTGGGTTAGGTGGAGTACAAGAGGAGGTAGGTGATTTTTAAACCCTTTTTTGCTGGTGGCTGTGTGTCACCACACTGTGTGCTGCACAGGGCATGGATAGACTACAAAACATAATACCACTTCAACGGGAAGCTCAAACATTAATCAGCACCAGCAAGGTGAAGTTGCAGCTCAAATATACTACAAAGCACTTCTTCAAGGTCATTCTACTGTTCATCTTTCAGGATAGGAAGGATTGCAGACTGCCAGGCACCATCATTGCCTTGGCAGATTTCCAGACACGTGTGATTTACCACAGTGATGGCACAAGTAGATTGGTAATGAGGCGCTCCATCATGACAAGTGTCAATACTGTACTGAAAGGTACACTCTGTAATTAATTAATGTTATACACTGCGTGAATTTATCATCATCCAGGTGAGTAAGGGCAGGCACTGGCACTTGGGGGCATAGAGGGTCCTCAAATGGGGATAAACTGGCTGAGACAGAAGTGAAATACAGCTGGAAGGAGAGGGAGCACTGTCAGGGATCCAGGTCTAGAGAATTTATTGCTGTAATTGGGTGGAATACAGCCCTTTCATCAAAAATCATAAACTGTGAGCTGCCCAGTTAAACAGTTATACCAAGAAGCAGTTTCCAAAACAAGAGCCTGTTTAGGAATGACACTCACCAAAACTAGTCTATAGCCCTTGGATTTATTCTCTGAGATACATATTTCAACAGAGGAAAGAAAAGGCTGCTTAGCCTACTGTTTATATGCAGTGAGTAATTAAATGTAGCTGATTGTTTCCCTTCATGGTAAGACAATCCCATTCACCACCCCAAGCTTCAAGGGCATCCATAAACTCATGTCTAAAAATTAGTGTCTGTGTAAGAGGAATGCTCAATATCCCAGAGTCAAAACCAGGTCCTATCATACACACACCAGCACTCCAGACTGTGAATAGAACAGCCCGTTTCAAAGAGCTTGAGCCCAGATCTACACTGTTTACAAACATCCTCGTGTCTGAACTAGAACGGTATGGGATCTGTGATCCACAATATGGCAATTTCCATAGTGGGCAAACAGATTCCAGGCACTGATGAAGCTGTAATTAAAACAATAAGGGAAATGCATTAACATCTGGAAGACATAGGCAACATGACAAATTCAACCCAGCCTTGCTCAGAAGAACAGATGCACAAAAGCACAAACGTAAGCACACGCTGAAAAATAAAGTCATTTGGTTCATGATGATTAAAAGGAGACCACCAGGACATCCTTCCAGGCAGATGTGCCATTCAAAGCAAAACACTCTGCAAGGGGAAGCAAAATGAGTCACTCACAAGAAGTACTGTTGAACTCTTTTAATAACACTAGGAAAATATCATAGTATTAAAGTCCTGCACGGGATCCTCGAAAGGTTATTTTGGTTGGGATTTCTTTGTGTTTATAAACCAGACTCTGTTTCCCAATTGTGTTTCCTTTTAAGCTGACTACTCCTTTACAATGGCATTTCCAGTTAAAACACAGCTAACCTATAAATACCTGAATGCCACAACACACACTGTGTGCGTGGGTTTTGTTTAAGTCTTAGCGGAAATAACAGTAAATCTACTCAACACAGGGAAGCAAACGTCGATTTGTTAAGCAGGGAATGTAATAGCCAGTAAAGAATACATTGCATACATAATACAGAAGGAAAAACATTATCATCTGGAGTATGTGAAATTACACTGATTTTGCACCTTAAACCTATTAGAAGTTACTCTGTTGGCCAATACTAATCCACTGAACAAGCAGAATGTTGGTCAGAAGTCTAACGTGTCCTGTACCAGCACAGAGAGAATACAAGCAGTCCATTGCTGTTAAAAGAAAACATGAAATCCAGCTCATGTTTCTGGTTAGGGGTCGATTTCTTCAGGAACTACTGTTAACATAACATCTTCGTTGCCCCTGCGTACAACCATGTGCAACGTACTGTCCTTTTTAATAATGTCACTGACATCACTGGCTGAGCTTATCGACTGTCCATTGATGCTTATAATCACATCGTTGTCCTTCAGGCCACCACTGAAAACACAAAGCAGCAGCGTATTATTATGATTGCAATTTGATTGTCTTTATGTTATTGTTTTAAAAAAAATTTAAAACAAAAAAAAAGATGGCTGGATATTTTTCCCATTTCCCACCCAACAGCAGGCATGTGAAAAGCAATCAGAATTTATGAAGCAGTGAAGATATTACAATACAATTCAGAAAATCTCAGAATTTGATGGATGTACAAGTTTGATGGATCCCACATTTCACTCTCTTGATTCAAAGGAATTCCCTGTTGCAAACAGCAGTAACTCTGCAACAAGGATCTTAGAGGCTGATGGGGTAGAAAAGATAAGAGGCAAGCTTTGGTTCTAAAATAATTGCAACAAGGCACTCCCTTTAGAGGGGAAATTTCCCAAGCTTTTACTCCTGTGTGCACAGCAAAACAACCTGAGTAGCACTGTGTTAACACACGAGGGATTTCAGTCCTGGATCCACGCTGCTCTCCATGCAGAGCCCACTGGCAGCCACTACACCTTACCTGAGTGTTTTAAACCTGAGCAGAACTAACACACACAGCTCAGCCACCAAAACATGTCCTTCCTCTCACCTGCCTGCCCGTAATCCCAGGAGTCCCTTCTGCTGACCTCAAAAACTGAACCTTCCTGACTCAAAGCAAGACGGGGCAGAAGCAGAACCTCCTCCTGCTCCCCTGCCCGGGGCCGTGCGTCTCTCCCTGAGCTGGCTGAGGCTGCTGCCAGGACCAAGAAACGGCTGGTGAGGGATGCCACAGACCACAGCATCTTGCCCAGTCTTGCACAACGGTCTGGCTCCAAGTGATGGAAACATTAACCAAGACAGATCAGACATGATTCAACCCTTCAGCAAAATCCTCCACAAAACCACAGAGCAGTCATCGGCCTCTTCCACCCACAGAAGGCGCCTCAGATGAGTGTCTCCTGCAAGCAGGATGCCTTGGTCAGTGTTTGCAACAAATCTGGTCGCCTACCGAAGGCATGGCTCAGAACATTTTCATGGTGGAAACCACTCCAGAGTACCTTGGTCTCTCATACAGCCTCTCCACGTGACTCGTGCCCGGGACAGGTCGCTGCAGAACTGCTCCTGTGCCCCAGCAGCACATCTACACAACAGGCACTGGAGAGTTCAGCAGAACAGGGAAGCCCATCGACAATGGAACTGGGAGCAGGGGAAGACAAAGCCAACATGGGCTGCATTTTATTTGCCAGGCCAGTCTTCGGATGAAGCACCCTGATTTGGGTTTGCCTTCACATTACGAGTTTACGTTGCCTGACATTTCTTCTCCCTCTTCAAAGTCCTTCTCCCACTCTCTGCAATTATCCACACTCCTGTAATGACTTTTCTGCACTTTCAGACTGGACCTGCACGCCAAGGCAGCAAGTCCAGTCCCACACTGGAGCAGCCACATCATTCCTACACTGGCTGCAGTTTAGTTTCACATCACAGACACACACCAGCATAGTGCCCCGACAGCACTGCCAACAAGAACCATCTACAAAACGCAGTTCAGAGAGCACTCTAGAGACCTGTCACTGGTTATCTTACAGTGACATCCAAACTGAAATGAAAAGACATCATCCAGCCATCCTCTCAATCTTCCTAAGAGGTAATGTATGCCTGCCCCAAGCAGCTTTCTGCCTACATGCCTTTGGTGCCACATAAGCCTCTTTGTTGCCACAAAGATTTACCCTTCTCTCAAGTGATCACTAGTTTCAGAAAACAAATAAGGCTTCCCATTTCCTGCCCCGGATTACTGAGTGGTTTCATATCAAGCAAACCCTGAAAGGGAAGTGTCTCCAGCAAGAGCCAGACAGAGCAGTGGCAGTGACCAGAGAGCAGCTGCCCTGCATCATCCAGACACCTCGTGAAGTTTGGTACCAACCACCAGGTCTGTTTCTAAGCAAATACTGAGTAACACAAAGAATAAGGTAGCTGTCCAAACCCAAAAGCTCTTCCCAATAAGGTGACTCCTGACAAAGCCCTCACATGGAAGAGTGTCTCCTGCCAAGAGAGGATTTTACCCCCAAGGAGTGCCAGGGGAGCTGGTGGGTTTGGCCAACGCTGAGGAGCTTGGGCTGAGCCAGACACGTCTTCCCAAGGTGAACCCAAAACTCCTCCCCTGCTCTCCTGCCAGAGTGACCAGCAGGGCTGTGGGGAGTATTCACAAGCAAAAGTCTTTATTCAGCGCTGGCACTGGTGCAGGAGATGCCTTGGAAGCAATTGCTGAGAAAAATGAAAAAGGAGTTTTCACACCCCCTGAATCCTTGCCCTTTTGGCCGGGAACGCTGACAGGCTTCCCTGCAGTACCCTGATACACTCACAGGATTGCCCATCAGGGACCAGGCTAAAACCACAAACCCACTTCCAGCAGACAATCTAATGGCTATCAGATGGTTGTAACTTTGCTCATTTAGCATAATGAAGAAAGCCAGTTAAGCAGGGAGCAGCCTCCACCGTTACCCCCTTAAATCAGTGGCAGTGGTTTTGAGAAAAAAAAAGTGCTTCAACCTACGCTTCAGCTGGTGTTTCTGGAATTACTTCAATAACATAGGCCCCAGAGACAACATCAGGGAAGTCTTTATGGCGGTCCTTCAGCTCTCTAGCTTTGCTGGAAAATGAAGAAACAGCAACAAAAATATTTGGTCAAGATGGAAAAAAAAATAAAAATCAGGCATTTTTACTGAATTCAATATCTACTAGCTGAGGTGCTTTGCATATGTTGATGAGTCACTTCACCATTCATTTTAACCCTTAGATGTGTATTTCAAGAATTATTCCACTTTTTGCATGCATATATCTTTTTAATGCCTATTTCTGGTAATGGAAATCACTTTAATAGATCCAGAGGATCAGAGTTAAAACATTTCAAAACTCAGACATTATTTTAGAACCAGCAGAACGCAGAATCACAGAATGACCTGGGTTGGAAGGCACCTTAAAGTTGACCTCATTCCACCCCCTGCCATGGACAGGGGCTATCCCAGGTTGCTTCAAGCCCATCCAAGCTGACCTTGGACACTTCCAGAGATGGGACAGCCAAGCTTTTCAGGGCATCCTGAAAGCTGGGGCCTTACCACCCTCAGAGTAAAGGTTTTTTAACTAATATCTAATCTAAACCTACTCTCTTTCAGTTTGAATACATTTCCCCTTCTCCTGTCACTCCAGGCCCTGCTAAAAAGTTCCTCTCCCTCTTTCCTACAGTCTCCCTTCAGGCCCTGGAAGGGTGCAGTCAGGTCACTTTGAAGCCTTCTCTTTTCCAGGCTGAACAATCCAAATCCTCTGTGCCTTTCCTCACAGCAGAGCTGCTCCATCCCTCTAATCATCTTTGTGGCCTCCTCTGGACTCCTTCCAAGGGGTCAATGCCCTTCCTGGGCTGGGGACCCCAGAGCTGGATGCAGAACTCCAGGTGGGGTCTCACCAGAGTGGAGTAGAGGGGCAGAATCCCCTCTCTCAATCATGAACACCTGAAAAAAAAACCCCAACCCTTCATGTTTCAATGCTTTGTTCTACCTGTGGATCCTGCAAAAGGGAAAACTTCTGTTTGTTTTTACATGGAATCACCTGCTCATGAGTCTCTTTACAGTTTGAGCATGAATAAGCAAGTCCACACAAAAGCTTCATTTTACATTAAGTGAAATGTTTAATGGAAATTGATTTTGTAGGAATGGGAAAATGCACGCAGCTGCTGCAAGTCTTGAAAACATACAACAACAGGGACAGAACCCCAGGACGAATTCACAGTCACCAGCTATTCTCTTCTGAAGCATTAAGGAGAAGAAAAAGCCAGGAGTTGTTTAAGAACTATCTCACACAAGAGCCTAGAGGAGAGTTCGACCGTGTAGCAGATGCAGAGGAGAAGAAGGTGGCAAGAACTGGCTGTGAGTTGTCACCAGCACGCACAGAGGCACGTGCTGCTGGCTCAGACCTCCCTGGTCGTGTCTGCAGGTCATGGGCTTGATCCAAAGGCATGCAGAGCCCACACTCCGGAAAGGTGAGGAGCCACCACTGTCACTTACCTGGCAGTCAGAGACATCATTCGTATGCCGATGTATTTCTTTTTGGTTATAGCTTTTCCTGCGAAAAGGAAAGCAGGTCTTGAGAAATTGCTCGTACCAAAAGAGCCTCGGAGGCTGTTGACTTTCTGGTTTATTACTGTTTTCATGGAAACACAGAATGGTTTGTGTTGGTAGGGGACATGAAAGGTCATCTAGTTCCAACCCCCTGCCCTGGAAGTGATGCCACCCACCAGACCAGGTTATTTTTATGTTTTCCTCTTTCAAAGCAGTGAATTGCAGTACCTTTAGCTTGTCTGTCATGGGACTCAGTTAGGAACTTTTTGATTTTATCTGATGGGATAGCAAATGAGATGCCTGCTGTAACTTTCAATGTGTTAATTCCAATGACTTCACCATCCTAGAGGAACAAGAAATCATTGTTAGCAAACGTGAAACACCTCAAAGAGAAATAAATCATTTCTTCAAAGCAATCACAAATTCACACAAGACACTCTGTAGCTGGTTTTTAATTTACTAGATGCTTTCTTTGAGTCTAATTTTTTGAGTCTACAGATAAAACACTCTTTGAGAATTTTGGAAAACTGACGTGGATATTCATCACAAGCAGAATAGAGATAAGAACTGGGCAGCCCTTCTGTTTGCACCAGACGAGCAGCATGTTCTGCAGCCAATCTGAGTCTGCTGACTTCAGCAGGCACCTCGCAAAGCACGGCACTGACTGCTCCTGAGCCAATATTGCATAATAATATATAAAGAAAAACGACAGTTCACCAGAATCAAAAGCTTTTCTTGGTAATGTAACTCCGAGAGTTTCAGATAAAGGGGAAGGCACATTTTAGAACCATTAAGCTGATTTTCAGTGGGGGGAAAAAAAAAAAAAAAAGAAAAAAGAATTGCCATTGCTGCAGGGTGGACAGAGAGGGCAAATGCCTCACTTTAAAATGGGCTTTTTTACTTTTTGCAAGGCATGAGCAAAAAAACATTACACTTGCTTGAAACTATGCAAGCTGTAAACATCTTAAATATTGAAATCCCTTTGCCAACATAAACAGACAAGTGATTTGTAAGAACCACGCGAATTTTGTGCAGTCAGCCAGATACTGAAAGCTTTTAATCACATATCTGATGGGGAGGGGGTTGTTTGTTGGTTGGGGTACTTTGTTCTTGTTTTAAACCAAAAAGCAATAAGCTTGACACTAAGCAAACTTGGAGAAACTCTTACCAGGTTTACCAGGGGTCCTCCGGAGTTCCCATACTGAAAACAAACATAAGTCAAGAACATATTTTAATATTTAGCTCTCAATTTGTGGCAAGCAAAACATAAAAGAAATTTTTGAAATATTTCTGCAGTGCAGTTTCCATGTGCAATAGAACAGCCCTAACAGCCAGACCCATTAACTACACTTAACATCACCCATTTTAGCTGAGCTTTGCAAATGCTTCGTTTCTTCTTCCCTTGCCAGATAGGAAAGCCGAGGTTTTACTTTTGTTTTAATAGTGCCACACTGGCAACTTAGAAGATTTTAGGACAGCTCTGGGAGCTGTTAGTGAAGATCTCTTACAAGGCCAAGACTTGAAGTACAAAAACTATTGTTTTGCCTTAATGCAGAAACAAACTTGAATCCTTAAAACTAAGCTTGGCTTCTTTTTCAGAAAACAAGATGGATTTCGAAAAGACACTTATTTGCCAGAGAATATCGCCTCCTCCCTTGTAATCTGCAAGAGTTTTGAAGTGAAGGCAGATATTGTACTCGGTGAGGTTCCTCGGGGGATTTTTAAACAACAATCCAGTGCTGCTGCGGCGCAGATGTCCGTATTTTTGAGGATGAAAGCAAAGCTCAGGGCTCTTAAGAGCCGTATCACGGGTGAAAATTTCAAAGCAACTACTCAAGAAATCTGAGAGCTGAAGGGGCTGAGGCTCAGAGCAGGACATACGTTGATGATGGCATCCGTCTGGATGTAGTCCATGTCGGAGTTGCGGAGCCCCAGCTCCTTCCCCCCGCGCTGGGTGGTGCTGACAATGCCCGTGGTCACCGTGTTCTGAAGGGAAAATGGGCTTCCGATGGCCACCACGAATTCTCCCGGCCGCAAGTCTGCAGACTGACCGAGCAGAAGAACCGGCAGTTTACCCTGCAAATAAAAACAAAGCAAACAAACAAACAAACAGATTAGAACGTTCAGATGCTGCTAGGCTGGCAAACAAATGCTACGGAAACATGAATGTATTCATAGGGCAGAGGGAAAGAGGGAGGCTTTTATCCCTCAGGGATTTTGCTTGTTCTGTTTTCTTTGAGTGTTTTGTGTGGGTTGGTACAGAAACATCCCAGTGAGCTGCACTGAAGAGTGGACTCTTTACAACAGAGTGAACTTTTTCCACAACAGGTACCCGTTAAATCAAAAACGATTCAAAGACCAGAGGAATATTTGTGTTCTGCTCTACAAAGCAAACACCTGATGATACCAAGATGAGTCGTTCCCAACACTTCTTGAAATAATTAGCCAACAGCTGCCTAAGTAAAAATATGACACTGTTTGAGAGTGAACACTAAAGAGTCATGAAAGCAACAGCCAAAGAGTATCAAACATGCATATGTGCAGTTAAAAGCACTTTATATTCTCACAAGACACCACCTAATGTTTCACCTTACTAAGTATCTCTTCTAAATAGTCATATTGCCTCCTAGAAACCCTGATGTCTTCCTCTGAAGATGATAGAATTAAAAGACTTCTGGTTTGGTTTTTTTTCTGTTATGACAGTAGAGGATAACATTATACTTTCCTTTCAAAATCTCTAAACATATTAAATATCATGTCGTTGAGGATACTCCTATTAAGAACAGAAGTCTGATGGGCTACATCTTTTGCTTGGCAAGCTAACTTTAACCCAGCTTTCCTCCAGGCTTGACCCGCTTCAAAATTCTAAATTTTGGAAAAAAATAAAAGGGAAAATATTACAAGTTTCAATTGGAAATTCAGAGACAGCTCTTTAGGGGTCTTTTGTTACCAGCAGTGTGAAAGCCCATATCAAAAACTCATCCTTAGGGACAAATATCCACTGATTTAAACTAACCTAAACACCAATCACTTTGTATTTTTCACCTACAGTCTTCTTTCAAATACCCCAGGAGACAGACAACATAAACAGTAGAAAAATAATGGCATCAGTTATCACTATATGCTGCTGCAAATACAGAAGTTCAACAAGACTGATCTTGTGTATCCTTTATCCAGCTTTGTTACAATTCCACCAGTGAAATTTTACTCAGATGAGCAGATTGTTTCAATAAAACTCACTGCCAAATCCCAGACAGGATAAGATGCTCTATGAAAACTTATCTCTCAGTCTCCAGACAGCAAGAGAAGAATTGAACCAACTGCTTGTTAAACAGAATCAGTTGGAAGAGCAACAGAAGAGGCAACACAGAAAGGAGAAAAACATCTCCATTTCTCATTCTCTTTCAGATGAAAGTTTTCGCAACCAGCAATGCCCTAATAAATATTAATTACAATATACCAGCCCCTACCAGTGCCACAGATGGACCCAAACATGGCTGTGGGTTAATTCTGGGAAGGATTCAAGGGCTCTGCCCCGTTTCCCCGTCGTGTTTGCAGCGTGGCAGACAAGCAGCAACATCCCAAGGCAGCGCAGCCAAGCAGTTCCTGGTCCCAGCCCCGAGCCCTGACTCCAAGGGATCTGTCCAGTACGATTAGCTGTGCTGGGAAGCACGCAGCACATGCAGCACAAACAGCCCCAGATGGGTATTGTTTGGACACAGGGAGCACCCTGGCTCTTCCTTCTCTCACCAGATGCTCTTAAGCTTACGTAGCACGTGTTTTCAAGATGTCGTTGGTCAAGGAGAGCATCTTTTTTTTTTTTGGCACTGCTTTTTCCTCATTTAAAAAAAAAAATAAATAAAAAACACAAGGCAAAAAGTGGCTTGTTTGTATCCTAGTGCTCTGAAAAGGGATACTTTATAGAGAAAGAGGACGTTTATCAGCAAATGAAACATAGACAAGCAAAAGAAAACAGGATACTTTTTATTTTTCACTGGCAGAAAAAGAGTGGTTATACACAAAGTTAAAGATTTATACAACGTTCCTGAGTTACAACAACAGTCACAAAGCCAAAATCGCATTTGGCAGCAGAAAGAAAATACAGGAACAATCTCTGACTAATACAATTACTTCTGATTGTGCTGAGTTTTCAAGCTCTATACTAGCTAGGCTTCAGTTCAAACTGTAACACTCTATGGATTGATTGGCTGCAGGTCATCCATGTGATTCAAATGCCTTCTGGAAAGTTTGGCTAACCTCTCCTTTGCCAGAAACATAAATCAATTGATAAAACGGCCTTGTTCTGCATGTATTATAAAACACAGCTTTGGAAAACCTGTCCTCTGCTCCCTGGGATTCCATGGTGTGGTGCAGAGCACACCAAGAGCACTGCATGAGCACACTCCTTAATGCCTCTACAAGAAAATGCCATGCAGAATTGGTTATGATGAATATACACGCTGTAAAGGGTTTAAATTTGGGGGTGTCTCTCTCTTAAGTAGCTTAAAAATACCATTGTCACGTTCAGAATTGAATTTTCAATTAGGAAAACAAACCCCAAACCAAGTATTTGAACTGTAGATGTGGTTTTGAAGTGAAATCAGTATAAAACCTATCAAAATCCCGGGGCATCAAGTGATGGAGCGGGAAAAGCATCCTTTTGCAGCCCCCCACCAGGACAACTGGAAATGCCAGGCAAGCACTTGTGGCAGTGCTGTAACCACAATCTTAGCAGAAGGCCCTGCTTGTGCACTCACACCCTTCCACTGGCAAGCTCATCCCTAGGGTGCTAAGGATTCCTTGTAAAGCAAATTTAGGTGCTTGAGTCTAGGGATTTTAGTAACTCCACTTAACAAACCGGCTCTCCTCAATTTTTACACGGTGTCTGATGGCCGTCAGGATGACACAGTTCGCTACAGCTCGTGATTCTCCTGGTTAACCGAAGATTTGCCGCGGCAGGTAATTAAAACCCCGGGCGAACCAGCGTGCCTGGCAGCACAACCAGCAGGGAGCAAGGAACACCCAGCACCCAAACCCAGCTCTGCCAGTGACTCACTGCAAGACCTTGGGCAACGTGTAACGTGTCTTGTCTACCCCTCCGCTCCTCATTTGACGAAGCCCCCGGGGCTCTGCTGGGATCCGCTGTTTGCTCAGCAACACAAATCTGCAAGAAGCCATTCTGCAGGCACACAGAAATAGGACTAAACATGCAAAAACCCCTAAGTGGCACATGACTCACTGTTTACGCCCAGCCGGAGAAGGAGCCATTAATTAGGGTTAATATTTTAAGCCTTTCGCATCCCGAAGGGCCTTCAGACGTTTTTATATATGGATTTGAGTCAAGCCCCGGATAAACACGACTCCCACGGGCTGGAGGGCTGCACGCCACCACAAGAAACAGCTCCATCCAACAACAAGGTGCAGCTATTGTGGCTTGAGAGAACAGGGCAAGGAGAGATCAGCATCAGGAGCCAGAGAGAATCGTAGAACCAGAGAGTCATTTAGGTTGGAAAATACCTCTAAGATCAACGAATCCAACCATTCCCCCAGTGCTGCCAAGGCCACCACTGAACCATGTCCCCATGTGCCACATCCACGCAGCTTTTAAATCCCTCCAGGAATGGTGACTGCACCCCTGCCCCGGACAGCTGTGCCAGGGCTCAACAACTCCTTCCATGAAGAATTTTTCTTAATATTTAAACTAAACCTCCCACCTCAGCACAACTTGAGGCTGTTTCCTCTTGTTGCTGTTCCCTGGGAGCAGAGCCCGACTTCCCCCCGGCTCCCCACTCCTGTCAGGGAGCTGCAGAGAGCGAGAAGGTCCCCCCTGAGCCTCCTTTTCTCCAGGCTGAGCCCCCCCAGCTCCCTCAGCCACTCCTGGTGCTCCAGACCCTTCTCCAGCTCCGTTCCTTCCCTGGACACGCTCCAGCCCCTCAGTGCCTTCCTTGGGGAGCACAAAGCTGACCCCAGGATTCGAGGTGCCACACCAGTGCTGAGTACAGATGTCACGTACAGTAAGTGGAGCCCGGACAAAACAGCTCTGAAACTAAAAGAGGAGGCAGCACAAAACCACGACCAGGCACAGCCACTGCCACAGAGAAATGTAAACCAAGAGACAGACACCCACAACCAGTGGGCGTTTCGGTTCGAGCTTCTTCATCCATGAAAGAAGCGAATCTGTCTCTGTGCTGGCACAGAAAGCACGTAAATCCCTGTCTGTGTTCTGTAATCCCGTTCATTTGTGGATGGAAGATCAGGAATTTGCGGGAAGCAGTCTGCAGTTCAATAAACGGATGAAGAGGAGACAAGTGCCCTGAGTTCAATCTGTGTTAAAGAGCGGCAGATTTCCTTCGTGCTTTTTTATTTTTAGGTGGGAAGGGAACAGATGCTGGTTTGGTACACTAATTCAGCTGTAAGTAACTCTGGGAATCGCATTTCTGTTCTGGTTAATGAAACTGTTTAACTTCCAGATTACATTATGGCAAAATAAAATCACAGGCCATGAACACGTAAAAATGTACAGTATCATCCTAAGTCTAGAAACTGCTTGACAAAACGCCAAAGCAAATAAAAAGCCCAAGCTGAGTACATTACAAGCCTCCAAAAGTATTTCATCTATAGTTAGAAAAGCAAAACTGAGTCTCCTTATCTAAATATGGAGCATGGGAAGCTTGCAGAGCAAAAAAAAGAAAAGGATGAAGTGTTGTTCTGATATGTCACCAGGTTTTTAATTGCCTGGCAAGAGATTGCTGTTCTTGCTCAAAAAAATAAAATCAAAATAAAATTACAATTAAAAAAAATAGTAAAATAAAATAAAAATAAATAAAAAATATGCTGGTGCTGGCAGACCCACCCAGGGGCTGTGTGAGCATTTTGCTGCAGGGGGAGCAGGACCAGCGCATTGTCCCTACAGCAAGGGCTACTAGAAACTTAAGGTGGCAGGAAAGCACTGCTGCCTAAACTGATGAATAAACAGGAGCTAACATCCAAGCTTTTTACAAGCTATTTCATTTCTCTGGGTCTTCTGGAAGCAATATGTGGGCTTCCTCAGGCTCTTGAGAGGAAGCCACGTAATATCCAGTGACAGATTTCAAAGTAAAAACAGCATTTTAGAAAAGCCACTTACATCTGGTGTCCAAGTAGCTTGTTTCTACAAAAATGTGGGCTATTAAAATATTGATACACAAACAGGAAAGTTTGCTTTCCTGCTTCCTCCAGTTTGTACACACAGTGGAAAAAAAGCAAATCCCCTCTGACCACAAAGATACAGACGCTCTTTGCCTCGTGAAACCACCGAAGGGATGAGGGCAGAAGGTCTTGTTGATTTAAAAGTGTCAAACTAAGTGCTCATTAGTAAGATGGAGGAACAAACTTAAGCTGAAGGGCCCTGAAATGCCACCACAAATTAGAGATGGATCACAAACCCACTGCTGCTGTACCACGTAGATGCCAAATCCGGGCTGGGATGAAGAATCAGCAACCGGACACACTGAGGAACAAAATCCTTCAGGACCTGGCATGTCTTCCATGACATAGGTGTGATTTCAGAGCTGGTGACAAGCGTCTCATGGCTGGTCTTTAAGCACGTAGGAAGAAGAAACACCTCAAAATAAAGCCATTCACCACGCTCCCCCCTTCAGTACCCACTGCCAAACCGGAGGCACATCCACAGAGATCATTTTTGCAGGCTGACTCCAATTTCTGGGGGTGAAAAAGGTCTCCAGGTTAAAATCCACCTCCACCTTCCACTACTTTTGGCTTCCAGTTTCAATTTGGGTGGGGGCACAGGGCTCTGGTATGATTCTGCCCCCCGTTAACCCTGACGCTGTCTGTCAAACCACCCCAAAATTTTCTCTCCTCCTCCCGGTGCTTAGTTTTCAGCAGCTGCATCACACATTCTGATTTAACAAGGTAGTTAGTTATTGTGAGCTGAATTCCATAATCCAGCTCTGCCAGCTCCAAAGCATCTGTTTGCTTTGGAGTGTTGTGCAACAGTTTTGACGGGTTTCACACTCACTCACTGCAGCATCACACGTGCCACGCAGGACACATCATTTATTTCACCAGTCTCTGCCTATGCAGCTGCCAAAATCCAAACTTTTCTAGGAAAGTTTGATGAATTTTGCATGTTCGTATCCAAATTGTCTGCAACTGCACTGTTTCTTTCTAGAACTGTGGTCTCCTCGATGCATTTGGAAGGATAGATTGGATTCATGTTGACCACAGTGACTCCAACCTCACTTCCTACTTTCAGCACTTCAGCAAACTGCTCTGTGTTACTACAGACACGAGAAACACAGTTGCTCTCTTTTTATAGACCGTAAAAACAAGCCCATTTCAGGATCAGAACAAGTACTCCAAGGTTTCTGTTCCTCACTGACTACAATGTGTTTTTCCACAAAGAATTTAATCTGGGAAACGGTTCATCCTTACTGGTGCCCAGATTTTACCACCCTCTTTCATTTCCTATTGCTCTCAGCAAAGCCAAATTAGCTCTAGCAAAGTCTTTGGCCAGATGTTCACACCTTAAACAGAAACAGCATTCAGGCTGCTGCAAAATCTGAACAGCTTTAGGAATACCAGCTGACAGCCTAATCCCATCCTTCAAGCCCAGCTCTGTTCCTAATCACAGAGACATTCCTCATCCTTCAGATCCTGCCTTAACACGCCACACACAAAGAGAAGGAAAAAAACCCACAACTTCTGCAGCTTTGAATAATTTATTCAAAATAAGGAACTTCACCTCTTACTTCAGAAAAATTCCTAGGGATGGTTTTCATGTCATATCCGGGTCTTTAAAGGGTCATTTGTACCGTCCCATTGACTTCTTTAGCCACCAAATGCATTTCAACTTCAACAAATTATTACCTCGGTGACTTTAAAAAGCCTTTTATGAATCTGGATGATTTCAAGGCATCCCAGTACAAAAAGGAAAGCTCAAACACTGAACTTGAATGGGTACATAAAAATGTGCCATAAAAGCTCACTCTGAGAATCAATTTCTCAGCTGGCTTATTTTCCATTTTAACTTTTTTGTGAACACATAAAATGTTGTGTTTCTAATGCTGCCTAACTCATGTCTGTCTTGGGAACAGAGGTGCCTCAGGTCTCACCTTGGACTAGGATTTCCCAGTGCCAGGTCTCTAGAGCCAGCTGGAAATACAGGCCTCCCATCCCATCAGAAAAACGAGTGATGCAAGAAGTTTTTCCCAAGTCTTCCCAAAATTATCCTGAGCTGCAACGGGAGAGGCCAGTGGGGCAACAACACACAAGGTACTGGGTTGTACAACTGACAGGACACTTGCCAAGGGTATGTCAGACCCGAGTTTAATCCCTGCTATACCTGATTTAGAGCAGAGATGTGAAATTTGATATCCTGCTACCCAGATGGATGTGCTGAGCTGACATTATGTGAGGAAGACAGCGGGGGCCTGTTCACCTCCTTCTGCAGCTCAGCCTCCAGGCACAGAGATGCTTCCCAAAGGTTCTTTAAAGCCAACCCTTTTTTCTCACAGACAGCTGAATACTAATGGGTCAATCCCCCCCTGTCCACCCCTAAAAATAAAAATGTAGCTGCTTTGGCTTAGATAGCTCCAAGACAGAAAAAGTTTCCTGCCTTAAGGAAGGCAACTCATCCGCCTGCATTCTCTCTTTTCCAAGCGGCTTCCAGCCTTCCAGGTTCTCCCTTCCAGCAAGCAGTTTCCCAGGGAATTTTGGAGCCATTTCCTTAGGATATCAAACAACATTCGATCCCATGGCTGCTGTCTTCCCAAGTCCTTCTAAATTATCCATCACATCAGTTCAGTGGTTCCTCTCTAACTCTCGTCTCCTCTGGAGTTCAGTTCACCTTCCTACTCCTCCAAACCTTCTCACCACCTTTCTCTGGTCTTTTTTGCTTCCCATTTTAAAGCACTTTTCCAGCTGCCCTTCACTCCCTGACGTATCCTACTCATCCTAATGCTGACAGTGCTCATCCTGGGGATCTTTCCCTTTGCTTTGTTGCTGCTTTTGCTTACTTTAAGATAAAAATGAGAAAATAAGCGATTGACGTAAGTCAATCACCTCAGGAAAACAGAGGAAAAATCAACACGGCAAAAAGCTTTAACGGCATTGTTAAGTTTTCCTGTTTGCTGTTAAGAAGATTTTAAATAATAATAAAAAAAAAAAAGCTTTTAAATGATTAAGGTGGCAAGGGAGCAGCAGGAGCACTTCTTACCTCGGGTCATCCAAGAGTTCTGCGTTAGACGTCTGATTTAGTCATGAACTCTGGCACAAACACTTTTGGCCTCACTAGGGAATAGGTCTGAACTAAAACAACACTGCAAGACCTACACATTTCTGAGTCATGTGTTTCAAATGAAACGTTCTCGCCCGTTAAATTTGGAGGTCATTAACTGACAGGCCAAACAAGGGAAACCAATATACGAGCAGCACCCCAAGCAATCACATGCATCTAATTGCATCTACATTACGCAGGATTTCGACACAATATTCCTCTTGCATTACATGGCAGAACCTCATGACAGCTTTCCTGCTGTTAGAGGAGACAGAATAATGCTGACAGACATACATCTGATATGAGGAGGACAGTGGATGGGAGGTTACATTCCCATTTGTTCAGAAAACCACTTGCAGTGTAACAGCATCTTTCCAAGCTGGCTCCAATTCCCATGTGCAGAATGCTTACCAAGATATTTCCCAGTTCATGACCTATATCTGTGTGGTGCAGCCTTTCAGAGGGAAAATGCATCCTCTGAAAGCAACTTGTGGCTTCAGTACAGGCACTCAAGACAGACTAAAACAAGCACAAGAGAACAGGCCCATTTCTTCTCTGAGGGAGAGTTTTTATCAGATAATGTGCAAACTATGTCTCTGGTTTTTATTTTGAGGATACATACAAAAGTGCTGCCGACTTCTTGCACTACGCTGAAAGGTGACAAAATTAACCACCACCACCCACAAACTCAGCTTTTAAAAAAGTGCATCCACCTTGCTCAAATATTCTCTGTATAACCCAGCCCAGTAAACTACTTATTTTTCCTTCAAACACGGAAACCAGCAGCAGTTTTTTGGAAAGGGTGACGCTAAAACTAGAGGAATAAAACGTGTCTTGTCTTAATGACTCACCTGAGTATCTATTTTAATTAGTGCAATGTCTGATTTTTCATCAACATCTTTAATTTTAGCTTCATATGTCTCCCCGTTCTTCAGCTCCACCTTCACCCGGTTTTTGTTGGTGACGACGTGGGCGTTTGTCACGATCAGTCCATCTTCTGAGACAATGAACCCTGAACCACTGGCAACGGGGATCTCCCTCTTCGAATAGGGAAGTCTAAAAAACGAGCAAAATCAAATATTTATCACTGCAAAAAAGCTGGAAGATCACCCCAAATACCACACAGCCGAAAGGAGCTTGGTGGGTTTTAATGTTTTAGGATATCTACTGCCATTTACTCTCATTAAGAAGATAAAGCACATGCATTAGCTTAACTATTTTTATTTGCCAGGACTCTTAAATTATCATTAATTCTTAAGCATGACAAATATTTATTATCTCAAAAGCCTCTTGGCTATTACACAGCATCAGTCAGCATTTCTGGCACGCTGGCAGCTGTTTTCAAGAACACAAAATAATAAAATAAAATAAAATCAAAACTGGGCATCTTGTTTACTTGCGAAACAATTCAATGTGAACCACAGCAGGGGCTATCTTCTCCACCACATCTGCAATAAAGTTGTATTTGTGCCTCAGGCTGTTAGGGTGTTCTTGGCCTGAAATAGAAATAGAAAACATGTCATGAGTTCTTCAAGTGACCGGAGGAGGGTCATTGCAAAACACCTGAATTAAAAAAAACCTCCCAGTGGATATCTTTCCCTTCCTTAAAAAAGTCATCTGCAGCATGACCCCGGGACCCAGATTTCCTTGCTGCCTTTTTGCACAGAGGCAGCGTGCTTTATCCCTAGGACAAAGGTATCCATGAAAGCTCCTTGCCTGGATCACTGGGCCGTGGGGCGCCGGACCCGTGTCCGCAGTCACAGAGCTCGGTTCATCCCCCCGTGGTGCCCAGGGACGAGGCACTGGAGGAGCACAGGGTTTAGTCCAGGTCTGCACTGCCCTCTTTTCCTTTGTCAAAGGGATTTTGTACTCAGATGCCTCCATTGCCGCTCTCGCCTCTTTTCTGGATGGCCTGACTCGCTTGCATGGTCTCCTCAGATTAAACAAACGAGCTCTGTTCCTCTGCCAAAATACGCCTTCTTGGAGGGTTTGAAGTTTTGTGCTGCTGCATTTGTAGAATGCTGAGGACTCAGAGGTCCTGACCCTGGTGCAAGCCCTCAGCAGCTGCTGGGAAAGTTTAACCTGGGTACAAGTTTTGGGCTTCCTTTCCCACCAGTGTCCCCACTCAGCCTGAACCACCCGCCTCAGCCTGGCGCCTACACATGGATACACCTTCAGTATTCTCCACATAACCTTCAACTAACCACACAGCCAAGGCATCCTTTCCACTGACACCACCTGAGGCCCATCAGCTCCGTAGGATCCTGCATGCTTTGGAGTTTCTGAGCCGCCCCAGGACTGGAAAATAGACATGAAAACACACGAGGACAGTGGGACCACAAAGCTCTGCATTCCTGGGCAGTGCTGCAACAAAAGCTCGTGGTCACCGAGTATGCAAGAGGGGTCAGTGGGATTTTCAAAAGCAACTGGATACCAAACTCCCACTGTGGACAACAGAAAACCTGTCTGCACCATCAGACATTTAAAGGTCTCTGGGAAAACCTCAGGATGCTGACACAGCTCCTCCTTCTCAAGCACTTTGGGGGCAAAAGTTTCCTTTTTAAAATTGTGAGCAACTAAGCAATTGGGAAGACCCTAAAGAGTTATTTTGTGTTTCTTTAGAGGCAAGAACCTCCCCCTTGTTTTCACTTTTCTATCTGATGCCTCCATCTCATGTTATGCAGGCACGAACCAAGCCTGTGACTGACTTGCAGATGAGTATTAATGTGTTGTGCTGCTCCAATCCATCCTTGCCATTTGGCTTCTAAATCTGTCCAGAGATTAAGCAATAAGCAGCTTGTGGGTGCTCTAAGTGCCTTTGGTGGTGTAACAGGACGATTTTATTTGCAGAATTGTAGGAGACAGGACTATCCTATGAAATCATCCCAACACCAAAACCCTGAGTGCCCTTCGTTACTGGAAAAACCAGAGGGGAAAACTATGCAAATTTTTAAGTATATTCTGGAGACAATAACGATTTGGGAACAAAACATCACTGCTTTTAGAACTATCCAGACACTGGTTTGATTCAGGGGTGAACATGTTTCAGGTGACTTTCCGATGCCAACTAGCACAAACTGCCCTCATGAGAGGGGTGGATGCTCAACTCAAACACTATCTGATCACTCAGGAACAGCTTTTTTCCTATTTATACCCCGTGAAGCATCTCAAGGGCTTTTAAAGGCAGTCAGTCAGGAGCAGCAGCCACAGCAATAACCACATAATCCACTGGGCAGTTTGGGATCATGGTCTGGAGATGTTTATCTGCTTTATGAAGCAGGAACTTCGATCAGGAAACTTGGTTTCCTCAGGAGTATTCAGTGCTTTCTCTGATTTACACATAAGCTGCCCTTGGACTTTACCCCAGAGAGGCAAAAGGGCTTGCTGATAGACAAACATCAATTTACCAAAGGATTCCTATTGTCTATTAGAAATACTGAGTATCAAACAAGCCCCACCATGGCCGTAAAGCTGACAGCTACAATTGGGGTGTTTTGGAAAACTTCTAGAACGAGAACTGCAGTTTTGAGTTATTCACTCACATTAAATAGGTGCTTTGACAGATAATCAGACAGGATTAACACGAATTTGGGATAAAACACCACAGGGCACTACTGCATCCATCAGTACGCTTTTTGATCACCGCTTATAAAGCGGTTTCATCTCAGCTACAATCCAGAGGTCACATCCTGCCCTTGGGAAAAAGGAGAGCTCCACGGCTGAGGGAGCTGCACAGGAAACACACAGCTTTTTTGGGTTTTTTCTTATGCCTTCAATCTTTTTAGCATTTAGCTATTCAAGAAGAGAAAGGTTGCCCAGGCTGTGCATGGTGAGACTACAAATAATTCACCTCAGAGCTGCCTTCCCTCGGAATAGGAGGCTACGAACACCAGGATTTCAGAGACAACAGCGTTTTGTGCATGACCCACCTCCTTGTGAAGTCCCAAAACTGAACTGCAGAGTGCAAAAAAAAGGTTCAAAATTTCGTACTCTGAAAAGGTTTAGATAATAAATACTGATTCATGGCATACTGACCCAAAAAGCTCACAGCAGCTCGCCACGCCTGCCTATTGCTTATGTATTAGGAATTCCTGCGTTGTGTAACACAGTTTTGCAACAGCTCTTGAACCCCTGCCCATTTAAATGGAAAACATACCTTTTTAGAGCAAATAAACAACAGTCAAAGTACTATTCAGCTGAATTCATTCATGAATGTTAACCAAAAAAAAAAAAAAAAAAAAATCCTGTCAGCTGGTCTTTACCATCAGGTGATGATGTAAAATCTGAAGGCTGTAGTAAAAGTATTAGCATGTTGAAGATTTCTTCTATCACTTAGAAAAAATAAAATGCGACAAAAGCACCAATATTGCAAAGCTAATATGAGCAGATGCTCACTCCTCAACCACCACGTGGTGGTTTCCAGCCATCACCAACCAGCCACTGGAGAAGACAGAGGTGAAACTGATAATTTCTCTGGAGATCCTTTCCTCTTCTCTCTAACACAGATGTTTTTCAGCTGGATAAAACAGCTCAGGGTCTTAGTAGAAAGCAGCCTAAAGAGTGGAATGGGTGTAACACAACACCCTCCAGGTTTGCAGGTTCAAAGAGCTGGAGACTCTGCAGAGGTTTAGTGGACTGTGCTTGACTGTCAGGCAACAAAAAGGCAACAGTTTTAAGTTCTGACTGATAATATGGTTTTGACTATTTAGTTCCCACTGCCTGTGTATTTTCATACCCTTATCTAACCACAATGTCCTTGACTAACAGGTACCACCCAAGTGGGTGGCCAGCTTAATTCCATGCTTAAATTGATCCAAAAAAATGCAGTTCTCTCAATTAAAAACTGCTCCTTTGGTATAACCAGGGTTGAATTAATGAGAATAAAGTTATCCCAATTTTCTAGCCTTTCTTTAAAGCACCACCTTCTGGAATTTTGTTCTGAGTAGAGTATTTTCATTATTTTTTGGTTTTGTGTTTGGGGTTGGAGTTTTCTGTGGTTTGGTGGTGGGTTTCTTGGGGTTTTTCTTTGGTAGGTTGGTTGGGTTTCTGTTTCTAAATCACTGAGAGGTGAGTTTGAATAAAGCTCTAGTTCCTAAATACCTTCAGGCTCTGATGTTCAGATCTTCACAGACTGCTCCTCTTTCTATTTATATGCTGTGATTACTGTGTTTTGTAATGTTTTTATTGAACTATTGCACAATGCCCTAAATGCCCACAAGCATGGCTAAGAAACCTTTATTAACGAAATTATAAAGATGACTGCTGTGAATTCAGCTAATGATAAAAACCTGACTTAAAAAAAATATAAATAGGTTACAGCATGAAAAATTCCCAAGGCAACTAATTCTTCCAAGACTTCAAAGGTGTGCTGGTTGTCAGACCTCAAATGGAAAGGCAAATCTCTGCCAGCTGACATTAAAAGGACTAATACCTGTAAACAAACTGCTGGGAGGGCAAGACAGAGTACCAAGCCACGAGAAAAAAAAAGAACACCCAGCTGTAAACAACTGAAATAATTCAGTTTCTTATAGAGGAGCCAAAAAGTATATTAAGATCTGGGTTCTGATTAGGTCATTACCCAAAGTGGCATGAATGCTTTAATGCTTACAACTCTCACACGCTGCTTTGGGTGATATTTTGAGCCAAACTGAAAAGATGCTTTGGAGATTGAAATCTCCTTAAAGGAACCCCTCCCCTTCAGCTGTGTCTGAAAGGTCTGCTCTTGGCATAGGTCCTCCTCCTATGGGAGCAGGTCTTCAAACAGTTTTAGGCGCCTCTCAGGCAGAAAGGGATCTTTTCCCCATGCAGTTTTCATGTGTTTTCCCCCTTTCAAACAAGCAGGTTCTGCTCTTGTTCACCAGCACAGTTGGCTGTGCATTCTCTGCTTCTCTGCACCCAAAGCAGTCAGCCCTCACTGAGGCACCCCCAGCATTCCCACTGCCTGGATTTAGAACCAACACAATTAACCCATTCAACGGGGCTTTTATCTTTGATACAGCGAGGGAAAAGAGAGGCACAGCCCAACAAACACCACAAAACTTGTGTCAGCCACCCTCACTTGGCGTGACCACACCAGATATCCTCATGTCCTGAGTTAAAAGCTCCATGCAATCAAACCCTTGATTCCTTTAAAAACAGCCAGAAACTTCCACTCCCGTTCAGATATTAAAAATAAAGCAACAACCAAACAACTTTCCATGAAACAATAATCATCCAAAACAGCTACAACTGGCAGTATTTGTGATTTTAGAACTGTTAAAGGGGATGCAAATTGCAGGGATGGTGGAGCACCACCTCCAGGTCCATCGCTGCAGATGCTTCATACTGGAAAAGCGAAACACCCCTGTCCCTGCAGGGACACCAAATTATAAAGTCCTTTGGGTCTGCTTCGTGCTTGCACCTGAGCAGCACACACTGAGCCAGGAGGGCTCTGCCACCCCCACCCTGTCCATCAGATACAGCACGACCATCTCCACGGGTGAGGTCCCAGGGCCTGCCAACAGCAGGCTGGTGCCAGCAGAAGAAAATGGGGCTTGGAGCCAGGGATCTGTGGCCATTCTGTCTTTTCCTGATAACTCCACAAGGATCAGAAGCGTGTCTATGAGATCCTTGCCCAGTAACACCTGGCACAGGCAGAGCTGAAGTTGATAACTAAAGATATTAAACTACCCACGCTGCTGAAAATAGGTGACCATTTCCTCCTGTGCTCGCCACTTGCTCAGCGTTATATTTAGACACAGGGACACAAGGAGGGTCTGAGAGCACAGCTTGGGTTTGGGATTCTCTGCAGAACAAAACCAGAAGGGCTCCAGCTCTCACGAAACCTCTGGGCTGCCAGAACCGGTGGCCACAGACACAAACCACAAACCACGTCAAGTTTTGCTTGGAGAGCTTCCACCCTCCCAAATAAAACTCCAGCCACTGGTGTTTGTGCACACCCCCATTCACATATAGGAAAACTCTAAAAACCTCTGACACTGCTAGGGGGGACAAAAATCTCCAGTAAAGGTGCTCAGCTCGCACTGAAAACGGGGGTATCAACAAGCCCCTCTGGAGAGAGACAAGGAAAAAGGGTGGGAATCTGCTGCCACAGTTTATTTTTTTTTTTTCTAAATTACAGAAAACTGCAAGCCTAAATATTCCTCTTCCTATTCAAGGATAAATTGTGTAATACACCAAAATAGGATATTATGCAATGAAAACACTAAGAAAATAAGAAACAACATTCTACGTGTCATAGGCACTTTGCTCAAGAGCAACTCTTAGGTCAGTGGAGGGAATTTTAAGAGGTCTAAACCACAGCACCTTGTTAATAAAGATGCTATGACATCAGTTATTTTTCCCCTTGAATAATCCATGGAGAAGCTAAAGACACTTCACAGATTTCTGAGAGGAAAAAGTAATAGACTGTGACAACCCTAAAAGCAAAAATATTTTCATAGCCCTAAATAATGGTAGAAAAAAATGCTTGAAACCTCTCCAAACACTGAACTGCACAAATCTGGTATTCACTTGAAATATTTCCTGCAGCAAGAACCACTGCAATATCAAGTGAGGATTTAAAGCAAAATCACTTTTTGCTATGGACACACACTTGCAAAGGAAAAATAAACTCCATTTTCATCATCATAACATTTAGATGATCAATTCTTTCTTGGCAGCCTTTAACAAGGACTTTGCATTTTCCCTGCTAATCCAAAAGCCTAAACCCATTCATTTTAATCACCAGTTTTAAACAAACCACAAAGAGCTGCCAAGCTAAATAAAACAGGGAACCTACACAAAGTCTGTGGAACAGAACAGCACTCAAATTGATGGCAGCACAGGACAGTTTTCAGACCAATGTGTGGCCACTCTTATAACATCTCATATCTGAGGAGAAGGCAAATAAATTGCATGTTTAAATTGATATTCTCAAAGAAACAAAGCTGACTTTATGGATTTGTAGGGAGAATTTTGCTGCACTGCACTGGATACCTCGGTCTCTGCAAGCACCCCATTCCCCACTACATCCCTGGATGTGCCCAAGGCCAGGCTGGATGGGGCTCTGAGCAACCTGGAAGAGTGGAAGGTGTCTCTGCCCATGGCAGGGGTGGGGGTTGGAATGAAATTTTAAGGTCTCTTCCAACCCAAACCACTCTGTGATCCTGCGATTCTAAAAATGATTGGGCTGTATGCAGAGAACGACACACACAGAGCTCTTCTGTATATATAAAACAAGAGAACAACAACAAGAAGCGTTTGGAGATAATTAAATTGTAAAGCAAAGTCTTCAGAGAATTTTGGTCCAGCCTCTTTGGTCCACCTCCTTTCTTAGTAAGAATCAGACCTTTGGCATCCAATTCCATAGCGACTCAAGATGTTCTTGCCACTGAAAATGGCCAGTGGGCAACATCCACCTGCAGGGTGCCCACAGCTGTCTTCAGGCATAATTTCAGATTGATACTTATATTTTTAGCCAAACAGGAACTTTTCCTACCACTTATCTAGGAGACTGAATAAATGTAAGTTAATCACACACAGAATATCCTTGTTGCCACTCAGCTGCTGAATTGCTGGGCAGATCAGATGGTTTGAAGGTTCTGCAGAGGAGGATCACCCTGTATGTGTGCACCTTGGCCTAAGCTGTGTTACTCAGTCTCCATGCAACTTGTGAAAAGCAATTTGAATCCTGAGTGCCTTAGATTTATCTCTAAAACGGGCATAGCCCCTATTTTATCTGATGGGAACAGCTTTAGCAACCCTTGCAGAACCTCACTGGGAGAAAATACGTATATAAAACCTCTCAGAAATGCCAGAAATTCTTTTATAAACCCAGTGCACTGGCTGCCCCTGCAAAACAGGCTCACAGTTACAACAGCAACGAGCAAAAGCAAGAGACTTTCAAGCTGATGAGGCTCGAAAGCAACTGGGTGTAAGCTGGGAGGGCAGGAATCCAGAGCGGAGCGACAGCTCCATCTAACACAACAGGAAACTGCGATCCCTTCTGTAAACACCGGCGGTGAGGTGGGAGGAAACCCAGCTTGTGCATAAACAGCCGGGCCTGGAGCCCCGGGCTGGAGGAACGCGGCTCTGGGAGCAGGAACACGCTGTTCCCGGAGCAGCATTGCCATATTAATACAGTGCTGAGCCCGGGCTCACTGGAGATGACAAATTAATCGGAAGCCAGCAGCCCTCTGACAAAGGCACACGGCTCCCGGTGGCCGTGCCACGATCGGGATGAGGATGAGGAGGGGAGGCAGCCTGGAGGGAGATGCTCGGACGCGCAAAAGAAAGGTGAGCAGCGATGCAGGACAAGGGCAAAGAATGCACTAACAGTGGTCCTGTCTGAACTGCAAACATTAAGAAATGTAAGTCAGGTAGTTTTGGAATAGAGTCTGCCTGATTTCCTGCAGACAGATGAACGGAACATTTCAGCCAGCAGGTTAAAGAGGATGTATTCTCTTCTCTGCAGAAGGCTGAAAATACAACAGATGAGTCAGGAATAATTTCTCCTCTCCTTCATCCAGCTCTGTTCAGTCTGTGTCCCTTCCAAGTCGGGTCATCACCCTGCTTTACCTCCCAGCTCCACTCACCACAGGCAGGGAACCATCAAAACAACCTCAAAATGCCCATTAAGTAACAACGATGTGGTAATTCCTATATCTGACACGGAACCAACAGCTGTCCCATCTCGAAAATTCCTCTTAAAATTATAAACCCATTAAGATCTCACTTTAAGTATGTGAGAAACTTTCACACTGCATCTTCAGAAGAAATCCCTGCCTAAGAGAGGCTTAGTTTCAACTTCCAGGAACCCTGGTATGAAAACACCAGGGAATGAAAACAAATTCTTGTTTTCACGCTTCTTAAACATTTTTTTTCTCTGAGGAGAAACCTAAAATAAGCTTCCTAAGAGGCTAAAAAGAAGCTTCCCAAGATGCTGCTTCTCTGCAGCTGGAGAAGGCATTGATTTCACCACTTTGCTGTGACACAGAGTTGATACACAGAGAGATCAAATCTATAGAAAAGTTATGTATAAAAAAAGAAATATAATATCTATAGAAAAACAAACAAACAAAAAGAAAAACCTGGAACACACACCCTCCTCTCACTCTGGGACATTGCAATTATACAACACATAAACCCTGCATGACTATATTGCAAAAGTCTCAATACTTCCGTATCAAACAAATCCCTCAGCCTCCGGCAATGTTTTCTACATCTGTCTTAAGAATCACTCCAAGACCATCCAGACATCAGAGATCGGTGAGTGGTTGGGAAATGAGCCTGGAGTACCTGCCACCCTTTTGCCATCCTACTTGGAGAGCTACAGAAGGGAGGTGGCACTGCCACCGGTGAGGCAGCCACCACCACACAGCACCCAGCTTCTCATGGAAGGGTTAAAGAGCAGCTTTCTCTTTCACTCTCTCAAATGCACATTTTTTAATGATATTTAGAGTTCCAGTTATCATATTCACTGCTCCCCTATCAACATTAGCTACTTAGGGACACTTCTATCCACACACCTATTCTGCGTTATTTTATGGATAATCTGAATATTCTTCATATTTGTAAGTCAGTTCTGTTTGCTCAGGTTTTGTGTCTGAATAGAAAAGAAAACAAGGGTTAGCCAAGCTTTACCTTCATTGATAGAGGTCTACAGAGACACAGAAAGGGCAGACAAGCCAACCAGTGCGTGTGCTGTCCCAGAAAAAGGAATGAATCATCCCTTTACCACCACAAATGTTGAAGCAGGAGATTCCTGGGGGGTTGTGTTTATTTTGGGGGTGGGACGGTGGGAAGGGAGAGAGTTGTTTGGGTTTCTCTTCCTTCCTAGTGCTTGGTCCACCCGCATCCTGCCTCTTCCAAAATGACTTTCTGCGGATGCAGATCGACAGATCGTCGATGCCGTTTGCAGAGCAAAGCCAAAACTGCAGTCTGCAAGTTTAAGAAAGAGTAATGGAAAAGAAAAGTAATGGAAAATGGAGCAGCAATGCTGGCAAGGGGCAGAAAAATGAGCAGGGACTACTCATAAAAGCTCAGTTTGCTCTTGGCTCTGCTACTGGCTGACCTTGAGCAAAGCTCTTTATCTTCCCCTGCCCTAGATTCACTATCTGCGAAATGGGGTGACAACAATCAGCCTCTGGAAAAATATTGTGAGCTCCTCCTGATGTTATCTCCCTCCATGTAAACTACTGCAAATTTTAGACCACTGGGTAACTTCTATGCGTGGCCACTAGATTTAATATGCACTATTTAATGCATCAGTTGTTTGTCAATAAATACATGTGCAAACCCAACTGCTACCAGAAACATGATGCAGTTTTTAATTCCAAACCCCTTAGCTCTGTCTCATTGGTATTTACAGTAACAAGTCTGCAAAGTGGATGTAGGAACTATTCATTGCACATCCCTCTCTCATTCCTCGCCAGAAAGAGGCCTTACATGAGCAAGGAAATGGAAAGACTGAGGAACCCTGATGGGAAAAAATGACAGACACAAGAGCAAGGTCTGGTGAACTAAAAGCACATAGAGTTTAAATGCCACTGACACGCCACTGCTCGCACTGACAGGACCAGGGACCCCCCTGGTGCCAGCCTGCAGAGCTGCTGTGCAGTAAAAGCAGAGGCAAATGCAGCTGCTCACATGTTAGACACGTGTATGTGCTCCTGGCAGAGCACTCGTTACAAACTGCACAACCCAGCCGACTTCCAGCCTTGTGCTTCATCTTGTCAGTGCATCAGGGTACCCAATAATCACCCAGAAATTCCAGAGCTGCTCTGTCTGGCTGCCTAATTCAACTCCACCTGCTAAAATATGGTAGCTGAGATTTTCTCAATTCACTAAACAACCTCAAGATATTACAACTCACCTGTTATCTACAGATATGAGGTCAACATCATCAGTTAGTGTAAGATCTATGTATTATTTTATAGCCCTTTGATATAGGGGAGTTGACTTATTTTTTAGTTATACTCTTCTCTTTGAAGCAGGACAACCAATTTGAGAATCACACTGACCTTCACTGGCTGGCAAAATAAAGTCTTTTTTTCTCCTACATCCTGAGCACAGCTTCCAAAATAATATTAGATATTCACTTGGGCCCAGTTACAAGCACAGTGGGATTTACTGCCAAGTCCAGCCAGGGATCCTAGAGGCCCCACCACCTTATGGGAGTGAGGAACGACTTTATTTACAACAGAAGTTAAGTTCCACGGTATCTCAGTTTCTATTTCAAACGTTGCTTTCTTTCTGTCACTCCAAGCACATGTAAATTCACATTTGAAAAATATTTTCCAGCTTCTCCTATTTCTTGGACTGCAGAGTCTTTCCTTTAACTGCTCAGCTCATGCTGCCTCCACCACATCCAAACTCTGCTTAACAACACTCCTGCTGCTTACTCATGGCCTTAAGTATTCCTGCCCAGTCCACAGGTACCTCTAAATTTCAAAGCCCAGAAGATGAAAGGATTGAATCTTTCCTGCTTCCAAATCTGTATTTACTGACTTGACTGTTTGAAGTCTGGAGACTGCAAAATTACTGCCTGCTCCCTGGGATGAAAATCAAGATGTGGAGAGGGGAAAAGGTGAGTTTCTTCAGACAAACCACTTCTTACAGTTGCCTCCTCTCAGAGCTGAATACTTGGCTTTGGAAAAGCTTTTTAATCCCACACTTGGGAATTGGTTTTCTTCTGGAAATATGTTGCTATTTATTTCCATTGCCTTCAGCTGCCTCTTCCCTCCCTCCCTCCCTCCCTCCCTCTCCCTGCCTCCCTTTTTCTTGTTGCTGCAAAAGAGACTTGGGCAAGTCAGAAGAGAATGACATTTAGACCACCCAAACACAGTAACCTAGGGAGAAAGAGGAAATTCAGCAGCACCAGAGCACTCATTTGTGCATCCAGACCCTAAAAACCCGGTCCTCCTGGGTCATTTTTACTAGACTTGACACGTGCCAAGTAACCTGCCAAGGTCTCCCAGCATTTCTTCAGCGCACAAACCATCACTGGCCTGTTATTATCTTTCGGGAAACAGCTGAAAGCCTTGTTCATAACAACAGTATCAACTTTCCCTTGATAAATGTCTGGCTCAGTTCCCAGCCTTCACGGATTTCTCAGCCGAGTTTCCCTTCCTGCCCCGACTATTCATTCCTGCCAGGCTCAGCACTGCCAGTCCATTAGCACCATCACTACCACAGGCACAGGAATTCAGGCAGGTCCATCTCTTTCCCATCCTCTGCTGCGCTGACCTCACTATTACGCTGTTTTTGAAGGGCTCAGTTAATGACAAATGGTTTATTGACTGCAGAGGTCCTTTTGCTCCTCCTGCCAGATAATTACAGAGAGTCACTTGGATGCAGCCTTGCCTGGCACATTTCAAAATAAACTCAGCCACTCTGCAAGAATTTGAGTGGTGGATTTTTTTTCCTTCCTCCTCCCTGTCTCCAGAAGTGTAAAATAATGTGATGAAGAGAAATAGCAAAGGCTGTATCTGTTAGTGATACAGAGCTTTCTAGACTGAGAGTTACCCCTGAACTCACCTCTGCCTTCCCCCCCAGGCAATTTAGCTGTGATGACCTGCTTAATGTAAACCACAAGAGCTCACATCACTCCTGATATGACATCGTGGTGTGAGCACGCCTGGGACAGCAGTGGGAGCCACCTGTGACAGATGCCAGCATGCTGAGGACCGCTGACATTACTGGGATACCACATTACACATAGCAAGCCTAATAAAAATGTGAAAACTTATAAAAACTGTTCAAAACCAGGCAGAGCACAGTTAGAAACTGAGAGCAACCACAAGGAACTTTCTTCTTATTATTCTGGTTAAAGTTGAAAGGACAAATCCAGGTTAGTTTACATTTTACAGTGTGAAGAGCACAACATGGAGAGAAGGGCACACTGTCCTGAAACACCTGCCAACACTTGTGGGAAAAGTGGGGAAGGGAAGAAAGTCTAGTTTCAGTTCTGTGTTGAACATTCTGAGCCTTCTTCCTTTGGTCAGCAGGAGGGATTTAAGGGCACCAAAAAGCATGTTTGCAGAAGAAAAAGAAAACATCCTCCCAGCACACTGAACCTCATCACACAGAATACCGAGGTCTCCTTGCACTGACCTCACTCCCGGGAGTGGGATGCTCTTACACAGCCATGATTTCTGCTCAGAGGACCTTCACCTTCTTTCTGTGCCTTGGTACTTTTTTAGGGAAGGTTTCTGCTGTGAAAGCCCTGCCCAGGCTGGTGCAGACAGGCTCACTAGTGTCACAGTGACAGCAGGACGGGAACTGCCAGTTATGCTGCCTGTGGCCACACCACAGCAGGGCATGGCTGGGAAGGGCTCCCTGCCCCAGACAGGGACACAGCACTAATGAAAGGGGTCGATGGGCCACCACACTCTGTCACCCTGCTTGTCACCTGCCTCACCTGGCCTTAACACAGGCAGGGTGTGTCTCACCCCACTCCCATCCCCTGCGCTCCCCTCACTAATTCAGCCAAAGCATTTCCTGGCTAAAAGCCACAGCTGGGCTTTCCCCTCTCCCTTTGCTGCCCCTGGGGTTTCTCCAGCTACAGCCTGGTTTGTCTTTTCTGCATATCTGGGTGGCAGAGAGAGCTGTGGGCTGACCCTGCACCCCAAAGAGCAGCACCTTGCTGCAGGACACCTGCTCTGCATCCTTGCTCTCTGCAGGGACAAGGACAGAGTAAGCTCTGAGGCTTTTTCTTGAGTTTTGAAGATTCACAATCCCCATTTTGCGTAGGAAAACATCCCCCTTATGGACACAGATCCAGAACAACCTGCTCCTGCCTCTCTGGCATCCTTTCAGACACGGCTGGTATTTGAACAGATGCCCTGGAAAACACTGAAGGACAAAAACAGCACTGGGAGTGGACTGCAGCAGATGAAAAATGGAAAAGACAAAAAGTTTTACTGTACTTTGTGCAATATACACAATATTGTACTTGACCAGCTACTGAAGCAGCGTGAAACCTAAAAAGAACAACAAAAAATGCTTTACAAACACTTCCTCCACATCCCCATCTCCTCATTTCCCTGGGCCATTGCACTGTATTGACCGAAAGTTGCTATGAAAAAAACTACCGAAGATAACTCAATCTCTAGGTTGCAGAAGCACTCCTGAAAATGAACTGAAAATAATATTAATAATTAACAACTCTTAAGGAGCCAAATATTAGGCAATGGCTTTTCAAAACAGCAGCTCAAGCGCTTTAGAGCCTTCTCTCCATTCCTGTTTATTTTAGGTTCTTTACATATGAAAAAAGCTTTGCTGGCAGCAACTGTTTGCTCTGGCCTAGGGATAAACATGTGGTGCTGGTTGGCTTCTCCAGCACTTTCCTTTTGTCCCCGGTGATACAGAAAACAAGCATCGCTCCAACCAGAGGTGCAACAGGGCAAAATGATTGTCTGGCCATGCTCATGATGGATCTGTGACAGCAGAGCTTTCCCAGACAAGGTCTCTATGCAGTCTGTGCATTTTCTGTACAACCCTCCAGAGGCACGTACTGAGCTCAGCTCAAACATAGCCCCAATTCTGCAAACGTTCAGCAGAGAAGACTGAGAAAACAATATTGGTTTCACGAATAGAGAATAAAAATCACAAGGCATTATCTTGTACGGGAGATGGGGAAACTGTGGCGTGAAAGCTTTAATTGTCTCCAGTGTCAGCAAATGCTGTTCCGTGGAGCACAACGCAGCTTCGACGCTGAAGGGAAAGGCAGGGGGACAAAAATTTGACTGTATTGATACCAAAGTTCTAAGTTTGATTCGTAACACGGGATCAGGATTTTGCCTAAGATGAACATATGCATCAGACGATTCTTTTGCTGGAGAGGTGATGACTAAACGTAGCAAAATATGTGGTTTTTTAAGAAAGAAGTGCAGAAACCGCACAACCTCTACAAAAAGAATGAATCCTCACTGAAACAGCACTGACTTACTAAAAAGTGACTACTTCAGAAATAGAGACTTAATTCATGCTAATTTTTAATATTACCCCCTAAAGGTGCTGAATGGCTTGGAAGGAATACACAGCCTCGGCTTACGAGGTTTAATCCAGCCTGTATTAGGGGCTGCATCTTGTGACGATCATCCCCTGTTTATCCCAGCACGGTTTTGCCTCTCTGTGTGTCGCATCCTGCGCTCACCATTCCTACAAGACCAAACACTTCGCCGGGCTGCTCGGTCCAGCCCCTCCAGCTGCTGAGCCACAGTTTCGTAACTCGGCAATGTCTTTTCATACGGTTTACAAATATTTCGCATCTGTCCTGCAGCTCTGAGTGCTCACGTTACATCCGATTAGACTACACTGACAACTAAGAATGCCGGAGGAAAAACACCACTAGTCACATTGTTACTTGTCGCAGACATCTCCATCCTCCAAAAAACCACAAACAAAAATAAGCAACAACCAAAAAGACTAAATAAACCCCCCTAGAGTCAGCTCAACACGCTGTTACAGGCCCCCCCTTTCCAGCCAGTCTATTACTAATAATCAGAGCGCATCTGCTAAGCCGGGCCAAGGCAGGCAGCTGCCTGCTCTGCCCACCCATTTGCTCCATCACATCCGAACGGCTCCTGCATTCCTGGCTTAATTCCCCGGGGCATTTCCCTGTGACAAAGCGCGCAGGCTGGGAGAGCGCTCGAGTTATTTCTCCCAACTTTGCTAGAGCCGCACAGCCGGGCCCGGGTCTGCATCCCTGCCCGCTTCTGGGGGTTTGCAGCAGTTTACCCCCAGTTTTGAGCCCGGCATTGCTCCTCGGAGGGATGGAGAGAGGCGTTTAAGTCTAGCACAGGATTCTTTTCCCCTCTGCGCTTGGCAGCCGCGCACAAACACCGCATTCTTGCTCTAGTTTCTCGCTGAGCTGGAGCGCCGGACTTGAGCCGAGGCCAACCCTTGGCTCCGGCCCCTCTCGGCGCTCCCTGCCCGGGACGGCGCGGTCCCTCCTCCCGCAGAGGCGGCAGCACCGCCCGGGGACGAGGGATGAAGATGATCGGGCTGAACCTCAGCACCTGCCGCCCCCCGAGACAACCCTCTCCCGCCCCGAACCTCACCGCCAGCGCTCCAGGGAGAGCCCTCACCCCTTCCTTACCCTGCCCGCAGGCTCCGCGCTGGATGGCGATGATGGGCGGCTGGCGCAGGCTCTCGGCTCGGCGGCTGGCGGCCCGCAGCTGGCAGGGGCTGGCGTAGGTCACGGCATCGCTGCCGCACACGGGCTCGGTGCTGGAGCACTGGCAGCGCCCGGCGGCCGCCCGCTTGCGGACCGTGGCCGAGGCGGGGATGCCGGCGCCGGGCGGCACCACGCACTGCAGCCCCTCTCCGCAGGGCGGCCCGCCGCCCCCCGGGCCCCCGCACGCCTCGCCCTCCTCCGCCCCGCACACGCGGCAGCAGCCGCAGGAATCCAGCACGGGCCCGCCGGGGCACGACGCGGGCAGCGCCGGGCACCGCGACCGATCGCAGCGCTCGGGGCAGGCGGGCGGCGGGGCGGCGAGGGCGGCGGGGAGCAGCAGCAGCAGCAGCGGCATCCAGCCCCGCAGCGGCATCGCGGCGGCGGGACGAGGGCAGGGAGACGAGGGGCGGCGAGCGCGGTGAGCGCGGCGGGGGCCGGGCGAGCGGCTTTAAAGCGGCGGCCGGGCGGGGCGGAGCGGGGCAGCGGGACCGGCCCCCCGGGCTGGGACACCCCGCACGGCCCCCCTTCCACCCCCGGGACCGCGATAAACCCCCCCCCCGGGACCGTAACACAACCCCCGCCCCGCCGCTTCGTCTCTCGGGCTCAAACTTTGTTGGTCCGTCGCAGCTGCACGGAGCGCTTCGACTCGGCGGTGAAAGCGGCGATTAGGATCAGTGGAAAAGGTGATAACGCGCTCCTGCAAACAAGAGAGGGTGGGGGGGTTGAACGCTCCTTGCCGCCTCGGGAATTACGGGAAAGCAACCCAGAACAAGCGCCGATAACGATAAGGAGATGGGTGGGGGCGCAGAGCCGCCAGCCCGTCCCCTGGGAGAAAGGGGGAGATCATACGAGTATTATATGGAAATGTGTGTAACTATCAGCCATCCCCACTGGGAACGCCCGGTATTCCCGCACAAGGAGACCCCCGAAATTCCCGGCTCGGGAAGGGCCCGGGAGGTGACGGCCAGTACCCGAGGGCAGTGCGGATGGGAGGAAGGATGCTCTCCCCAGCGCCTCACCCGAGATTCGCAGAGCCGCAGGGCGAGGTGGATACCGGCAATTAGCAGAAGGTTAATCAACCGAAAGGAAAAAAAAAGTCGTCCTCCGCCATCTCCCAAGCAGGCTGATCCAATTTATCCGGCAGCTGGGCAACCGCCAGAACCTATGGACAGAGGGCTCTCTGCCATCTGCTCTTGGAGCACTGACAAGGTGCTCTGAGAGGCGGTTTAAATGCAAGTGCCTTCCGAGGGACGGGGCATCACTCCCCAAGCGAGGAGGGAACGGTTTAACAGAGCTGGAAATTGAGCAAAGCCAATTTTTTTTTTTTTTTTTTTTAATTACAAGCCGATTAAACTTTTGAACTGACTACCAATCTATAATTATTTAAGTGCACCTTTATCAGGCGCCGATAACCACGCACCTAATGAACTTAACAGCATTTCATCTTGCCTAATGGGTTGTAAACTGTTAGATGGGCTGTGACCAAGGAACTGAGGATGTCAGCAACTACATTAACGCAGAGTAATTCAGTCTTTTCTCCTAGGAAAGTTTAACGACTCACTTGAGCAGGTAGAAGCAGCATCCCAATGTCCGAATTCAAACCTCATTGTGCCAGGGAACATTATAAAAACTTATCAAACTGGGACCACAAGTGTACAAAACTCACTTAATTGCTTAGTTAGTACCTGAAGATGGGAAAACACATATAATGTTCTCAATTAAAGCTCCATTACCAACCCCTTTACAACTGTTGTTTTCCAGTAGCTTCTATGCTGTGCAAGAAAAGAGATTTCAGGAGAATTGCCTGATTGCAGAAGTGCCCAAAGGAGTAAAATGGAGCAATTGGCACCAAAACTGCATTAGTGTTAAAATCGTTACAGTTAACAAGTTGGAATAAAAGCTTGAAAACGTTTAGACGTTTAAATATTTTTAACGTACAAGTGTATATGTCAGTATATATACATGGATAGATATAATGGAAAAATGTTTCCAAATTTACCCATTTATCCAAGCTTGGGGTTTTTTGTTTGGGTTGGGTTTTACCCCTTTTAAATAAAGACAATTCTTTAAGGAAAGATTAACAGCTTCTAGTGAAAAAAAAAAAGGAATACAGATTCAGAAAGGATAAGTTCCTACCTGGAAGCAGGACCAAAATATTCGAAGAGCAGTGAATTATCATGGGGTTTCACCTTCCTCTGCCCAGAAAGGCTTTGCCGTGGTCAAACAACTGCTTGAAGCCTTATCTCCATAGGTAGGAAAAGATGACATGAAGTGGGAAAGCTCCGATTCTTTCATCCTCTCTCCGTGAATGTTGGCGTCCTTTTTAGCTTGCTGTCCTTTGATAGAGATCATTCTAGGGAGGAAAGGTGCATGATGGGGTTTTTTGAACCAGTCAGCCAACAGTATCAGCTTCAAGTTCTTATAGACTACCAAAGACTCAAAATACACCAGCCAACATTTTTTCTTACATAAATGACACAGAAAAGGGATGTACATTTGTTGCTGGTTAAACACTGCAAAGGAAATAAAATATATCCCAAGGTCTTAGTGAAAACTAGTAGTTCACTTCCAAATAAGTGGACTAGTATTAAGGACCTTCTCCTGTTATCCTTTTCTGTTTCTCAAACCAGGTAAGAATGTCAATCTTCTTTCCAGCATTAAAAATATATTTTATAATATTAGTTTTATAGTTTTCATGTGGTTACACAAAAAAACCTGAAAACGAACATCTCGCTTTCCAGAATAACCGAGGTAGATCTCTGTGGATGTTAATAAATTAGCTTACTAAAAAATACATCTTTTTGTTATCCATCTAATCTGTACAGAAGCCTGAGAGTCTTTGTAAACCCAGAAATTATCATTTCTCCCCCACCATAACCTTTTCACACAGAAGGGCTCTCAAAGCCAGGAGACATTTACCACTACTCAAAGAGGCCAAAAGTGGCCTGAAAAACACTTTCACTGGAGGGACTGAGCAGTAAAATAGTTCATCTCCCACTTTTCAGATGTACCGGGGTGAGAGGAGGCTCCACCTAGAGATCACACGCTAGAAATTCCTCTGGAGGTACAAAAGTTTCAGTGCTGCTGTCAGGGATCCCGGCATGCTGTGACATCCAGCCTCAGCCCTGCAAGGTGAGTCTGCACACCTGGGAACACACGGAAAGGCTGGGAAGCAAGTAAAAGATAAAACCAGAGGACAGTTGGCTGGAGAGAAAAGGGTTAAGGTGACAGTCTGGGTCTAGAAGGGTCCTGGCCAGAAATGAGGCTGGTGGAGGTTTGAGAAGGCCAGAATGCCTCCAGTCTGAGCAAATTCCAAAAGCCTGGACTTTGCAGAGCTTTTCTAGGTTTATTATGTCTGCATTAGCGTTTTGCTTCATTCCTTAATGGCTTTCTCCCAGATTTTCTGGGGGAAAAACGTAACATCCCTATTCCCACCTCTCAAAAACCCAGGACTTCTCTACTTAGTTTAACGTAGTAAGACAAATCTTAACCAAGATTTACTCATAAAACCCCTTTTTAAGAACATATGCTGGATTCGTTGCTACATGCAGAAAAAATGCTATTGCTTTGCAAGGGAATGGCTGCAAACCAGGGAATTTAAAACTCCATGTTCTTTTCCAGATGTGGTCTAGCCCTGGTGCTTGACAAGCATAGCTGTTGGCACAATTTACAAAATACATGAACGATCAGGTTGTCTTTTGTAAAGCCTCACCTGAAACCAAGTCACCTGCCCCAAGAAACACTTGCTAATCTGAACAAGCTTTGCATTCAGGTGGTGTTTTCTTCCTGTCAGAGGGCAAACCTACAAGCAGGAGTGCAAATATTACACTACAGACTGTAAAACAAGCGTTGAAACTTCGTCATTTACAGAAAACAAACTCACTGCTATGAGAACTTGCAGCAGACACCCACCTGTTGAGAACACTGACTCACGTGTCCCGGTGTGCCCGGGTATCCTCAGGACAGTGGAGGTGATGGGAATGCAGTGCAACAGAGTGGTTTAAATTCTTACAAGATGTGCTCACTGTGCACATTGATATGCAAAATTAAACCCGTTTTAAATGCAAAGCCGTAATTACAGTGTGAAAGGCACCACTTTGAAGGGCAGGATTCAACTTCTACTACATCGTTAGGTAGTGCCTTCACGAAGGAGCACCAGTTTCTTTCCCTCGGAGGACAGAAAATCTGACGTGTCAAATGCAGGCAGACTCTGTGTCCACGATTCACTTCCAGAGCAGGACTCAGGTTTAACTCTTCCAGGGAGCTGCCTTCAGTGTTTCACTGGAAGATCTCTGAAGTGCTTTAGCAGCTTACTGGCTTGGAGCATCCAGTAGTTATATAGGCAGTTCTCCAAAATACAGATGAATATTAAGGCATTAAATGAAGCTGGTAAAAGGTAAAACTATACATAGCACAGAGGGCTTCAATTTTTTAATTTCAACTTTTAGACTGAAGTTCCCTATGCAAATTTCCCCTTCTTTAATTTTTTTTCCTCTCTCCCACCTCTATTTAATATGGAGTTGTTAAAAGAACAGTGATGTTTCTGTCCCATACCTTCAGAGTGCACGTTTTAGGAGTGCTCAATAATTTTTTCCATCCATTATAGAACAGATGTACTATGAAACCTAAAAAAACACTTGCCTTTGAATATCACTATTTTCTACTAATACAGCCATTTTTATGACAGGAGATACTCCCTGATGCCCTGTGCACTATTAAATCCCGAGCCTACTTATGCAATTGCAAAACCTCAAAAGTCAAAAAGTAAAGTGATTAAAATGGCAGCTGTTAGCAGAGAATGATGTTTCAAACTGGAGCCCTCCTTCAACCTGCAGCTCCAATTCCTCTGTTCCACCTCCAGAATTCCCATCTTTGTGTCACACTACTGTCTACTGAAAGCAGCAGATGCTTCTTTCCCAGTCCCACAGCCGAGGAGACTGTGCTCTGATGAGACATTTTAAAGGTCCTTCTGGCCACAGAATCACAGACTGGTTTGGGTTGGAAGGCATCTTAAAGTTCATCCAGTCCCACCCCCTGCCATGGGCAGGGACACCTTCCACTAGCCCAGGTTGCTC
>JAYRBT010000178.1:31899008-31990346 GCA_036023395.1 Myiotriccus ornatus | reverse complement strand
GGATCCAGGGGCAGCCACAGCTTCTCTGGGCAACCTGTGCCAGGGCCTGCCCACCCTCACAGGGAACAATTTCTTCTTTATGTCTGATCTTCTGTCTTCAATCAATTTGTTGCTATCGCTACTCAAAGCTTACAAGGAACAAGAATTAAAAACAAACACACACAAACATCTAAAAAACAAACATGGAGCAGTCCAGTGATTCAACAACCGGAGTTTCAAGACCAATTTCTATTTATGAAATATACTCAAAAAGCAAATGCCTGACTTGGGTAATTCTTAAAGCTGGAGCATGACCCCTAGGTGGTGCTGACATCCTGTTCTTCCATGAGGTTAAGGCATATGCCACTTTATTAAACTATATCCTGCAGCATTACCCCTCGGCAGCCACCTTCAGGAACGTGGACTGCAGTTACAATTTCTGTAAGTGTCTTATTTTAACACAGTGGGTTGAAATCTATAACCAGACAGAACTATTTGATTCCCTCTTCAGCACAGGGGCACAGAGTTCACAGTCTGAAGTCCCAGTCAGAGAGGAATGTGGGGAACTGTGCACAGCCCATATTCCAGGAGAGCATGTCCCAGAGAGAACCTTCCTTATGCAACAGTATAAAGCCAGAAAAATGCATGTTACATTTTGTTCCCCTGGTGGATGGGGGGGGTTTCCCCTTTCAGACAGAGCCTGAGGGTTTGCAAATATTAACCTGACATTACCATCCATCTCCTCTTCCCTTCCTTTATGCAAAGGTAACCTGATGGACACTCTCTGTACAACACATAAAACTTGCACAGAAGGAACAGAACAGCAAAAGAAAACCAACTCATTCTGTTCACCTTCTGTCTTAGGCTACATAATCCGATCAGATTTGAAGAATTAAGAAGATGTTACAGCTGGATAAAAGATAATCTGATCTCTTACATGCTGAAAAGGAATACATTATTCTGATAAACATTTCACGTGGTGCAAAGAAACTCAGCCAGATGTTACTTTAAGTTACCCAAACTGATTTATTGACAATTTAAATGTGACATATTTACAGCACTGTTTCTAAAATAATTTAACAATTTTCATAGATTTTATAAAAGTACTGATAAATAGGAGACCCTGACAATTACCAACCACAAATATTTTGCTATGCTACCGAACTACATCAGTAGTTCTTTTCTTTTTTTCTCTTTTTTTCTTTTTCCCTCTTTTTTAAGTCCCATAATGGAGCTGCTTTACCTCCACCCAATGTGTAAAATTGCCAATACCAAAATATATTAAAATGACCATGCATTGTGAAAGCTGTACCAGAGCAAGTGAATTCAGATGTTAGACTACAGTAAAAATATTTCAATGCAAAGTGTCTTCCACACAGAATGTACTTGTGAAAAAATAAGCTTTTAAAGAGCTATTGTTTTATCTTTATAGAAATTAAGACCTACAATACTAGTACAGACATTTACAGTAACTTCCAATTCTGTGCTAGTTTTCACATATATCTAAAGAGTCAAACAAAACCAGTAATTTACAGATACCACTGCCTTAACACAGTGGTTAGTTAGCTTATGGATAAAACAAAAAAAAAAACAAAAGAAGGTGCTGATATAATTTAAGGATTCAAAATTAACTATATTCCATTCTTATATGACACCAATTATTCTATGCTGGGATCAACAAATTGCTGTGGTCAAGCCATCCATATCTCTCAAGCAGGAAGCCAGTTTGGAAGTCGGAGAGAAGATGGACTTGAATGATATGTATCTTGGGTTCCAGTAGACAACAAAGGTATTGCAAAGCCGGACAATCTGAATCACAGTTAAGCAGCAGCACGAGATATTTGTGGGGGGAGGCTGATTAAAGCAAACATTTTCTCAAAAATGATGAAAAGTACACACCATCTAATCCAGTACTTGAAATGTAAAGGTTCTCCTCATTCGCATCACTGATGTCCCATAACACAGTGTACACAAACAACAAATACTCACTTTTTGAACACACATATTGCACAGCCAGGGGGTGCAATACCACAACACTGGTATCCCTAACATAAGCCCCCTGTTTTAAATAGCTGTTTCAAGCTATGCTATCCAGAGCAACTTCAAGCCAACACTCAAAACCACCGGGAATGGTTTGTGTACTTGACTAACCCAAAAGTGTTTCAACAACGTGAGAGAAAACACAGGCACTTCAGATTATTAGTGCACCAGAAGTTAATAGGCCACGATTGCAGGACTAGGAACAGTTCAGTACCAATAACAACAAAACTAAACAACGAGGTCTTCCACTGATCAATACAGAAACAAGAACTGTTCACAAAGCACTGGTAAGGAAACCACTCTCAAAACAGTAAATGATACATTTAAACATTTAAGGAAACATAATTGCTGCAAAGCCTAATGTAACACAAACCCTACTTAGTTCAAAAGATCTAAAGTGTCCAAATTCCAAAGTCCAATTTCTCTTCTCCCCCCTCCAAAACATCACTACATGCAGTTCATTGAAATCCAAATGTGCAAAAAGTTATAACCCACCTTTAGGAGTGCATCAAAAATAGGCTGACTATTCAAAATATTATTTTAGTGGAAATTTTACAGCACCATAACTAGAATTCCAAGGGAGTTCAGAATTCTTGTTCTGATAACTAATCAGTTGACACTGCTGATACTAAAGAACAGAAGAAACATTTTGTGCATTTCCTGGTATCTGAAACTCATGGAGAGAAACAATTCTCATCTATGCCTAAAATCTTACTGTAGTTCAAGGTGAAATTAAATAATCACATTTGTTGGCAGTAAGTTCTCCACAATATAGCATTAGTTGCAAATTTAGTAATTTGCCAGATTAGGAATTAAAAATTGCTGGTACTTTGCTTACTTGCAGAAGTACTTTTGGGGTTTTTTTTTGGTACATGTTTTGGGTTGGTTTTTTTTATAAATTGTGCAGTTTGGCCCCTCCCTAGTAAGTGATTTACTATCAGGCTTTGAGAAAACGCTTAAGGTCCATTTCTGACCCTCAGCTGAAAGGCAAAATACAAACACATTATATATACACATGTGTGCCCACAAACACACACACACATATATATATATATAACATCAGTGTTCCGGTTTTGTTTTTTTTGTTTTTTTTTTTTGTTCTCATTTCCTATCATTTTCTTTGGTTCAAAGTCCGAGCAAGGAAATTAGAGGACCGAACAAATGGATCATTCTCCAAACGCTTCCAAATCCCTACACGTCACTAACTGGAAGGCTTGCATCATCCAGATCCACAAGGCCAGGATCCTGTTCCTGAGTGCCATTTTTACTCCGGGGTTCCCAGGGGCCCCGCTCAGTCACTTTGGGAGCTGATTCTCTTGGAGCGACAACCTGGATCTTGTAGCTCCCTGGCCTGGCCTTGGTAAAAGACTCGTGAAATCCTCGCTTCTCCAAGGCAGGGGGTTTGGCGTGAGGGGCTGGGACCAGAGGGCTGCCGTGAGCGGCGCTGGAATGTGAGGAGGCTGGGGCTGGGCCGGCAGGACGGACAGCATGGCTGGGCTCGGAACCAGGCTCGGGATGCTCCTGGAAAAGAAGAGGACGCGTCAGACGCAGCCGCTGACGCCGTGGGGGAAAGATGCAGTTTCAGGTTTCGCTCTCAGAAACAAAACCAAACCAAACCAATCGAGACAGAAGATACACAAAGCGAAGCATCAGCCACAGCAGCAGGAGGCAGGTGCTTTCTCGAGGCGGTGTATTACTACGTGTGAGCTCACAGCAGGATGTGACAGCAACATCAGTTTCTTCATTTAAAGACATTAATTGTCTTAAATCAAGCACAGCAGCTCTTTACACTTTGTGGTATAGTCCAGCAAATTGAGGCTCCTCATTTTACTAAGGTGTTAAGTAAGCTTTTGAAGATAAACACTTCAAAGGCCATTGAAAGAGACATCTTTTCAAGAGTAAGTGTATTCAAACTTATTCATATAAATCAAATACTTGTACCCTAAATCCTGGAGGAACATTATACTGTTCCCTCTTCTTGGAGGAACCATATCCCCAATTTCTTCCAGGGACCAAACAAAAAATAGTAGCTATTTTATGCTATCAAGACTGTGTAACAATTTCCAGAGCTAATGGACCTAGAAAAGAAACTGATCTTTCAGCAATTCCGATTGTCAAGTTATTGTCTTGTGTATATCATTGTTAACTGCCAGTCTATCGACCTTTAAATAACTGAAAATAATCTTCCACCATTTACCTACTGATAGAAACAAGTTCCCAGAGTACCTAGGTCTGATTTAATTGTCTAAAACACAGGCAGAGAGTGCCATCTGAGGTATTTTAGGGCAGCCTGCAGAACCTACAGCTGTAACTTCGGAACCAGAAGTTCCTCAGGTTGTGCAGCATATCTATCAGTTCTGCAGGGATGTCTCAAGTCCCTGAAAGGTGCTGGATCCAGTTTTACATGCTGTGATCCAAACACTGTGTGATGATGCAGTGAAATGTGTGTGCATCAGGAGCTGCAGCTGCTGCCACTTCTGCCATCACCAGTGTTAGTCCAGGAACTAAAGGAATCTGCCAACCCATGGGCATTCACAAATCAAGGCATTTTTCAAGCAAATTTGTTAGCAAAAAAACAACCCCCATCCCAGATGTGTGTCCAAGATGCAAATATACATACTAATTAAAATACCTATTTTTTCCCAGTAGTTTTTCTTAGAATGTTACCACATAAATTCACAAATTTAATCATAATGGATTCTGCCAAGTACTATCATTATTTCTTTTTAAATAAATGAACTGATAGTATTGGGTGAAGCTGTGCAACTTTTTTGGGACTTCAGTGTTGTGTTCAATTTCACATTATTTACACTGCCTTATGTAATTTCATTTTTCCATTGCCTGTACCTGAGGATACTCCACTTTAAGAAAAACATTTGCTTTAGGAGAACATATGGTTCAGTGATTTACCTACTATCCTTCTTGTTAATAATTTTAGTTCAACAAACGGGACAAAAGGGATGTTAAGAAACATCTCCATGACTTTTTGCTAATCTGGCCTGAAAGATACTCAGATTTTACTACCCACACCGGCTGTTTACTAATTACACAGTTAAGAAGCCGTGCTGCTGCACTACTCCTAAGCTGCACTGCTTTGGACGGTGTACTGATTATAGGTTACAAAGCTTCTATGTTTGAACTAATAATTTCATGCAGGGGCTTCCAAGCCATGCAAATCAGGCTAGAATGGGATGCTCCCAAACAGTGGAGCTACAAGGTGCAATGTTTTGTGTGCACGCATCTGGATTAGTCTGTGGGCAGCTTCGACCTCACCTCGCCTTGGCACAGTTCCGAAACAGATGTAAAGTAAAACGGAAACATGAACTCTCATGCAAATTAGCTTTAGTACTCTGCTATTGTAGTGCCATCGGATCACTTACATTTAAATGTTTAGCACACTTTGAAGTGTAAGCAGCGGTTTTGCCGTTTTTAATTTACAACTCATTTTAAAAAGCATGGAAAAAAAAAAAACCCCAGTGCAAACCTGTGAGCGAATGATATTATTGACGAGTTAGTTTTCAGTAATGGTAATGACAACAGGTAGCGTTATTTTTAGCTTTGGTTCTTGGTTTTTTTTTTTGTTTTTTGTTGTTTTTTTTTACAGTGCAAATTAGTCTCTAGTCGCAGCCCTCTGTTAAGAAGGCGAGTTTACATGAGAGCCCACATACGTGCTGCATTCACCAGTTCTTGATGTATACCTCTGTATACAAGGATTCGACAGCCTTCTGGCCTGCCGCATCTGGAACACAGTGCAAAGCTAAGATTAGAGTAACCTGGACTTGGGGAAAGAAGAGAAAGAACAGAGGGAACAAGAAGGGATGCAGACAGTCATAGCTACATTGCTCAGTTAGCCCCACATTAAAAATAAATAAATAAATAAATAAATGAAGCATACACCAAGAAAAGTTATCTGCGTATTTTCATTCCCCCCAAAACGGAACAGAATTTGTAACAGGAGGTTTTATTTAAGAGCAGCTCCCAAAAACACAGTTGAGAGCTTAGACTGAGTTACCAGAAACACTGTAGAGGTGCAAAAGTAGTCAAAAGCCAGATTTAAATTGTTATATTTCAGATTATGGGGGTAATGATATATTCAGCTTATTACAAAATATCCCAGAGCCAGAAAATGAAAATCATAGCGTGCAACATCTGAACTGTAAAGTATTCCATGTGCTAAATCTGGACGTACTTGGAGACACTGTGACACCACAGTAACCTTCACTACTTGTCACGAGTTAATTTGGACTTTGTACTGAACATCTAATATAGTTTAAATGCAAGTAGGTATGAAATGTTGGCTTCAGAAACACCGAGCTTTGTCACAGTGCCTCAGTTCAGTACGAGGAGATGCTGTTCTCACTACATTTCCAACAGCAAAAACTAACTCATGCAAGCAGAGATCTCTTAGTTACTTTAAACTCGAATCTACATCTGCATATACAATAAACTATCAACAATAATGACAATTTAATAGTGAGAGTTGTTAAAAACAAATTAGGATATTATCATTTGATTGCAAAATGCAACAACTAGCAGAAACACCTGAGAGGAATTAGAAAGTTTCAATTTAACTTCCAAACTAGTAGTAGTGACAAAGGTCCTACTGAACTCAGAGGAACTTTTCTAGGTTAGCACTTGCATTATCTACGTGTTCAAGACAAACAGTGCACAGAAAAGTCACATACAGGTAGGACTAAGGCAAGGGCTCCACTAAAAACACCGAGTATTTTATGCCAGTCTGTACAAAAGTTCATGCAAAGAGGCTACATTACTACAGGACAGGAGAGAGGAGAGGCAAAAGGAAAAACAACAAAACAGTCAGAACTTAATGTGCACAAGTGAACATCAACTAATCACATCTTCTCTGAGGTGCAGGGTGACATACGGAAGCTGCTGATCTCCCAGGTCCCCGCTGCGCTACAATGGCCCCGGAAATTGCCTTTATCCAGCTGTGCATGTCCTCGGGACTGTCAGCCTGCAGCAAACAGCACACGGCACGTTGAACACAGCTCAGCTGCCCCAGCGTCCTGCCCACCTGCACCAGAGCAACAGCCTAGCCCTGTTCACTCTGCTACTCAAAGCCAGTGGAAATTCTGCTTCGTAACCCGGACATTTTCTAAGTTCTTACCCGGGAATTTACTACTACATTTATACAGTTATATAAAACAATAAATAAAACATACTGAATATCACCTTCCCTCTGCAAATCATGGCACAAGGAAGCACTTCTATTTCAAAGCTGAATTTAACTATGGCAAGTCACTTGGTTTTGCCCAAAGTTTAGAAGGAGAAATTACCTGTACATAAAAGGTTCGAGAAGTTGTTACAATTTCAAAGAGATTGTCTCTCATCATTATATCACTGTAAATGAAATACAAAAATACATCAAAGGCAGGTACAACTTTCCCACTGTATTTTAACAAGATTCTAGGATGGGCAGAGAATAAGAGCATTTGTTGTCTAACTCTTGCATTTCTTGATCACTCTACTATTGGTTTTCTGCTAATTTTAGCCTTAAGACACTTTAATTTATCCGTGGCATGCGTGCTCCTACATATATCTCTAATCAGAACATTCTAAATCATATAAGTTTAAAAATATTTTCTATTCTTGCCACATTTCTGCAAAATTTCTCGCTTATATTTTGTTATGTCTTTGCAAAGCATTAGTCCTAAGGAGTAGCCTGCTAAAAAAACCCTTCAATATCCATCATGACTACTGCAAAGACAATTATTCCCTAACATATTGGCATTTGGTGGGAGGGAAACAGCAGGATAAAGAGTGTTCTCATCCAGATTCAGACATTTGATGTGAGTTAATGTTCCTCTAAAGGTTTACAGATTATACAAGCAGAATAGAGACTCCTAAAATTGCTGGCTCAGATCAAACAGCACCCATGCATCTGTAACTCAGGATTCCATGATATTCCTTTGTTCCGCCCTTGTCCAGCGCATTTACATCCCACTGAACGTTACAACTTGGAAACACACACTAATATAGAACACTTAAAACCAGATTTATGCACAAAACCAGGTCCTGTCCCATAAAGACGGACTATCCCACATGCACACATCAAGTGAAGTTATTAAATAGTTCTCCAAGGGGCAGTCTGGCCACGACAAAGCAGGGAATGACATCCCATGTAATGGCATCTGTGCTTCTCTCCTCACCTTTGTTTGCATTCCTGAACTTTATGGACCTCCTTAAGTGGTATAACCCTGAGAGGTTCCTTTTCCTGGAAAAATAAAAAGGCAAACATATTTCAGTGGAGTATACCTAACAGCCAGAACAGAGTCAGAAAGCCAGAGGTCAACTGAGATTTTTCAAGGCAGTCACTTAGGCAAAAGGTGGTGTCAATCAAAATTTAATTTGTTTTTGTAAGTATTACACTGACTATGGCACTTGCAATGAAGAGGAGGACAAATCAAGAAGTGAAAAAACCCCAAAACATTCATTCCATACCATCATGGAGACAACCACCCCTCTCCTCTCCTCCTAACCAGGTCAGAAAATTGAATCTGCCTCAAGCAGCTTACTTCAGTAAAATTGTGATCATATTCATTTGCTATGAAATGCTAACACAGAAGATGCTTTATTAATTGTACTGCATGACATGGCTTTAAGCAAGATTAATTGTATTCTATACTTAATGCAATTAAAAGTAGTACAAAGAAACTAACCCTACAACATCTGTAAAAGAGCAGCTACTCTTAGAACACAAGAAAATTCTGTTACCATAAAAAAAATAAATGTTAAAGTTTCACACAACAGGAAAAAAGTGAGACCATTCAAACAGAAATACTTTCACTTTTGCCATGACAGCATAATGTCACACATAATATTATTTTCCGGTGGTTGTTGCAGTAAACCACAAACAAACAACTTATTTTACCTCCTAATGTGTTTTCTTTAAGCGGTGGTACAATGGACTGCTTCAGCTGGCTACAACTTCCAGACAAAACAAAAGCTGTCAGCTCTGGAATGACTTTCTCTACCATTCCTATTACAGATACTGAAGAGATTTATGTTGTTACAGCAAACAGCGAATGTCACCCAAATATAACCATCCTCAAATAGCAGCTTTCATTAGATCACTCGTTTCTACAGCAGATCAAATGTAGAGAGTTTAAAACTCAATGTTTTCAGCTATTTTGCTCCTCTCATCCTCTCTCTGTTGTTCTTAGGTTCATTCATCCCCCTACAATGAATTTTCAAAGCAGTACATCAAAAGTGAACGGCGAGGCCATCCCTGGAGTACAGACAGCTGTTGCAGGGAAAGACTCAGCTCGGAAATCACCATTTTCTGAGTCTCATATTGCCTGTGTTCCACTTTGCTCCACCAGACCTACACAGGCTCTTCATCAAAGCAGGGAGAGCAGGCTGGATGTCAGGAAGCCACAGCTGACCGGAGACTGCAACTACTGGGAACTAAGTTCAACAGAAAGAAACTCTCCAGAACTATAAGTCTGGTGCTACATTAACTGAATATGCCCTCCAACTGTATGAAACATTATCATGATTATGTTTCCTAAACATGGAATTCTTCGATTAACTACCATAATATAATAAAAGGACACTATATTCATATTCAGTATTTACTTCCCCGGAGAGGGATGACTCTCTGAAAATGGAAAAAACCACCCTGATTTCAGTATGAATTGTGAAGCAGGATCTACTTCACTGTCATCTGACAGCTGGTCAGCCCAGTACCTTCCTCAGACTGCACCAAGGGAATATTAACCTGAAGAACAGGGGATACTACAAGATTTTATGTTGCTCAAGGAGCATGATAAAGCACAGCAAGTGTAGGCATCTCTACCACCTAGTATTCTCTCCCACAGTACAATTCTTCACTGAGAATTTGTTTGTGAGCAACCTGCACTCAGATTTGTTTTTTAAATAAAAATAGAGGGTTTATTACAGGCAATGAGTCAGAATTGTTATCCTGACAGCTTAACAAAGATAACGATGCAAGATCAAACTCCTGCTACTGTTGGATACACCCTCATTCTGACTGGAGCTAAAGGTCACTTCAGTAACAGCCTGAAATTTGGGTTCTTGACATTTTACATCTTATGTTTGGCCTGCAAACTCCGTTTACAATACTGTACAATGCAGACTTCATTCCTTAGGTACAGGTTTTCTTACAGTTATTAAGCGTGGGACTCCTTTTTCTGGTAAAACTGACTGTCTGCAGAACCAGCCACCTAATTTTTGAAAGAAGTCTGAAGGCATTTACCATGTGGTCAAAACGAGAGTGATGAGTGGGAAGAAAGGTCATGGAACTGAAACAAACTCTGCAAGAGTTGCTGCTGAACAGAAAATCAGAGTTTTTTGCTTTGTCTTGGCTGCTCTGCTGAAACAAGTGTGTGGGAAAAGATCCCATCGTTTCTATGATAAAACACCTCATAATTTTATCTTTAAATTAAGAATTGCCAGGTTACGTTTTTGTCTCTCCCATAATGATTTGCTATTTCAAGAACACTATTAATTATTTGTGAGTGAAAAGTGACATAAAATACTAATACAAAAATCAGGGTGATTGTAGAGCATATCCTGATACTGTTCTCCAGTGACCCACAGATAGGTTCCCAAACAGACTGAAGTCCAAGTTTACAGTTGCCCTATTTTTTGGTTTATTACAGTACAAACTTTGGAGATGGAAGGAACAAACACAGCACAGCACATTTTTCAAATACAAGCATATTCATTTAGATTTTCTTGTAACTATCACTGGAATAATAACACAGAGTTGGAAACTTACCAGTTCAGACTTGAAATATCCTATTGTGTTTTCATCTAACTGAAAGTATCTTCTCTTCCAGTTTTTCATCTGTTAAAGGAAAAGAAATAAATAGTTATACTTTTTATATATAAAATAAAATATATGTCATATATTATGCATATATTGAACTATATAATTTTCATTTATATGTATAACATGATACAGTAATTAATTTTATTCATAATTATTCACTTTAATAATGTATTTATTATAATTTATAATAATTATAAATTTCATATTTTGCATGTGTGATGTCTATATATATAGACAGAGTCCCCAAAATAATTAAGCAAGGCTCTGCTCAAATTTTTTTCGAAAACTGCAAAAATTAAAAAATCTAGAAGCTGCTGTTTACTATCGTAAAATTTATTCAAACTGTAGAAACTCAGCAGCACAAATATCCTGGAGGATACACTAACAGACAACACATTACAGGTTTCTAGTTTATTTTTAACTAAAAAGGGAGTATTACAAAAAGAAGCTTCATAACTCAAGATAAAATGAGTCTGAGAACTCAAAGATGCGTATCTTGCTTAATCTGAACTACCAATTCCTTCTTTTAGCAAGGCATCATGTGACTAGTTCCACTTGTGTCAATCAGCCTGGGAAGTTGTACAGCTCTTCCTCTGAACTGACAAGTCAGCTTTTCGCAAACATTTTTGTGACTTTAAAGGCCTGCGTTGAACTTTTCTCTTAATTCAGATGTTTTTAATATGCAAAATAATAATCTCTACATAACTGTAGAACAGAATTCCCAGTTGCATGCACTGACCATAATGTGAAAGTCTGGGCACACACTTTGCCTCTCTGCAATATCTTCAACAATGTAACACTGAAGAAAGTCACGAAAAGAAGTAAAACATAAATCAAATGCAACAGGAGGATAAGTTTCATCTTTAGCCATCCTCCATCCTTGGTATTGTCAGGAGTAGTAATATTACTGGTAATTGTGTGTTTTTTTATTTAATCATCTACTTGATCAGTACAACTGCCACCTTAGGACCATTGTTCTTGAAACACACTGATCTCCCACACTTACCACTGCTCCTTGTTTCACACAGTAGCCAGCTTTGATAATAGCATTATCTGGTGGATGCTTAGCAGCAAAATAAGGAAGGTGACTTTGTGACCGCTTCAAATAATTCCTGTCAGCCCCTTCACTGCACTCACTGACTTCTTCTTTCTAGAATAAAGCAGGAAAGCAGAGAATACTCAGGTTTTATTCTAAAGATCAAAGAATAACTATACTTGTTATAATAGGAAACAATTGTATTATGCCATGCTCATAAATCCCATTTCCAATTTGAAAGGACAAAATATGTTAACTGATTTCCAGAGACAACTGAGAGGCCCTCTGGGCAAGAGGAAAAGCTGATATTGTGATACACAAGACTGTGAAACACAGCTTCCTCTATCAAATAACAACCCACTTGTCTGAAGGGTGTTACCTGGGTGGGTGTAATGATGGGAACGCCACCAACAATTTCTGTCCTGTAAGAGACTTGCTTCTTTCCACCTGGGCTTTCAGCCTGACGATTTGCATTATCCATCTGACACAGAGGATCCGACTGCTTTGGTACCTGAAAGTGGAATGTGACAACTGACCTAAGTTTTATGAAGAATTCTCAAGAATTCTGCATTTGTCTTCAGCAGGATTTAACAAATGTTCTCCAATTGTAAAAGGCTAGAAACAGCTTACATGAAAATTTGTTGTAATGACCGTGGTTTAGTGCTCAGAAAACTGGTGCCAAGAAAGACATTTCACTGGATGAAATCAGTTGCAGGCTTTGCCGTAAGTTCTACACCTGATATTCAAGAAGCACTGCTAATTTTTGGAAGAACTGGTTCTTAATTTTTCAGTTGCTTTCAGTTTTAGTTATAAGTGCTTTATACTGGAAACACCCCAGTGCCCTTTGTCACACGGGATGTCTGACCAGTGTGACATTTGTCCTCACAGGTACTTGGCATGAAGGCTGCTTGTACTGCCCCCATTAATCCTACATATATTGCCAAATTCTGTCCCAACTGACCCTACCTACCTATTTCTAACTATCATTAACTATCAGATAATTATCTCAAATGTGGAACTCAATCAAAACTTCACAGGAATTTCATTTCCCCAGTTAAGTGTTTTGATCTAAAATGTTCACTCAAATTTCTGAGTTCAAGCAGGAAGTAAACTTCTTTAACCTAAGAAATGTACTAACTGGCTACCTAAGACATTCTTATTCATAATCTCTTTACACCTCTAATATTAATATAGTAAATTTGAAGAGATCAAGTCTCACATACAAACATCTCAGCCAGCACCCTACTTGGGTATTTACAGAAGGCACCCAAAGTCATTCAGAAATAAGGGACACACAAATCGTCTTTACACAGTGAAATATCATCCAAGACTGTGGCATATTTGAATCTTGAAATTGAACTATCTAGACAAATTAACACCAAAGCTACTTTACAGTCTGCTGTGACTCCAGTTCCCACGCAAGTCTGGCACTGAGGGACGAGGCACTCCCTCGTGCACAGGGCTTGTAGCTACAGCTTTATGGGCAAGTGCTGCAGCTGTCACAAAGTCCTGCTCACAGTGCTGCAGACCAACCCCACAACCACCTCCTCACACCAAGGCATTTTCAAACAGCACTCAGGCACAGGTACACAGTGTGCCGGCCTGCAGAGCCTCACAGTCATTCCCAAATTATCAGCACTCAAGAGCACTAAAATATGCAACGAGTCTTGGAGGACTACAATCTACAGCAAGTAATGCTCACGTGAAAATTAATAATTGAATTAGCTTAATTATTTGATTAAATAATTGGCCATACTAAATAAGCTGTGATTAACAGTTCAAAGGCTTGTTCCTTCAAAGACAGAATACAAACGATTTCACCAGCCATTTAAAATGCAAGTTAAACATATGGTAATCAGTGTTGAGACTATATTCTAAACTGATGCAATTAAATATTTATTTTTTCACCCTGTTTCTTGAAGTTGAAGCAAGTCAAGCCTGGTTGTGGTGTATCCTCCTTACAGAAAACCCAAATGAGAAGGATTTTCATTTCTGAGGCTTTTTATTTAGCATTAGCAGTAATGTTTTTATAACTCCAAATAAAGGGCAACTTTAAAACAGAGTAAACAACTCATATAAACATCCTTAGATAACCTAAAAATGAGAAAGTTACTGACAACAAATACAAATGTATGCACCCATGCTCAGAACCCCTTCTTTGTCAGGGTATGCTCTCAAAACTGTTCACTGTCATCACTTCCCCAAAACTGGAGAGAAAACAAAACCAGAACTTCTGCCTCCTGAAAAGACTGAGGTAACACGTTGGGGGGGGGGGTTTCTGTCACAAGGTAATGACTTGTCCTGGCCCAAACCAGAAAATAAAAGAATAATTTAACATCTGCCAGAAGAACCACTAATGTTTCTTTGCATGGATGTTACTTGAAATCAGGAGAGAGCCTTTGGAACTTGGCATGATGTGTTTGCTCAATATTTTAGTGATACTTTAAGAAATACCAAATTTTGACAACAGGCAAAAGCACGTGTATCTTTTATTACTTGCCAAGTGTCTTCTAGATATTTCAATCAATATTAAATGTGCACAATTCATTTTAAATTATTAGAAAACATCTTCTGCTGTAATTAAAAATATAACCAATCACATTTTTGTCCAACGTCCAAAAAGTTAAATGAACTTAAATTTAGGGGAAGTTCTGTCTTGGAAAGCCAAGCCATGACTTGTTTGTGGTGATAAAAACTGGAGGCAAAGGTTACATATAAGCACCTTGAGACAGTCACCATTCGAAAGCATTGCTAAGTATCAACTCAATCACTTACTGTGATTTTGGTAGCTTTGTTCAGAACATTTACCCATTCAACTAGGTCCTGCTGATCATTGGCTTGTAGAAAGTATTTTCTCATCCCTGCATTCATAACTGTTAAAAACCATTACAAAAAGTTAACAACACTGACATTTAAGAGCAAACTTAACATCGTCGTGAAAAGGTTTGATTTCAGGTGAAAAATCCAGTTGAAGCATTCAAGTGCTCCCCAACATTTGTTTTTAGAAAGACACCTTAAGGTACGTATATCCATTTGACAGGATTGCTTTATTCCAAAAAAAACAAATAATAATTTAAGCTCCCCACTTAAATGGCATCATAGAGACTGTGACAGCCTCATTAACACGACTATGATCACTGGGTTTTATTTTTTTTACTTTTTGTTTCTGGAAAACTCAGTACTGATTACTAAATAGATGATGCTCAAGACCAAACAACTTGAAGATGGCCAGAACATAAATCTTTATTTTACTTTAGTGACTTGGCAAAGAAAGCATATTTTAATAGGTTCGTATCTTTACTGGCAACACCCAGCATCCTTTATCCAAAAAGGACAAACGTATTTCTGTGTAAAAGTAAAAAAAAAAATATCACGGCTAGTTTGCTCACAAATTTTAAGAACTTATCTTGAAATGGGTTTTAAGGTGAGCAGTGACTAAAACCCTCCCAGAATTCTGAAGCATTGCAACTAAAACCTGCACAGATATTGCTGCTCTACCCATAACACAACAGCCCTTCAGGTCGCCACTAACAGCAAACCCAGGCCAGAAACAGATGCTTTTGCTTTTCTATCATCTTTCTGCCCAAAGTGCATGGTTTGAAACAAACACTGTCAGATGCAAACATAAATTCAAAATACAAAACTGTATAATGAGTTGACTGATACAACGACTCCTGGAAGTTGAATAAAATGACAACAAATTTATACTTCTCCTTTACACAGTAAAAACAAATAAATTTAATAAATTTATTGAAAGCTCTCAGCCAGCAACTTGGATAATTAAGGTGCTTTAGAGCTGGCCCACTGACAAGAGCGACTTTACAAGTGCAGAAGACAAATCCCTGCACACATACATGTGCAGAGGGATCTGTAGATGGCACTGAGCTGACACACCAGGTACCTGTCTAAAACCCCTGCAGCCCTACACACGTGATTTACCAAGTGTTTCACGAGCTCCAACACAGAGAAGGTACCCCAAGCAAATAATTTTTCTCTCCATGCAGCAACAGAGGCTGAAATTTAACTTGAGAACACTGGTTGACAGTATTTTTAAATCAAATGTTTTATCAGTAAAACAGACTTAAATAGTTGAATTTCTTGTCTTCACAGCTGACAGGCATGCCATTTATTAATGCCTCAAAAATTTCAGACATCTGAAAAACAGCTCTGACTTACTCCTCATTAAGCTGCAATATGAAAAAATACAATAAGACCTTATGAGGAAGCCAACATTTCCCTCACACTACATAAGCAACAGCAAATACAAGCTGTTTATTTAAAAATTACACTACCAGGTTAGACAGTAACAGGATTGCAGAACACAATCTTTGCTTCAAGTTTCTGAAGAATGTACCTGATGCACACACCACATGCAAGAACTTACCAAAACAGAACTCTGCCTTTGGCCTTAGCTTAGTTGCATCGCTAACCTGGGAGGGAAATTAAGACCATAAGTGTCACTGTACATACAAAATATACATCAGATATCCCAAGTTTTACTCTCTTTGAAGTGGCTGAATTCAAAGATCAGCAGCCCAGCAAGCTGGTTAGGTATAATGATATACAGATGTCACAAAAATACTATACAAGATTCAGTTCAAGGTATGCAGCCTATGGTAAGAAGACAGCTTAAGACATATGTCCCTACACCTTAAATTTAAGGATTCTTTGCCAGACAGATGTTGAAATCTGAAAAAATAACACTTTTATTTGCATTTTGGTTCATTAACAGAAGAATAATGGCCACTTTTCTTCAGGAGTCTCTAAAATGTCCGTGCTGGGGGAGGAGAGAAGCAGGCGCCCTGTTTTGAGGGAGGTATTGACATTTTTACATCATAGAGCACCTCTGTCAGAGGTGGGGGAGAAGGCAAAGAAGACTTTCTTAAGTTCACAGTTCTTTTCCACACATATTTAGAACTGGCTGTGTACAGAGTAATGAAATTTTTCTTCCCTGTCTATTAAGCATCATCAGTACCTGCAAACTAATCACTCCCAAAGACTTATCTTCCACTTTGTAAGTGGCCTGTCTTTTCACCAAGACTAACCAGAATTCAAATACTCATAAAGAATTGAAATATACAGTTCAGAACTGTTAATTTTATGCTGCACAAAGAACTGCTACTTAAATTCACTACACAAACCTAGACAACATGGTAATTAATCTGTTCTTATTTTAATCTGAACCTATTGAAGTGTTTGTAACACTAACTCAGGAACAGCACACAAACAAAAATAGTACGTAAGTGGCATTTAATTTTGTCTGAAGTTGAGGCTTGTGGTAGATACAACCAAGAATTTAGCAACAAGTGTGTTACATATTATCTTACCTTTGAAATATAGGTAAGTTTAATGACCCCAACAGGTGGAGATCCAGAGGGAAGATTCTGAAACAAATCACATATGTTACAAAGTGAAACTAGTTTATTCTCACATCACAGTCAGTGTTTATGCATAAAAAGCAAATAATTCCACAAACAAACCCAAAATCCTACGTCTTTCTTATGGACAATGCACAATGTATGCTTGAAACAGGATCTAAACTACTTGTTTATTATACACACATCTGTTAATCAACTAAAAACAGAAAGACTGCTAGAAACAATACACATAGTAATTGTTTCAGAGGTTTATGTATTTTACTAGAGGAAAAAGGATTCTTGTGGGTCTGCATCCAGGAAATCCGGAAAGAACACTTTTTCCTTAACAGATGTTGGAATCTCGTGTACTTTGACCAGGGCAGGCGGAAGGGACAAGAAGTGACATTCATCTGTTCTGTCAGATACTTCAAAGGCCACCACACGTATTTTCCAGTCACTTCAGGGATTAAGAATGGTCTTCACATAATGTCTCTACAGAAACTCTGCTGTTCTTCAAAACTAAAGCAGTTCGAGAAAATCCAGAAGAAGCTTCAATTTGCCTCGTGCAAGAGATCCTTTCATTTGTACATGAATGTTTATGTTAAAAAAAATGCCTGAACTAGGCCTGGGTGTGCACTGCAAATATCAGCATTGAAACTTCTGAAAAATTGCAGTTTCTACAGCATTTCTAGTTTTTGTTCATGTGCCCTGGTTACGTCAGAGGAGCAACAGAAAAAAAGAACTGCTTCATACCAACGAGTGAGATTAAATGTTTGAAGTCTCTTTATTTCCAGCAATTTTTTTCTCCTCAGTCAGAACTGCTGAATGCTTCAGTCACAAATCGCATTCATCGAGCTGCACATCATTTACATTTTGGTTTTGCTGGTTCCTTTGAACAGCAGGCTCCTGCATTTTAACTCTGCTCTTCCTGGCAGAATGGTACAAGGATGTTCTACTGGCAGGCAGCTGCCAGCTGACCTGGATCATGTGCTCTTACTGTCTCTGTACCCGAAACTTGAGCAATTATCTGTTCTTCCCTATGCTAGGAAGCACATGGATCCATGGACACTGTAAAAGCAGCTTTTATCTAAAGGATGCTCTCCATCACAACAAGCTTTCCTCATTCATGCTGGATTGCAACTGCAGGCGTGATTATGAATGGCTTTTCAATGACTGATTCCGTTGAGGTAAAGTAATATGAGACAGCTAAATGAGCCATGCAGTGCAAGGAAAACTACACACCCCCACAAAAGGCTAAAGGTGAATTAAAACACCTGTGTTAAAGCATGTATGTGATTTGGCTCATCAGGTTATATTAAACTGATTTACAACTAATTCGCTTATGGCAACTTATATTTTGCCCAGCTTCTGGGTCCATAATCTAATGCTAAACCCCATTTTAGTTCTGTGAAATCATTAAAAAAAATCCAAAAAAGTGGGAACTGATAAAAACCAGGAAACTACTACCAAGACCACCTCACCTGGGGGTTGTCCATGTACCACACCAGGCTGTCCTCCCGTGTGTCCAGGATGAAGTAGCGCCGCAGAAACTTCCCGCTGTTCTCATTTTCTTCAATGTCTAAGAAACCACAGATGCGATTCTGACGATCCACATAAGGCATTTCTGACCCTGGACATCACACTGCAGAACACAAGACACACACAAGGTGAGCAAAGTTCCTAATTTTAACCCTGTTCTGTGCCTACCCATGACATTTTGAGCAGTTTCGACTTGGAGCTTCAAGAGGTTTCTACGGAAGAGTAAGCGAGGTGCAGCTGCTCCCCCCACCACCACTGGGTTTTTAGACAGGTCTTCCATTCTTCTTTGAAAACCACACTTAGAGATCTAGTAGCCTGAGTGTAAAAATAAAAGTGGTAAATAGCAGATGAGATCTAGACTAGCTTTTATAAGATCACTAAAAAAATAAAGATTCTCCTTCACAACACACACCAAGCTCAGAGAACACTGGGGTTACACTTCCTCCTTCGACACTGCCTTTCATGGCAAGAAAGAACCTTTGTCAGCAGCTCTCCTGCCCAGAGCAATTTTTCATATTCTGCTCAGGCGAATTCAACAGAAAGCTTTTAGAAACATTGTGCACGATTTTCTTTTCTCCTACAAAAAAGAAGTTGGTGTCTAACCGCGCCCAAGAACAGACATCGTTTCATCCTTATACATTAAACAGTCAAAATGCAGATGGTATGAGCAGCAACAGAGATGTGAACACACTTTGTACTGAGGTCTGAGAGCGACAGGCTTTTTTTGTTTTACTTTGGCTGTTTTGTTTGTTTGTTTAAAAAAATAATAATCCAAATCTGCACTGCTGACCACCTCTCCCCATTTTGCCTGCTTCACCTTTTATGGCTTTGCCTTACTGCAGCTACTGCATCACTGGTTTTGCTTCCTTTTATTTTATGGGACAGTCACTTTACCTTAAGAGCCAGCCATGTAAGACCAAAGATAAATTTGCATACTTATCTAAAAACGGCAACGAACACACATTTAAATTATAAAAATCAGGTCGATGCCAATCTTTCCCAAGGCAGGAACGAAATGATTCAGTCTTTACATTTTGTTACAATGATCAGAAATAGTACAGATCCAAAAATATTAACATGAGACACAGAAGGCTTAAGCACTCCACACTTTTCACAAAATTTTCCAGCTTTCACTGTGTAATATGGAAGTTTCATTTTAATATTTCTTTAAATTCTTTACCTTTATTACTGCCTTAAGGTTACTTGGTTTAAATATAGTTACATACACACACAATGAGGCAGACACCTGATAATTATCTATAGCTAGCTACTGATACATCACAGCACAGCACAATGTATGGCTTTTGAAGTGGGTTTTTTGGGGGGGAAATCAGTGTTCATTTTGGGGACTCAGATATGCAGACAACCATACATTTTAGGGATCAATATATACACATGTAGATGTATATTTGTGTTTACAGCTGTCACTTTATATGACTAATTAGGATACAGGGCAAATTTTGGTTCAACCACTTTGAGAAATAATATTTATAAATCTATTATCATGACTTTGATACCATACCAGAAGAATTTCTAGGGAACAGTTTTAAATCATTTAACTCGATCTGTAAAACAATTAACCTTTTTTTTTGTGCCCAACACCAAACTAGTCCTTTGGTGCAAACTCAAGTTTGGTACATTAAGTTTTGCACCAGGGCCCAGATCTACCAACCTCAATTAGGCAGGACTGGCGAAGAGTTAAAGGGATTGCAATATCATGGTGATGCTAGTTTGGGGTTTTTTTACTATAAGCTACTGAATTTTAAAGCTAAATGCCTTTTTGTGTATGACAAAGTTAACACACTTTGCTTTGAGATGCAAGATGAGAAAGGAAGGACAAGTGAAGTACCAGGATATTAAATGTGTATGAGCTTTCCATTAAGCACCTCTCTGACTTGCTCCAATTTCTACCTCCAAAAGGTAGAGGAGTCTCTAAGAGACGCAACAATGGTTTAAATAGGCAAAGGCTTGTTTTTCAATAAAGTAACAACATTTTCTAAGGTATTGTAAATGTTATTGCTATGTTACTCACAACTTAAATATCACAGATCTAAGACAAGTTCTGTAACCAAGTTATAACCATAAGCAACACAAAAACAAACACTTGGGCACTCAGGACAATACCTCAATTGTAATAAAGCCATCAGTAATTCAATTGCTGGCTCTTGGGATCACTTCACAGTGAAGCAACACCTCCCTATAAACACATCTGTAGCTGAGGGCAGGTTTAAGGGGATCTGTTCTCTAAATTACACCTCTAATCTGGCAGAACTTGGCATCACACATGGATTTCATTTAAATGAATATCAAAATCATCATTTTACCAGTATTGTCCTAAGCTGGGCCAGGTGGTCCTCAACAACATATACAGAACTTCCAGGGTACCATTTCGGCTTCATATCAACAGTTTGTGAAGCCCAGAAAAGGTTTGTGCCTAAAAAAAGCAAATATTGGTGGCTGGTTTCCTGTCTGAGCAGACTTAAGGCTGTGTTCTCTGCAGATGTGAAGCAAATGAAACAGGGAAAACTTGTTTTTGAAACAAGATACGAATTGATTGAGAGTCCTCGAACAAAACCAACCGAATTTTCAAAGCGCTTTCCCCCTATCAGAGAATCTATGAGAAAAAAAACCTTTTAAGGCAAATGAAAGGAGGGGGCTCATTATGCTCCATTATGAACATACAATTATCTAAAGTTGAACTACTCCAATACTTGAAAACTTGTTTTTCCAGGTCAAGAGACAAAATTCAGAAGCCTTTTTTTTTTATTTGTCAATAAACCAATTCTCACAGAAAAAAAACAAAAACTAAAACTCAAACCAAACCTTAAATAATACAGATTTTCTACATCACAGCACTACTAGCTAATTTCTTGCCTAAAAATTTATACTATTTACAGCTCCCCTACCCTCTGATTAAAATACAGCATAAAATACCATTAATTCAAAAAATTCAGTTCTGTAACTGCTGTTTTCTTCAGATTAGTTTTAAATTCCTCATGGGATTACTGACCTCTACCAGACTGATGTTCTTAAAGAATAAGAAATAAAAACCCCTCTAACTTCATAATACACTGAAATCTAACATAATATCATGCAACTGCTTTCCAGTTTTAAAAGTTTGCTTCCACTATATTACACCTGGGCAAGATTCCCCTGTAAATGAGCACCTATTCTATTCAGCATTCAAGAATGAACCACAATTTGTAATGCACATTTAAAAAAAAATGATAATCAATTTGTGCCTCTCTTCCACTTACTGAAGTGACTGAACACACATGACAAAACCACCACCACGATACCCTTCCTGACAACTCCTGACAGATCAAAAGCAACGACGGAATTGCCATGTTACTTCTAAAGATTCATATAAAAGGAATTGCAGAACTCCACCATTAATTCCTCAGCACAGGAAATCTGGTTAGAAGACTAGCGGGCTAAGAATTCATCCAAACTTCAGCTTAAGTGTCTTCAGAGTGCAGATCCCGTCTTGCATAGATATGATTTGTAATTAAATTATTTTAGGCAATAATAAAACAAAAATCTCCACGTCTGTGTCTGTTTTACAGCACTTTATTAAGCGCACCCTTAGTTATTTTCTGCAGCAGAATCTGCAGCACAGAACAGTGTATTAACCCCTCTGCCCACTCCTACAATCAAATATAAAAAGATCACGAGTTCTTAGAGAGAAGAAGCTGAAGGTATCAATCCTGTTCCAGAACACATACAACTTCATTTGATTTTGCCTTCCCTACCCCGGGTGGGGGGACAGGGAGGGGAGATGTGGGTCAGTGACACAGTTCTGCTTCAGAAAAAAACATCCCCATGGCCCATTTCCTCTTGGCTCTCGCCGTAATCCACCAGAAACCAAAAGATTTCTGAAAAAACCCCTTTTGTGGGTGCACAGTGACACTCTGCAAGAACTCAGAAAACTCTCAGCTCCTTTAACTTCTTTCCTGGAGGGCTGTGTTCTAAGTGAGGAGGTCTCATATTATTTTTGAAGCCTTACATCCCCCTTTCCAGCAGCAGAGCACTAATCTGGGTAGGTACATACCTCACCAGCCCAGCTTCTCTCGGGTTTCCCCTCTCCCCACTCTTTTCCTCTGGGGTGCAACACATACTGGCATTCCCCAACATTTATATCCCACACTGGAGGCTGCCTGGGCCCCACTATAAATAAAAATCCCAGATCACCTTCTCCAGCCTCCCTGCAAACGCGTGACTGCACAAGTAGAAGCTGCAGAGGCACAGGAGCATCTCCTTTTCACCATTTATAACAGACGGCTTCAACTCTCCTACATTAATTCCTATTTTTAGCTTCCCACCAGCACCTGTTCTTGAGTTCACCTCCTTTACAGACTGGTCACAGCCTCCATATCTTCAAGTATAAAGTCTAGACAGGACTGTTGGTGTGGTGTACCAGGTGACCTTTCTATGCCCCAACCTCTCCTTTGACTTGCTTTCCACAGGTAGGTACAAACCACAGAGCACTGGCTGACTAGACAAAGTGGAATTTTGTAAAAAGCCCATGCAATAGGCTTTGCAATATCCACAGGAAAGACTGATTAAGAAATACAGCAATATTTTAGCTCACCTTTGAGCTTTGTTTTACATCTTTTCCCCAAGCTCCAGGTATAATTTATTACTTTTTATTTCTTTGATTTAGAGTAACACTTGTACTTCCTGCTCTATTAAGGTGTGGACATTTGAAGCTCTGGATTTAACTTACCCCAGGAGATGACTTTGGGGTTCTTCTCCTATTAGCTAAGAAGATTAAGAAACACACATTACCTACTTACTCATCTCTGTGAAATGAAGAACAGCCTTAGCACAACTCCACCTGATAAAATGATGCCATGAGTCATGCCCATCCCTCCTCCCCACCTCCCTTTCCAAGCCCTACTGTTTACACCAGCTCCAGCACCACAAAGGGAAGGTGAGCAGCATCCCCAGCAACCTCCAGTCTTTCCTGCAGTTCCAGGGACAGTTTAATTAGTGAGTGCTCCTGGGTTTTGCCTAGACAATTACTATCAGCTTCCTGCAGTAAATCAGCTCCTCTCCAGCTGGTCATCTCTTTACTGACCATTTACTGACTCCCCAGGGGAAGGGATGAGTTCAGACAGTCTTGCTTATCCCCTGAAGAACAGGGCAATGAAAGCTTTCCTTCTTGAGTACATCCAGGACAAGGAAGGGAAGGGGGGGGGAATCCCAACCCTAAGACAACCAGCTCAGAACAGCCTCTAAAAACAAGGCACATAAATCTCCCAGGACAGTAGTTCAAACTTCTTTATTTTCAAGCCCTTGAAGCTCCTCCAGCACAGGCAGTCCACAACAGAGATCACTTAAACCACAAGACAATGTCTCTGCTCATCTTTCTCACAACCCTTTAAGCTACAATTTCCTAAGTACCAAAAACATGACAGAAAAACACTAATCCAGGAGCTGGAGAGGTGATTTGGCTGCAAATCTGATGACAGCCAAAGATAATTCAGAATTGATGGATTTAAAATTACAGGACAAGCTTTTCTGTTTCCCAAAGATCCTTCACTGATTCCTTTTTGTTCTGGAGGGCACAACAGACATTGGACACTTCTGTTAACAGAGAAGACATGACTGATTTCAAGAAGCCTATGACACTGTTACCAATATTCTAACTACCTCTAAAAATAAGAACTGGAAATCTCCAGGAAACACTGTCCCCTAAATTTATATTTCTTCTTTAAAGTGGTCAAAAAGAAGCAAAAAAAGCAGCTGCAAAAAGCCAGTATCCACCTGGAAGAGAATTCTTAAACATAAGTAATTTTTTTGCAGAATTAAAAAACCTGAAATAAACACGAGTAGCATTGACCTCTCCTACCCCTGGCAAAACTACGAGGGATAACAAACACCACATTCCTCCCCCAGCACCTAATCCCACTCCCAACCAGAACACAAGATAGAAAAATCATGCTTTGCACTGATGAATCATCTGACAAAAGCAGCAGCCTTATCTTGCACTGAAGTCTTACTCAGTCGTGATTCTGTCTTCAAAACACGGATCTGCTGTTTTCCAGGAAGACTTGTTAAGTCAGGGTAAGCCACCCATTCCTGTCTGTCCCAGTGTCCCAGCAAGTCAAACTACTACTTTTATTCTATACGATCCACTAATGTTACTTTTGCCTAGGTAAAACCTTCATTATGTTTTAGGGGAAGACTGGACTTCTGAGGAAAGTGTTCTGAAATCACCTGAATCCATCACTCACTGGCCCTTTTCAAGCACTGATCGACAAGTTCCACAATGGAACAGACTGGTGCTTCCTCAAAGACTTTTGCAGAGATTTCTCTAAGTGATGTTTCATGCTCTTACTTTAACTATTCTTAATTTAACTACTTTCCTCCATTTCAAGGTATTTGCAATAGGAGCCAAAGGCTTTGGGATATGAGGAAATGCACTGCACAGGAAGAAAAACTCCTCTCTATCACCGATCTCTCAAGACAGCCAAAACAACAACCAAAAAAAACCCATCTCGCCTATTGATGGTTTTTGCAGAGCTAAAACAAGTATTTTATTTGTCCCTCTAAATGCCCTGTGCACGGAGGCCATTATTAAAAAAACACTCCTGAAATTCATCTATTAATAATTTATGACGATCAGCCTACAAAGCAGTAAAGAAAAATAACAAAGCTAAGGGACAGGGAAAGAATACGTTCAATAATGCCAAGTCTTTACAACAGCCAGAAGTTCAGTTTTCAACACTTCATATTAAGTCAGGGTAATACAAAGTTACTCAAAATGAGATATAACCAGAGATAAGTATGAGGAAAACAAAATACAGATACTCGAATTCACTTTGACTTATCTCACACAATCCCCAAGTTTTTAAATGCTTATTAATTTCAGTTACAGACTACTTAAAATGCCTAAAAATGCAGGTTTGGAGTTGGTTACTATTTACAATGATTTTTAATGTTATTATAAACCTTTTCGAAATTTTAAATAAGTGCCACCTGCAAAAGTCCAAATCAGACAAAATCAGGTCCTTGTTCTTGAAAAGGCTTATGGGCTTCATCTATAGAAATTGTTCCGTTCATGATAACTACAACAAATTAGAAATTAAGCAGGGAATAAGCATATTATCATTAGGATTACTTATTATTATTATTACTAGTCAACCATTCATAAAAAACCCCAAGCCTGTTTAATTTCAATAATAAATTATTAATTGTTTCATTTAGGCCAACCACTCTGAGCACTGGGATTCCACACATTGCCATCTATTTCAAATTCCCATCTGCCTCAAATTACAAATCCCGGTGAAGTTTATTTGACCTGAGGAAGTTCGATACAAAAAGAAGGCGAGGCTGGTTAAAAAAAGAAGTTTGCCATTTTTGAGCCAGTCTTGCTGATTTTCACCCTGAATCCTGGGTATAAACTCAGCAGTATAAACAAACACAGACCTCCTTCCTGTGAAGTATTCAAGAAATGAAAAGGCCAGCTGGTTAGGAAATCAGCAAGTTGAAAATATCTTCTTCAGTTTTCACAGAGTACTTTAGCATTGTTAAAGAAATAGCAGCATGTACATAAGAGTGTGTGAAATTAAATTTGAAAGCACTGCTTCAAGAAAAGAAATTATCTGCCTCAATAGCACCAAAATGTTGTGCTGAAAACACTGTGTAGAAGCCAGAGGGGAAAATTAAAAGAGCATTGCAGTAGTAAAAGATTACCTTTTACACAGAGATCCAGGCAAGTTCCGAATTTAAATGCAGGAATATCAAACTCAGACCAATTCCATTCAACTCTACATATTTAAGACACTGTAAAGCCAGCTCTGAGTAGCTGAATAGCTGCAAACTGTGACTTCACATTATATCTGTCTGCTCGGAGCACAACATATCACATATTATTCCCCCCAAACACAAGTGGAAGGCAACATTTAACAACTCTGTCTACAGCGAGCTCACATTCCTTTTACACTTGTAACCAAACTGGAGTCTAACAAGGGCTGTAAATGACTGAATTTTCAGTTCATTTAAAGTATCAAATAATGAACAGAAGATTATCAGACAAATATGTGGTTTGGCCCTTTCTAAAGATGTAAAAGGATTTAATGGAAACCAAAGCACTCAAAGCAAGTAACTGATTATCAAATTTGATTTTATAAATCTAATTTAGCAAATTCAATGCAGAATAATAATTTTTTAAAAAGCCACAGCTCCTCTACATTAAAACTTTGTGAAGGAAAAGTTACTATGGTTAAAAATTCCACCTGACTGTTATTTTAACACCATGGGACTTTTCAGTACAGACCATGCATGTCACTACATGGGCCAAACTTCCCTCTACTGCAAAGACCAGCTATCTCCTCTAGAATCCAGCTCACTTATCAATTATATACACAAGGATTCACAGAGATTAGGACTAATCTCAGAGCTCTTCAGTAAGTGCAAGTGTAGAAAAAGCTCTTTAGGGAGAACAAGGCTTTGCCTTTCTCATGGAAGAGAACCAATATGCATTTACAGAACACATGCCAGCTCCTGTTTACCACAGTGGGAGGAGAAAATTAAGCTCCCATCAAATGACAAGATTCTGGGGACATTGCCTCCCCCCTCCTTTCTTTTATACATCTTAAATCAAGAAAATTAAATCCCACGCTGGCATATTTAATAAAAGTCTCACCTGACACAGAAAGAAACCCCTTAAGTGAAAGCTTATCTGCAGTGACAGGTTTTGTAGCACGGTGCCAGCACACAAACACTTGACTTGAAGCACAGCATTCACTGTAACTTCTCAAAGAATTAATTTCCAGCAGCCTTCCTCCTTGGAAGCAAGCCACGAGCCCGAGGAATTGTCCTCACCTCAGGTACAGCCCGTGTCTGGTTGCTGACCTTCTTCCTCACCTTTCTTCTTGTTTGTGGGATGACACAAATACCAGGCACTGCCCAGCTGTTGCTGTGCATTGACAAAGGTGTTTCCCAAAGCCCAAGTAAACAGTGCACATATGGAGAAAAACACCATTCCACCTACACAGTAACCCCAACAGCACCAGGAAGTCACCAGGCTCCTGTCTGACCTACACACAGCGAGATGGAAACACTTCGGAGGAATCACAAGTCCTGTGTGTGTGCAACAACGTGCCTGGAAATCCTGGATGTACCATGAACATGCAACAGGCTGCTTTTCAACACCCTGTCCTGCTGCCTTCCCCCAAGAAGGGAGCAAAGGAGCCTTCCGAAGGAATCATGCTCCTCCACCCAAAAACCAGGGCACTGCATAAATTAGCAAGACAGCATAAATAAATTACAGGACCTGCAGTGAACTTGATTGAAGGAAGAAAAAATAAAAAGGAGAAAGTTAATCAGAAAAAAACCCAATATAACCAAAGCCAGAAATCCTGAATAAGCAAAAACACTTCTGCATCAAGAACATCCCTTAAGCAGCACTAAGTGCACACACAGGCACAGAGTCTACTAGACACAGAAATAACTTGTCAAACAAATCTTTAGTACAGCCAAAGTTTGCATTTGTCATTTTAAGCCTCCCTAAAGAGTTAACCAATATATTTAACAACATCTTTTGAAGTGCAGCTTTAAGAGGACTGTTCAGTCTTACAACAAACCTGGCATGTAACTGTTCTAGCGCTTAACAGAAGAACAACTTAATTAAGTCACTAGTCTGAACAAGTTCAAACACATTTTCTTGGACATGGGATGGAAATGTGGTGGGTACCAAAGCACCCAAGGAGAGCATACACATCAAAACAATTACATATTAAATGAATGAATTTATCACCTATCTGTCAGTATTCAGACTGTTTCTGGGAGTGTTGACTCTCAACAGTGGAAATATGTTTGCAAAGCTCGATAATTGCTGTCTAGTCTACAGTTTCAATTTATAACAACAACAAGGGCCTGTTTCCACCAGAAGGGTTTTAGATCCAAAATACTTTTAGCTTTATAATGTTACTAAAGACATTGCTTTTTAGAGGTGGCTGCAAATTCCTTTCCCCCTTGGGACAATGGGGAGGTACAGAAGTTATTTTTTCTCAGCCTCTTTCACACAAAAAGTCAATAAATCAGACCCAATTTAAGAGATTCTGCCTACCGTGCCAGCGGAACAAAGGAACAAAACTGATACCCAAAACATTTGGATGCAATGGTTAGCTAGGATTAAAACCACCTTCCAAAGAAGAGAACAGCCAACAAAGGAACAGAGAGAGTTTTGCTACTCTTCCCTGTGTGGCAGAGCCGTAACAGAAAAGGTTTGCATGTTTGTTTGGGTATTTCAAGCATTGTTTTTAAATTTTGTTAAACAAGCAAAGCAATGCAGTGCTCCCTAAAGTTTCGAGGACTTGTCTTCTCTAACTGACCCAAGATATTTCCAATCAAAACTTTTTTTTTTACCCCCACTTATTTTTCTGGTTTGACTCCTCCTGCCTGGAGCTTATCCCTGACTTTTACCTTGGGCATTTTCTCCAGCCTCTGCCCTCCCAGCACAATGGGGCTTTATTACCACACCTGGACTAGCACACTGGACACATCAAACCTGCCACAGCCTTACAAAGCTCCCACAAAGCAGAGCTGCTGCTGCTCTGCAGTCTCGGTATGAGAACGGAGGGACAGAGCAGCAGTTTGTCCCAGGCCACACAGGAAGCTTTCTGGCAACACAGTGAGCTGAACCTGTTTCCCAAGTCCCAGAGCAGCAACCTCACCACTGAACCACCTTTCTTCTACATAAAATACCTGAAACTATTCAGATTTTAAGGCAAAGGCATATGTTCAAACCTGAAAACTGTTTAAACTGTTGAATGCCACAAATGTCTACCAGACCTGCAACTCCCTCCTCGAGCAGATAACATCTGTTAAAAGTAAGTGGCTCATATAGTTCTGCACCAGAAAGCTTAATAAGTTCCTTCTCCAAGATTAAAGAAACACCTACACATTCTAGATGCTTCTGCAAGTCCCTGGAGGGAGAAAATGCTGCTCAGTGCTGAGACAATGAACCAGCTTCCTTCCTCAACAGCAACAAAACCCTGCTGCTTTACCTAGCACGGAGAGGAAAGTGTTATTTATAGAATTCAACCATATATGAACACGTATCTAAATATTTCTCACAGTTAGGGTACAGCATGTGGCAAGATGACCTTAGGCCCATACATTTTCAAAGCCCTAATTTGAGAGATCAGTGCAAGAGGAGAAAAAAATTTTGAAACGGCTCTGCCATATCTCCCATTCCGATTCATCTCAGTCATTCTCTGCATTAAAGTGTAACTTTAAAACCTGAACTCGAGCCATTCTCATTCCTCTGACCTCTTCAGCAGGAAATATTTCTAAAGCAGTTACATTATTTTTAAATGTCAGATAAGCCCACTAGAATTTTGATATTTAGGTTTCTTATATAATTTTATAAATCATTGATAGCAGTGCTTCTAGCCATGTCTTATTGCATTTAGGCCCAAAACCAAAAGACTATATGTACTGACTGTTCTGTTTCTTACATAATTTGTTTCCTGGTGACTTCTCAAGCACTTGCTACACTTCGTAAAAGTGTTTTATGCTAAAGCCAGTTACCTAAATTCCCCTATTTTGGCACTGCAGTAAGCTACTATCCTGTACTTTCATGCAATTATACAACTGTACAAAGGTTCACTTGGCTCCAAATCTCAGTAAGTATTTTCTAAGATTAATCCTATTGTCATAATTATAATTGAAAAAAAATGAAATAATCTGCCAAAAACCACCCTGCAAGAAAGATTCATGCTCTGGTATCACAAGTTACTGACAGTCTAAACACTGATGTGCAGCTGGACACATCCCAGGGCACACCAGAGCATGCAAGGAAACTTCTCATTAGAACATGCACTCACTTCTCAACACTGCTGGTTCGCTGCTCTCTGAAGGAACTGCATTTACTCTGATAACTGTCAGCTTAAATAACCAGGAACAGTCAGTAATACAGACACCGCTGGAATCCTAAATCTACTAAAACAGATTAGGAATTGTGCAGGCCTGGCAGTCTGGGCTACATCCAGCACTGCACTGGAGGCTGCGTTACAAGCAGAGACTGTTCACATTTCAGTAACGTCCTCAAGCCCTTTCTAACCTGTTACAGTCAATAAAAACTGACTTTTGCACTTCCTCTCCTCTGCAGCAACCCTCTGACATACAGCAGCCTTTATCTGAGCTCCTACAGCTCTCTTGCCTTGGGAAATAAGCCACAGCTACCTGGAAAAAGGGAGGCCTTTCCTTGCAGTCAGGTCTCTTCCTCCTGTACGTGCCTTCCTTATTCCCCACGTGTGTGTCTGTCTTCTGTCACTCAGTTACTACTGCTGAGCGAAAACAAATACAGGGCGAGAGGAGGAGGAAAAGCCATAAGATGCTGCCTATTTTCCTCCTACACTTGTTCTTCTTTGCCTGTTCTCTAATTTATATGAAAGCATCTCCTCCTCTAAAACATTTAAACACCGCAATAGACCTGTCAGTGATCCAGTGTGCATCTTGTTCTTTAATTTCACCCATAAAATACAGAGCTACACGGTGGAACATGAGGCCAAGTGTGGTTATAAAGCCCCGAAACAGCTTAAGAAAATAGATCTTATCGCTAGAACTGATGAACTCGAAATTAAATTTTCTACGCTCACAAAATTGAATCGCAATGTTTTATAACTGCAAATAGAACATAAGAGAGTCACACAAAGTTTCCTTTTTTTATGCAAAGCTGACTCCAGCAGTCCAGCATTCAGCGATATCCAGGGTACACAAACTCCCCATGTATTATTTCTTGAATTATCACCTCCTGCATCAGTGCTTACCTATCCCTGAATTAAAAGGTTCTCCTCCAAATACCAACCAGGCTCAGCATCTCTCTCTACCACGAGAGATTTCAGCCCACTTTTTAACACTTACTCACATGACAAACAGGAAAGCACCACTTCTACACTTCTTCGCTTTACAAACCTGACAGTTTTATGTATTGTTACTTGTTTGACTCCCTGAACTAAAAATAACCAAGAGTAGGAAACAAGACTGAATGGACCTAAAATATAAGTTCACAGTTCCAAACTCACTGTTAAGACTCACTAGAATGCAGTGAGTGCTCTGTCAGTTTATCCAGTGTGGAGCCTCATGAGAACAAGTGATAAAACTTAAAGTCTTCCTGTACAAAACTGGATGTGGAGACCTTTTTGAGGACTACTGAATTTGCTTTGAAGTTATGACTCAGCTGTGACATAAACTGACAAGAATTTATCACACTTCATAGCTACTTCCAAATCAGAAGTATTCAAAAAAAAAAAAAAATCCTTAAAAGTGCAGCACAATAAACTCAGTAAGACAGAGTAACTCATCATAGAGCAACCAAAGTTACCAGGTACAGTTCCAGCTCAGTAAAGACTGTGTGTGTGCTGCTTTAGAATGAATACAGCCCAAATATAAAAAAGGAAGAGGACAAATCTAAGAAAAAAAATGCAAAACCCAACAAATCCTGATGCATTCAACAGCGAGAAGCCATTCCTTGCACCTCATAGGCCCAAACTGTAGGATCAAACATGGCTCTGTCTTCCAGTGTCATGTGTGGGATTGGGTAATGGGAAAAGAGTAGAAAATTTATCTTTACAGACATTACAACCTCTGCGAGTAAAATAAGGAATTTGTCAAAAGGCAACAAAAAAGGCTGATGCTGTCCAGCTTGCCGCACATCTAGTAGTCTCTTAAAAAGTACTGTGCTTTGGTAAGAAGGTGAAGCATGGGGAGATCCAGCTCTTTAAAACCCAAAACAAATTTAAAAAGGAATTCCACTGCTCAACTTTACTCAGATTAAGTAACCCCCTTCTGCTCAGGCCTAACTCAGAAGCTCAGCCTCACAAATCAATAACTGTTTCCCCTCTCGAAGACTATTCATTCTGCTTGACACAGTACACTGATTACTGAAAATCAGACATTCTTTTTTAAAAAAGGCTCAAAACAGCGGCCTGTTCCCCAGAGAGAAATTGCTGTCCTCTTGATGTCACTTTGCAAACATTTTAAGCAATAACATAACGCCTTTTACGAAGGTCATGCCCGAGTCCCTCCAAAGGGAACCGCACAGCACACGCGGTATTTAAGCCTGTATTAAGCCAGCACCACGTCAAACGCCTATCCGGAATTTTAAACGTGCTAAAAACCGCGGATACAACAACGGCAGTTACAGTTTAACACTCGTTTCGCAGCCAGGTTACCCATTTAAAATCGCTCAGCAAATAACCAGCCCGGGTTACAGCTAACCTGCACACGCAAGGCAACAGCTTTCCAGCACGGGCCTCTCCCCAGGCTCCAAACAGAACCCACCGCCGGCGGTCCCGGCCACGCTCCCCTGCGCTCGCTGGAGCTGCAGCCCGGCACCGGGATGCGGGAGCCGAGCCCGCCGCAGCCCCGCAGGGTCCGCCCACGGCAGGTCGCCCCCTCCGCCGCGCTCGCCCCGGGCTGCCCGGGGACCGACCCCGCCCTTACCTCCGGGGCCGGCACAGCGCCACCGGGGCGACCCCACGCGCGACACGGAGCGCCCGCGCCCGGCGGCGGCGGCGGCTTCCCGGGGGAGCGGGCAGGGAGCGGCGGGAGCGGGAGCGAGCCCTGCGCCGCCACACAGCGGGCAGGCGCGGCAGGAACAGCATCACCCGGGGCGGGGCCGCGCCACTCACCGGAGCGCCGGCGGGGCGAGGAGCCGTGACGGGAGCGGCGAGCCGAGCCGGGCCGGGCAGAGCCGAGCCGAGCCGAGTCGGGCCGAGCCGAGCCGAGTCGGGCCGAGCCGAGCCGGGCCCGCTCCCGGCCCGCAGCCTCCCCCGCTCCCGAGTCCCGCCGAGGGATCGGGCCCCTCCCGCTCCCCCTGCGCATGCGCCACCGCCGCGCAGCCTGCTGGGACATGTAGTGCGGTGCCGGGTGTCCGCGGCGCGGGGCATGGTGGGAGTTGTAGTCCCGTTGCCGTGGTAGTGGGGTTGTGTTCGGTGGGGAGGCCCCGGCGGGGAAGGGGCTGTTGGATATTGGGAATAAAATATTCCATGTGAGTGAGGAACGTGCTGTCCGGAGAAGCTGTGGGTGCCCCATCCCTGGAAGTGCTGAAGGGCCAGGTTGGACGGGGCTTGGAGCAACCCGATCTAGTGGAAGGTGTCCCTGCCCGCAGGGGTTGGATCGAGACGAGCTTTAAGGTCCCTTCCAACCCTTAACACCCTGTGTTTCTGTGAGCTGATAGTTCACTGACCGTGTGATGGTTCGCAGGGCAGGTTCCTGGTTCTCCACCTGGGACAGGGTGGCCCGGGACGTACGGACAGACCGGGAACAACACCCCGGAGAGGGACCTGGGCGTCCTGGTCAGAGGCAGATCGGCTATGGATCAGCACTGTGCCCTTGGAACTCACAGCGGTGAGCTTCTCTTGCTCAGGGATATCCTGGAGCTTTAAGGATGTAGGAAATCAAGGTGTTGCTAAACTGGCAGAAGACTGAAGGTCCATCTGTCCACAGCTCAACTATCTTCATTATAACACTAAAAATCCCACCTACCAATCAAAGAGACCCTTCCCTGAGCATGCATAAAAGTTTTCAGGGATTATGTAATTTCTGTGGAAATGACCAACCAATCCTAATAGAGCAGCTGTTCCTAACTCTGAACTTCTGTGCATAAACAATGGTGCAGAAAGTCTGGTGGGGTGTGCTGGATTAATGGAATCCCACTGAGCACCCGGGCTTGCACAGCTCTGAAATGGATGATCAGTGTCTCCCTCGAGCGTGTAGCTCTTGCCTTGTTGCACGCACTGGGTGCCAAGAGCACGCTCTGGCAGCCAGAAGGACCAGCTGTGCCCTGGAGTGCATCAGGCACAGCATCACCCTGTGACCGGTGACAGGGCACGAGGGAACGGCTGGAGCTGCGTCAAGGAAAGTTTAGGATGGGTATTAGGAAAAGGTTCTTCCCCCAGAGGATGTTTGGGCACTGAACAGGCTCTCCAAGGAAGTGGCTGTGGCCTCAAGCCTGGCAGAGCTCAAGGAGCATTTGGAAAACGCTCTCGGGGACAGGGTGGGATTGTTGGGGTTGTCCTATGCAGGCCAAGAGTTGGACTCGATGGTCCTTCCAGCTCAGGACATTCTGTGACTCTGGGACAGTTTGGACACGTGGAAAATCAGCCCCTGCCCTCCCCTGCTCAGAGAGACCTGGAGCCTCAGGTGCTGCCTCAGAGCCTGTTGCCATCGCTCCCAGTGGCAAATAACAACTTCCAGTAATGATGTTTAACCAGTTTTACTGGGAAGATACACCAAGTTTATACTGAAGAACTTAGTAAACTTTCAGTTTTCTGAAAATAGTAATAAAGATTATTTTTTTCCTCTTGCTCAAAGCAGTGCTCTCTCTAATTATAGAAATCATTTGAACTTGGCTGTACCCTGTAAATACATCTTTGTTTCAAGCTGGCATGTAACAAGCATACTTCACAGTGAAACAAAAGCTGTAATCAGAGCACAACAATAAAAGCTGAAGTCAGCTGCAAACAATGCAGCACCATTCCCATGGCAACTTTTCCCTATCAAACCCCGGAGAGGTCACACACTCTGCAGCTGCACGAGCCAGAAACTTTTCAATCTAGACTTCATTCACAATTATTCATACATTTTTTTGTTTGATTCTCACTTAACAGTGTTGTACTGGAGTTAATGCAACACAATTAACAGTGGGAGGCACCACGTCCCTCCCCCGCTAAAGTTCCGAGTTGACATTTCTCCTCCTGACAGAACTATCCTGACTGTGGCAGCTCAGGGAATGACTGCAGGACACAAGCACATGGAAGAGCCCTTTACAAAATTATACTCCCTGTCTGCAACCAAAAATCCCTGCAATCAAAAGTCATCCCATGACACATGAAAACCATGGCAGCCTGTAGTCTGATTTGTCTTAGTTTTCATATACTTTCTCCACCCTCCCGCACAAGGTTTGAATAACTATATATTCTGACAACAGGACAGGCAAAAAACCAACCAACCAAACAAAACGTTATTACATTTAAAAGAAGGAATATATTTTATTGGAATCAGGTAACAAAGTTCTTACTGCATTTTATCATAATTTCCATCATGGAAGACTACTGTAACCTTCCTTTTAAGATGGCCTAATTCTCCCCATGTTTGCAATTTGATGAGGAGACAATCAGGTATATGAAGAACTATCTTTGCTTAAGCCGAGATATCAAGACTTTAAAATAGCCAGATTCTGTAAATTGTGCTGATCACAAAAGTATTTTCATGAAATACACGTGGAGAGCCAAAAGATGAAGAGATAGGAATCTTTGTCCAAGACAGCCTTGTGTGTGTGTATATATATGTATATATATATACCATAAATATAGTTGTTTCTAATGCCTCAATTTAAAGCAAAACTTGCTTTCAGTAAGCAGCTGCTTGTAGCTCCAGTGCTGTGATTTGTTCTGGTACACAGTCCACCTAAAGCTCAGCTGAGCTCCCTGACGTTGAAGCACCTCAGTACTTCCAGTATTCCTCCCTGTGGAGTGTGCAAATGTAACAGTGGAATGTAATTGCAGTGACAAACAGGCAAACTTCAGATCTGAAGGGATTAGATGATGTGGGGACTTTCCTACTCTGCAATGCAAAGTAGGATTGCAAAGGACAGAATCTCTATTTTACCTACCCTGCCATGTCTAAAAAGTTTCAAGAATAAAGTCTGCACAGCCCCATGCAATGCCACTGAATTCAAAGCAGAAACTGGCCCAGTATATTCCAGCAGAATTATGAAACAGGCACTTATTTCCTCTCCAGTTGTCCCTACTCACAGTTTTCAAATGCTGGCAGGTATCCTCTCTTCACATCCGGCAAAAAATTTTGGCAGGCCCCTCCTGTACCAATCCTTCACTCAGGACCTGCTTGTGACACTCATCACCGAAATGGGGAAGAGAGTCTGGACATCAGTTCCTGCTGGGATTTCAATTGCTCAAAACAGTCTGTAAGAAATAACATTTGGTGAGTGTCCTATGGCAATATGCACTTTGAGAACAAGTGTTCATTTCACAAGGAAACTCCCAGTAGAACACACATGTATTGCACTAGCATGCAAAGGAGTAGTATATATCTATCTCTATACATGCAAATATACAAATATAAATATGCATATCACACATATACCTTGTATATCTAAATACACATCTCGAGTGTCTTGACAACGAAGCAAAAATATTCAACAATTCCAAAATTCTTTGCTTTTCTAGTTGTATTTTCATGATGGATAATTTTATCTAGCGCAGGAAGTTCAGCAACTTTATACATATGCAGAAATAAAGAGACAGGAACAAAACCTCACTTCATTGCTCTAAAGAAATTAATTCGGCCTTAGACAAAACGGTTTTGTTAAAACTAACAGTTATGTTGCAGTGAAAAACAGGAAAAAGCCTGGACAGTGAATTACTAAGTGTAGAGCAAAATGCTGTGACTATATCCTTTTTTTTATGGGTTCAATATTGCAAATTCCATCCACATGCAGTATTCCTCCTGTGCACTATTTTAAGAGGGGTGTTGCTGACCTCAATGGGACTACTTTTCTGAGAGGCTGTGACCAAGCAGGGTCATTACTCTGCTGACACCTTCAGTGTGAGCAACCAAGGAAAGCTTTTCAGCCACTAAACTTCGTCCCAGAAGATGAATGCCTGAGTTTTATGCAGTGGCATGGGACTAATTAGGTGGTATTTATTACCTAATTAAATTATTTGCCATAACGTGGAAGCAGACCAAAAATTCTCCGAGGCTCCTTCGGTGTAACCTGGGGAAGAACAACTGTTCTTATTTCGGGGTTGCCAGTTGCTGTGACTTACATGAGCAAGACAGACCCTAAGAAACAAGGTTTTCCTGTCTAATTCGGGAGTAGACCCTTGCTCACCTTGTTTATGGCCAGCTTCTGAAGCTCGAGAAGATAACACTGATTTCTGAGCCGGTCCAGCGGGCAGTGAAGGAAAAACACCCACTCCATCCCTTCAGGCAATCAGCTAAAGCACTAAAGAAGGTTTCCCTACAGTCACTGCCTTACAGAAGAACTCTGTGACGGCCACTTGGAGGGCAACACAGACAAACCTCTTCCCTCCACGCTCCCATAGGGAGGAAAGGAGCAGAAGCATTTAAATCCCCGTACGTATAAGCAGAGAGTTTAATTCAAAAGCTGCTTTAAAGCATATTTACAATATGCATTTTAAAGCCACAGTTTCATCTCTTCTGATGAAATGATGTTGACAGAGCTTGGGAATTTAATCTCACATGGAGGTTGAATTCATTCAGCTTCAGCTGCCTGTCGTTAGATCTTGTCATTAATTTGATACTGAGGCAGAAAAGCACTCTGATGTAGCTGCTCTGTATAAGCACTGATTCACAGTGACGAAGTAATTTCACAGCCTTTTAAGTACTCTGTTTTCCCTGAAAGTCATATTTAAACACTTCGAGTTCGTTAGGAGTTTAATATCTTTAATATTCTTATGTTGCAGTTGTTTTCCTAATTCCTATGCACATAGCATTATACTACAATATGCATGGTGAGTCCTTATTTTCCACCAAACAGTGCATCTTTTTTTGCTTCCACATAATTTCTAGATATAAAGTTTACTACCGAAAGAACAAAAAGCCCCTTCCCCCGCCCCCCACCTTTTTCCCTATTTTAACCTAACACCGTTCTGCATTAAAAAAAAAAAAAAAAAAAAAGCGAATTGTCTTTAAAATATGATGTCCCTGCAATAAAAAGGTTTAAATGCCTTCATTTCATTTCAAAGCTTAAAAGATGAGAGCTTAATCTTCTTCAGAAAAGGGAGTGTTCTGCACTGAAATGTATGCAATCTGCCCGAGGGGCTTTCAGCTCACAGGGCTGTTGCAGTCAGGTCAGGACAGTGCTTTGCCGCTGTCACCGGGCAGATCGTGAGGCAGAGGAACACTATTTTATGTGTTTTATTTGTTTAATATTTCACTATGTGCTATATTACAGAGATAACTTACATTTATGTTAGACAGTGCAGAGTAAATCTGGGGGTTGAAGCTGCTCTCATTGGTACGTTTACCTGGAACTAGAACATTAAATCTCGCCGTGACGACTCAAGAGTGACGGTCTGTCCCAGTACATACGGGTGGTAGTAAGAAAGCTTTTATCCCGTCCCAGCAAGATCCCAAAGTATGTTGCAAAGCCCTGCCCTTGGCACACCCTTCTGACTTAGCTGTGGCTAATATTTCCCGAGCTGGGGAATCCCTTGGTGATGGCACTCTGGGTTTCTCCCTCTGGCAGGTCGAAGCACTGTGCCAGCGGTGAGAGTCCCGCTGCCGGTGCCACCAGCCCTCGAGCCCTCTCATGGGTTCCCACTTACGGGTGTGTCCCCACGGGGATCCCCACACGGGTGGCCGAGTCTTAGACCAAGGTTTTTCCCAGGAAGAACAGCTCTGCACAGCACCCCCTCTGATGATTTCAGATGGGATCAACATTTTTCCCAGCACACTCTTGCCCTGGCAGGTGCTGTGCCAGATCAGGTATCACCGGGCACTCTGAGCTGGCACAGAGGTGGCATTACAGCCAAAGATTGGTACGATCTCCAGAGCGGACACCTCGGCTCATTCACTGCCATGTGACTGTGTCGCCCACACAGCCACTAAAAAATGTACAAGTGTATGGAGAGCCTGGTTAACAACTCACATTGTAGCTTTCAAGCTCATAAAATAAAATAAAGTAAAATAAAATAAAACAAAATAAAGTAACCGATTATTAAAGATTTATTAAAAGATAAGGATATCTCTATGAAATCCACCATGCTGCATTGCACAACTTCAAATAGATAACCAAAAAATTTACAACTCTCTGCCTGCATTTAAAATGGCAAATACAAACACTGGTTATCATTCCAGAGCATCTAGAAGGAATGCAAAAATATTTGAATGCTTAAATTAAGAAAATGTGTGAAACAGTGAGGTTTTGAAGACATTCCCAAACTCCAGCTTTTTAGCTCGCTGGTGTTCCCTTCCCAGGTTATTCCTTGATTTACATCTCCTTCAGAAAAATTATTTTGTAGTGTCCTAGGGTGGTTTCTAAGCAGAAAAACTGAGCTCACTTCAGCCCTAATCACTCCTGCTTCTTGGGTGAAATGCCTGTCACCCTTTTTGGACAATTCCCATTTTTTCCACCTCATTGCTTCTGAGGAGCTCCCCATATTACTCAACATGATTTGCTTTTTTTTACCTCCCTCTGCGTAATTGTGCAAACTCTGCTGTCTTCAGCAGTGTCCCCTTTTATTTTCATTGAAGGAAAGATTAAAACTGACCACTGGGATTAAAGCAACTAGAAAATTGGTCCCAAACTCGACCAGATGTCACTGTTTGTAACGTTCACCTGCTCTGATTGTTACTACAGGGAGCCACAGCCTTTGCACTTAGTGCACATCATGCAGTGGGTTATTGTTGTGAATCAAATGTGAATATTTTGTCAGCAAAAGGTCTTACTTGTGTCTTACCAATGTAAAATCCTTGTGTCTTTATTACATTCTCCAAAGTATTTATACTTTTATTGAAGTCCATGCAGGAATAAGGCTCTTTTAGTATGCTCTTATGGTAATGGGTGTAGCTGTGACATGGTTTATAAAATCCCCTGTTGCCAATAGTACCTATGGAGAGTCCACCTTTAGCTTCTCACTGATCAGGGAGAAACGTGGAGCCAGAAGCAGCTCCAGCCCTGCCGTGGAGGGGAACATTGTTTTACATCGAGATAGCAGCCCCTGTGCCTGGGGCACGGTCAGAACCTGCCACAGGGCACGAAGGCAATCCTGGCCTCTCCTTCTTGACCCCCAAGGATGCTTTAGGAGACAACAATTTTCCTCTGGAGCCCTTTTTCTAAGCCCCGTTGCCATCAGTGAGTAAACTCAGGGCTGAACACGGATGACATTGAAGTGCTGCTGAAAATTATTCAACTGACAACGCGCCCAGCGCCGCTCCAGATATTGCTCCAGCTTGTCTGGCTTTTCAGCATTTCCTTGCTCTCCACAGATTTTCCACTCTTGCTAAAACCAGCTCCACAGGTTGTGGCAGTAGCTTCAAGGGGTTGTGTAAACAGCAGCACTGCCAAGTCATCTGCACCTCTGCTCAGCCGGTGACAGCACTGGCGTCTCCGCTCCCTGCCATCTGTCATCCCAAACTGGACAGATGTCGACAGCTGTTCTCACGCCCAATGCTACCTTGGCCATCAAGCTACTGTGCTCATCCAGCCACAAAATTTAGCTAAGTCACCCTGGTGGCTTTGTATTTTAAAGGTAGAGACCAAATTTCAGTGGTAAACAGGTCGGATTTTTGTTTCTCCTGATTTCTGGAATGACAGTGTTTCCAGAAGAGCTGCTCTTGTGGCATTTAGGATTTTTTATCATTATTCTGTAGACAGCTGGCTATGAAATGCATCAATTTTTTTTATTTTTTTTTAATGACTGAGTATAATTCTGATATTAATGATGAGAAGAAGACTACTTCTGTCAACTCTGCTTTGTGTTGGGAAAAGAAAACAGAAACGATTTATCCTTTGGATCATTTGGTAGGTTCATCACACCTCAGAAACGTTTAAAAGCAGCTGTAGTGGCATGGGGCACATGTCTCACTAGGAATGACTTCACTACTAGGAAATGACCTCTGCAGATGTTAAATAATGTCTTGTGAACCACTAACTCAAGGATGAATTAAGTTTAGAAAGGAGTAAGGTAGAGCTGAGGCAGTGTTAAAAAAAAAAAAGATGAAATAAATATTTGATGGCAATTAAGAGGCATATCTTTCCTCTTACAGAGATTGAGTTACAGTTTTGTAAAAGCATCTTGCAGTTTTGTTAAAAGCAATAAGAACCCAGCAGAAGTATCTCGTGGTGCTGTTTTGAATTAATTATTAACCAGCAAGAGTAATCAAAATCATCAAATGAATTTGTCTCTCTCCATTAAAAGCATAGCAGGGTGGTTTGCAGAGGCAAAAGGAAAAAAGTGTGGCCAAAATAAGGGCAAAATAGAGCAGCTGGTTTTTTTGTGGCACACGGTAGGAAACAGCAGAGGTGAACCTGTGCTGGGGGCACAAACTTTCCACTTAGGGAAGAGCCCTGTAGGGTTGCCTTATGTGGTTGTAAGTAAAGACACCAACCTGCCAACCTCTGGGTCCATAAATTGCTGTACCATTTTAGGGATAAATTTTGGGGGGATTTTTAGGATACGGTTTTTAGATTAAAAAAGTGTCCCAATTGTTTAACAGCAAATGATTCCCCTGACTGGAATTAAAATTGTTGGGTTTTTTCCTTTTGCACCTCTTTCGTTCGAAAAATCGGGAACCGTCACTTCTGGAGACAGGAACTGCTTCTCCCAGGTGAAGGCTGGGAGCAGGTTATGGAGCTGGCTCCTTGATCTGTGGGACTGGTGGTACTCACAGTGAGGGGAACCCACCCGGACCATGCCTGTCTGCCGGGGAAGCATCCTCTCCCTTTGGAGTTACGGAACCAACCAACTGCCAGCCATCCCTTGCTCCTGTGCCCTTAATTTGAGTTGTTTAAATGAAGAGACCCCTGTGAATGCTATAAAATCGCAGTTTTCTGAGAAACCAAGGACCAGTGGGCTGTGATAGGAAGCCAGTCTAGTCCACAAAATGCGAGAGCCACGATAAGGAAGAACAAAGGACAAAAGGAAAAGACAGAAATCGTGGCTAACAATTATATGAGTAACCCACTCGCTCCTCTGCGATGATTAAACATTAAACTCCCACAAGCTAAGTAAACAAAAGAGAAAAAAAAAAAAACAACCTCTGAATTCCCCCAAGGCTTTGTCTTCATAGCAAGTTCTGAGGTTTGGGGATAAGTGCAGCTGCATCTTCCCCTTTGCCCTGGAGGTGCTCTCTGTACGAGGGCTCTGTAACAGCAGTGAGTGACTGTATCGGGGTGTTTCTGGCTGGGCTAGCCTCAGGTTGGGGTGCATATAGCTCTATACCACCCCTGGAGATGCAGCAGGGCGTCAGAGATTCTGTCCCTCTGCAGACCACGGAGCTCCACCTTATCTGCATGGGTTTTAGCCTGAAGAGGCAGAACGGCACCTCTTTTTAATCCCTACAAAAGAATAATTTGCGTTTGCCTCTCCTTAGCTGTTACAACCCCACTAGCTTGTCCTCCTTTAGCTTCATTTTACTCATCAGGCAGATCCCGGGCACATGCAGACTGTGCATGTTATTAATTATTCCGACTTCAGAAAAAGCTGAGAGAGATTTAAAATCATCCCAGATTACAAAGCAGGCAACTCAATTTACTTCTGCAGAGAGCCGCCTTGCCAAAACGAAGACCGCAGAAGTGGTTCTCTCCTAGGTGGACTCAACCACCACTTTTATCACAGACGGGAGCGGAGCAGCCAAGCTTCCCACACAGCTCCCGTCCCGGCTCCCGCTCCCGTCCCCGCTGGAACCCAGCTTCCCTCGGGAATGCGGCACGAGCACGCACGGGCATGCCAGAGCCAGCGGCACGCAAACAAAGCTCTCCTTGCAGGGTCCCACAAGGCGCTTGCCCAACGCAAAGCTCCCCTCTGCCGCCGCTGTTCGTGTTGCAGGCTGTAAGCGGGGTCAGCAGAAGTTGCTGAGATTGGGATTCGGGTTTGTGTTTGTTTGTTGGTTTTTTGTTTTGTTTTTTTTTTTTTTCCTTGTGGACAGCACTGAGTCACTGCAAGGAGGGTAGGGGATGGATTCCTGGCAGGGAGGGCTCTGAGGTGGTGGTATCCTACAGGCGGGTGCCTGGGGGCAGCTGGAGTAAGTCTCCAGTCTCTGATAATGAGACTTTCCCGCGGGAGCATCTCCACCACTGTCTGGGCGGCAGTGGAACAGTCGCTGCTGGATTTACCCAGGAAGGTCTGGAGCCACGGGGAGACTCCGTGGAGGAGCTACGATATGATTCCAAGTTGCCACCTTTGGGTATGTAAAGTGAGTAAACACAGATGCTGCAGAATAGGTAAACAGAGGTGCCCTGGCTGCACACTTGTTCACAAACACGCCAGCTTTGAGAAAACACCAAAATAAATCCAAGCACACCAAAGGTCATACGTGTAAAAAGGATTCCTGTTCTCAAAATCTGAAAATATCCCTCTCCTGAAGCTCAGCTCTGAGCACCATCACTTGGCAGGGAATGAGGCGTCTGAAATCCAAATGAGAAGTACGTTGTCATACATTGTTATTTCTTCAGTACTGTGGCCAAAACAATGAGGCACTTATGGTCTGTGACCTAATGGGCCTATTCCTCAACAGAACTAAATGTAAGGCTGGGCAGTTGCAACTGGTTGATCTATCATGTCTAATAAGTTAATTCAGCCACACAAATAAGCTGACTTAAAATATATTTGGGGTCTTTTTTAATGTTTGCAATAGGCTACAGGCCTGTTTGCAGCTGGGGAATATGGCACAGTGAATGAGAAGTGGCATATTAGGCTCAATTCCTTGAGCAAATGTGTGTGTAGGTGGATTGAAGACTTAGTTTTAAGGAGTACAAATGTAGAGCTTTAAGGGAGTTAGGGAGCTGAACAGAGGAAAAGAAAATGGAAATGTTAAAATGAGAGGGGAAAGGAGGAGAAAGGAAAAGGGGGAGGGGGGGGAATGAAATTTTGGAGCAGACATAAAAATAGAGATCACCAGGAAGAAAACAAAAACAAACTGAGACTGGGTTGTCCCTTTTCAGCTGGTGATTGAGAAATGAAAAAGCTTCACTGGAATCTAAACCGGTCACTTCAGTTCATCTCCCCTGGAGACCCTCGTAAAACCAGCACCATGTACCCACAGACACGGAAGGCGGTGAGTCCTGCCCCTGTGTCATCTGTTTGCTTTCCTTTGATGAAGGTCATGACTTTGACATTTTCCACCAGACTGGCCCGATTTGGGTGCCGGGCTGTTTGTTTGTTTACAGATGGGGAAATGTTTCCGACATCTGTCTGTGTTCTCCCAGCAGCACTACCTCATGTTTCCCACCCTTGCCCACGGACCGTTCTTGGAAGGTCAGTTCAGTTTGTGCTCGTTAGACACCCTTTAGCTGAACTCACTTAACACAACACCAAACTGAGAACTGTGTTAGCCTTTATGTAATGTTTTGCTAATTTTAACAAACAGGTTGAGCACCAGGAGCCAGCGGAGTTGCTGAAGAGCCTTGAAGAGATTACTTAGTCAGATATTTCTGGAAACGTCCAGATTTCTAGAAATACAGATGAAATCACACGGAGACCAGAGAGCAGCTGTGCAGAGAAGAGGCAACTCATTTTTCACCTCCATCACCAAGCCAAAATTAGTCCAACGCTGGTTGGAGAAGTGATGTGTTTGCTTGGCTTTACAGCAGCTTAAGCAGAGACCCGTGAAATGGGCACAAGCAGGGGCTGGATATTAACAGGTCCCTCGAGCCCTTGGAGCAGCTCCTGTCTCATCCCCCTGTGCATCCCACAGCAGGCTCAACCTGCATCTCACCTCCTTTGGGGTTACCAGGTGCCACTGCAGGAAACAAAATTAATTTGTACACAAAACCCACGAAGTCAGTGCCTCAAGTGGAAATCTTGCAAAAAAACAAGTTGTTCTCTGCGCAGCCAAGTGATCAAGCTTTCAAATTTTTGTCTGACCCCTATTCCCACCCCCTGAGGGGCTCCCAACTCCTTCCCACGTCCTCCTGGATGTCCCCTGGGCCGAGCCAGGGCTGGGGTCATCTGCCCAGTGGGCAGGACTGCAGCCAAGGACCACATGTCCTCTCCACCAGCATCCTGACACGTGTCTCTCCTCCCCCTCTTGCTGATTTTTATCAGATTGGCATGGATTACCTATGGGTTCCTTAGGGCCTTTCAAATTTGATTTTAATTAGACAGCAGGTTCTAAATTCTGACAAAATGTGTTTTAGCCTTTACTTTGCTTTAAAATTGACTTCTGTGTACGAACATTTGAAAATTGATGTGTGGGAACTTGTAGCCTACTACCCATACAATTTATCTATTAATGTCTATGCCTTTTCCTATATTTCAGTATTATCCTTGTGCAACTAATTGATCAAGGGTTTCACTGAACTATCTCTAAGAGCAGTTTACACATAAATACTCAACCAACCATTTACTAAATCTTTTACAGAAATGATTACCAAAAATTTCCTTTCAAAATTGTAATGTAGTGCAACGACACTGACATTTTTTTAGCAAAAAAAAAAAAATAGTATGCTGTAGAAATGGTCTTTGGCAGATTGGTTTCCTGACCTCAGAACTACTATGAAATATGTATTTTAAATACTGAGAAACTTGAGAGTAAATGTATTTACAGGAATGAAAGCCTGACCAGGATGATAAATGAATCAGGCTTAATCAGAAACAAACAGTGATCTATTCATAGCAGTTTCAAAAAGGCAAGGGTTTTGCAGATGTTGTTAGGTCAAGTTATATAAAAAGACAGTTTATAATGAGCAGAATGTGTGTGCTGAAGTCAAGGGAGATCTTCACAGACACATGTTTTTCCCATAGCTACGTGACTTTATTCCCCAGCGGCGTGGTTCCATTTTGATACATGTTCCTTTTCATCTCTGGCCATTGCACATCCCTGTGGTGGAGAGCACAGGGAGAACTTGGGAAACTGAAGTTTAGATTTAAATCCCTTAAGATATCCCAATCCATAGTAATGGGAGGGATGTCCAGCGGGGAGCAAAACGTGTCCCGGGAACCTGCACGGTGGCTGGCACAGTGGTGGTGGCTGCACTGTGCGGATTTTGGGCAAGGTCAAATATTATTCTGAGGTATCCATCAGTGCCTCCGGGGTCCTTGCTTGTGTGTGGGAAACGCTCTCTTGGAAGGCACCTCCAGCTCCCATGGGCAAGGCTTGTCCTGGCTGGAAATGAAATTTTGAGAGCCCTGTGTCTGGAGTCCAGCAGGACTGAGGAGCTCATCAAGAGCTGGAGCCCATTTTTCTCCCATCTCGAGTGGTGGGAGAGTCAGGCAAAGGGCTGCAACTCAGCCAGCAGCAGAGCTGGGGAAGAGCCAAGATGAGCTTCTTAAGGGCTCCTGAGTTGACACTGATTTTCCCTTGAAAACCCTGAGCATCTGCACTGAAGCCCAGAACACCAGAACCCGCTCACTGGCCTGGAGCCCAAAGCACACTCCATTAAACCACATTTCATTTCTCCTAAATAAATAATCAGCAGCCTTTATGGCATCATAGCATATCTGAGGTAGTCTCTCTGCTGCTATAAAAGTAGAAGAGGGGAAGGAGATGGACAGCCAACATTCCATGTGATGAAAGGCAGAATTAATCGTAACCCAGGTACAGGATGGCACTGCTGCAGCAGTTCTGGCCTAAGCCTGCCTATCCATATATCACCATGTTGCACAACATTTAGTAAAACACAGACATTTTGAAGTAGAGTCATCCTGGAAAAGAACTATTTATACCTAAGGAGTGGATCTGATGGCATTAAACAAGAGGCAGCTTTGATGCCTTGCTTTGATTTAGGCTGTATTTTGTCCCCTCTGGAGGCAGCAGGGTTGCTGTGTGGCTGCAGAAGAAGTCAGACCTGCAGGGTCCAGAGTCTGCCAAGAGCTGTGCACTGAAATTTGAAATGGAGAAGTGGGGTTGGAGGACGAGACATAGGCTGGAGGGTCAGAGAGGGCGTAAGTAGCGTGTAAACTCTTAAGGATTTACAAAAACAGTTGCACAGCTGATCTAGATTAAAGTCATTCATAGTTTATGTAAAGTTAGAGCCCACTTGGAAAATCTTATTCAAGCAAACAGAAGGCAGAAAACATGTGCGGATCTGCAGGAAAGCTGATAGGCAAACACCCCCAAACTTTCTCTTCCTATAATCTAGAGCCAGGTTTTGTCGTATAAGCCTGTGCCTTAATACACTGGAAATTGCCAATTTTCAGCAAGAACCTACGGGTCATGGAAACGAGCTGGTGATTGAATTTACCCTTCCAATGAGCGTGACAGGAGGAGAGGCTGCAATTGCTTAATTTCACTCTGTGACAAACATGATTAATGGGCTAAAACTGATCAGTCCCACTTCACCACTCCCACCAGGTGCTAAAATCACTTCTCCAAGGGAGGAAACACTAGGACTGACTGACTCAGGGAGGTGGAAGGAGATGAGCACGTGTGGCATGGCCTGGAATGGGTGGTAGCCGTGTTTCACCACCTACACCCAAACCCAAACCAGGATCTGTATTGGAGAAATCAATCTGTTTTATTGGTAATTTAAAACTCTCAGGTGACTTCTGGCTAAGCATAGCTGCAGTTTCTTTTGTTTCCCTGCCATGAAGCAGGCAGTTTTTATCTATACCTGAAACGTGAGATTTTCAGACAAGGGGAAAAGAAACGTGTTTGACTTCTGAGTAACTATGCAAAAGTCCTGAGACAGATACACAGACAGGAACCACAGACATTGCCTCTTAAACAACCTCTTGCGAGGGCTGTGCAAGCCATTCACAGGTCTTCACAGGAACTTGGTATTTTGCTGGGGAGCATAATCTTTTCTAATACTGTTAATTTTAATAAGCCCTTTCTTGTCTGGTGGTTAAACCACAGGTCTACAAGTCGTAACACAGGCGTATCGTTCCTGCCCTTCGTTAGCCTTCCGTCTCACCTCCAGCGAGACACTCGCACTGTTGCATTTTTCTGAACCTTCAGCTCTAAAGCTAAAAGGTGTTTGCCCATTTGCTTCGCTGAAATAACATTTGCAGAGCACTTCTCAGAGGAGAGACATTATTTATTAGTGTCACGTCTGATTTCGGTTACGCCCACGCGACCTGCTCGTTCATGTGGAACGGCGTCATTTCTCTGACTTCCTTTCTGTGCAAAGGCTCGGTGTTATCTGCGTTAGGAAGTGTGATTAAGGAAAGAACTATGCTTCTTTTTAAAGTTTTTTTTTTGTTTTTTTTTAGGTATATCAACTTAACACGTGCTTTTCCTTTCACAGAAGTCATTTTACTTTTTAGCTAAGCTGAAAATCCTGCTACAGTGAGTTACAGTTCTGAGATAACAATTAGCATTTTCCATGGTGACTCGAGTCCACGTGTCACCAATACGTTCTTTGAGGTGCTAAACGTCTGGTTTTGACACCAATATCAGTAAAAAATAAGGGAACTCAGATACTCCAGAGTTGAACCCGGGATGGAACGATTCCTGTGGAGGATGTACATGCTTGGGCATCCCTTGTAGAAACACTGGCATTGATGCACAAACCATCTTATTTACAGAATCTGTGCTAGTGAACTCTCCAGGTAACTGTGACCCTTGAAACACTCTGCAGCTTCTAGAAAGTACCAAGTGAGTTAATGGCCATATGTAGACATGAAGATCAATGGACAAAGGCTCAAGAAGTCTGGCAAAACCCCATGTCAGCAGTCTGTTGAATCAGCTCTTTAAACAAGCTGCTGGATGTTGATGTAGGGGGTTGAAGTCTTATGTGCTGATAGGTCGTTGTATTTGCCTACTGATGGTAAGGGCATTATATTTGTCATCAGCTGAACAGCAAGAATTGGAGACAGCACTTTTGTCACAGGCTCAATAGGTGTTGCAACAAGCCTGATGTGTTGCCTCTGTGTCTGTCACCACATTTGAGAATTCATGGACTAAGACTATCTTTTAATTTTTTTTTTCTTCTGTGTCCTATCAGAGTCCAAGCTCTTTTATGTGCAGTAAGCATTTAATCACCAGAAATACCACATGAACATTCAGCCATAGCAAGAATAACTGCGGTAGAGTTCATCCTTTCCCAAATGCCTGTTGCAAGAGGATTGTGTCACTCTGGGTTTTGTCTGAGCTGATCAGTACCCACCTCTGTGTCTAATTCTCTGAAGAGATAACTAATAAAATTCAGGGGAAAATCTGTAATTTGTATGAGAAACCCAGTGACCAAATATTGTTTGCATCAACTGGTAATTGCAATTCAGACTGGGAGACTGTAGCCCCTGGTTGTGCAGCTTTTTTAAGGAATAAAGAGAGATAAAGTTTTCTGAGGTGTTTTCATTAGGAGTGAAAATGCTGAATCTGAGATCAAGGTTTGCACAATGCATATGATTTCCCTCCCATTTTTGCTGTTAGTTCAAATCAATGGGATGCTGTAGAGTTTTGACCCAGGGTCATGGGGTTCTGAGGGATTGCTTGATGCAGGCTAAAGAAGAATATGTTTCTGTGAAAAGTAAAGAGATTCTGTGGTAGGGACAGCCATCCCTACCAGCAGTGGTGGAAAACAGGCTGGAGAGGACCAGGCAAACACTTTCTCTGATGCCCCAAATGAGAGATGCACGCTCCAAAGTTGGACTTCTCACCAGTGGTTCCAGTGCTCGTACCCCCTCCCCAGGCCTGGCCCTGCAAATAGAAATTACTAAATGTTTGCATAAGAAGGAAGATCATATTTGATTCAAAATCTCCTCCACGCTGCCTTGGTGTTCGGTTCTGAAGGCACCTTCTGAACTGCTCCTGGGCCAGTCCAGCCCTGGGAGCACATTTGCCTCCGTGAGTCGAGGCTGAGCCTGGTGAAGTACCTGCAGCTCTGGAAAGCCCCAGGCAGCAGCAGGCAGACAGCACAACCTGTGTGCTGCAAAAAAACCCCTATTCACCACCATCACCGATATTATTAATCGGCCCACGGTTTGCTCAGACAGGAAATTGTTACTGACCACTTTAATTTTACTAAACAAATGAAACCACCCCATTACTCATTCAAATCTAATAAACCGCAGAACGCAGAGGAGGAAGTGAGCACTTTAAAATGGCTTGGAGAAAAGTTCTCACTTTGTTTTGCCATTTAATTAAAGCCAGGCTCTTTACAGGAAAGGGCATAATTAAATGGCAGCGTGTGTACTGTGATAATCTTCTCCATTGGCATCTCAACATGCAACTTCCTACCGAAGGCAGACAGACTTTTTGTGCTGCTGTTTACATTCCCAGAATCTTACCTGCTCCTCAGGAAGAAAATACATTGAGTACCAGGACAGCTCTGCTCTGCCATGCCCCATTGGATGATACAGAGCTTCATTAGAAAGGTGCCAATGAAATAAATTTCCTGACTCTTAATGTCTGCAAACCTTCAGGAAGCGACTTCCTGAAGATGGACCCTGCAGATCACCTGACAACCATCGGTTTTATCAGTGCCTTGGCGTTTCCTGGTCATCAAGTCTTTAAAGTATCAACAGAATATCATTCCAGTTTTAATATTTGCAGTCCTAGCACTGGTTCAATATGTGATGTGATTTGTATGCGTATGTAAATATTGTCTTTGCAGTCAGAAGGCAGACAAAGCATGAATGTACTTGTACCACAGAGAGGGATTGCTGTAATTGTTTGCCTTTCTTCTCAACATCAAATTACTGCTTTAAATGAAGGGAATTTCACAAACAGGCAGAAATGCCATTTTTGCTATGGGAATTCTACTTAACTCCAGCTTAAAGCTGCATGATGAAGCTTCACCTGAAAGGAGAGTTCATAAATGGGAATTATCCCTTTGTGGTGTTTTGGCTCCTAAAAGATGATTAAAGAAGAAAAACACAGATAATCTCAATAAAGGGCAAATATCACAAAGAAATGTAACACCCAACATGTTCTGGTAGCACTGCAAAGGCCATGAAGGCATTTTCAAGTATTTACAAGTTTGTTCCTGTCTGTACAACACGTGCTTTCGGGACCTTCACACTCAGGGGATGGACAGTGTTTGCTGGAAGATCCTTGCCAGTTTGGAGCTGGTGTCTCACCTGGTTTGCCCTAAACAATCCTTAATCCAACGCACACAGGCGTAAAGTCAGCAGGAAGATGCATTCAAGAAGCATGCATAACAAATAAAATCTCCTTTTACTCACCATCAGGACGCACTGGTGTGTGATAAATCAATTTTGTTACTGTGCATCAGTCCCATGCATGGACCACGTTATCCACGTGGCCCTGGCTTGGAGCTGGCCCCTCTTCCCTTCCCCACCACAGCTGTGCTGCAGAATGGGATGCAATCTGCTCTGCTCCCCGTTCTTCAAAATATTCTCCCTACCAACAACTCTCATTAGTCTTACTTAATTTGTTTTGCTATCTGGAAGGAATTACAGATTTGCCATCCTAGAAAACAGCTGACATTTTTACAGGAAAAGAAGTACGTGATTCATAATTTTCCAGAAATCTGCACATTAGACACGTAGCCTATCAGCACCCTTCTGAGAAACACTCTAAATCCTGAAACTTGTACTGTATTGTTTGCTTCTCTGCTTCTCTGTACCTGTTCAAACACCACACCAGCATTCACAGCCAGCAAGGAAAAATATTTGTGGCATCTCATGCCGCCATTCTTCGGGTGAAAGCGGTTGCACCTTGTGAAGAAAGTGATTTAAAACGGTGCCATTTTGTAATGGCATTTTCCAGTGGCAGAGAGGACTATGGAAAATTCAGGGAGATGGAGTACTGGGAGCTGTAGGACAGACCTTTTTTTCTAAGCCAGAACATGCAAAAGAAATTCATCATTTAATTCAGTGTTTAATTTCAGTAATCACTTTCTGCTTGTTCTGTTGGGTTTTTTTTCCTTTCCCTTTTCAAAAGCAGCATCCTCAGCTTGTGTCATCAGGAGCCACGGGGTGAAATTCTGTGATGAAAGCAGACTGTCACAACAAGGGTCCTGAGGAAGGTTGGCAAGAAATGCAATGCAAAGGTGTTGTGGTCATGGTGGTGTTCAGCCCCATCTTTCTTCTTGTCATTTTGAGAGGAGAACTTGCACACGTTGTACAGAGTGGAAGAAACTCCTCGATGCTGGAAAAAATATTAATAATTAAATTCAATGTCAGTGAACACTCAGAAGGAATAGCTGGATGTTTTGAATAATGTACTCCTCAGAAACCTTCAGAATGTCAAATAATTATTTATGAAGTGCATGTAAGGACAACAGTGGTCTATCCACTGGGCTGAAAATGTCTTTCTGGTCTCTATTTTTTAGCATCATTCACGGGTACCTTACATCCCGGGGCACACCACCAAAATGATCCTGTATGTGTCACGGGGAAGTAAAAGCTTTGCAGTTCAGAGGTTGTTTTTTACACCCTTCTTCTGGCTCCAACCTGACACTTTTAAAGGATGCAATACCCCCCCTGCAGGGCTGCATCCAGCTCTGGGGTCTCCAGCACAGGAAGGACACGGACCTGCTGGAGTGAGTCCAGAGGAGGCCACAGGGATGATCAGAGAGGTGGAGCAGCTCTGAGAGAGTGGGGCTGCTCAGTCTGGAGAGGAGCAGGCTCTGAGGAGACTTTAGAGCCTCTTCCAGTGCCTAAAGGGGCTCCAAGAGAGCTGGAGAGGGACTTTGGGCAAGGTAATGGAGTGACAGGGCAAGGGGGAATGGATTCAAGCTAACACAGAGCAGGGTTAGATGGAATATTAGGAAGAATATTTTCCCCCGGAGGGTGGGGAGGCCCTGGCACAGGTTGCCCAAGGAAGCTGTGGCTGTCCCATCCCTGGAAGTGTCCAGGCCAGGTTGAACAGAGAGCTTGGAGCAACCTGGGATAGTGGAAGGTGTCCCTGCCCACAGCAGGAGGTGGAAAAGATGATCTTTAAGGTCTCTTCCAACCCAAACCAATCTATGATTCTGTGAGTTTGAAAAGCACTAATCTGAGTTTCAAGGGATAACCTCCAACATTTTCTCTTCCTGTTCTGGAAAGGATTCCTCCAGCTTACTGCAGGATGATCCCACCAGCCAAGGCACTGGAAGAAGTCAGCCTTCCTCCAGCCCTCCAGCTGCAGGAGCACTTCAACATCCACATGCCCAGCTTGATGCCACCCTAACCCCCGTGTCCCTCCCCACAGCATTATTAAGACAGTGGCATTTCCTGCTCTGGAGCTGTACATTCCTACGGCTTCCTCTGGAACAATAACTCTGGCGTGAGTAAACAGCAGCCTTCAAAGGGAGATTCCTCTCCGGAGCCGTTTCACTTGGCTTTGCCGCAGCTCTGGAAGTCCCCAGCACTCCGTGCCACCAAGGCAGTTTCTCAGCAGGTTTTCCCTGCAGATCCCACCCAGCCAAGCCTCCAGCACAGTGGGACAGGGACAGCCCTAAATGGGGCTGGTTTCCCCTCCGTGCACACATTTCTGCCACCCCCTGGGCTGCAGGAGGCTTTAGGGGCACCAATTCCCCGTGGGAGCTCCCCAGCAGCAGCTTGCCAACAAAAACACCTCTTCATGCAAGTGCTGAGGTTCCTCTTTCTCCCCCAGCACCTTCCCAGCAGTTAAAAGAAGTGGTGCTATAGGTTTGTTAAAGAAAAAAAAAAAACACACCCAAAACACGAAGCCCTGACTTTCAGAGCATTTTCAGATTCCTTTCCAGTCTATCTCATCCTTCATGTTTGCTTAAACAACTGTTTAAACAGTTTGTGTTTGCTTAAGCAACCAGATTTATATCCCAAGTTAGTAAATAAACCTGTAACTGTATGCTTTCCTGCAGATACCTCTACCTGATCATCGCATAACACAGCAAGGAGGAGAAAATTACATGTGTACAGAGAAAATTGGTGTCTTTAACGAAAAAGGTCAGAAATCATAGCTCTGGTTTGACATATGCAGGCAGACACACAGCCAGTTGCAGCTGCTTAGCTCCAGGATTTAGGTTTAGAAGTGTCTCTCTAAGCAAAAAGTTGTCCAAGCAAAAATGTTAGGGTGGATGATAAAATATTAATCCAGAAAGTCTGCGGGTTGGATTTCACTGAGCTTTGGCTGGGGTTGCTGGATTGAGGAGCTCTGTCTCCCCTGGCTTAGACATTACATAGCAAAGCTTGTAATTTTTCATCTGCTCTGGAATGTAATTTTGCAACCAATACCAATTCTAACTACTAGGTGCAAAGGAATTTTTTTTTTTTTAAATAAACTTTTATTCTGTCCACCTGTGTTCAGAGTAAGTCAGAGTGTGGAAGGAAGGTGCCACCTCTGCCCAGGAAAGAGGTACTGAGAGGAGCTGGGCTGCTCCCAGACCTGGCACTGGCACCTTCAAAGCTTTCCATCTGAAAATAGGAGCCAGTAAGGTTTAAATCACAAACACACAATAAAACCTACTTGAAAAAATGAGTCCACATAAACGAAGGGATTGAAAAACAGCGATGTATCTCTGTCCTATTTCCCTTTCCAGGAAGGAACATCTCTTGGGTAATCTAAAAACAAAGCAAAGTAGCAGAAAACTTTACTTAACCTCAAGCTGATTTCCTACCCAGCCTAAATTTAGCTGGTTGGATTTTCTTTGGTGGATGTGACTCCCAACACGCTGGATTCAGAGGGATGTTTGCCATTCGCCTAAAGCAACTGCTGTAGTGCCCTGGTTAAAACTGGCTGATTTAATTCCACATCATAGCATTAATTTTTAACATGAAATGTCACTTTCTGTTTGGGGGCGGCGGTGCAGGAGTCTGGTAGAGCTGATGGCTGAGTTTTGCTCCCTGGAAAAGCCCAACCACCCACACAGCAAACAGCTGGGAACTGGCTCGCAGTGACTTCTGCCTCTCCAAGAGCAGGCAAGGCAGAGCACAAGAGGATAAAAACATTATCATAAAAGCTCCTCCACGAGTATTTTGAAGCAGACAGTCATTAATTGAAGGAAGATCAAGTCCGGGACCAGCCCAAAACACAGATTATTTTTCCATGAGTCAAGAGTTAAACTGAAAACAAAAAAATTAGCCTACAAATACCAAGGCCATGCCGGTGCACCAAGCATTTCCCAGCACAGGTTGCTGCTGCCAGCCTCCTGTTACAGAAGAAAAAAAGTTCTGACAAACTGTTTGGAAAGTTTTTAAGACTTTATTCATTCCATCTGTCTCTGCCTTTCCAAAACCTTCAATTTTGGGGCCTGAAATTATTTGTACTGCTGTCAGCTCAAGGTGTAGAAATTACAGAAGGCACATAAAAGAATAATGTTTAGAAACTCTCTAAAACTGAGAGCAAGTATTTCTGCTGGGTGCAAGGGTCTGGGAGAGCTGCAGACCAGAACAAAGTGCTTCTCATACCCAACTGAGAACTGCATCATCTTTGTGGTGAGAGCCCTTCCAGGGTAAGGAGATACCAGGTTGCCAAACTGTCACTAAGTAGTGTTTGCTGCCCACCTCAATCCAGAGACACTGAAGGAAGGAGAGGAAGGGAAGGAATAATTTTTAAGCAAGTGAATTAAAAAAAAATAAAAAAAAATCACTACCTGTACAAGTAAAAATTAACATCTTTATTAAGGTACTGCTTGAAGTTAATGTTTGAGCAAACACTGTCTTTGATCCCCTCGAAGTAAAATGATTGAAAGGGAATGACAAATGCACCAACAGACTGGCTAGAAAAGGTAATTTCAGGATATATTCCTGCACCACACATCCCCCAAGACCCACTGGACCCCCTGTCCCAGCCCCCTGCCCGTCCTCAGCCCTGTGCATGCAGAGCTCCTGCGGTTCCTTGGCTCTCCAGCCTGGCATCCAAGGTCCCTGTTTTCTTACAGGCCGGAATTTGAAATGACACAAAAAAAACTTTGTGGGTTTACAAATGCAGTGGCAGAGGCTGCAGCCTTCTTTTCCTGTTGTGCTGGGAGAGAGAAGCAGCACCTGGCACAGCACTGGCACCGTGGGATGGGGCACCTTGCTCTTGACAGATCCATCTTTTTTTCCTTGTTTTGTTTTTTTTTTTTTTTTTTTTTTTATTGGGCTTTTTTTGTTTGTTTGATTGTGTTTTGGTTTGTTTTTTTTTTTTCTTGCTTGTGGGCAGAGAAAAATTTTAAAATCAAACTGCATAGGCCACCCTTGCTAAATTGGATCCTTATTTTGAGATTCTGCTATTCACACTAAGGAACTGTGGCAGCCCGGGGTGTAAATGAAAAGAAAGCTGTCCTGCATGTAATTTAGCCTTCTGTAATCATTAACACTCTTTCCTAAGTCCATACTTGATTCACTTTGACTTTTTCTGTTGGATTTACAAACCCATAGAACCTCTGTGGAAGGAATGAGACTGTTCCAGATGCAAACCAAGACTGAAGATGATTTAAGAACGTTTTCACTCTTACAGCAGCAGCTTATCTTTCTATCTCTGGCCTTAACAAATAAGCACAATTACAGGCAGGGCAGGAAGAAGCAGTAGTAGTAGGAAAAAAAAGGGTAAACTTTTAGGAGGGGAAAAAAGCAAAAAACTGTTTTTCTTTTGTAGTTATGTTTTTCATCTGGTGGCAACTCTGGCAGAGATCTGTGAGAGCTGATTCAGGACTGGCTTGCAGAGTTAAGTGCAGGTGGTGTCAATGACTTTAAAAAAAAAAAAGAAACCATGAATAATACATAACCAAGCTTTTGCTGAGTAATTATTATTGAGAAACACACAATTCAAGATAAAGTAGTCTGTCAGCTGGCAGAACGTGGCAGAGATCACCATAACACTAAAGTTATCCATCCGTGGGGTGTCGTTGGCACTCAGCAGAAAAGGAAATGTGTTTTCCCTGCTATTTCCCCAAATAGTTGTGAGTGGAGCAAATCACCATCTGAAGAAGGCAGGAGAAAAAAGATCTCTGTTTCTGATGCAACTTCCCATATGTTTTCAATCAGAATTTTCCATACAGTGCCTTTTGCTGATGCAGTGATGTAAATGCTCTGAGAGCGAAGGGTATACCTATATATATAAATACACAAATAAATATATATACAAATATATTTTTTTATCTATTACATGTATATATTTATGGGTCAGCTGAACACTGCCACTGCCACAACTTCTGGATGAAATGAAAGAGAAAAATTAATTGTTTGTTTCTCCAAGTAGCTGTGCATTTTGGGCCCTGGAAACACAGGTACTGTTCTGCAAAGGGGACATTACAAATGAGAAATGAGAAATGAGCTCTAACTCCATCGAATTTCCTCCCCCACGTTGTGAAAGGTCACAGTTGGTTGGGCCCCATTGTAGCTCCCCTCTGAAAGTGGTAAAGGAATTCGGTTGTTTTTCCCACCAAAAATAAAAAAAGAAAGAAAGAAAAAAGAACAATTGTGCACCATTTCCATTTTCTGAAGAGGAAATGGGGATTTGTCTCAGCCATCCCATTGCCTGGGAATTCAGCAGCCTTTGGTGTTAAAGATGTTAAACAGCAAGTTCATCTTAACTCTTGAAGAAAACATGTTGTTTGAATTGCTTTTTTTCCAGGGTAAATAAGCATGAATGTCTCACAGCACCTTTTCAGTTTGAGATGAACCCTGTCTCTGGCTTGGCTGTTTTATTGAATCCCACCTCAGGTCTCACACAAATAAGATAACCTGCCACACCTGAGAGACGCAGCCACGCAGGAAAGTCCCAGCTCAAGAAAAACAAAGGAAGAAAGGCACTGAAAAGCTCTGAAATTCAGTCTCCTGAGCAGACACGGTGTCTTGGAATCCATTTTGAGTTATCCTTTGAGTTAATCCATTCCCCACACAGTGACCAGTTGTTAATGGTCTGCTTTCTGGAGACCTCTGACTCAGAGCTGCAGATCTGTCAATAACTTATTGTAACTGGGGTCTGCTAACGTTGCACATCAGATAACTGAAAATGCTGCCTATCTCTAAACCCTCTGAAAGGACCCCAAGCCAAGGCAGCAGCTGAGCCTCGATGGATGAACACTGAACTTCTGATGTTCGTTTCCCTCTGTCTTTCTTCCCCAAGGGGGTAATTCAGAGGAGCTGAATCTTCACACCTCGAATTGGTGTGAGAGTAAATTATTAATTAATTACGTTCACTGGTAAAGATTGAGATAACAACCATCATAAAGCTGACAGTGGCATTTATTCTAATGATTTCAAGTCAGTGTTTCAACAACAGATTGCAAGATGCAGTAGCCAACAAGGAGACAGAACATGCAGACACCTCATTTTTGAATGCTTTTCCACTCTGCATCAGGGATGTGATGACAGAAACGGTTCTTATAACTATTTATTTAAGGCTTTATTATAATGCTTGTGCCAGAGAGCCCTGGATTAAGATGAACTGGAAGTTTTAATCATGTCATTTCATTGTTTTTGTGGGCCTGACTTTGCATTCACTCGTAGGCTGCTGTTGGCTTTGCAAAGAAAACGGTGTGAAAAGTCTGTATTTTTCACTGCATTAACAATGAACAAAACCCCAGCTCAGAGGAGCAGTACATATACTTTTCTACACATTGTTCATGTTCTGCAAGGGAAGAGGAATGGGGTTGGGCTCCTCCAGAAATGAGACAAAAATGCCACTGAGATCTCATTTCCTGTGCAGGGGCTTGTGAGAGCTCCAGTAGCTGCAGTCGGGAGGTGGGTTAGAGCTGTGCCATGGCTTGTGAGACCTGCTCCATCCTCCTGAAATCACTCATTCCAGATGAAAGAGACCGAGAATGGGTCTGCTTTTAATTAGCTCAGGAGCCTTAACAGCTCAAGAAGACTGAGCCGAGGACAGTCCTTTGAATGGGGACCAGAGATCCCCTCCCCTCTAGCCTGATGAAGAGCGGGAGCGCCTGTCAGAGGTGCAGGAGGGCATGTTCTGGGTTGAAAAGAGTAAATATGAGAAAGATGGATCCGTAGAGCAGCTGTGACACAGAATTTCATGCTAAAGAGACAGAATGAATTTGTGTTTGGACACGAGACCTGGAGGGAAATTTTGCAGTATGGTTTGGAGACAGTGGTTTAGAACAAAAAAAAAGGGGTTTTTCTCAGGACATCTCTGCATCCAGAACAGCCTCAGCCTGTCTGGTCATTAAGAGATCGTCCTTGATGTGTCCAGTGATGGTCAACAGCTCCCTGGTCTCCTTGCCACGAGCAGCACAGCACGTGCCCAGCTGGACATCAAACCCTTCTGAAGTAACTGTTTAAAGCAGTCACAGCCAAGCAGAAACTGGAAAATGTCAGAGCTGTTTGGGTGCTGGTTGTACACACTGCCATTCACGCTCGTCAATCAGGCTCCAAAAACAGTGGGATGGCTTAAAATGCTTAAAATCATAGTTCAGGGGCTCTGCTTGTTTAACACTGACCTTCTGCCGTGGGAGATATTTTAGGGTGGTACATGCTGGTCTAGCCGCTTCCAGGGTGTGGGGCTTTAAAACCCACTCTTCCTCCCGACTAAAAATCGTGGATTTGTGAAAAATTTGCAATTTGGCAACACTGGGCATATATTTTTACGGGACAAGAGGTCACTGGTAGCTTCTTCTTTCCTCTGTGTGCTTGCATGGAGAATAAAGAGGCGGTTTCATTGCCACACAATCATCACTATGTGGATGGAAGAATATTAGTGAAATAGGAAACACCAGCTGCACTGGAAAAAACCATCTTCATTTCCAGAGGCTGGAAACATGGATCATGTTCATTTCAACCCAAAGAAATCATTCTGAACAATATTTAATTTGTATATAGTTTCTGAATATGATGTGACCTTTTCTGGGAAATTGATTTCCTCATCTCATCTCCCTCCTTTCCCCCTCCAACCTGAAGTGATGGACACCATGAAAGAGACTTCTTGATCCCAGATGTGTCCCATTTCCTGCAGTCAAAATTAAAATCATTGCCTTTTTCTTAAATATCTGCCCAGGATAGAGATGCATCTACTTAAGAACTTTCTGCAACCGATTCAGCTCGAAACAAATAAATCAGGAGGATTTAATGAGCCAGCCAGCATTTTCTAATTTGTTTCTACTGGCAAAAGCGCTGCTGTGAGTTACATCCAAACAAATTTAGTGGCAGCATCTGCTCTGTAATGACCTAAATGTCTAAAGCTAACTTTAGAAAGTGACTTTCAGAGGGTTCAAGCGAGGCTTTCAGAGCTTTATTTTCACCCCTTTCAGTGAGGAGCTGATTCATGGCGTTTCTGTAGCCACTGATTTTCGGATCCACTGTGGGGTCCTAAGCCCAGCAGAGCTGTGACCCGTATGTGGAATTCTGTTTGATTCCAAATGTGGAGTTCTGAGCTTAGATGTGCTTTAGGTTTTTTTTTTTTGGTCCAATTTGCTTTATAATTTGGAATTCTGTTTTATTCCAAACTTGGCTTGCTGACTTTGGATGGGCTTTAGTGCCCAGGACCGCTCTGTTCATATTTATCTGTATGATTTTTTAAAGAGGTGTTGAAAAAAATGTCTTATTATGTTGTATCATACACACATAAAAGAATATAAATGCATGAACAGTACCATGTTTCTGAACTGTATGAGAAAACATACTTTTTAGGGGTATTTTAAGTAGTTGAGATGCCATTCTGGAATAAAATTAATCACATTAATAATCCTGATAAGATGCAAAATCAATGTCAGAAGATACAAAAGATTATTTCTATATATATAAAGAAACATGTTATAAAGCAGCAGGTTAATGTCTTGTGTCCCATGTAGCTCTGACCTCGTGTTTTAGGTATTTTATCCCATGATTTTCTTTTCTTTCAAAGCTAGTGGTAAAAACACATCTCAGGTCAAAATAGTAAATAATGAATCACCCACAAATTCAGCTCATTTCCTATCTCTCACTGCAAAAATGTTGATTCCAGGCATGGGAGCAGAACTTCGAGCCAAACAGCAATTTCTTTACGGTGTGGATGACTCACAGGAAAGAATGCCTCATGGGGATAGCAGGAGAAAAAAAAAAAAACTAAAGAAGGGAAAAAAAATAAGTAAACTTGCTTTAAAGAAACAGGCAAGTAAAGGGCAAAAGGTCAGAAAAAGCCCTCAGCTGTTTTTGCTTTGCTCCTTTGGTCTCCTCAGTGTCCTCCAGCTCCTCTGCCCTCTTCCCAAGGAGCTCCAGGGCCGGGTGGGTGTCAGGGGGGCAGCCCCTGGAAAGGAAAGGTGTGTGTGCCACCCTGGGACAGCACAAGGGCCAGCCTGAGCCCACCCACTGCTTGAAGGACTCGACATAAGAACTAGGAATTAATTCCAGACCATCTTACGAGACGCTGGGAACAGACAGGGTCTTCTTCCCGGCGCTGTTCCTGGTGTGGAGGCCTGGGAGCTGCTCCGTGGCGGTGATCCCTGGTGGAAGGAACGATACAGAGCCAGCAGACACCTCTGTTTCGGGGAGGTTTTAATGCCCAGTGCCTTTTTAGTGACTCTCCTCAAGTGTGTCTTTTGCATTAGCCTTTCCTTATTCACAAAGCGGTTTAACCTCCTCCATAAGTTGCTTTGTGATGTCTTGATGGGCCTTTAATTATTACAAATATTACTTGCCCTCTTCTGGGAAGTGTCTCCTCCCTCAGGCAGATTTATCCAGTGGGGTGAATCGATATTCATCAGGCGTATTTCATGAAGGCTGATTGTGAAACGAAACAGAATTTCAACTCAGCTTTCAGCAGCAATGTCTCATCTGATTGACATTTCTTTTTTTTTTTTTTTTCTTCCCACAGTGCTAATGGATGATTAATTTCAACAAGAGCTGCTATCTACATTTGCTTAATTAATTATGCGTAATTAAAACATCTTGCCGCCCGTCCCAGACTCCATATCACGTGGCCAGGGACACAGAATGAGTCAATGATGCAACATTAAAATGTAAGGTGGCTCATTCCTCTGGGGTAACTGAGATTTTTTTTTAATGTCACATATTTAAAGCCAAGTTCAGGACCAATTAATTTCAGTGTGTGAAGACTAAGACAACTATCTGTGTTATCTCAGTACAGACCATTACTCTCTCCCATGCATTTTAGGAGCTTTCAAAAAAAAAAAAAGAAAAAAAGTGATTCAGGTTCCAGCAAGATATAATTTGGGGCCTGAGGGTAATTTTCTGTTCAGCACCTTTTCTTTCAAGGATGCTACAGCAAACAGACTATAAATTCATGTGCTGTGATTGCTATAAGAAATAAACCATATTTCTCTGGTTCTCTGTGAATGCTTTAAAGGTGAAATAGAAATGTGCCCTTCGGAACAAATTAGGAGTTAATTTTTGACGTGTAGGAAAATAAATTATAAAATTAAAGCTTCTATTTCATAAAACAAGCTTGAATTGGAATTGAATTAATTTCTTTCCACTCAAATTCACTTCCTTACCTGGTAAAATACAGTAGAACAGTTCCATGAGCTGGAATTGTCCGGAGGGTTGGATTTACCCTTGGAAGATCCACTGGGGAGTTGTTTCCAGAAAGCAAAATTCACGGAGTGTAAATAATGTGCAGGAAGAAAAGGTTTGGTAATAACAGATCGGCATAAATTATTTATTCCATATTACCATGCCAGGAAGAGCTCGGCCCTGAGCCGCCGTTTCCAACCACAATCCATTGGGAAGCACTGGGAGGGCAGTCACAGTCTGAGCTTCTGCAAATATTTGGGACACCAAAGGTCTGTATATCCGGAGTGACTTTTGCCGTGGCAGGTGTGATACAGACCAAAGGGCTGCTCTCCCACCACGTGCTGCTGGTGCAGGCTCAGGGTAAGGGCTAAGCCCTCTGAACTACACTTGGTGTCAGACACGAAGCTCTCCAGCCCTGAACAGCTAAACGCAGACCACAGGTGGGAGCCAAGTGCTTTTCCTGGCTTTGGGTTGTCCTGTATTTGCTTGGCTTCAGGAGTGGTCATGCCATGGAAAGTGCAGGATAACAAACCTTTAATTTCGGACTTCTACTACCCCTTGGTGCCCATGGCAGCACTGGCCACCCATTGAGCCCTTTCCTGCATTAGAGCTTATGGAGGGCTAAAATGCTTGAGTCTTGAGTCCAGAAGCTTATTTATCAAATATCAAAATGATAAGTGCAATAGATTCGTACTGGCCTTCCTCACTTATTAAATCGTGTTTTCTTTAACATATGAAATAATGTCTGTTGTCCACCTGATTAACAGGGAGAAGTGGCAGATGATTTACTCATTAGAAGGCAAAGGAAAACAGCTGGAGTAGTGAGACCTGCACTGTGACTTGCAACGGGGTGTGAGGATCAGCCAGGGAGCAGCAACAGCTGGAGGATGAGTGCAGGCCATGATGGCATTTTGGCATCAGAGGGATACAAGGAATTGCAGAAGAGAGGTTCTGGAACAAGCCCAGGCTGCAGGAGACGAAATGCTGGGAGCCCTGTGCTCCATATCCATCACTAACTCCAGCCACAGAGCCCAAAGAACCCACCCGAGCTTGCGCTGAGATTGTCCGAGCAAGCGATTCCCAGACAAGGCTGGTGACAGGGAACCAAACCCTGCCAGAGACAACGTGAGTGTCCAGGAGAGCGCTCAGAAGGTGAGCCCGTGTGTGGAGGGACCCAGGGGCCGCGGGTGTTTGCGATGACAGCCGGTGTAAGGGAAAAGGCACCGGTTTTCCAGTGGAAAAGGCGACGTCAGGGGGGGTTGCGTCAGAAGTTGGAAAAGGACGCTTTGTAGTGGAGGAGCCCGGCAGGAAGGGCCGTGTGTTTCTGTGTGTGCTCAGTGCTTGACGTGGAAATTGGAAAATTTGGTTTGGGAAGGACAAGACAACTCGTAGAGCTGGTAACTAGCGCCTCAAAAGCTTGAAAGAAAGGGTAACTCCTGCGAAGGGAGCTAAAAGTTACAGGTGATGACACAGATGTTGTGTCCTGCGGAATTAAACATCTGTTTGCCCGTGATTACAGTAACCCACACTTGGTGCCCCCAGTGGGGCATGGGATGGTGGGAGACCCCCACCCCTAATTACAGCAGAGAGACACAGTAAATGAGAGATGGGGATGAGTGAAGGAGCCAACTTGGGTTTTGGCATCAGCCTTCACAGGGGCACCACCCAGAGCTCAGTGAGGATGTTTTAGGACAGCTGTGTTAAAGTTTTACAGCCTACTCTTTCATTTCAAGTTAATTAACAGTAATGAGGCTATTACCTGGATTAGGGGGTGGCTCTTGTTTACCAGAGCATCAACTATGTTTACCTGTCAGGACTATTCCCATTTTACTGACTTTCAGATCCTCATGAGATATTAAAACCAGGAACCTGGAAGGGAAAAGCCCTTCATCACATTTATCCTAAGTCAGTGTTTGTGCTGACTAGGTTATGGCTCTAATAATGCTATAATTGTTGCAAACTTTCATTAAATTTGAGTTTCTTTCTTATTAAAATATAATTAACGGGATGAGATTGGACAGAAACTACATTTAAAATCAAAAAAACTGCACTGCAGCTGAAGTTGGAAGAGCTTAGAAACAAAAGCAGGGAGGTGAGACTGTCAATATTTTGAACCTTCTCACAAAGCCCCAGACTGTTTCATTTTAAAAGGGCAGCAACAACAAACCTTCCAGAGGATTTGCTTTCATGTTTTCATGCCCATCGTCATTTCTCTGCTGTTTGTTTGTTTTAAAATGCTCCGCTCCACTGGTGGCCATGGTATGCTGTGTTACAACACAGTGTTTCCAGACATGGAAGAATGTTTATATATCTGCGAGGAAACATTTAGCTATCTTTTAAAAATAAGCTATTTATGTATCTGGGTGTAAAAGACTGATGTTCAGTTCAGAGCCTGCTCCCATCAGCCCTCCCTCTGCTCTGGGTCACTATGGTCATGTTGACAGGGTAGACCTGGAACTCTTTTTTTATGGATGCCCCTGTAGCTGGAAGACATGAGCATGAACTTCAGAGCCTTCCTAACGAGTAAATATTTAATGATGCCAATATCCCATAGAATAGTTGCAGGAGCTGGAAGTAAATCTGGGTAGAGTAGCTGAACAGAAAGAGGTGGGTTTTTTTTTAAGTAAGATACAAAAATCAATGCAGTGTAAGAGCTCTTTGAGCACACTCCACTCCGCCCATCTTACATATTGATTTATTTGTTTTTGGCCATTCAACAGAATGTTTGCCTGACTCTACTCGGTTGCACTGGCATAAAAGATAAAATCATTCTGTGCAAGTGAAAAACCAGAGCATAACTAGTCCAGACACCTGTCTGATGTCTCTGCAGAAAGCAGAAAATCCAAAAAGGAGCAGGACAGAGTTCACAAGCCTGTACTCACCCCACGGGAAAAGCTGGAGCGTGGCCACAGAACATTCCTGAGCTTCCCGACTGCATTCCCAGAGAAACGATGTCCTGTCTGTCCTAGGGGCAGGGAGCTGCAGTGGGAACTTTGTCTAACATGCCTAGCAGATCTAGTGTTTGTACACAGGGAGATCTGGCAAGGGAGCAGCTTTTTAAGTGTGCAGATAATGATAGGACAAGGGGGAAGAGCTATAAACTAAATGAGGGGAGATTTAGATTAGATGTGAGGAGGAAATTCCTCCCTGTGAGGGTGAGGAGGCCCTGGCACAGGTTGCCCAGAGAAGCTGTGGCTGCCCCTGGATCCTTGGAAGTGTCCAAGGCCAGGCTGGATGGGGCTTGGAGCAACCTGGGATAGTGGAAGGTGTCCCTGCCCATGGCTGAGTATGGAATGAAATGACCTTTAAGGTCCCTTTCAAACCAGGCCATTCTGTGTAATAAAAACAATTCTGCAGACACACGGTTTGGTAAACAGGTCTTTTGATTCACCTTTTGCAAGAGTGCTTGTAATGTCACCCAAGAACAGAAAGAAATCAATTTATGACATTACTATAATTATTACCGTCATTATCATCCTCCTAAAAAGCGTGAACACCTACAAATGTATTTTGGGATTATTTTTTTTTTGTGTAGAAATGGAACTCACACGGGGGACTATCTTCTGAATTCAGCCCGGGTTTGAACTGGAGATTAAGTCCCGTCCTTTCTGGCACATCAGGGCTGGGCTGTGCCTGGCGATGGCCGTGGATGGGGGAGAGGTGTGTTCAGCCCGCGTTCGGGGCAGGGCACGGTGGATTTAGTTAGAGCACGGTAAAACAACGCCACACCTAAAGAAGGGGGACCTCTCCATCCTGGGGATGGAGAACGCAAGTCACTGAGTATTGCGGGGGGTTTCCTTGCTCGGGTCTGGCCGGGGAGCCGAGGAACGTGGCTCAGAACAAGCCGTCTGGGGGGTTTGTTGCGTGTGATGGTTCAACACGGAGCGGAGAGCCCGGGGATGCGAGAGGCTGGTTTGTAAACGCCGGGTACCACCTGCTGGCGGGCGGGGGCAGCGCCGGGGTGGGCCGGGAGCGCGGAGAGGGGCTGGGAACACGGACAAAGAGCCGGGAGCATCACCCAGGGCTGGGAGAACGGACGGGGCTGGAAGCATCACCAGGGGAAGGGAGCACTGCCCAGATCCCCGAGCACGGCGCGAGGCTGAGGGCATGGCCCGGGACTGGGAGCATCACCTGAGTGTCTCAGAGCATTGTCCGCTGCCCATGGGAGCTTAACAAACAAAATGTTGCTGTCAGGCTGATTTCATCACATCATCCGTGCTCATAAAATTCAAACTACGCAGGAAAGAAGTTCATAGACTGAAAAAAAATCTACAAGAGAGATGGAGAGGGAGTTTTTACAGGGGTATGGAGGGACAGGCTGAGGGGGAGTGGCTTTAAACTGAGAGAGAGTAGGTTTAAATTAGGTATTAGGGAGAAACTCTTACCTGTGAGGGTGGGGAGGCCCTGGCACAGGTTGTCCAGAGAAGCTGTAGCTGCCCCTGGATCCCTGGGAGGTCCAAGACCAGGTTGGACGGGGCTTGGAGCAACCTGGGCTGGTGGAAGGTGTCCCTGCCCATGTCAGGGGGTGGAACTCGATGGTCCCTTCCATCCCAAACCCTTCTACAATTCTATGATCTCATAAATTGGCATAAATTGATGGGCAAATTAATCAGTATCTCAATTTGTCTGCATGCCAGAGTCCACAGATTTCAAGCCCAACTTTTGCCAAGGAACATAATACAAAGTCATGTACAGAGACGCTCTATAAAAGTCAATGCATGCAGATGGTTTTCCCAAGAGCTCTGAGGTGCCAAACAGCAATTTTGGAGCTCTTGAACTGGTCCCTAGTTTAGTCACATTCACACCTCCTGCCCCAAGGAGTGTTCCCAGACCTCAGCAGTGTCTCTATCTCTGTTCAGCATCTACAGACACAGCTTGGCAAACTCCAGGACTGAAACCTGTGAAACAGAGAAAACCAACATTTTTTCAAGCGGGTAGAAATGTTTCCATTTTGTAATCAAAAATCAAGAGGTGTGAGTTCAAAAGGTAATTTTGATAGTTAAATCAGAGTGGGGTGAGGACTCTGGTTACTAACAGCTGTTTGCCAACAGGACATTCTCCGGCATTTTCTCGGAGGAAAGCTCAGGAGATCTTTTCCCATTAACAGTCCCCAGAATGAGTGTTAAGTTTCCTATTATTGTGAGCCAAGCCTGGGCAGTTTGGTGCCCTCCCTGGGAGCAGGGCAAGCACGGGCAGCAGCTGGGGAACAGCTGAGAACTGCCCAAGTAACGCTGCCAATTGGAAGAAGGAAAAAATTCCCAAGAAAAAAGAAGGAGGTTTCAGAAGGGGGTTGATTTGGGGTGACAGGAGCATGACTAAGTGATTATTTTAGTACACAAAGGGGGAAAGAGAAGAAATTATGCTCTCCATAATCCATAATCCTAGGGAAAGCAGGAGGTTTGAGCTGGAAGCGAGGCACTTTTCTGAAGGGACTCCAAAACCTCAACTGAAAGGGGCTGTAATTTTTTGTATAACCCTCTTTCTAAAAAAATAATTTTGCATTTCCAGGACCCCTTCTTAAAAAAAAAAAAAAATCTGTCTGATTTTGATATCATCAGTATTTATTTCCTCAATTTCATTTTCATCAGTAGGAAAAAGTAACTTCAGCCTGTTGAGTGGTGACAGTGGATATCAATATTTGTACTTATGTTGCTTGCATTTACACACATTCCTCCAGAAGAACTGATTTCTTTTTCCTGAGCACTAAAGCTCCTCTAATACTCCTCCTGTTTGGAGAACATTAGGCAGCTGTGAAGTGATTTAATGAACCAAAAAGAAGTGACTGTTCACGATCCTAATCAGTAGGTTCTCTATTGCTGTTTGATATCTTGCTTCATCAAAGGAATAAATCACAAATGTGCAAATTAAGTGCAATTTAAAGACACTTAAATATGAACAGAATGGGACTGCAGATGAAATTCTAGTGGCTCTGAATCTTAATTTTCAAAATTACTGTCAATCATTGTCATCGCTGTCATTATTTTGGATATGCAAAAATGATTTTTCCAAGCCAGACAGATAAATAAACCACATAAGGCAAATACAGGCATATATTTTGGTCTGTAAAAGAAGTTTATCTGGTTGCTGCTTGCTAAGAGAGTTTTGTACTCTGATAATTCAAGAAAAATACTAAAAATTTAAATGTTTCTGCATTGCTCCTGGTTTAAATACCCAACCAAGAGGACTTTTTTCATGCCTGTGGCAAACAGTTGTTTTCATGTGCTGTGGCAAGATAATAGAGACAATAATTTTTGCTGTCTCCCCTGCCTTGTAGCTGACATAATTACTTTAAATCGAGTGAATTTGACAATATGCAGATTTCTCTTCTGCTGCTTAAAATTAAATTTTTTTTTAATTCAGACTTTTTTTTTAATTCAAATATTTTTTTTTTAATTCAAATGCTCCCCAGCTGCCAGAAACAAGATATTCCACCCCTGCTGTTCAGGGAATGAGATGCTGAGAGGGGCACACACTCTGGCAGGGGTTCCTTTTCCTGCCTGGGGTGTAGTTTCATGCCCTGCTCTCATCCCTGGAATAGCTTAAGCAACATAACAGAGCTGGACTTTATCACAGTGTGTATAAAATTATGTGCTCCATCTATCTCGAGGGAACAGCTTGGCTGCTGAATTGGAGGCATTGCAGGAAACAGGGCCAGGCAAAGGCATTTCAGGGATGCTGAGCAGCAAAGGAGTGGCCAGCACAGCTCCTGAGAGGGAGAACTGCTCAGTGCTGCCATAAATGCCCCTCTGTGCCACCTTTGTGTGTGTGTGTGTGTGCTGCTCCCTTGCCATCAGAGGGATCACTGACTTTTCACAGGCTAACACATCTCTTTGTGTACGCTGCTACTCTTAAAAGCAATTAAAAAAAGCTTCCCTGGAAGTGTCCCAGGCCAGGTTGGACGGGGCTTGGAGCAACCTGGGCTAGTGGAAGGTGTCCCTGCCCACGGCAGGGGGTGGAATAAGATGATCTTTAAGATCCCTTCCAGCCCAAACCACTCTATGATTCTGTGATCTTCTGCGTGGGGACAAAAAGAGTTCCTTTGGGTGTGGTTTCTGGCTGCATAACCACTGAGAACAAAAAAAAAAAAATAGGAGAAAATCTTAAATATAAGAAGGGTTGCAGAAGGACTTGTGTGCATGTTTTGTTCCAGTTTTCTTTGCTGGCCACAGTAAACACTTCCACCTCCCCTTAAACCCTCCCCCCCTCTGCCTTTAGGCTGTCACTGCTGCAAGAACATTATCCACAGCTAAACATATTTGTACCATATCTTTTTAATTGTAAGTTTCTATTGTTTCTATGGAATTTTTCTGTGGGGTTTTGTTTTTTGTTGGTTTGGTTTTTTTTACCTGTGAAGCGTGCCACTGTTCTTTGGGGGCCGTGGTGGTATTTACATCTGAGGAGCTCATCCTGCAGGTCCCAGCCCCAGGTCCAGCCCTGCTGTACTCCTGGAGTCATTGCTGTGCCCCAGGTAAGCTGCTGAAGACAGGTTCTCTGTTGACTGAGGGGGAGATCCTTGGTGAGGTGACACCCTACGGACCACCCTCTTGTAAACTGTGCAGCAGAGGAATGAAGGTGATTTTAGTGCAGGAAGAACAAAGAAGGAGCGCACTGCTGCTCGATGAAAACTCCTTAAATCAGCCCCTGATTTGGCACTGCAGCCTCCTGAGACTTTCCAGAGTCTAATCCGATTTAAAACGCATCCAAATTCCCAGCAGGGAAGCAGGACAAAGCTGACATGCAGACAGCCAGCTCTGGGAGGGGACCTGGAGCTGAGACAGGGCCGAGACACCTGAAGGTTGGGGTCTGTCTGCAGGCACCTCTTTCAACCAGGGCACACTTCCAAAGGCACCAGCATCACTAAATGTTGTCCCAGCTTCAGCCATCAGCTCCAATCCTGTCTCCTCTGCCTGACTGGGGCTCGTGGCCACCTCACCCTCAGTTTCCCGGTTATGAAAATAACATAAATGAAAAGGCTTCTGCAGTTGCTGGGCAAATCTAGACCAAAAAGCTAAAAAAAAAAAAAAAAAAATAAAAAGAGAACTATTTTAAGCTCTGAGTCTGACGGTATTTCTCGAGACCAAAGCAGCCCACAGGCCATCTGTCTCCTGGAGAACTGGTCTCTGAGACTGGGCACAGACAGATCCCCAAGCACACCGTGCCTTGGAACTCGGCTCCAAGAAGGGAAGGAGTGTTTTATTTGCTGGCTCAGGACACCCCATCCATGGGCTGTAATCCCCTCTTCATCCTCCTGATGAGAGCCAGCTGAAAGAGAGGTCACCAGGATTTGCCCCGAATAGCCTGGGTTCACAGTGCAGGCCGGAGCCAAAGTTTGGATAAGCATAAAAAGCTTTGGATAAGCCACATTAAAGCAGAGGTCAGATGAGATCACTACACTGCTGATCATGGGCATTGTTTTCAGTGTCCACAGGGGACCCCGACTTTTGAGCGGGGAGAAGATGGGTTTTCCAGGGACTGCTTCTCTCTGATGTTAACAGGAGGTGTCAAATCAAAGTGTTTTGGGTTTTTTTCCCCTACCTGTCATCATGCTCAGAAGAGTCTCATTGAGGCCAGCTCTGAAAAACTTACTGGCTTGCACAGTTCCTGATATATCACAGCTGAAACACACACACATATGCTGGGATTCAGAAGGAAAACATACCAAATCCTGGGTGTTGGAAGACACTGGGAAGATGCTTTAGGGGAAGCTCTTCCCTGTTGCAAGCCCTGGGGCGAGCGAACCTAACAAACCCAAGGACAAAACCCTCATTTTCTTCTGCTGCACAACCAGCACCAAAGCAAAGCAGCCTGGTAGATCTCTCCTCCTCAAAAGCTCCTCATACCCACAATTACAGGAATGCTGATAAACCTCTGACAGTGCCCCCCGGGCACAGCCCTGCTCGGATGACTTCCCCATGAACATTTTTTCCTGGCTCAGTTCACCGCCCCACTCACGGATTTGCTTCATCCCAGTGACTGATTTGCTCTTTCCAGAGTCACAATCACTGAAACAGAATATTTAACAAAACCAGACGTGTTTATCCAATACAAGAAGTCATAGTTGGCTGGGAGAATGTGGAAACAAGTGGTGGAGGCTGCCAAATACTCATAAGCGCTGTTAATGGTACAGTGCAAAAGAGATGTCCAGAAAGACAACTCCAAAAAGTGAAGCTTAACCCTTAGAAGGACTGAAAGAGATGAAGACAGGGTTTGTCTCTGGCTGCTCTCCCCCACCCACGTACAGCTGGTGTGGCAGCTCTCACAGATGCAGGGAATCAGAAGTGAGACCCAAAAAAAACCACTGAGGGCATTTGATACTGCAAAGGTGCTCATTTCTCTTCTGTGACAGCAGATTTATTTAAAATTGTGTCCTAACTCGCAGTTCTGCAGCCCCAGAAAGGCTCAGCTCTGACAGCTGACTGTGATTTAAATGGATCCTGTGCTGCACTCAGCTCCTGGGTCCCTGGCATGTGCCAGTGGGGCAGGAGCTTTCCTTTGGAGCTGGTTCATATGGGCCTTAGCCATTCAGCCTTCATATGCTCAGCATAAAGTAAAACAGAGCAAAACTCATCCTGCTGATGAAGGCTGAAACCAGTAATCCCAGCTGGGAGAGGCAATTCCCAGATTATCCTGCCGTTAGAAATGTCGTTCCAGTGACACGTATGGATGAGAACTTGAAATTAATAAATATGCACTTGTGGAGATTTTCTTATCAATTCAAAACTGTAAAAGGAGTTAAAAACAAGTTGCTAAAAGGAGGTGAACATCCTCAGGATCTCAAGAACACGTTGGAGAAGCTCTGGGTAGATTGGGAGAGTAAAGGAGCAAACCTGTGCATCAGAAATTTGTCTTTAAGGAAAACCTGGCCTGGCTGAAGAGATACCAGCCAGTCCCTCTGAGCTCCAGAGCAGATTTACAGACTTTCTGCACCGAAAATCAGAAACTGAGGGTGACTGGCAGTGCATGAAACAAGACATCAGATGTCTCCAATGAAGGCTGTAGGAATCAGTGACTGCATTTGGACACCAGCCTTATTTTTTTGGCTGAGTGTCTGCTGGTGTTCAAATACCTTTCCCCTCTTGAGCGTTTAAAGGAAAAACTTGAAGACATTTTGGTGAGGTTGAAAGGCAGGAAGTCTTCAGAAAAGGGAAATGACTTCAAGTGAGAATTTCCCTTTCACCTGTCAAACATTATCTCATTCTTACAAGTCCCTTGTAAGGTATCAGCAGCTAAAGGTAGCAGCTAAAAAGGTAGTTTTTGAAACGTTGCCTGTGGGGCTAAATCAGGTTTCTAGAAAAGGTGTAAGGAATTTCAGTAATTGCTCCTGCATGGATTACAGTGCTAAGTGCAGAAGAAAGGAGGGTGGAGTGGCTAAAAAAGAGGACAGGTGTAAATTAGATACTGGGGAGAAATCCTTCCCTGGGAAGGTGGAGAGGCCCTGGCACAGGTTGCCCAGAGAAGCTGTGGCTGCCCCTGGATCCCTGGAAGTGTTCTTGGACAGGGCTTGGAGCAACCTGGGCTAGTGGAAGGTGTCCCTGCCCATGGCAGGGGCTTGGAATGAGATGATCTTTAAGATCCTTTCCAACCCAAACCATCCTGTGTTTCTATGTTACAATGCTCAGCCCTATCCTCCCACTGGCATTCCTGTGCTCTAGTTTTGTTCCAGAAAACTGCATTACCTGTTTCCCTTGGAAACCCGTCCCTATGGCAACACACACAGGAATATCTCAGTGCAGACATGTTCCTGCTTTGACAGCCCCTTCTTTTTGTGACACTTCTTATGGCAACATCCCGAGACTGTCAGAGAGACGATGTGATCTCGCCCGTGTCCAAGACACCACTTGGATGATTTCCTACTGAGAACTTGTTTTTGCAGTCGTTCACTCTCCTGATTCTCGAACTCTCAGTCTGTATATCACGACTGCAGTTCCATCTGATATGTGTTGCAAAATCCACGTATTTGGCTTTATCAGCAAAAATCCATAACCTCAAATGAGATGGTTTTGATGTGACCTATTTTCCATAAAGCCATGCTGCCAAGCACCACGAGCTGCTTCTGTGGTTCTTTCCAAACTCAATCCAAAATTGGCTTTTCACTTGTGGGGTTTTTTTTTTTCCCCGTTCAGATGCTAAGAAAGTTCACTTGTACCTACGCCATCGACACAGTGAATTTCTAGCTACACTCTTTATACACACTCTCACTGGGATTAACAGTGTCATCACTCTTTCCCACTCTGTCGTGGAGTAAATGTGCTGCCTCTGAGCACATCATAAACTTGCCAATTAAAAATACCCCATGCACTGTTGGCTGTGGATGATAAGAGGGAGTGTATGTGTATGCAGAGTGATAACCCTGAGCTCCAGGAACTGTAGTCAGGAATTCTGATTTCATAACACAGCTCCTCCAGAGGGCATATTACCAGGCACAGCCAACAGCCCCGGGCTATGTCCTAAACATCTGTAGGGTCCAGAAAGGGCAAGACCCTTTGGAGTGATGTTCACAATGAAATCTGTCACAGCTGGGCTTTTATTGCACACAAAGACATAGCACAAGGTAGCACAAGGTACAAGAGACTCACGGCTGACATTTCATGTGAGCAAAAAAGGTTAAAAAAGAAACTGTGGTTTGTGATACCAGGACGTACTTTAAGCTTTCATTAAAAACCATGGCAGGTACTGAGGCGACCTCTGATCTAGATTTAAAGCTCGCAAGAGTTGCTTATTCCTCACCAAGAACAACTTGGTACTTTGCTCTCAGTGCAGAGAAGTGTGGATGAACACTGACCCAAACAAAGTGGTACATTTGCAGGGATGATCTTAGGGCTCAGGGCACTTTGCTCAGATGTGCCCTCCAGGGAGGTCCAGGAGTCTCCTGCAGTCTTTGAGAAAAATAGGAAAACAAGGAAATGCTGTTTGTACTGCCAGAAACAAAAGGACAGAAAGAAATCACGCTTTGGGGCTCTGGTTATAACTGAGAGTTTCTCCCACTTGCAAATCAGAAATAATGAATCTCTTCCTTTGGAGATCCTTCCTCGGAGGTGAGAGGGCAGAGTTACAACCAAATCCAGCACTTATCCAGAGACATGACAGAGATCCAACTAATACAACAGATGAAAAAGAAGTCCTGTCATTTTTAGTTGCAGCAGAAGGCATCTGAGTATCAGTCTCTGCCCCTTTTGTCCCAGCTGCCTGTTGACAGTAGGGAAGACAGAAAGATCCTGCTGATCCATCGGCGATGATTACACTTCAGAACAAAACTAAAGACAGACACTTCCTACTTTACACATGACTGAGGATAGCTCTGCACAGTCATGGCAATGGAAACTTTAAGATATTTTCTGTATTTTTAATGGAGTTTAAAAAATATTCCTCCTGTTTTGCTCGCTTTTTTTCCCCCGCGCTTGCCATCAACGCTTTCGCCAAGGACCACCGCGAAAACCCTCCGAAACCACCAACCCACCAAAGCGGTTTCTCATTTCTAGGTATCTACACACAGGCACGCTTCAGGTTCACAGTGAGGTAGGAAAAATGTCAGCCCTGTAAAAAAGCAGACCACAACCCGTGACGTGCTGGGGGGCAGAACCAAACGGAGGCGGCGGAGCTGCCTGAAGATCCCAGTCCTGGCTGCCGTCAGGAACGACAGATGGTGTTTGTCAGGAGGATAGAGACTTACCTTCTTATTTTACCATGGAAATACAGCAGCAAGAACGCTGCCAACACTCCCTATTTCATCTAACAGATTTAAGGAAGACATCCCACATTAAAAAGAAAAAAAAACCAAACCAACAGAATTCCTGCAGGAAAACAGATGCAGCTGGAAATCCCAGTTAAAAGAAGTAGCTCTGTATGGCAAGAGACAATGTCAGCCATTGCATGTAATTTATTTTCTCATTAAGGAAATGCACTGAGCATATACAGAGATTACATTCAATACAGACTTATCATTACAGAACAATCAGAAAATAAAGATACAATCAACACCTATTTCCCATAGCAGACCAGACTGAAGGAACTGCTTCAAGCTGAGAATGAAATGAAAAATACTTACACCAATTAAAGCGATTTTTAACAGATGACACGCTGAAGTCCAAATTAACATTCTGAGCCAAGATTTGCTGCCTTGTTACCATCTTTATATTCATAGCTTTATCAGACTCGTGCCTAGAGACTAAAAATAGACCAGAACTACCTTGTCTGAGCCCATCTGAACAAACCTCAGGAGAGAAATGCCAGTCTGAAGCCACAATCTACACGAGATGATGAAAAGATCCACACAGAGAAAAGAGGACAATAAAACAAGGAGACTGTTTGGTCCATGTGACAGGCAACAGCTACAAGGCAGGTGAGAATTATGCTCTACATGGAGGTCTCACTGATTTCACTTGAAGAAGCTCCCTAGAGTTTGCAAACTTACTAAAATTCTGGAGAATGTGCAGAATTCTACGACACGCTGCTGGAACTGATTTTCCAAAGAACTATACTGAAAAAAGTCATGACACAAAGGTAGTGGAAAAACTACCTTGTCACGTGCTTTGTGAGTTCCTTAAATTGATGACCAAACATCTGTCCAAATAGGCAACTAAAACTAGAACTGCCCAGACCACCTCTACTTCAGTTACACCAGCTGGACTTTAAGCCGGTCCTAGGCAGGCGTTAGACCAAATCATCACAGCTGGATATTAAAATCTACAAATATCACTCCTCTGGTTGCCTGTCACTCTGAGTTGTGAATCAGAGGAGGAACCACTCTGCTTTCCAACATCACAGAGCCAAGACCCTGCTTAGGGTTATCACACCACACATCATGTCACTTCCCATCTTTCCTAATTTCAACATAACCAAAGGACCACATCTGCCTACTAACCAGTGATGCCAAATGCCCTCTGCTATGTGGCCCATTCTGGATCATTTACTTGGTAAGACTGCAATGAGTGGGATTATTAAAACTATTAATTTAGTTCATTACACCTCTAAAGATCTCCAAGTAATTTTGTTCACTTTGCAAAATGAAAAGGATACATAAACTACCTCAGACCAACTCAATCACATCATTGGAGGGGGAGACATATACTCTTATTGTCAAAGAACGGCGTTTAGGACAGTGAAGAATTATCTACAGAGTGGAAATGGCAAGAATTTGGATTAACAGCATTATTACTTAAGCCTTCAAGACAGGGATTAAGCACTTATTCTCAAAACCAGCAGAGGAGATAGACTGAGCTGATCTTTGGAGGGAGCTTACCCGTTCAAAACAAGTCCCAGGCTCGTCTCTTTTCTTCTTCTCCCAGTGCTGTAGTAAGATTCTCAAAGGATCAGAAAAGAGAAAACTGGAAGGTGTTTTTTTTTTTTCCAGGAGATACAGAGAACCATAGAATGGTTTGGCTTTGGAGGGACCTTAAAGATCATCTCATTCCAAACCCCCTGCTGTGGGCAGGGACATCTTCCACTATCCCAGGTTGCTCCGAGCCCTGTCCAGCCTAGCCTTGAACACTTCCAGGAATATAATATATAATACATAATATACCTCTATGCATTGTTCTCTTAATGACCTTCTCTTACCAGTTTGTATTAATACTAAACCATCTTTATTTCAAGTTTTCTGACTTTGTCCAGTGTTCTCTAAAAAACTAAACTGCTTGCTAGAATTTTCAGTCACCTTGTGCTCGAAAATTTTAGCTTCCTTTTGAGTGCCTGCCTACAGTAAACAGCATCTGGAAGATATTGCTCCTTTGCCTTACTACAAAGCCATCTGCAGCAAAGATTTCTCCTTCTCTAAATTGTGGGACAACATTACGTATTTGCACAATCGACCCCTTAGGATTAAAAAAGAACAGGGCAGCATTTCTTACATATAGGTCAAGACAAACTGAGCAGATGAAACAATTTTTATCTAAACATCTGTCACGTCTGCCTGGTGCTTTTTGTCTACGGAGATATGTGGAACATGGTGTGTGTGTAATAAATGATTAAGAAATATTACCATCCCTTGCTAAGAAGGCAGGCTTGTTGCTCCAGAATACCCTTTTTTTAAATCCCCCTCATGTCAGCTTCAACAGCGGGTGCCACAGCAATGTAAAGATGAGGAGGAAGAAGTAGCCAGTGGAGAGGGTGATTCTCGAAGCCAGGCTCTTGTTGCAGTTGTTGGAGTAGCAGCAGAAGACGCTCACTCCGGGCGCTCGGAATCCGTCCCTCCTCGCCTTCTCGCAGAACGATCTGTACGAGCAGGACTTCATAACCCCGCCTGGAACAGAGCCACGCTGAACCCAAACACACCTGCAAGCAGTCACCCCTCCCACCTGCAGCCCCCCAGCACGAGCCTGACCACCCAACGCTGAGCACCGACACCAGGTCTGGCTGCTCTTTGCGAGCAAATGAACACGACTGCCCCAGACGGCAGAACACCGACAAGCTCCCACTTAAGCAATTGTTATTTATCTCAGATTCAACTGATGCAGCCTTAATATCTCTGGGGGGGCACAAGTGCAGTGCCTCCTTAGATTATTCTCCTTCCTAATTTCCAGGTAAGTCACTTAGTGGGCAATACTTAAATGCTTTTTTACAGCTTTTACCCACATAGGGTGGGTGCAGCTCATCGTGGCGCACCGACAAATCACTCTCAGAGGGATTTTGTATCAGATCGTTGATACAATAAAACTGAGACTTATTAATAGGGTTTATTTTGAGAGGAAACGTTTACCTTTGGTTTTCTCCTTAACGTACTCTACACTCTTCTCTTTCCAACACCGATTATTAATTTCTACTATGAAAAATTTAGTGAGTCTGAACCATTTGGGGTTACTTACTTGCTTGTCCTTTAATGACTGCACAGGCATCTGCATGCCCTGGACACTGCTGACTTCCTTGTCTGTTACAGTCCTCATCACTAGAACCTACACAGGTGTAGCACTGCAGTGCTTCACCTGGTGTTAAGAGAAAAAAGACCACTTAGAGCAGTAGCGTTTAGAGTTTACAAGAAGTATTTAAAAAGTATCAGCTGCACAGTCTCTCTAATTCTGTTTGAAGCGCACACAAAAAATGGCAGAAAGTTTTAGAAAATCCAAAGACTCTGCATATCTTATCAGTGTTTCTTTTCTAGAAGTGGTGCAGATACTGATTTTAAAGATTAAAAAAAAAATCAGTCATATATCATTTAGTTGTTACAATTTGTGCTCAAAATAATCCAAGAACATCTGATGTTCTGTAACTTCATCCACACCTTCCTGTAACATTTTCAGAGCGGAGTTCTCTGTAACAAGTTGTAGAATCATGTTTCCCACCCACTCCCCCCACCATCATGATCCTTGGTTCACAGTACCATGAAAAAACACATTAAAAACACATAAAATCTTACTATGATCAAGATTTCATTTTCTTCTTAAGTATCAATTCTGCTGGAAAGCCCAAAAATACATCTTGAGTTTTGCTTTTGTTTAAACATTACAACTGTAACTCAATCCTCTTTCTTCTCCTCAGCTCAGACTACAACATGGTATTGTCAAAGGCAGGCATGAATTTGAAAATACTTAAAATACCTCACTTGAACCTTGCAGAGCAGATGGCACCCTTTGCTGTTCGTGGGGACACGTGCATTTGAATTTGTCAGCACACACATTTATCTTTACAGAGCTGGAATTCTGTGCTAACCACATACCCAAGAGAGCCTGAAACCAACCCAACCCAGGAGAGGAGCCCAGAACAGCAAAGAGGCTCAGCCACGCCCGAGGTGGGAAATGAAAACGAAGCAAAAACAAAGAAAGAAAAGGGAGTTGACTTACTTTTGAGGACAAAAAGGGAGCTGACAAGAACCAGGCTGAAGACTGTCCACATCATGGAGATGGAAGAGATGCACCATTAGCCAAAGAAAGCAGTTTGTTTGCTATTACAGCTTTAATGCCTCTCTTACATAGCTAATCCTCTGCAGAGGATAACTTACAGGATAAAGAGGTGTGCGAGAATGCCACTTATCGAGCTTATTCTGGTGGCACTTCTAATCACACGTACCTCATCTCCACAAACCCTGCGGGCAGATTCTTCCAGGAGCAGGAAGAAGAAAATGTATTCACTTTTCAGCGCTAGAACATGCTTAAAAACCATCCCATCACCGTATGCCACAGCCTCCAAGTCCTCCAGCAGCCTCATTACATTTGCCCATGGGATTTGCTGGATCAGGGTCAGAGCATTAAATATTTTGGAGGATTAAGACTATGCTTGAGACTGAGTGGTCCAAATCCAACATATATATATATATATTTAGAGAGATACAGACCTAGATATGTGCACATAAGTAGTATATCCTTGTGACCCACAAAGTGTTCCAAGCAGCGACCCCTGAAGTGCTTTCTGTGAAGGAATTGGTTCATAAGAGCTGCTGTATCTGGTGCTGAACATGAAATAAGGCAAGTGAAGGACACAAAACAGAGCCATACTTATCTTCAACTTCCAACGAAAAAATTTATTTACAATAGAGAATTTCATTTGTGACATGCATTTTCTTTCCTTTTTTTTTTTTTTAAATTTTAAATTTTATTTTACAAATGGGCAAATGCAGATAAAGTTTACATTCCTTAAGGCAAGAGTCCCCATGCAAGTAATACATGTTTATATTAAATCCAAAAGACATCCAACATGGGAACTCATGTACAAAGGGAAGGCTAGGATCAGCAATTTGTAATTTCTTAGAGAACTTGACAATCTCCCTGATACAGGAACTTTGAGATCAACTTGCTATGAATTATACTATGAAAATGCAAACAATAGCAAGAAATTCTGATAGTCATCTTAGTACTGCATACAATTAAATCAACTTTATTTAGAAAGAAAATACAGTAGTGCATACGAAAAAGTGAAAATATAACCTGTCCACATAAACGTATGGACATCAGTGTGCCAATGGTCATATTGCACTCAGGATCGAAGTCCAGAAATTTGGTTAAAAGTTAGCTTTTCCCCATTTTGGCAATCAGTTCATCACAAATCTTTGTTAATTCTTCTATCTCTTTATTCTGGAAAATAAAACATTAAGCATTATTAAAACTATTGCTGCATTAAGATGAGGGTTTTTTTCCAATATTATCTAACCACTGGGAGAAGTGTGGGAAAATTAAGCTTCCTCCACTCCTGAGAAGAGGACACCTATACATACAGGTATATATGCATACATAGTACAGCTACATGTTTGTATTGAATTCAAACAAATGCTTACTTTTTTTCCCAGACAAGAGCTCCTCTGACTTCCATAAATCCAATTTAGCACCAAAGCAGACAGCTTTGTGACAGCCATTCCCAGCACACCATAACGATGCATTGTGTAAATTTGTTTCTAGGCTGCACTTTTCTGGTTTTTTCATTATTTTCACCCTGTTTTGCAGGGCTCTGAGCAAGGACAAGCTGTGCTATGCCAAAGCAAGCTCCCTTGGCTGAGCTAGGGAACATGAGATATAAATAGGCATTTCCTACAGACACTTTGGAATTAGCATTGGAATCACAGCTAAAACTAAAAAAGGGAAACAAAACCTGAAAGAAGGACTGAAGCAAGGTCTTAAACTCGAGAAGCAAAGCAAACCAAGGGCCTGGAGTGTAGAGGTGCACCCTGAGCTCTGGCCAAGGCTGAGCCAGCCCCCAGCACTCGGGGGACTCAGGTCAAACCATCGGCCTCAAACGCCCCGTGCAAATGGAGGATTTTGTCCCAAAATCCGGGCAGTGCTGCCCTCCCTGGTGCCAGGATGCTGCTGAGCCAGCTGGACCTGAGGAGCAGGGCAGACCTGTGGGTCTGGTCTGACCTCCAGGGAGAGGTGAATTGCTGTTTACCTTTTGTTCCAGTGTTCTCTCCAAGGCGTCCACTTTCAGCTGCTCCTTACGAAGGCTGGCTTGATACGCTGCCTGCTCTTGCTGAGCTTTGCCTCTCACTTGTGCAATTTCAGCGTTGGCTCTGGAAAAACACAGGTTTTGGTCACGGTTCTCTACAGGAAAGGGCAGTGGGTACCAAGGGGTGGAGTGCATCCAAACAGTGGGTGGAGAGGGCACATCTTTGACAGCATTCTGAGACTTGTCTCTAGAGACTTTTCACGACTCCCTCTCTTGCTCAGCGAAGGCTGCAAAGTCTTTTCCTAATGTCTGTGTTGCTCCCTTCAGACATTTGTGCTGGGGTCACAAATAATCACTTAGGCAGAAGTGTTTTATGGCAGTTTGTAAATCTGATCTCCAGTTCAGGGGTCTGTACTGGGAGTTCCAAATGTGATTCCTAGAAATCCTTAATTACACGGAAATATAGAAAAAAACACTTAAAAATCAACCAGAGCTGCCTCTCTTAAGCCACAGCCTGATGTTCACTCCTTAACAGTGGCTTATCTGTGCACACCTGGTATGATCTTCTGTGTAACTATTGCTTATCATCCTCAGCACAGCTGGGCTGATCCTGCTTAGCTGACCAGTGTCAGCAGGGAGAGAGCAGCCGACTGCTGCTGCACTGAAAGAGCTGAGCAGCACTTACAGGTTCTGTTCTGCTGACTGAAATAAGACAGTACAGGGGCAGAGGCAAATCTCTGGGGGCAGGAATACTGGCTGCAGGTGCAAACATCTGAGCTGCAGCCCTCTGCACCTCCCTAAATCTGGCTAGTGGCTCCTTTCTTGATCTTCCGCAGAAAATTTGTTAAAAAAACATGAAGACATTCAATAAAAATAGAAATTTAAGGTGTTTTGCGTGGTCAGGAGCTGGAAGAAACACCAGCACATTAGAGAAATTCTCATTAAGGAATTTCACTGCACCATCACGGGACCAGCCTGCACTTTGCATATCGCAGGAGCAGGTCTGGGATGAGAGGTTCAACCACAGGAATCCTCCTGCAGCATCGACTCCTGGAAAAATATGTGTGCAATCCATGCCCCATCCCTGGAAGTGTCCAAGGCCAGGCTGGACAGGGCTCGGAACAACTGGATCATGTGGAAGGTCTCCCTGCCCGTGGCAGGGGGTTGAGACACGATGGTCTCCACGGTCCCTTTCTGTGATTCCATGGATCAGTTACCTGTCCAGTTTTTCCTCAGCGTGAATTTTGAGAGCTTGATACCTCTGCTCTTCCTTCTTCACTCGTGACAAATATTCCTGTGCGCATTTCTTTAACACTTCTTCGTTCTGAAAAGAGAAGATCACATTAAATTTGATCCAAGAGGTCAAAGCGCAGGACAGGCACCTATTGGCAGGAGTCACACATGGCTATTTTAAGAGCTGACACCCCTCCCCTGCAGAGGCCATCTGAAGCAATATTACACAGTGCAAAAAGCTTTACAGCTCTGCTGGCATTTGATAACTGCCTGCAATCCTTCACCTGAGGACTGTGTTGTGCCACGCACTTTAGACCTGCTGCAGTGCATGAGAATTGGCTGGAAACACAAGATGTGCCTCCTGTTCAGCAGCACAGGCACACAAGAGCCCACTCAGTCTGCCCTTGCAGATGCTGACACGACTCACCTTCCGAAACCCCTCCAGCACTTCTTTCATCTTTTCGTATCTCCTGAAAAGATCTGCCAGTGATTTCTCCACTGAGTTCAGATCTGCCAAAGCTTGTTCCTTCTCCACTATCAGCTGCTGAACGGTGTGGTGGGACACAGATTTCTCCCTCTGTTCATCCTCTGTTAGAAAGGAGAGAAGGGGAGGGGAAAAAGATTTTCAGTAGGGTAGCAGTAGTAAGAACACTGATTTCACTGTCATCTACAGTTTCTACTATGCTGTGCTCTATGTTGTGTATCAGTAAGTTTGCAGGATGCAAAAAAGTAATTTTTATATAAAGATACAAGCCTGCTTTGGAGAACAGTTGCTGAAAACAGTGATACTTAAATATTTTGATGTTGGGGGAAAATGTGAATGTATCTCTGTACTGCTGGTTTATTCACTCTGAACTTGGCTGTTCCCATAAAAAGGCAAATGTTGGATTTCCCCTATTTGCCTAAAGATTTATTAACTACAGGAAAGGACAGTTAGGCATATTATCAGCAGTGGCAACAAATTATTTGCCATTGCTGAATGATGCTTTTTATCTCCTGCCATCTCTTTTGTAAAAACAAGGCACTTTATTCAGTGGAATTAACTTCAACAGTGTTTTGCCAACTCTCATTTTCAGGATTACTGTAGCATGTGGCAGAAAGGAAATCTAACACTAGACAGCCTTTCTAAGCTCTGGTCTGCAGAAAACATCTGCCAAGATCCTCCCGTGTATCGTTAAATTTGAGGCAGGGATGGTGGGAAGAACACAACAGGAATCCAAGTCCATACAGAAGAGAACTTTTCAAGGGAATTGACCTCATAATAAGTTGGAATATCTATATAACACTGGAAGAAAAAGTCTGGCACTGTCTTCCAAAATGCTGCATTGTTTCCTTCTTATTCTAGAATATGATTCCCATGTATGTGTTTTAAGGGCTACTCTGAATGATACTGAAATGAAAACCAATCTGCAAAACACAGTGATTTTATATTACCCTTTTCCTTGGTCTATAGCAGAAAGAGAAATAAGGTAAGAAGTTCTCCCACATAAAAAGCATGGGGCATTTCAGAATGTACAGCTTTTCATTTAAGCCTTTTTTATAATATAAAGAACTAAACGAAAGTTTCTTTTTTTTTATTTGCAGTTTTCACCTGAATTAAACATTTATAGTGCTGGTCAGCCCCAAATGTCAAAGTTGATACTGTCAATTCCCAATCTGAGATTAATCTCTTCCTCTTGTATATTCAATTCTGCTCTGTGATGCAGAAGATCAAAGGAACCAGAGGAACTCTCAGGACCTGCTTGTAACACCTTTATTTTACTGGTGAACAAACACCTTTGATATGGCAGAACAGAGAAACCCAAAGCCCTGTAATCCCAGATCAGTTTGATATATTTAACACTCTATTAAGAATAAACATTCTTTTCTATTTTGCCTTCTTAAAGACACCCTGTGTTCACCTGTAGTGTCAAAATGAATGTATTCTCAATCAAAATAATAACCCATTTGTTGTCCTGTGTTTATTTTTCTAAATCTGAGAAGCTGTCACCTTGTGTTCCAGCACTGGATTTGTTTAATCACGCTGGAGATTACACACTGTGGAGCTTAATTCCAAAACACTTACTGGCAGGATCCTGTTCTCTGGAAAAAGTTCTTTCATCACAACTCCAGGCAGGGCAAGGGGTCCCTTCGCATGGCCATCTAATGTACTTTAACACACTTAATCTCCCAACTTCACTTTTCCTGTCTGTCTGAGGTATTTTAGCAACTTCCTTCTTACTTGTTTTTAGGGTAGGTGGAAAGTTGGTAATTCTTGTGCTTCCTCACAACTACTGAGCTCCTCCTCTTCCTCCCAGTGCATCGTGGTGCCCCCTCCTCTCTCCTCAGCTGGATCAGCTCAATCCCAAGCCCCACTTCAATTTACACATGGGAAATAGGGGTAAATGATACAGAATCACAGGATGGTTTGGCTTGGAAGGGACCTTAAAGCATATCTTGTTCCAACCCTCTGCCATGGGCAGGGACACTTCCCACTATCCCAGGTTGCTCCAAGCCCTGTGCGACCGATGCTACCAAAACAAAATGGTAAAATCCTACAGAAAAGAAAAACTGGCCCTTGGCTGGAGGGGGACTGGAGTTTTATGTGACATTTCCATCAAATCATGGAATGTTTTGGGTTGGAAGGGACCTTCTATTTTCGAAAACCATGATTTAGTTTTCAACGAACACGCTGCTTAGGGGAACTGTGCTGATAACGCTCTGCCAGTCAAATCTTAGCCAAGCAGTTACAGATACTTATTTCTCAGGCTATTTATGAGGTTATGTGATCAAGATACTTTAAATTAAACGACTTCCACTGTCTACACCAAGCACTGTCCATGGCTCACCAGCAATAGCAGCAGAATGCTCAGGACTAACACTATCCAAAGTGACAGAATCAGAGCACCTCCACAGCAGATCCGCTTTCAGGCTCAGCTCACTATTACTCACACGACTTAATGGGAATGCAGCAAACAGAGAACAAAAGCAAAAGTAACTAAAAATGCAGAATGCTGGTGTGAAAGTTGGTGAAAAGCTTTACTTACCAGGCTTGCCTGTTTTGTTTTTGCAAGCAAATAGCAAGAAGCAACGAAAACGGAAGCAAAATAGAAAATCGGGAATTGTTAGGAAAGCAGAAAATAAGTAATGCAACAACCTGTAATGCACAAAGCATAACATCTGTTTGTTTTTCACAAGGAGGATTTAATAGTGTCCTTAAATGTAAAGTATAAGGATACATTTTTAACAGAAAAAAAAAAAAAAAAAAAGAGGACCCAACCCACCTTACAAATCCATCAATGCAAAGGAATTGGGATGGGGATTTTGGAGGGGGACTGGGGGGAGCTGTGATCAGGGTGTGTGGAGGGTGGGGTGCGTGGACATTGGGGTTACACAGGCTCTGCTCCACACAGCCACACAGCTGTGAGCTGCAAACCTTGGGCACCAGGCAGCAAAGCAGCGGCACAAGCAGCAGGTTGGCCTGGAAAGGCCGGTCTTTTATACACTCCTCAGTATAAACTAAAACGTGTCAGGGGTTGAGGCAAGTGTAAGGAAAAAGGAAAAAAAAAGTTAAAGCACCAGTAAAAAAATATGCAAAGAGACACTAAGAGTGATCTCTACACTGACAGCTTGCAAGTTCTGGCTGTACAGTGTCACATAATCACTTAAGCTAAGTTGGGTGATATTGGGTCCTATATGCGTATGACAAACCTTCCACAGCCCTTGGAATCAAAGGCAGTTATTGCTTGCATGTTTTCAGTGCCTTTATAGGCAAATGTAGGCAACCATATATTGTTAATATGGAATATTTTCAATATTCATTATACACACATGCCAACCTCCAAAAAGCTCAGCAGGACCTATCGACCCCACTGAATATTCATCAGAGGGATTGGTGAAATCAGCTCACCTGTGCCCTACTAACAGGGTGGCATAAATAGCTCAGAAGGGTGAAATCATCAGCAGAAACAGCACAGGCATTTCTTTTGTAATAGTGCATATTTTGCTTTAACACTAAGGCATTACTGTGATAACAGGTCAGTGAGGTACATGCAAATAGCACACAGACATATTTCCCTCCACACGTGGCATTTGCATGAGCGAATTCCTGTATCAGAAGAGACAGCAGTTTACAAGAAATGGCATGAAAAAGTGGGACAATTAGATCAAAAATTTACATTAAATGCAGGGGGAAGCCTTGCATTTAACACACTACCATGCTGTAGAATTTGCACACTGTTCCAATTAACATGTGTTTTCTGTGTCCCTGTTGTTGGCTCAGTTCCTTTGCAAATGGACAGCAAATGAAAACACTCATAGTCATAACTCTTAAAAACTTGCCATGGAGCATCTGAAACACTCTCATACTCTGAATGTGAAGTTTAAAGGTCTTTCTGTTTACTCAGCAGTCAATGGCCCCGGGCTTTAATTATCCCTCATTTCTTTGCAACAAGAGGAAGTGACAGTGGTGGAATGCACTATGTACACCAAGGCTGTGCCTTTGCCTCAGGACCCCCATTCTGTATCTACTTCTTGCACTATAGTCTCAAAATTTATTATTTTTTTAACTCTGTTTTTCAGAATTAGAATTTGACTTTGTCATTGAAAAGAAACTTCTGTTGCTAACTTTTGCTTGGGGAAAAAAGGACAGGTCCTGCGTGTGTCCATATGACTGGCCAGGTTCAGGGTATATACCAGAGCATAATTAGTGTAAAGCAAAATGAAATAAGTACTTTTCATACTCTGGTCACTCCCATTTTAACACCTGCATGATGACAATGACAGACACTATGTCAGAAGGCAGGCAAGTTGGCTCAGTTGTACATACAGAATGCAATGGAGGCATAACACTATAGAGACTGAAGCCAGGCATATCATTAGCATATATTATTCATTATTAGACATTTTATTAATTACTTTCTTATCGTTGTCATTACTGCAAAATTTAGTTAGTTAGTGGCAAATTTTTCCCTTCATTTGAAAGGAGGCTGGGGTGTCTCCCAGTGGCTGAGAAATGCAGGAAGGCAGCAAAAACCACCAGTCATTGGTGCTCTTCCCAGCAACTTCGGCCTTGGATATCCCACAATCCCACGCAGCCATTCCCCTTTCTGGGAAACAGCACAAGCTACTGGTGCTTTCTGTGTAGCCAGACTAATAAAAAAAAGCTTTAGAAATCTTATGAGGAGGCTTTTAAAATCACATCCCAGGGGCCAGACCTCCCACGCCGGGGAAGCGCTCGAGCCCTGCGACCCTCGGTTTCGAAACGCTACCACACGTAGAGCTGTCCACTTGGGGGAAGTGCTGTTAACAAAGGTGGGGTTTAATTACTGACAGGCAAAACACATCATAATTTAGAGCTTAAAGGGGACTCCTGTGTTAGTAAATAACTGGGTGGGGGTGGATTGGCCACTCATAAACTCCCAGCTGGGATTGGAGTTAATCTTGGGTTTGGTCCAATCGATGCACTTAGCACAGATAATCCCCGTTGTTGTGAAGAGCTAAATTTGGTATCTGCCACTAAACAGCTGGGAGCAGATGCCTAAGGGGTTTTTAGGTCACTGGAAGTGTCTCCTAGAGACACCCCTGAATTTGGGGCAAACCATTTGAACATGTGTCCTGTGGGACAGTTTGCTTTGACGCAGAAACGAAAGCCCTGACCTCCTGTGTCACCTGAACTGCCCCAGGGCCTGCTGGCTGTCAACTGAAGCCCTGATTTTCCTTACACAGGTGTCCTCAGATGCATTCACATTCCCAGCAGCATCAGCAGATGTAGCCAGCATCAAAATGAAGTCCACAGACTTCAACCAGAGAGTATCTTTCAGAGCAGGAACACCTACCTATCATCTGAGCAATCGTCTTCTCATATTCCGAAACTATTTTCCTATAAGAGGGGAAAAGAACAAAAGAAAAGCTTTTGGCAAACAACAATTGTCATGTTTACTTAGAAAACAACACTATCAGTAACTGAACTGTGGTGTTTTAAGAGATACAGAACCCCATCGTGCTTTTATATGTTCTTTATTGCCTGAGTGACAAATAAGACTGAGAGTTTTAACACTGCCCCTGATTTTTCATTCTCCATGGAAATCAATAAAGGTGGGGGAAGGAAAAAGGGACTGCTTTGAAACAAATTCTGTTTTTTGAGTCATGCCCAAAGTACATCACCAATCATAATTTAAATATAAACATGATCACATTGGCCCACTTCTAGAATTACAAGAGGCCTGATTTTTCCATTACTTTCTCCTCTCTTCTCCATATTTGTGTTTATTTTAATATGAACATTAGGTAAACTTTTAACTGGTAGCAAGCAAACTTAACAGGAGTAGAGTTGGCCCTCACTCAAAATACATCTCATTTTCTAAATGAATCTTCTCATGACTAAATGATCCATTTGCACTTAAAAGAACAAGACCACAGTATTCAAACATGTAGCACAAAATCAATCATGTCCCATTTCCCAAATCTGTTTCTGAAGCAGAGGTGGCAAAATGTTACTCTTAAGGCCATTTTATTTCATATACTCACGGTAGGCTTTGAATTTCCTTCTCGAAAAGAGGTTAGCCAAAATAAGCAGATTAAATGTGATTTAGAAAGATGATCCATCCCTTCCCAGAGCCAAATAAAGCTAATGAAATGAGACTAGCTTGATCTGTGCTTTGATTCATGAGCCACATAGGACTGTCTACGAAAAACAAAATTACCACACACTTCATCTGAAGTGGATACTCAAAACTGGTGTTTGGATAAGTCTCTTTTGAAGTCTTAGCTCGCTTTCACTCGCTCTGTTTAAGAGGCCTGCTGCAGTTGGTGAGGTTACAGAAAGGATGTGGGAAAATCCTGAGACAAAAGTCAGCAAGGAAAGGAGAAACATGCAGAGCTCCCAAAAAGTCCAAGCAGCAACCCCAGTACCTGCTGCCCCAAATCTGAATCACAGGCGGAGCCCAGAACCCCTGGGAAGGCCACCTGCCCCAAAGGCCAGCAGCATCTCCCTTGCCCTGGCCCTGCAGAGCACTCAGCAGAGCAGAGGCTCTACCCCCATGCACTGGGATTTTAACTTTGAACCATAAAAGACACTTCAGAGAGCAAAGACAGCAGCAAGGATTTCCCCCTAAAAGGAAGGGTTTGGTTTCATGTCCAGAGCAGATTACCCCAAAAGCTTTGCTGTAAGCAGTATGGATTTTAAAGCCTTGTCATATCCTTGTAACACCAGGCACCTGTAGGAAGTTTTATCATCCTAGAAAATGAAGCCAAGGACTCAGGGTAACGAGCACTTCCCAGCCTGAGCAGCACCACAGAGGTTGGCAGCCAAATTAAATCACATTACCTATTTCTTACTCCTACCAGCTCAGACTAGTGCAAGTAGGCACCACTACAGTTCACTGCACTATCCAACCTTATGAATCATGTGGCAGCTGTTCAGCAGAAGGGGATGCTGCAGTGGCACACTGATCTTAATAACATGCAATTTGGAAAGCAAGGTAGTCAAGTGAAGAGTTTGCTCCAGATTCATGTCAAAGGCCTCTTTCAGTCAAGCAGCCTAAAAAATGGTCATTGTGGCTGGAGAATGAAAGGATGCTGCCACATCATTACTGTCTGGGAGGGCACATTTAACCCCAGCTTGACATGCTGCACAGGCCTAACTTTTGCTCTTTTAGACATTCAGTCAGTCATTCATTGATTGACTTCCTGAAATTTCGTTAAGTCATAAAACCACCAAAATCCAGGGCTACAAAGGATCTCAGGGGTCATCTGCTTGACTCCCCTTACTGAGGCACCACAAATATTTCTTGCCTGCCTCTTGGATTATGGTGCAGCCCACCCTGGTTTAGCTCTATGATAGTTCTTGCGTTATTAAACCCATTTTGGCTTCTGTTCTCTGGAGTGGCATTTTCTCCAGACTGATGTTTTCCTGGAAACTTAGAGGAAGTCAGCATATTCCAGCTAGAGTAGCCTCTACTTGGGAAGAAGAACATTGCTTCTCCTTCTGTGGAAAGTGATGCTTTTGTGCTTGCAACTCAAGATAATCCCTCCACTCCCTCCTTATGTCACATGCTGCATCTCTAATTTACCACACACGGGCTATTTCAACATTCAGTCCTCCAAGAGAAACCTTTCTCTGTGCACATATGGGTATTCATCATTTGGTGACAATATCAGTCAGGGTTGGTTTTTTTTTTTCCATCCATGTGTTCCAGGCATGTGCCTGTGAGAATTTTGGCTTAGATAATGGCTTTTTTCAAAGCAGATTTTATTGAGGGTGCAGACACACAAGCATGTTACTGCGACAGACCCATGGAATGCCAGCTGCTCTGTGTCACCCCCTGCTCTGCTTCCATGAGGGAACAAGCAGCCTCTGGCAGCGCCCAGCAGACACGTGCAGCCCAGCAGCTTCTAGACAGCAGACCAAACACACACTTGAGTGTCTGCTGCACGCTGAGACACTCTTTACAACTCCTAATTTTGGTCATTCCTTGCTCTGCTCCCTTGGCTTGACTGCTTGCAGCCGCTCCTTTCTCCTTCTCCTCATTAAGCCCTTGAGGGCTATGCAAGGGTTTTGTTTCCCTCTCCCAGCAGAGAGCAAGAGAAGTGAGCGAACTCAGCTGGGCACTGGGAGATGGTAAAAAA
>JAYRBT010000178.1:31867550-31891368 GCA_036023395.1 Myiotriccus ornatus | reverse complement strand
GTTGTTTAAGGTAAGTGAAATAAATCCAATGTAATAATTATCTTTTATGAAAAGAACAGTTAACCTTAAAAAAAAAATCTTTACTTTTATGAACTATCTACTTTAATCACTGATCTTTAAAGCACCAAGAAATTCCATCCTATAACCAGCTCAAATGTAGTTATGGTGCAATAAACTCCAGACAATTTAGATCTGGGGAAAAAAACCCTTTCAACTGACTTATTAATGGACAAGTATAAGAAGAGAAAGGTCACTGGGGAAGGACATGTCAGAAGCACATTTGGAATAAAACATCTCACTGTAGCAGGACACTGCCATGCCCTCAGCACCCCACCCTGCTGATAGCACTTCTCAAGAAACCCTTGTTAAAAGTACCATGAAGGGCATCAAAACCCGGTTGTGCACCTGGCCAACCACCAAACTCAGCACATCAGAGAGAATTGCCCAGCCCCTCCCAAACACAGTGAGTTCCACGTGCATCCCTGGAGCAGTGCAAAGCCTCACTCTGAGGCAGAACTAGCCAGGATGTCCTGGAAGTAGCAGTAAAAAAAAAAAAAAGAAAAAAATACTTAGATCTTTATGTATAAAGACATAAAGACACATTGTGTTGAGAGGCTTTTTTTCCTTGGGAACTCTGTAGCCCTTCCAACCCTGCTGCAGTCCCTTTCTTCGGATGCCTGAGGGCAAGGTCAACTGAATTTCTCACTTCTCAACTTCCAAGGGCCAAAGGTGCCCGAATTCAAGCCGAAAATACCAGCAAAAGATAAAACGTCCCTACAGAGAAAAGCAGGCTTGGTATTCTCTGCCATTAAATATGTGAGGCCAAGTCTTGCTGCAGGGAAAGGACAGATGGGTTGCAGAACTGCCACCTGGGCAGGATCCTGCAAGGAACGCCACTCCTCCTTGCCTTCAGGGCAGCTCTGCTGTTAATGTGGGTGTGAGCGGGGCAGTGGCATTTCGTTCCTGTGGGCAGCACTGCTTCCAGCATGCTTTGGGTGCCACGCCAAGGTGTGCCCAGCTCAGCACTGCACCCCGGGGAGCCTCAGCACCCCCCTTTGTTAGAGGAAAAGCAGCGCCCGGGTCGTCGGTCTGTGCACACTCACACACGCAGGGCAGGCACGAACCAGGTACCTTGGAGCGGAAGGAAGACAGGGCAATCTGCCTGGCTAACTTCAGGGCTTCTATCCTCATTGCAGCAAACTCTAACTCCTCCTGTCGGGGGTGTTTGGTTGTGAGTAACCCACGGGGAAAAAAAAAAATGGATTAAGGACACGGTAAAAATGTTTAACGTATTCAAAAATTGGAGCGTTAGATTCTAGCGCACATCCCTGGCAATTCCTGGGTGACAACCACACCCCAAATTCCTTGCACTGGTAGCACAAAACTCCAGGTGTTTGTTAGTTTTGAGGTAGCTGTATCGAGAAATAATATTTATTAGGTGATCAGTATGAACAATGCTCTCCCTTGGTTTCCATTTCATGTGAATTTATGCCAGCTGATGGTCTCAATTCAACCTTTGTTGTTTTAAAATTTCACTCAAATTGTCCAGAAAATATGTCCTGACATACAAGAACTGGTCTGAAGATCAATTTGCTTCTCCTAGAAGAAGCCATGCCAAATTCTGCATTACAGATGATGAGAAAAACAAAGCCTGATTTTCACTTCAGCAGAATTAGGTCCTAAATCTCGAAAAATAAATCTGTGTCTGCAGACATACTAAGGCCAGGTATCAAGACAATTCTCTATTTATCAGGTCCTGTGTCCAAGCTTTAAAAAAACTGCCTTATAAAGATTTCTGCAAAACACAGGTACGAGATAGCTGTTGATGAAATGTAAGTTTATGAATTATGTGAGTTAAACGAAAATATCTCTATTCTTTAAGCTCTTGAAAGGCCAAAGTTGCTTTGGAAAGAAGGAAACAACTATTTTAATTCTTTTCCACTTCCCTTCCAAGCCTCCCCCCACCCCTTTCAGATGAGGCAAAGCACTGCTCTACCTGTGTATAGACAAACATAAAGAAAAGTGATATTTATAATTCTGCTACAAACCTGAAGTTTCTGAGCAAATACTGGGGGGTTCTTTTCTGCTAAGTCAGGGTCTAGATATTCAGGCTGATCACATATTGAGGTTTTCTTAGATATCCTATTGAGAAGAGCATCAGCAGAGACAAAGGAGTCTTCAGGAGATGTCTGAAGGGTAAGGAGGATATAGAATGAGCAACAGAGATTCTGCCAAAGTAGTTCAGGCCAAAAAAATCTTCGACTTCTAGTAATTTTGTGCCCTGCTGAAAACCATGTTAGAATACACAATTCACAGGCGTGACAGACAAACACCAAGAACAATTATTCCTAATTTAAAGGCTGAGTAAATTTTCCAAGACTAACATGAAACAAGCAACATCAGGACCTCTCAAACCATGGACAGCCCACCCTCGACACTTCTGCAGTAGTTTTCAAACACTGACCACAGGTTCTGTTCATGTAATAGTTTGTATTCAGTTCAGGCACCTCTAAGGCACTCCAAAAGCTTCGAGGAGCACCAAAACTGAGGGTAACCTCAGCAAGACTCTTTCTGCAGCCTTTACGAAGTCTTTTGCTGCTTGCTGGGGATGTTCACAATTTTAACACTACCAGGACAAAGGCACAATATTAGGGTGGAAGAATTAGGATGACACAAAGAAGACCATTGGGATTTGAGTTCTCAAGACTTCCCGCGGTAAGAAAAGTATTCAAACTCTTAAAAAAGTGTTTTGTGAGATGGTAGCAAAAGCTGCATTAATATAAATTAAAATTTATTATTAAAGTGACCTGCAGCTTTTTTTGACTCCTCAGTAAATGCACTGTCATACAGTTCAGCATTCCTAGTCCTGTTGGCATTTGTGAAACAAGTTTGCCTGGAAAAGGGGAGGCCTCATGAATTTGAGAGTCAATGCTCTTAAGTCTGAAATGCAGCACAGGTTGCAAGCAAGGAAGGGCTCACCACTAATTCAAATGCTACCCAGGGAAGACACTGAAAAAAAAAGTGACTTAACTAGAAGCTGGAATGAGTTCTAATGATCAAGAAAGTGAATTTTCTACTATCAGCATCAAGAGAAAACAATATCCTAAACAGTTTAAAGGAAAACATGAAAGGACATCTGTTCTTTACCAAAAAAAGTTGAAACTTCACAGTACACAGAACAGAACAAATCATGTCCCTATGTTTACATCAGCCCCCATATTTTATATATAAAATATTTTTTCAAATATTGGGTTGAAGCACAGTGTAAAAAGGTCTGTGTGACAGAAAAGGAACTTCAAAGTATCAACTTGGAATAAGTTACCACAGGAACATGTCAGGATATGGTAATAATTCAGAAAATTCCTCTGAATTCCATCAGTTCCATCAACCTACCTCCCTCATTTGGGTCCTGCCACATGCTGCTACCAAGGTTTATGTGTCAGGTTGAGTTTCACTCTACAGTCAAGATCCACCTGTGCTACCTCTTACATGACGTGGGAAATCTCTGCAGGAAAATGATTCCCAAACTCTTATCATAAATTACTTACTATTTCAATAGCCTCTGGAGTTGGCCCCAGAGTCATGGGTTCTAGGTCTTTCTGCTTGGACTTGTCAGCTGACTGCAAGTGAGCCTCTTGGCTGGCAGCAAGGACTCGGGAAGCTGGGTGCTGGATTTTCATTCCAGAGGGTTGCTGGGCTTCAGGGTCTTCAAAACTTGACCTGGAAGAAGATTGTGCACATGTTTTCAGGGTGGAGCACAAGGCCTTTACAATTCTGCTTCTGGTAACAGCTAAGCAAGTCCTCTTCATCACTTCCATCTGTATGTATATATGTGAATATATACATTATATATATATATACACATACACACACATACTGTTTCAACTCAATTTTACAAGTCACTATATGTCATAACACCTTGCAATACTCTTTCAAAGCAATGCACCTAAATACAATATTAAATAAAACCAGTTACCCCCATTCCTTAAATACTTCTCACTTGCCTTTTTATGACCTTCTCACCTCTCCCAACAAACCACCTGTACCGACAACAACAAGGTGTCCTCAACAAGCAAAATTATTGGAAGCAAACAGAACCCCCACGTCCTGTTCTTGTGAACGGGAGTCCTTGTTCAGAAAATGTATCCAGGAAAAGCCAAGTGAAAAACTGCAATTAGGAGATTTCTAGATTAATATGAGAATGAACTCAGCATCTGAGGAAAAAACTAAGTAGGAAGTCCAGTGAAACAGTGACTGTGACTCTCTTTAGTAAGATATGAAGGAGAAATGTATGTCCTTATTCATGTCCTTATTCCTTCCCATCGCAAAACTTCTGTATCTTCGCCCTCTATCATATGTGTACACAGATGGAAATCTATTTTTAAACAACTAACTTGGCAGCACAGAGGCAGAGAGGAGAGGAAGAGCGGCCTGTGTACGTGATCTGATGGCAACCCACTTCCCTGCCACCCTTTTCCACCGCTGACTGTGCTCCCAGTCACATACCCTGAGCACGGAGTTGTGGAATCCGACAATCTGATGGGAGGTGATTTGACTGGGCTCTCCTGCTGTGCATCAAACATTAGGTATAAAGATTGTTTCTTCGGGGTGCTGTCATCCTGCTGGCAACAGCGAAAGAGAAACTCATTAAGCAACTCAACCGTTCCCCATTAAAGCTAATTCAGGTCACTGGAACCTTAAATGACCAAATGACTTGACAGAAAACTAATAACATAGGACTGCAGTGCTGATACTGAGATGATCCCTTTCAGGAAGAAACCATTAAAAGAACAAAGAGCCGTTACAGAGAGTGAGCTGAACAGCTCTCTCTTTGTAATGGCTCCTCTTCTCCCACTTTGGGGTTAATCAGATTTCTAGTCCTGTCAGGCAGGAGGCATCCCCTGGCTGAGAGTGTCACTAAAATATTCATTCTAAATTCTCATTGGTTTAAGCACCTGACATACACGCCTGATTTTTCTAACTACCCCACTGGATATGCCCCCATGGGACCCAGTCCAGCTATCAAATCCATGGATTAAAAAGAAGCAAGGCAAAACAACTGGTAATGTATAGTGCTGCATTCCATACTTCACAGTAATTCTGTATTCTCTCCTGATTCCCTCCAGCTTCTTTAAAGTTTTACTCTCAGTTGCTTAAAATAGCTGGTGTAGACAGCTCTGTGCTCTGCACTGCTGGAAACACTGATGTGCTTTTATTCTGCAGAAGGAACTATTATGATGCCAGCCTAAGAATTAAACAATAAAATGGAACAAGTTTTACAGGATACAGGACAACAAAGCACATGCAATTTACTCCAGTTATGCCAATTTAAAGGAACTGGTTTTGCAAATCTGCTGCAGGCACATTGTAATTAATTCAAGTGGTATTGAGGCTGATGGCATTATCAGGATAGTATATTATGACAAGGGAATGGAAATGAATCAAAATGGAAGTGAGAACTTACAGGCACAGAGGAGCCTATTTTCTCCATATATTCTATTTCATATGAGTTGCCATATTCCAATTCTGCAACAGAAACAAAAAAAAGAGGTGTTAAACACAGACCATGATAGGACTGTTGCAGAAATAAATGAGATCTCATTCACAAGGGCCACTCCCACCCTCCTCAATCCTTTCCTGTAACATATGAAAAGCAGAATATACAGAAAGAAAGTGGAAGGTGCACTGATATTCACTGATTTTCAACAATCAACCTATGACACATTTCAGGCAAATCAGCTTGCCTGAAAAAAATTTCAGCTTTATCCATTTGCCCCAGGGGCCAGGATATTAAGGAAGTTTCAGTGCAATTTCAGAGCACAGACAACTTTCCTCTATCATGTTGTCTCATCACAGAAAACACATTTTTCAGTAATTGGCACTGCTGATACCAGTTTCCTTTAAAAAAAAAAAGTTTCAACAGCTGTTGAGAAATGAATCAATTCCCATATCCTAATGTTTATCACACAATTCTTAATTAAGAATAACTACTGTGGTATCACTCAAGAAAAACATACCTAAAGTAACCTTGAATGCTCATTGACTGGGGTGAGACACCAGCCCAGCTTACTGGGCTCTTTTCACACTTTAATTTCAGGGAAAAAGGGAATCTAAGGCAGGAAGATTTACAAAGAACTCTAAATCTACAATCTAATAAAAATGCAAATCTTAAATGCTTCTCTACTTCTAATCTGCCAATTATCCTGGAGGGAATAACCAGCATTTCTTTCTATTCCATGGTCATGCAGTGGCTGAGACAGAAGCAGACAGATCTAACACAGGAAAAGAGACTAGAGAACATACCTTCCTGCACCCAAACAAAAGCAAAGACTTTGTTCAATGACAACTTAATTTAAAAATTAAAAACATAATTAATTTGTCCTAATGCTGTACTTTATTCCATTTCCGTGAATTAATTCAATAAACCACTTGCATCATTTAATTTCCATTATAAATAAATTCTAAGGAACGCCACACTAGCATTTACATTATGATAAAATCATGTGCTAAAATCCTTCTAGATTTGGGCAGCTTTTGAAAAGCAGGGTTTGCATTAGGGAGATGATAACCTCCATTAAAATGTTTGATATTTAAAAACAAACCAACTCTTGCCAGTTTTGTTAAAAAAAAAAAGCTTTCAAAGGGTGCAATGTGAGTTTAAAATACTCAAATTTGTTTTTATAATAAAAATACCCTAGAGTACAGGGACTGTAATTCCACAAATTGTGTATTTTTGCCAAACAACCACTGAAGAGGAACAGCCACAAACTCTCAGCACCTGACGTGTGGGGGATGTGAATAGTAAAACTTGTAAGTGAAGAGAAAGCTGTAAGAGCAGGCTCCTCATGTTTAAATTCCTAGCACATTATGGTTTTAGTGGTAGCAGGGAGCAGGCAAGGTGGACAGCTTCCTGGTACCGGATAGCAGGAGCATCTTTTCTCACTCCCTTTTCTTCCCAGCGAAAGCAAACCCAGAACTGAACGCATGGGATTCAAACCACCACCGGGAGACACGGAGCTGCAGGAAGCCTGAAATCCCGGGTAACAGCAGCCAGCGCTTAGAACCTGCCTTTCTGTACGTCATTTATCTACCCACAGCCTGGTGAGGTGCAGCAGGAACGTTTTATGGAGCAGCTTTACCCTCCCAGAGAGCAATCCCTGAGTGAGCACCCGAGCAGGCTCCGGGCAGGACACGTTCCGGCACTGTCCTCTGCTGGCACAGCCGGCAGAGATCCTCCACCTGCCTGCAGCACTGGCACCAGCTGTGCAATCCCAGTCCAAACTCACTGCTGGGACAACACTTATTTACCTTTACTGTGTTAAAGAAAAAAAGCAGGACACAGACAGAAGCAGATCAACTAGAAACAAAAGGAATAACACGGCTCGCTAAAGGCAGTTTGTTCCGTCTCGTTGCTCCGAGAAGTTTCTGGAATAATTACTCTCCCTCCTTTCCTAAGTATCTTCTCTAAGGCATCATCCCACCTCCAAAATCTTAGGCTCTGGTAATCTCTATACATTCAAAATCACAAATGCCCAGGATATCCCACAAAGCAAGATAATTATCTTCTACAAATAAGTGCGACAGACTTACTAAGTGGTGTCCTCCAACTCCTCCTACAAATAGCTGCAAGAGTATATCAGAATTTTCTGCTGATAATTATGGCTCATTTCTGGTCTGTGCAACAGGAAGATGGCAGCAGTTATGAGCAGCTCATGAAAGAGATGAGAGCTGGATGCACTGGCTGACTCAGGAGTTGGGCTCCATCGGTACAAAAGCCGTGTTAGGTTACAGGATAGCACTTGTACCGGTGTCTGGGAGGGGTAAAAATATTCCCAGTGAGAAACAGCCCTCAAATTCCTCAAAAATTGCTCAACCCTGCATTAGCAAGACTGTCAAGGGGAAAAAAATTATTATTTTTCAAAGATCTGAAAAGCAGCAGCATTGTTGATTATAATGAGCGTGTAATCTGAAACTCTGACTATACCATGCAGCACACATGAGACAAGACAATTAGCATTTAATTAGGAGATTTGCTCACTTTCTTCTACCCACTCTGAAAGCTAAAATGATTGCCTTTGAGTATCTCTCACTAGTCTTTTGTTCCATTTCCTGCCATACAGTTTCCATTTCCCCAGATTTATGTGACTTATTTCTGAATAGCATTTATTTTTTTACATCCAAATAAACTGGAAATGATGTCTAAAATTTATAATTTGACAACCACGTCAAATGGATTTATCCAGACTGAAATACTTATCTGTCCAGGAGACCCAACAGATTTCCAAAAAGCCCAGGGCACACAAACACACAAGCACATGCATACGAACCATTAAAAGCATTGTGATTATTTGTGCTTTGACCTAAAAGTTTATCAATTCTCAATTAGGCAAAAACTCAGACCCAGTTCAAACTGGCATAATGTACCTTTAATGGTAGACTGGGACACGGACTGAAAGGTTGGGGGAAAAAATGAATTCTGATCAAGAAGAAGTAGTTTGGGCCAAGTTAAACTCAAACATTCTTCCCACCCACAAAGCTGAAAATCTGCCTTTGGAGCAGCTGTTGCAAAGCAGTATTCCCTCTGGTAACTCCAAGGAAGGCCACACACAAACTTTCTTAATTCTGTCTCTTCCACATTTCACAGACTTGGAATGACAGTTCTCTAAACAGAAACTTCCAGCTTTAGCTCACAACTGCTTGTTGGAAAGTATAACAGGAGAACCATTAACAGGCTGATCCAGTAGGGAATTTTATCTGGCACATCAAAGATAACTATCTTGCACGGGGGATATCCTGGATGTTTTAATGTATAAAGATACCTGGATCCCAGGAAGCTCGAGGAGAGCTGGCATGTTAAGGTTCTTAATGCAATGCACAAAATTTGAGCAGAATTTTAACCTGGGACCTTCTCCCATTCAGGTTAGAGGAACAGGCTCGGGCAGAATCAGTAGTTCAGTGGCTCTGGATCCAAGAGATTCAAGAGACCCTGAGAGCAGTCTCAGACCCCAGTCTGCTGTGCAGGCACCGAGAGAACAGGTCACACACACAGAAGAACAGAGCACATCTACAGTTAATCACATGGAGGAAGCAAAAGCTTCTTTCTGAAGGTCCCTTTCATTTTCCTTTAAGCAGCTCCTTTTCCCTTTCTTGAAAACTGAAGGTCAGACTATTGGGGTCTTCAATTCAGCTCCCCATAACTGCCACATTCCCCTAAATGGTCCAGAGAGCATCAGGGTTCCTAAATAATAGTTTTCATTCAGCAAAGTACACCCTCAGACAAACAAACCCCGCTCTCAATAAGCATCACACTGGCTGGAGCAGACAGTCCTTTGGAACACGTACCCTCTGTAGGAGAGCTGAACTTGGTCTCATTGACAAAGGTGGACAGGTCAGAGGGTTGTGGGTAATCCTGCTTATCCGTGTTCAGGTCCACAGTCATGCAGGTCCATTTCTGGCCCGTCACTGAAGACGCCAGTTTCTCTTCATCTGTCGCGTGAACCACCGTGGAGATGACAGGAGGACTTTCTGGAGTTGGCAGTGGAGTGGGATCCTGCAGAAAACCAGTGCCAATTAATTCTCTAATCTTTCATTAGCACATTGAACAGCTGAATCTCTGAATTCCTCTGCACCACCAGAGCCATCTTTTTAATTCCGTAATCTTGGCTGCGGCTCTGTATGAAATACTTAACGAAAAATACTAACTCTACCAGCAGCAAGTTCTCCCAGTGCAACTAAACTCTTTGATGATAAACACTTGCATTGCAAAGCTGCTTTGATAACGGGGAAGAAAGAAAATCCAGAGCTCTTTAAATGTGTTAGGCACTTGACATAAGTGGCACGTGTCACCCTTGACTGAAGTCTCTGACTTTTTAGGCTTCCCCCACAGGAGCAAACCTTCGCAGGACTGCGGGGGTCACGAACCCTTTCCCCCTTTCTTCACTTTCTACACTGTCACAGCAGCACAAATAAAAGGGCAGGATGGATAACAGCAAGAGGAACAGCAGCGTGGAAGGAGCTGTGCCACATCAAAGCAGTCCGGCCTCTGTAGGCAGAACAGCTTTTGTGAACTTCTCTTCCAAGGAAACCACCTGCCAGCAGTTTACAACATGGAATCAAACCATCCAAGCACACGTTCCTGGTAGATCAGCCCACTTGGTTTACTTCTATTTCCCTTCCAGCCCACCAATTTGATGCATTTAGTTTCTTGCTTTCTAATCTGAAAATTCCAGGGTGGATAGTGATGCTTAGTTTTTCAGACAGCTGACTGAAGACATTTATTCGTATTCTTGCTCCATCATAACTTGAGACTTTCTGAAGTACATTTACTAATACTCTGACTGGAATTCCCAGAGCAAATACTAGACCTGGTGTGTGCTGTATACACACTTCTAGAGACCAAAAGGTTAATACCTTGTGGCTATACCCCAGTGTGCTGTACTTGGGACCCAATACGCATATATGCCCTACAAAAATCCCTTTTGTTATTAAATGTACAATTCTACAACTAAATAAATCAAATTTCCCTGGTTTTGCCCCATCAAGAACACAAATTACACGCACCAAAATAAGGCAGCACTTTACCTGAGAAGGAGGATCTGATAGTGGGGATCTTTTTGGTGACTTTTTCACCCTAAATGTATCACTGAAAATGAAGTTAACACAGTTAATATGGTAAAACCAGCAAGAAACAAGTCATTTCATACTTAGCAAGAGACAGCCACAGACAATGCAACCTCTGTAAGCCCTTCTGCATTAAAATCCCATCCATTAGGCAGCAGCACCACAGAGAAACATGCCATGGGTACAGATTCTTGTCATGCACTTGGAACAGGCCTCGATTCCCCAAAAGCTGAGAACAGCAGGATTGCCATATTTTTTATGCTAACTACTGACACTTTTACAGAACAGGGTTACTGCTCAGCTGCAATTCAAATCCCTGCTCCATCACAGGCACCCTCAGTGGCCTCAAGGAAATTATTCAGCTTCTGTCTCCCAGGTGAAAATTAGGTCTAACCCACATCTTTACCTGACAATCAAAACCGTGATAAATTTGGGCAGCAAGTTCCAATGACCCCAAAAATCATTAAGAAGGAAACTGTTTTGCTTTGGATGAACTACACAAAGCCGTCTGAGGCAGATGCTGCTCCCAAGATGCCAGAACAAAACTCTGTCGTTACAAATGGGCACACCAGACCCTTTTTTAAACAATTCCAACAAGAAATATGGCAATTCTGCTTCCAGTTCCCCTGAGAGCTCACAGTGCAGACTGAGAGCACGGACATTGTAACTCTTCAATGTCCCACAGGTTTCAATCAGACAAAAGAAAGAACATACATTACATCATTAGGGTGTATATTTACAGATGTTGCCTTTGTGTTTATTTACAGTTGGTTAAAAAATATTTTCTAACTAGGAATAAACCAGATATCTATCTGTTTTCTTGATGCATATTACCAGAGTTATTAAAAAACATTTATGTTACTAACTAGAAGAGGGAGAAAAACACCACAGCAAACTCACTGATAAAGACTTTATGTTTGAAATGAGATGCAGTGGCAAAAGTTGCTGCCCATCAGCTCATCCCTGATCAATGATGGCCAGATCGACACCAGAAATTATAATGGTGGGTTTCAATCAGTAAAGGGTAAATCAATACCACATCGAGAGGGAAAAATAAATTGGACAGCTGAATATTGGTGTGTTCGATGCCACTAATTATCCAGATATGATCCTAGAAGTGATTAGGATAACTTCTTCCCTTAAGAAGGAGAAGCAGTTTATGCAGTATTTACAAAGGACTGACTGTACAACATTGTTCAATGTCACAAATAAAATTTTCATATTTTAGCTCAAGGATACAAGATCTCTGCATTTTTAAATGAGGATCTTTGATAGGCAAACACACAGTGAGGCCAAAGATTCCTCAAACTCATTCACAGTCAGGCATCTCACTCAAAATAGCTTTCACATGAACCAGGGAAGTGAAATCGTTAACATAAAAGCTTCATGCTGAATAATAACTGATCATGCTGCAAAATAAATAAGTAAAATTAAAAAGCCCATAAATCAAAAGAGGAAATTTGAAATGTTAGCTTAGAATTACTTACAACAGAGAACATACAGACATCACATCTTCTACCATCCTAAGACAAATAAGACAAAGAAAAGAGAGACAGACAGAAGGAACTGACAAAAAAGATTAACCTACAAATACTCTGTTAATGTGTTAAGGCAATCTGATCATGCATATTTTCTACCTGTGTAATCTTAACCCTTTTCTTATTGTGAAATACATCAGGAGAAAAAAAAATACTCATCAAGTTCTTCAATGTTTTCAACGTCAATGGTATACTTTTGACACGTTTTCACCTTACAAAACACATTTTTCAAAGCTGACACCTTCAAGTTAAGTTCCTCTCAACACAATAACCTTGCCTTCCCTGAAGGAGGCCACCTGCTTGCTCTTCAAAACATGGTGTTTGTTATTACAGGAGATGTAAAACTGTTCTTGAATGGCAGCTAAGCTTAAGAAAAGAGCTATTCCAGGTTTTGTTCATGTTTGCTGATGTGTTACGACAGCACAAGAGCTACTTGACCATTTCAAATCATTTACCCAGGTCAGGACAGAAAATGACATTTCTTTAAATCTCATCTATTTTGCCTCTCCAGGAAACCTAACTTGGTGTTCTGAGAGAACCAACCGATTTCTCCCGAACCAGAACCCAACCCTGCCAAACAGTTTAGGCTGAGAAAAGTTTTCATCTGCTTGTAAGCTTGGCAGCTCCTGCTTGTCTCTTCTCACGTGCAGTGGGTCATGACAGCCGGCACCTTCCATTTCTAAACAGCCTCCAACCACCCAGCAGCTCCCAGAGCAATTCCCACACAAGCGATGCCTGTGCAAACCACCTCCTCTTACTCATCACTATCAGCTGGCACTGGGGAGGCATCAGCTGCTCTTTGCTCAGCATCGCCTGAGCAATGTGATTACCTCAGAGCAGCTCGGCACCTGGGTAGATGGTCAGAGAGCAATTTGGGTTGAGCTGACATCTCTTCTAAAAACCTCCGCATTTCACAAGGGGGTCAACGCTTAAACTGCTGCAGGTTTCACTCAGGAATAAAAATGGGTTATTTTTATTGATTTAACGAGGGTTAGACTGAGCACATGGCTCAGATTCGAAGTAGTACAAGCTTAGCAATAGCTGAAACTCATGCCTGGCTTTACCTCTTGGAGGTCTAATCTAGAAATCACCTTCCACACTAAGAACACATTTTCAAACTGGGCAAGAGGATTTGATTTCTGCACCTTTCAACAGCGCTAATAAAAACCCGTGACTTGGCAAAATCACCTATTAATCAGGTGTTAGAAGTCCTGGATTACTACAGTATCATTTCCTGAGTCAAACACCCTCATTTGTGCCCCTTGGAGCTGAAGCATTTTGCACTGTCTTCTCTCCCTGTCCCACCACGGAGCATTGCCAAGGAAGACCCTACATCCCATCTCCCTGCCCAGCCAGGGCTTCTCCTGCACTGGATGCCAAGGAGGAGTCATGCTGAGGGCTTTTTCATGGAGAAGAGGGACCAAATGGGCAGAGGCAAACAAAGCCACTGCTTTTGCTGGCATCCCCCAAGCAGCTTTAGGCTCATTTTCTTCTAGAAAGCACCATAGCTGCAGGCTGCAGTGTGTATTAACATGCAGAGTCTCTTCTTTGTTAAAAAAAAAAAAAAAAAAAAAAAAGAAAGCCACTTGCAAAAGTAGGTTACAGGGCTGCAGTGAGCAGAGACACAACACAACACAGTGAAAGCAGGGACAAGCAAGGGCTGGGAATTCCTGCAGTCCTCCTGAACTTGTGAGCCCTGGGCTGGGGGAGCTTCTCCACCAGGATAAAGACCAGCAGTGAACTTTCATGACTGCAGGACAGGGCATTTTCATGCTTGATTTTCCCAAGGATGAAAGTGGTTTAGAAAACCCTTTGTAAACTTTTTTTGCCTCTAAATTAAGAGTGGAATTCATTCTAATATTCAAAGCAGATGGGTGAACTCAAGAGGCCCACACTTGGGGTCTGTCAACTCAAGCTACTGAAAGACACAAGAAGACTCTGTCTGGCTGCAAATACCAAACTTAAGGATCTGTTGATATCAAAATTCTCCTCCTTCCCTCTGCATTTCCCCAGTACAAATCAAATAGTTCTCCTTTTGCTGTCAGACTTTTAACTCTTCTTGATTTGGACCAAATCAGTTTTGACTGCAGCCTTGAAAAACAAGTTAGCTTAGCATGGATCTTAATTCCCACCTAAATTACTGATAAACCTCAAAAGGAACCAATATTAGAAAAAACAGATTCCTTCCTCAAAAAACCCAACTCAACTATACAGTGGTCTAAACCACCCATAACTCATAAATGCCCCTAAAGAGAAGAAAATTACACAAGCTTCCTCAAATCTGGCAAGGAACATGAGTTAGAAGCCTAGAAGGTAGGGGGCTGTTCAGAAAAACCTGAATAATCTCTATCCTTCCCTGTACAGGAGGTCATTTTCACAGGTTTTGTATTCTTTTACATTTAACTGTGCTACCTCCTGATTGCCAGGCTTTTAAAACCTTACTCCATTTTTGATAGCTAGCTGAAACATTTAAACCATGAGGGAACACGGACTGAGATACTTTCTTACAGATACACACAGGAGATCAGTTTCAGATAAATGGGATATAAACTGGGTGACTACCAACCCAGAATAACCATGTCTGAACAGATAAAGCAACATGTACACTGGCAAGTGAATCGATGCAACCAGCCACTGAGGTTTTTAACCAAGTACCTAAACAGAGCAAGATGGAAAATGTATCCTGGGATCTGTCAACTGTGTCTAAAATCTGGATATTTCCCTAATGTGTAGCAGTTTTGGATATTTAAACCCTTCTACACCACTTGAAGCTCTTTCATTAAAAGGAAATGTTTTTCGTCTTGTATGTAAAAAAATCTATATTTCAATACTACATTCTTCTGTTTCAGGTTATTTTCTTTTAAATACTGCAAGGCACTGCATAAAACCATCTCCCTGGTATGTGCAACATGAAATTTGCCACTGCCTTGTTATTTCACATCCCACTCTCAAAACCAGTTATTCATAAAACAGTCTTTACTGGTGTGAAACTTTGATCACCTTAAACAGCACCACATTCCCAAGATGAGGTCACAGAAAATTTGGTACAAAACTGACAAAATTACAACTTAATCAGTTTCAAAACCACATTGAGCCCAAAACTTTCAAAAATTCAGTTGCCTAATCTGGTATGGTAGCCCTTTGGTTTGGAAGCATCAAACTATTGACACAACAGGTTGAGGGATAGCAGGTGCAGCCCCCCAGCTGTTGGCTACCAACACTCAGCTATTCAAAACACGAACCACGTGCCAAGGGGTAGGAACGTGCTGCCTCTATTCTAGAAACATCTCTGCCCTTTAACTTACGTTTTCAGTGGCGTCTTCTTCTTTTTTGCAGGTTTGTTCAGGTTGTCTCCTTCTGTTCCGTTTGTTTCGTTGGCACTGGCTGGTATCTCAAAGGAAGCCGGAGATTTGGAGGGCGAGCTGGCTATCTTAGGAGAAGACTTGAAAGGGTCAATGGAGTCCTCACACACGTCTGGCTCAAAACTGTACGTTTGCTGAGGCAGTTTGGGTGACTCTTGCATTTTTGTACTAGACGAGAAGGGGTTAAAATTGGGATCATCCCACTTGTCAATGTCAAAAGTGTAAGAGCCTTTCGTGATGGGGATTTCGTTTGGATCAGCGGGGGACTTGGTCGGAGTGGTCGGAGCATTGTCAAGCTTCTCCACCGGTTTTTTAGTCTTTGGCCTCCGTAGCGGCATTTTAGCACCTGGCTTTTTACCTGCTTTTTTGGGAAGGGGAGCGCTCTCCTGCTGGTCTTCACTCACCCCTTTCTCTTCAGAATAGTCGAACTCCAGCCTCACTGCAACGCCTTTGACCGGAGGGTCCTCTTGTCCCCCGGTGTCCGGCGGAGTCACCTCCCCAGCCTCCGGTGCCGTCGTAAGAGGTAGCGTTTTCTTGCTGGCAGGGGGAGAGTTCTGCACTTTGCTGCCTCCGCTGCTAAATGCACTAATCCCCTCAAAACGGTCGGGATCCAGAGAGTCAGATCCTTCAGGCACAGGCGGGGCCTCCTCTCTCTCAGCAGAGATTTTGGAAGGTTCGGTACATTCGGGCTTCACCGGCTCAGCCTTGCCCTCGGACGCTCCTTTCTCCTCACCCGGGGCACAAGCTGCTTGGCCGAGCTCAGAAGGTTCTTGTGGTGTTTCCTTCACCAGTGGAGCATCCAGAGGTTTTTTGGCTGGCTGCTTCTTTTTTAAGGAAGCTGGTCTGGGTTTTTTTGTTCTCTTAAGGGTACTGGAAGCACTGCTTGAACCAGTACCGTACACATCTGCCGACGGCGCTAACGTCTCGCTGTTGCCGAGGTAAGACGCTCCATCAAAATCGCTGGCTTGCAAGCTGAGAGATCGAGACAACGTGGATTTGGAAACTGGGACCGAATCGGTAGATTTTCGTCGAACATTTGCTTTGGGGTCACGGCTCTTGGGCTCCGCAGAGCTCGGTCCTAAGGCATGGAGAGAATCGACCAACTCGATGTTATCAAAGTCCAAGTTGTAAGTCCCACTGCTGGCTATGGGCTTGTCCTCGTCGAAGACAGTGGAAAAAGAATGGCAAGGGGGGCGGAAAGGGCTTTCTTGAACTGGTTCGCTGTGTGACACATCGGTTATGGGTTCAGCTTCCGAGCACAATCCTGTGGGAACAAGCAGAAAACTCTGTGAACTTTAAACACGCTTTTAAGACGGGGGCTTAGTAAGTTTGACTATAATCTAATATAGTAAATGTACAGCACTTGTTTGGATTACTAAAAGTCATTAAAACCAAACAAATGGACTGAGCAATGATTTAAGGACATACAAACCGAAGTGACATTTCCAATAAATGAACTAGATTAAGGGAAAAAACGGAACTGTTCTGCCCAGAAAAGGATTCAAGGCAAGTTTCACGAAAAGACAAAATATGTATTTTACAATAGGCCCTAAAGCATCTCTTCTAAACTATCATTTAAAGAGAGGGATATTACTGTAACATGCTATGTATTCCAAATACCTGGAAAACTGCACATCAAGCACATTAATCCCATTTTCTACTATTATAAAGAGTTCACACCACTATGTCAGAGCTCTTAGGCAGTAAATTCGCTGTAAATTGACTGGTGCTTCAGTAATTACGTGTTGACCTTAAGTTTTGTTTCCCATATGCTATTTTTACCAATTTTCCCAGAGGAAAATGGCTTCCTCTTCCCAACCCATCAATGCTGCTCCTCTATTTGCCCCAAGCAGTCAACACACTCTACTTTGACCTCTTACTTACAGGTTTATAATGAGAGATGAATCACTGAGAACTTAATACGAAATAAATTACGGTAAAGATAAAAAAAAAAAACAACGGTCAATTAGAGAACTCTACAAATATTTTCAGCTGAAAAATCTTCTTTTAAAAAGATCACTTGACGTTCCCTACAGATTATTTAAAACAGATTTTTCCAAGTGTAGTTCTCACTTGTTGATGAAAAGAAAATTTTGTAGAGAGATTTATATGCTAGAAGTGTTCTTCCAAACAGCTTTTCATTGTAATTAAAGATCTCCTTACTGAACAAAATCCTAAAATGATTTATAGAAGTCTTTTCACTTGGGATATAACAACTCTACTGGCAAAGCAGAAAAAGATAGAAAATAAAAAAATAGAAAATATATAAGTAAGAAAGGATTAAGAGGACGGTCCTTGCTGCCTTCCAGCTCATTAGGTTGATTATTCAAATGTTTTACAAACCCTGAACACGGTTTGCTCCTGCTGTCGTTGCACTGCCACTGATGTGAATGCAACACGGTCACCTCTGTCCGTGTGTCCGTGTCCCTGTGGCGTCTCTGCGCAGCTCACAGCTCAGCTGGGCTAAACCAGCTGCTCAGAGCTCTCACTGAGCACCAAGATGTCCTCGTGTTTCCTACTGAAGCAACACAGCATTCTTCACGTTGTCTTTTCTTTTTTAATTATGCAATTATTCAGGAAAACAGTCCAACAAAAATGAATGCTTCGTTCGGCCCTAAATGATTCCAGAGACATTTCTACACTTCTTTGTCATTCCAATACTGACATGTTTTGCAAAATAACTCCCATTTTGCCCAGCCACATTCATTAACACTGCTCATAAAAGCAATACAAGCAACCAATTATTACTTTTAGTGAGAAGCTGTGACTAGATTAAGAAAATAAAATTTCCTTTGTTTCAGAAGGTAATTTCAGAAGAAATTGTATGTCTGCACAGAGACTGCAAGAATTATTATTTATGGGTGTAGAGGACAGAAAGGATTTAAGGGAATTGGACACATTTCCCAAAGCAGTTCCTTAAAAGTGGCATCATGTATTTCCAGAGGCTGTCAAAGGAATGACAGCTACACAGTTTCTCTCTTAGACCATGGAAGTTCACTAAGAGACATCAATTAAAATAGTATTTTAATGTGTTTTTCTGCTAAATGAATGCTGATAATGTGGCAGTACTTCAGGACAGTTTATTTTTCTCCTCAGTCCCCACTGGGCTGGGCTTAGTCTCAGCCTGGCTGAGGCTCCATTAATTAGGCTTCATTTACTGGTGCTCACTTGACAGACACATCACTGTCTGACACTGATGGGACTCCCGTTAAGGGCACTCAGAGAGTGCCATAAACCTCCAGCATTAGCCTAATCTGTCCATTTTACCCCGAAAGAAGAACGGAAGACACTTTAGGGGAATACATCACAATAAACACGGGCGCAGCTCTGGGATGTCAGCAGAGTACAAATGTAGGTCAGCATGGAATAAAAGCGGGATCTGAATAAGAAATCATCGGCAGTTATGCGCTGCTTTCATTCCAGCCTACACCAAAGCCCTCAACAGGACTGGGGCCCCTGCTCAAAGCAGTACAAACATGCATTAAAACAAAGTAAAATAAAATAAAGCACTGCCCTGCAGGACTTGGACTGTAAATAAGAGGCTGAGGTTGGGGAAGCATCACGCAAAGGGAGCGTACAAGGCTTTCCAGCTACTCCAAGCAGGCAGATTCGGTGTGCTCCACATAGTGCAGGCCTTTCATCTCCCTTAATTGCTCATTTCACAACTTCCTCCTAATCACATCCTTTACTTAAGGTGTGGATTTCTGCAGAGCGTTGCTCGAGTCGCCACTGTGATATTTTCATTGTTTCTGTATGAAACAAGATGTGGAACTTCCTCAGAAAACATGGCTTTTGGCAGAAGGGAAATGCTGCTGTCAGACTCTCCTAGCATTGCTGGCTCAGCCCTGAATTGCTGGAGGAGAAGATACAAACAGTACTCACTGCCTTATTACTACAGAAGATAGGAAGATCACTCTTTCCTGACATGAACAGCCTATTCAGGAGCAGTGACATTTGTCCTTTTGCAACACAAAACCAAGCAAATCAGTGTTACTACAGTATTTCACTAAAAACCACGAAAAACAACCTCAAACCCAAAAACAGCCATCAGAAACCCCCAGATGTTTTGTATCCAGGCGATGAGACCTAAACATGAGAGCTACATGGCGTGTTTAATGCTTGGCATTTTCACCTGGCACCCGTTACAGCACAACCAAAAGTTGTTAGAAAGTCAAAGAATATTTATCCTGAGCTGGAAGGGACCCACAGAGATCACTGAACTCCAACTCCTGGCCCTGCACAGGACAGCTCCAAGAATCTCACAGTGTGCCTGAGAGTGTTAATAACAAGATATTTTAAGGCTTTGTGCATTAGTAAATAAAACAAATTCTCATTGTTAGTAAAAAAACAACCAAAACAACAAAAACAACAAAACACCAGAATAAAAAAATCTTTCTAGTCAACTACAGACGTCTTATTTTGGACATTACAAAATCCATGGCACTACAGGTGCTTGTAAAGCTTTAATGTCCCACAAGAACAGGGAGGCAGACACACACCTCAGCTAATTCAGCCTTCTTTCAGCAGGGATCAGTAAACGATCTGAACAGCAGCAAATCCCATGCATGTGCCTTGAACTGTTCACTGATGAGGACATCAAACCTTCATTAAACTGCTTTATATTGAATATGAAAGGATAGGAGGCATTTGAAGATTAGATCAGGATGGGTATCAGGATTTACAGCTTTTTACATCCCCAGGAAAGACATGCAGAAACTCAAGTGGCAGCAGTTGCTTAAGGAGCTACAGGAGTATCCAGGGAAAGGGGCTTCTTTGCTGAAGTATCTGTGAAACCCCAGTAAGCTGAAAATAGGTCTTAGCACTGCTGAGCTGCAAAACAAAATGTAACGCTATTTTGAAAGGCTTAGAAACAAAATTTAGCCAGATCTAAAAAAAAAAAAATAAATACAGAAGAAATTAAATTCTAGTTCTGTTTTCTAGAGAAAAGCAAACAAAGGCAAACCCCTGGAAAATGCATACAGTATGCACCCATGTACTCTGTTATGAGGAAATAACTCAGAAAAAAAGTACACTTTGCCTAAAGCAGACGGGAATTGTAATTACCTAACACTAGAAAATTTGAAACACAGTTTATTTCAAGTCCCTGCTTGTTATGAGAAGCCTTTGAAGTCAAAAAAATCAATTAGCAGCACTTCTTAAAAAGTTATGTAAAAGTACTTTTGTCACTCATTCTGAGAGAAAACTTTGCATATGAAGTTTCTTTTCAATTTTTCTGTGTCAGGCTTCAGGAGGAAAACCATTGAAGAAGAATGTTTTCCACACCAAAAATTCATTTGTTTTTGTCTGGGCCATCAAGTCTCTACTGGAAAGCCTGACCTCAATTTCCCTGGCACCAGAAGGACCCAAATGTAGGTATCCCATATCCTTATTGTTGGTCTGTAATGCACAGAGGGCTCTCCAGCTCTCACATCTGCCCTGTGAACATAATCTGAATTCATTCACCAGCTGGGGCAGGCAGTGGGGGTAGAAGAAACAGCCCTGCCCAGGCAGGAATTCCTGGCCAGCAAGAGGGGTATTTGAGAGAAAAGGCTTTTTGAGGACTTTCTGGTGTTCAGATGAAACAAGAGACAAGAGGCCACTGCTATTCGAAAGCAGCTGATGAGACAAGCAACAAAAATATAAAATATTACCAAAATAATTATTAAAAAATAATAAATGCAACCTCAAACTCTTAAATTTTCCTCAAAGAGCGTAACCCACATTTCCCACAATGTATTTAGGGAGGAATGGAAGGGCTCCTTGGTGACACTTTCCAGGTTCAGGAATAGTTTCCATACATGCTCTGTTACTCCTCTTCCCCTCCAGACTTGCCCTCAGACCGACTCCCCTCCTGTGCTCTGCTGCCGATGGACAGGAGCCATGCAGCAGGTTTTAGCCCACCAGGAGCTGGCACAAACCCAGGATGAGTTTAGCTATAGTTCCCTTTCATCATATTTATTAACCCAGCATTGAAGCCGACCTAATTAAAAACTCTCCTCTCGGCTTTCCAGCCGTGGGGTCCAGCTGCCGCGCTAACGATGTCGTGCAGCACAACTGCAGCCATCTGCATAAGTAATTATCATCAGCTAGGGATGAAATGCTCCTTTAAACACTCACTGTGCCTCCTCCTTCCACCCAAACACGCGCTCTGTCACCAACCTCGTGTCGGAGACAAAGCCGTGGGGCTGGTGGAGCAGAAACCCAGCGGGACAGCGCTGCCTCTCCCCGTGCGTGTGCCAGGCTCTCCAGCTGCCCCTGCTCCCACTCCTCCTCTGCTGAAGCCTATTTATTTAGCTGTGTGGTACCATCAGGGAACTCTGCTGCAGCTCTGCCCGTAACACCCGAGGAAGGGACTCGTTCCCTCTGCGTGCAGCCACATGCGTAACTCACGAGGAAAACAAACTACCAGATACCCAAGTGGTTTATGAAAGTACAAAGTGTTCAACTTTTCTCATTTCTAAACACCTAAGCTATATTCTTAGTATTATTCATTCCTTCTAAAGATTTCCAAAACAAATGGATGCTTTGTGTGGCCCTCCTACATTTGAATTTTTTCTGCATTACGCATCTGGTTTTTCTCCCCTCCAACAAATTACCCTGTTGTATAACTGCATTTTGCATAATTTTGGAACACTGAACACAGCTTTTTTACTTTGTGGTAACTTGCCTCCCATGGTCAATCTGATTTGCAAATGAAATGGTTTCACCTTTGCCATCCAGTGGCCTTCAATGCAGTCCACGCTGGCTACGAATAGATATATTCAGATTTTATTTCTATTTACTTCAGAAATATCCGAGAGAAAGGAGGCAGGGGGGCTGGGATGTAAGGAGTCAAGAACCACACGTGCCAGGGAAGCACATGTGTAATCAAGGGCTTGAAGATAATCTGCTGCAGTAATTAAAGACACACTCCAATCCTGTTCAGCATATGCGTTCTTTTGTTCTCTCAGCACTTATTTTGTAATCATTACATTGCCAAAGATTAGAAAAAGAAAAGAAGATGGAGAATGAGTAATCTTTGCTACAATGAAAGGGGAACTGTAACAACAGAAAGGAAAAAGGGTCAGGATGCCTATTTAATTTTTATTTTGTGGAGTCAGTTTGTTGAACATCTTTCGAGCTGCTTACAAAACTGAATCATAAATCACGATCTTAAAGAGCATTCCTTAAAGGATAACTCCCAGAAATGCTCTAGGGGGTTCAAGACATTTGCAAGACTTATTTGACAGTATCCTGCAGGTTTAAGTCAGAGCTGGGCAGCCTTTGTAATACACACACCAGCCTTGGACACTGCTCTGCCCCACTGCTAAACATTTTCTTTCCAGAGTGGAAAGGGAAGCTTTAAAACACTGCCTGGCAACGTGAGACAACTGTAGAAGCCCAGAAGATAAGGGGACTAATGTGTACCAAGGATTGTTGGCAATAACAACCAAAGATTGTGGGTAATAACACGCTGTGAGAAAGAACAGAATGTGGCTGCAGAAAGAGCCATAGGGAGTTCGGGCAGCAGTTTGCTGGGACAAATGTCCTTTTTATCTCCTGGAGATAAACACAGCACTGCACAAGTGCAGGAATGAAGCCAAGCAGTGGGCATGGACTGGAGAGGGGCATCAAGCCCATCAAAGACCACTGAAGTTCTCTGACCCATTTCCAGAAAAGTCCAGAAGAACAGACTGTGCATGGTAACTAATCTGCATAGAAAGCAAGGAACTCATCACCAGGGCAGGAAAACTTATCCATAAAAAGGTCCCCCCAACAAAGCCTGGGTGCAATCCTGGATACCCCACCAGCTGGATCAGTGCTGGAGCCAGGACTGGGGATCTCTCCTTTTCTTCCTTTCTTCCTCTGTCTCCCCCTCTTTAACCCATCTCTCTCCTCCTTCAACCTGTCCCTTTATCCAAACCCCACTGCCCCGTTCTTACACCGGGAGGTCAGGGACTAACGTCCCAATTTCCAGGCCAAGTGTGTAATCTGCCAATAAAACTTAGGGAGCTGTTGCAGACCCTCTTCCTTTCGACCAGGAGCATTTACAAACCTCAGGTGCTCCCTTCCTCCGAAGGGTGGGATGCCACAGCATCTTTCTAAATGCAATACAAGCGAGCTTTAGTCTGCTGGGAGTAATATTACCTTTATGCAATTTAGCCAGGTGATCAGGATGACTTGACTTTCAGATGAGGAAAAAAGAGAGCATAATGGGGAATTCAGTCTTAGACTGTTGAGTTGTCATCTGACAGCCCAAACAAAGCTATTCTGGGCTAATAGCATGCTTTCTACTCACTCATATTCCATTACTCAATT
>JAYRBT010000178.1:31843476-31864438 GCA_036023395.1 Myiotriccus ornatus | reverse complement strand
TTCTTTTTTGTTCACTGCATGAGTCTTCACTCTAGAGAACCTCCTGAGTCTGTGCACAAACAGCTGAGATGCCTGAGCTCCCACACAAAGCTTTGTTTTGCTAATAGTTAATAATTTCCAAAAGATTCTGACGCAATACTCCTAATTTTCAGCTATTACAATCAAGTAAGAACTGTGTTAACCGTAACTCAGCTGAGTTGGTTATGGGAAGCAACTGTGCTCATTTAAAAAAAAAAAAAAGGCATTTAACAAAGAAGCACAAAGGGAAGCTCAACACCAGGAAAACCTTCTTTGTCACAGCATGGGAGCTGGGTGAGGGCATAAAACCTGGATGCACATAACAGCACTATGCTCCCACGTCTGTATTACCTGCATCCTGGAAAAATTAGATCTTGGGTTCAGTTTTCCTTAGTGATGGATGGCCTCTCTTACATAAGCTATTTTTTTTTAAGGCTTACAGTCCTACGTTAAAACTGTAAGAAAAGACTTTCCCAGAACAACAGGATTTCCTGCGAAAAGGAAATGACACATTTCAGCCAGTTCAACTCTTAATGCCTTTTCCCTGAGAAACTCAGGGAATCCACGGAACAAAGAGAAATAATGCTGCTGCAAAGTTCTTGGTTGCAAAACAGATTGCCAAACCATGATACGCCGTGAGAGTCGGCACCAATTCAAAGCTGCACAAGGAGCAGCCACCACGGGCCCAGCTGTGGGCAGGCTCTCACAGCAAAGGGCCTTGCACCATCTGGAATATTATTCCAAAGCCCCAGCCAAGGATGAAGCAGGATGAGATGGGATGCATGGGTTTCAGAGGTGGAGAACTCGGTTGCTGGCCCCTTTTCACAACATTGTGGAGATGGGATGTGCAAGTGCAGTCTGAGCCTGCAGGACAGTGATGAAGTAAGAGCTTCAGGAAGGAATATACATTCATACATCTATTTACCCAGCCTGGGAAACTAGTGGGAGATTGCTTTTATAACATGTCATATCTCTCCAGCTGTATCCTTTGGGTTTTGTATATATCAGGCAAAAAAAGATACAGATTGCAGAAGCTACAAAATATTCCTCCAGTCCACCTCTTTCATCTCCCTTCTCACAAGACAGTCAGTAAACAGTAAATACAACACACACAGATGGGGTCCAGCAGCAGGGGAGAACAGAGAAGTTAAAGGATCATACTACAGATCTGGCAACACTGCATCAACTTGTGAAGCCTGAGCTCTCCCACTCTCATCTGGGAAGTCTGAGCCTCTTGCCCACCCTGCTACATAAATCTCTGGAGGAAATACTGAAGGGAGTCACTAGGGTTGATAGGGTTGACTCCTCTTCTTCACCTCTGGCCGTGTGGAAATCCAGCCTCATACCTTACATTACCTTTTTTTGTAATCCACATGCACTTCTAATTTTAAGTCCTCCCTGATTTCGGAATGAAAAATTGCCTTTTTGTCACTGCAGCTGGAAAGCACTCAGGAAGCAGGGATGAGATTTCTTATCCCACTGCCTCTCCTCGCTGTTTGCCCTCATCAGGCACAACAGCCTCTGAGAGGAGGTCACCCCAGTTGCCACCCAGAAACTCGATTCATTAAAAAGTAGTTTGCAGCAGAGCTGTGGCCTTGGGCTGTGTTGGGAACCCTGCCATGTGCCTCGGGTTCCTCTAATATTTACACTACAGCAGCATAACCAACACAGGCGTGCTCTCTGGTTTCATTTCACAGCAAAGAAAGAGGGGTCTGCTGTGAAAAAGAAACTTCAAAGCAGGGCTTTGACGCGAGGACTGAGGTCAGGAGCATCGCTTCCTATGGAGTGGCACAAGCGAGCACAACTGGAACTGGGATGTGCCAAGGGAGGTCCACAGGCTCTTGTGGATTTATCTAAAGTCAAATCTATACAGAAATTTTTAAGAGTATAGCCTGCTTCCAAAAGAAGTCCCAAACAAACATGCCTAACTACTTTATGGAGCACTGATCCACTGGTGTGCAATATGGACAACCTGGAGAGGAATGGGGGGGTGATATTATGAATTTCTGAAGCCAGGAGCTGGAGTTGCATTCTCAAGAAGTGCTGACTGTGCTGGGAGTGGGGAAAGGAGGATGGGCCAAAGGACATGCTCTGCCTCAGCCTTGGTTGTGGAATCAGTCACAAGAAGACTGGCTATAGGGGGATCTGCTCCGTCAGAGCTATGGTGAACAGCTCTGTATTTAAATTTGTATGTTTTCTTTCAACCTTTGCACTTAGAAAGAAGTATGATAAACTTGCCTTATTAGTGGAAGATGCCCCAGATTAATTGAGGTCACTCGTACCTGTCAGCAATCTCACTGATGCCCAGCCAGCACTCCATAAATTCATCCTTCTCATGGGTGGCCAATAAAATCTACCAACCAGTTGCTCTGTCTCTATGTACCTTTGTTTTATCGACATGACAACTTCATTCTCATGGTGTATTTGGAAATACAAGATATTGGGAGGAAAAAAGGGAGGTCATTTTGTAACACACACACAGACAACAACAACAAAACTGAAGTGTGCTCTGTTATCACCCAAGAGAGCTTGGAGGGCAATGCAATGAAAGCAAAGATTTACTGGACCCTCCCAGATGATGAGCAATTCCTCCCTGATCAGTTTAACTGGCAAGAATTCCTACAGTCTTTTCAGTCTTTTCCTGAGATACAGCTGTACTCCCTGAGGGGGAGAAATGGGTATTTTTGCTTTTTTCCCCATCTCATCTTTAGATCTACATGTTCTTTACAACTGGCTAGAGCTGCAGTTCAAGGGGAAAATATCTGTCCGAGTACATCCATCGCCTCTAGGCCATGTAAAACCACACCAGAGTCAGCTGAAAATCTGTTTCCCTGAGCCTTAAGAATCAAACAAGAAATCAGAGTGCACAAGGCTCGTGCATGTGTTGCCAGGGGGACAGTGCTCAGTTCCTGTACAGAAGTGTTAGCAGGGGTCTGAGGCAAACACGGAGTCCAAATCCATGGGATGAAGGACCCAAATGAGCAAAGACTGCAGTGCTGATGCATGAGCACCATCTAGACCTAAAGGCAACAGATTCCAACAGATCTGGCCCTCCAAAGCATCTACAGCTCCTATATCATGAAGTCAAGGTATAAATTTCACATGAGTATTTACTGAACGATTTATCATTCACCATGAGAGGAAACTCAATCAGTGAGAAGAAAAAAAAAAACCAACTTTTTACAATGTTCAATTTAGTGCTGAAGATTAATTTTGGCTTTCATTCTTGTAAATTCCACTGGGAGATGAGCTGGAAATAAAAAGGAGGAATGAGTTCTGTAGTCTCACCTCCATCGATCATTTTCAGAGATGATCCTCATAAAACCTGCATGAATAATTCAGGTGTGGTTTACTGATGAGATCAGAACCAAGGATGCAGGAGTGCCTGTGTACTTCTGAGGTCAATCTGTTTGCCTGTTACTTAAGCAGGCACATTTACTGCAGTGGCAGGAGCCACCCAGGCTGATAGATCTGGAAAGACACTCAGTAACTCCAAGGCTTATGAGTTTCTAAAGCCAGAGAGACAAGGCACTTGCAGATGTGCATTAATTTCAGTCAAAGCTCATTCACTGCAAAGCACCCTATAAAACCTTTTTGAATTTTCTGGTGCCATTTTCAGTAGTTAAACTGATGTCCCCACATAATTCTTAAAAAAAACCTCAAACCAAATAACAACCAAAAAGAGGCAGGGTGGTTCAGCAATACAAAGAGCAATCCTACTCTCAGCTCTGGCTCTGAACTGCTGCAAATACACAGAATCATAAAAGAGTTTGGGCTGGAAGGGACCTTTAAGTTTCATCCAGTTCAATGGTCTTGGTCAGTTTACTTCTGCATCCACCCAAGGCTGCCTTATCTACTCAGGCTGGGATCTCTAAATAGCACAAACAGCTTCTTACTGTGGATGTATGAAGAGTCCAGAGGGGGGGAAAGATTGCTCAGTACATGTTACATTCGAAGGCTTCTTCCTTCTGTTTATATAAAATTAAATAACTGACAATCTCTTTATAATTCATCTTGTGGTATCACTCAAGTTGCAGTTACAAAACTCTAATGCAGAGATACATACATTTTTTTTCTTCTTTTTTTTTTTTCCTTCAGACTCTTACAAATACAGCTCTGGATCATAATTCAAAACTCATCAAGAGAGCCTAAATGGTAATTCGTTTCCTGGAGATCAAGTTACCACTTTAGGCCAGCATCCATTAGCTGACCCAAGGGCCTGCTCAAAAGGACCATGAATATTCTGCAGCTACAACAAAAGGTCACTTAGTTCATCCCAGCACTAGGTCAGGATAATATCAAGGATGTGTCAACTTTCTATGCTATAATTTTTGTACTGTATTTGCCTACTCAGCTAACATGACATTCCACAACAATTAGATTCTTTAAACATGAGGATTGTTAGCTGTGTCACTGCTCATCTACATGCTTTGAATACGAAACATCCCCACAGATTTTAAATTTTAATAATTAATTTTTACAGCAACACACAAAAAACATGAACGCCACAGTACAGTGATTTGGTTATTTTCAGGTATTAAATATTAATATTTGGTGTCTGAATTACTCTACCTATCAAAACCAGCACCCACAGATCTGTTGAACTCATGGTTTTAAAAACCAACACAAAGACACACGGTGAGAGGCATAAACCTCACAAACAACATTTCCCTCGTCTCTAATAAAATACACCACTGAAATTATGGAGCTTCTCAAAAAAATTCAAGGGAACAGGTATCTCTGCACCCACCCTGGGGGTTGGACCAGACGATCTCCAGGGTCGGTTGGGGTTGGAAGGGACCATTTTGTGGTTCTGTGAAAACGTTTTGCTCAGAGACCAGCCAAGCCAGCAACCTCAGCCCAGCCTGCCAAAGGGTGGGTGGCACTTCAGGGACCATGGAAAGCCATCTGCCTTGCTGCCTCTGCCCTCAGGGGGAACGTTCTCAGTGCTGGATCTGATGCTTGTACTGAGTCAGCAGCTGGAGGGAGTACAAACATGTCACTTACGTGTCACCAGACTCCATTTACAAGGCAGTTCCTTTAGGGACACATTTCTGACCATTAACTATTAAAGGACCCCTCTCATTCAGTGACAAGATCACCCATCCCATGATTAAATACATTCACAACAAACCCATGCTGTGAGGGCACTAAACACAAAGTGGGTCACAGGAAGATGATGTTGGGAGGGAAACAGATCACCAACCTCTCCTTCAGCTCTCATCCTGCTCCTACAGGCACGATTCCTTTGTCCCACTGGAACATCACTACTGATGTGCACACGCAAGATGAGCATCAAGCCTTGCAAACATAATAAAATCACGTGTGGTACCACCCAAGGTGGCCACAGGAAAACCAGAGGGGATTGGTTTCTGAGGGTCTGCTCCAGTGACACATGAAATGCCCCAGACTACACCAGAAGTCTGTGGGAATCCACAGCTTTTTAGTGCTGAGTCTGCACTGAGCAAGTGCATCACCTGACAGGGAAATTTTGCCTTTTGTCTGCTGCCTGACACGTGTGGCACATGTACAGAACACATATCACATGTGCACCAAAAAAGGCACTCACACCTTCTGCTACTCACCTGCATCGCAACACCAGTGCCATATTCTACGGGTTTCTCACTTGCAGAGACTGATCATCAAAACACAGCCATAATTGCATCACAGGACTATTTCAGCTTCAACAATAATGCTGGAGAATAGTTTTAGCCTTACTTTATAACAGTCACCTCTGCTGAGTCTCCAGATCTTTTACTTCTACTTTAAAACTGGATATGAAAAACAGGTACAACTCCAGCTGCTTTAATCACAGCAATTAAAAATAATTTTATAGAAGAAATCCATGAATGGGGATGAAGTTAATTTCCTTGGTATCTTCATTCTTTATCCTGCTATCTTTCTGAAGTATTAAAATATTAATTAAAAACCGTTCTGTAGGACAGAAAGAGAGACAGAATTTTTTAAAGAAAGGTTTTTGTGGAAGAACACATACAATCAAAGCTGGCAGGTTTAAACAGACAGTTTCACATTCAAAAATAATATTCCACAAAATCATCTGCAGTTCCTTCCTCAGCAGAGCCATTCTGCTTAACACCAGAGCAGGATAAACGTCACGTGTTCACTTTATGGCCTGAGCCACAACGCGGCAGAGAAGCCTCCTTTGCAGTTCTCACTTAAGAATAAAGCTTTTATCAAATAAATCCCGTTCCACTGAAACGACAAAGACCTACTTTAGGGCACTGCAATTCCACCAGAACTCATACTGACGTGGATGAGTGCGGAAAGCAGGGCAGGCGCTCCTCTCCAGAGCAGGATTTTATTATTATTTCAGTGTAAACACCCCTGAAAGACTCACAGAGAACGTGGCTCCTCAGGAAAATAATCACTACTGTAACAAAGGTGATACTTCCCGGCCCGCAGGTGATGTGGTTTAACTCGGGGACACAGGGAGGAAGGTCATCCTGCAGTCAGCCTTTCCCCTGCCCAGCTGTGTGCCACAAGCCCCAGAGCGTCCCAGACAGCCCAGCTGGAGTGTTGATGGTTTACACCACTGTAAATTCGATGTGAGCGGGGAAATAGGCTCAGTTACACACTGCTGCTGATCTAATGCTGCTGGGCAACTTCACAGCTCCTCCAGTAACATCTGACTTCCAGCGTCCAGCCCTGGGATAACTCAGTGTCTGAGCTGAGAGACAACAATCTGGATTTTCTTTTTTTACACAGGTGAGTCAACGTAAATAAAATGCTACGGCTCCCCTTTTTGGATCGTCATGTGGGACTTCAGCAACGGAAAATAATCCCTTGAGTGTTATCCAAGGCACACAGGTCAGTTTGGAAATGTGTCTTCTATAATAGATTGCAAAAAGAAACTCATGGATACCTTAAACATTAATCACTTGCTATAAAGAGGCCAATTTCTCCTCACAGGATGGTTGCATTTAAAGAACAGGATTAGGACTGCAGTGGAGGAGAATTAAAAGGGCATAATCATCTTAAAAATAACGTTGATTTTTGCTTATACTACAATAGGCTAAAAACCAATCTCCCTACCACAACTGAAATGGGAAGAAAGAATTATTTTTTCCTGCTTTTTCTCCTTGTTTATTCAGCAATTTTGAGCGTATTTTGTGCAGAAGCCAAATTCCCACTCCCCCAACAAAAGCCATTTCCTGCTTTCACACAGCAACCAGAGAGAAATGTCTCAAGCTGTGGGAAACCACATCTGAAGGAAAAAACACTGCGGGATATAACATGGCACACTTACAGCAGCACTTCAATCTACTTAAATCGTTTTTCTAACTGATTAGCAAGAAGTTCCCCATATTGCTCTAAATCATGTTAAATTTTTCCTTTTTATTGCTTTTCTTGAGATCTGGCAGGGTATGTTTTTCAACACTACCGATATACATGAATAATGAAATGATTCCCCATCCTTTCTGGCCAGCCTGCTTTTTCTTTTACTGGCTTCAGCCTGAATAATGAAAATATCTACGCTTACAGAAACAGGACTCAGAACTGAAATTGTTTTTTTAATCCCTATGCTCTTCCCAGGCAGATGCTTTATTCTCAGAGGTGCAACAGGAAAAAGGCATTTAATTAAAGGCACTCATCTTCAGACATCACAACTGCAAATATACTAATGTGGCCCTAAATCACCAGAGGCTGCTGAATACTCAACCACATAAATCTCTGAAGAAACAATAAAGATGCAGGTTACCCCAATATCAAAGGTGGAAAATATTTAACACAAATATAACCAATTAATACATAATAATCCCAGTCAGTGAGGTACTTTGCTCACCCTAGTAGGTTAGGGATTGGTATTTGAATCAGTAGCTGATGTTTAAGTATTTAATACCATGGAAAATACTTTTTTTTCCCTGCCATTAGTACTGAACTCTAAAGTTTAAATCCAGGAAAGAACATCATTTTAACTAGCCCTTCAGAAAGCATCCAGGTGCCTGTGCTGCTAGAACAACATCATCAATGGCTCCAAAGGAAACCAGTCAATAACTCATTTGGGAGCCAGAGCCACAGGTTCGAAATTGCTTTGTTTATTGGAACTACCTTCCAAATGCAACAAGGCTTTCCAGATCCTCATCTCTGCTCTGCCACACCCCTCGAAAGCAGGACCCAGGGACAAAACAATTGTGAAGTGTGAAGATGAATGTATGACACCTGTCATCCCTGGGGACCGGCTTGTCTGGAGAGCGTGGAGATCGCTGGGAATAGGGAGATGTGGAAATAAGGCCGTGTTCCTGTAATGTTCGTGGTTCTTCCCTTCAGAAAGGAGATAAGGATTACACGGGGGTGGAGAAGAAGGGAGGCAGGGAGACCCTTTACTAAAAAGGAAAGGGGGAGAAAAGAGTCCCTCTGCTTTCAACCTGCTCCATATTCTGCTTATTTGACCCCTGCACAGCCTCCAAAAAGCTGCCAGAGCTTTGCAAGATCCCCTCTAACCCTTATTCCTCTACTTCAACACGTGAAGCAGCTGCATGGATAGAAACACGGCCAGCAAGCAACAGGAGCAAAGGACAAAAACAAAAAAAAATTAAATCTCAGCCTCTTAACAGCAAAGTCTCTGATCAGGCCGTAACAATTCCATCTCCCAACAAGGGGTGGGCGTGATCCTTCTGCTGCCCCAGCCCAGCGCAGCTCTGGGAGGTTTCCCACGGACTTCATCCGAGCTGCAGCTTTCCCTGTGCCACGGGGTACCCTCCGCGCTGCTCCAGCTCTCGGCAACAATGAATCCATCATCCCTTGCCGTGGGTGCTGCGGGAACGCCCGGCTCGGGAACTGCCAACTCAGCACAAACAGCGCGATGGGAAAAAGCAATCCCTGATGTGCAGTGGCACCTCACCAGCTGCGCTGCCCGCGGCGCTGCCAGGTGAGGAACACGGTGCTCAGCCTTCCCTTCCCTTCCCAGGATCCCGCTCTGGAAGGGGACAGTCCTGCACTTGGGAAGTTAAACAAAGGGATTCCAATTCCTTGCTCATCCTCCCTCTCTTTTAGCAACCAAACCCTCTTCCCAGCACAAGGCTGGACTCATTTCTAAGGAGAGCAATGGACTGTTATTAACAAGACAAATAAATGGAGGTTTTATGCTGAAGGAAATCAAAACTCACAAGCAGGAGTGTATGTGACTGTAACTGCTACTCAGGGTCAGATACAACCTGGTTTATATTAAGGCCAAGAAACAAGATGCTTTTGTTTAGGAAAACCCTACCGTGTAAATTTGAATATAATTCTAAAGATCCGGTCTAATCAAAATCAAATAAGCTTAAAACAGTAAGACACAGGTTTTTCTCCAAGTTTAGTTCTCATTCCAACAGAACCAACAGCCCCAGTTCTTCCTCTGGCAAGGAAGAGGTGTCCCAAGCACCCATTCCTCTCCTTAATCGCTCCTCCTAGCAGAGGGAGAGGAGCTGTAGCAAACAGTACTGCAGGGAGGCAACAAACAAAATTAAGAGAGCTCTACAACTACCCTGAGGTCTGTCTGAGACATATCCACAGGTGTTTAAACCAAAATTCAGTTCACGTGCTGTATGTTTAGACAGTCTGTGATGCAAACTCCAATTTGGTTTCTGGAGCTAAGGAGGGATCTCACTATCTTGTCTGCTATCACCATCAGTGAAGGCTCTCAGGCCAAAACATGCCTTACAAGAAACCTTGAAACCTCAGACTGTGGTGGAAAAAGGAAATTAATTCAATTTTTTCTCATTAAGCTGTCTCTCTGGTGCTAATGGGAATACAAAACATGATATCCACAGCCTGCTACTAAATTCAGAGGCTTCAGAGCATTTAAGGATCTGAAGGGAAATGACACCCTTTTTTTCTCAGCTTTTCTACAGCAAAAAATAGATTTGCTTGTTTGTTTCTTACCACAATCCCGCCCACTTTCTCAAAGGGAATGCAAACTGCATCGAAATTCTAGCTATAATTACAACTCTGCCTCTTGCCACTCAAAGCCTGCTTACCTGGACCAAATAAGAAGTTCCTTACATAGCTAAAGCCTAACAAAGCATCAGAGACGGATAAGGAAACGTAAGCAAATACAGAAGCTACGGGTCCTCAAACAAAGGAAATGCGTTTGTAACACACAGATCTGCTTTTCTAGGTGCTACAATCACTTAGAGAAACACTGAAAGCACGCAGACTGCTGCCTCTCGAAACACACAGGACTGCCGAGCATCTTCGATTTAAATCCAACAATCAGCTCCTCTGACTGCTGGGTCAAGCCAAGCAAAAAAGCAAAGGCAGGCAGGGCGGCAGCTCTGCCGGTGAGTGGCAGCCACAGGGTGCGTGCAGGAACGCCTTTCCATTCACGTTTTTACCACCCCACACCGGTTTGTGTTCTCCAATCTGCCCGTGGGTCAGAATCCGTCGCGGACGACAGCAGCTCCCTTGCACGTGGCACAGGGCACCCCGCTCCGTACGGAGAGCTCTGCAGCACACACGGGTTTGCCAGACGTGCGCTGTGCCCCGATAATAGAAGGGTGAGGGGGTCTGGGGTCTTCTCATTTCGTTTTCAAGTCTAAACGTGACCTGACTACTTCTAGTGACAGAAGTGGTGGTTGATGTAACCACCTCTCACATCAAAGGTAACACTGTCACTGACTTCGGAGATGAGATCCTTTGGGCTCAGATAAGGGAGGCTGGAATAAAAGACAGGGAAGCTTGACAGAAGAATCTCCTCGTTAACTTCTGATACATCTCCTCCTAAGTGAAACATCCCCACGTCTTCCAGAAATTCACCCTATGTAGTAGACAAATCTAGCAGATAAGAGCATCCTCTAATTATTGATGGGGATGCTCACTGACGGTTGTCAATGAGAGGAAGAAGAAATATTTACCTTCCTACTTCATATGCTGACAATAGGCAGCACTATCTGCCAAGGGATTAATTAAATACCAATTCAATAACAGCAGCCTCCCTTCCTCCCAGGATCCAAACAATTCCAAAAGACATACATCCCAGTCTTCCACGTATATATAATCATTATGATCATTTTCCTATGTATGAGCATATAAAACCGTGAAAATATTTTGCCACACACTCATTTCTTTCAAACTTTTAAGAACCACTCAACGGATTCTTCCAAGTTTCAGAGACAGAAAAATAAAAAATGGGGCAGCAAGCAAGGGCTGTGTTTTTGTACACATGCAGAGATAACTTATGTGTATACACACCCTTACACGTAGAACATCTCCTATGCACAAGGCTGAGACCATCCAGTGTAAATTTTTCTGAGTCTTTCCAAACAAAAAGACCATGCAGCAGAAGAAATACTGAAAAAACAACCCACCAGGGCACCAATGTCTTGGCCTGCTCCCAACGATCAGCAACATTCAATTTCTTTTTTGGAGCCTGATCCAGCTCCCACTGAAGTCAGTGGGCATTCCACTATCAACTTCAGTGGGAGCTGGCTCAGTCTTCAGTCATTTTCCTCTTGGATTGGCAAGGGATGGAAACGTTAGAGACGCAGCAGGTAGAGCTCCTAATGGGAGGAAATAACACATCGTCAGCCCTTTGGCTGATCACAAAATGGGCAGTTGCTGAAAGGGCAGCAACCACAATGCCTCACAAAAGCAAGGTGTGGTTCGTGCTCAGGAGAAAGGAACCCTTTCCACTGGAGAAAAGGTACGACTCAGAGGTGACAACTGGCTAAGAGCTACCAACATTTAAATCCCTAGCAACATTTCCAGTTGGCTAATACTTTAAAAGCACTACCAAGAGTTAGAAATATGTTACTATCGCAAAGAAAAGCAGTGAGGTGTAGGTGGTAGCACTTGGCAAGCTGATTCCTGTTCACATCCTCAGCAGGACAAGGCTGGTACCTCAGCATAGCACAGACAGCACACACGAGGACACCGTCAGCAGCACCAGATGTGTGCAGGCACCCAGCAAATCCACGCACACTAAACATCATCACACTGTCATTTGCTTTCATTTCAACCAAGTCCACTCCTGTTATCTGAGGGAAACGTGCCCTTGATTGAGCTAAATCTGTGGCCACCAGGGTGCCTGCTGCGATTTGCAAAGCACATGACAGCGCTCATAACGTCAACAGAGGTCTGAAGCACACCACTTTCATCTGCAGTTAACTTTTATTGTCAGGGGCTTCCCTTGGGCTTTCCCTTTTTTATCATTCCAAATTGACTTTTCTCTTCCTCTTTAAATAGAAGGGCAATTGTCTGCTGCCAGTGAGTGAGTGAGTACAATCCACAATGAGCAACAGAATACCCCAGGCTGTCAGTGTCAATACCGGGTTTATTACAAATACTTTTATCTTGGCTGAAGCAAATTTACATTAAAATTGGGAATTGGGCATGCACATGCAAAAAGGGCACATTTAATCATGCATGCACTCTAAATTCTTAACCTAGACCCCTTTTCAACATCGACTCTAACACCAGTTTACTTTTATGACTATGTGTTTAGTGAAGAAGTCCATCACAGGACACTTTGGAGGGACTCCTAAACCAGCGGCTATTTCAGGAATTTGTTTGCCTCTGTACTTGTTTGGATGCTATTCTATTGCAGTAACGACTTCTGATCTACACCCCTCTCATCTAATGAACTCGGGGCAGCCAAATCCAACCCTGCTTTCCTTCTGGAGAAGCTGTCTCCTGTAGGCAACAAGCCCCTGCTGATGGCTGAAGTGGTGACTTCAGGGATGCTGTAACCGCGCGGGCAGTTTCCCAACTTGCCTGGGACACGGCCAGACGTTTCTGCCTCTGAGCCATCACTGCCATTAAGGAATTTGCTTGTGTGTGCAAAGAGAGTTAAATGTAACCTCATCTGAAAAGCACTGAGAAAAGTTTAGAGTCATTAGGGTATAAAGTGAAAACCTCAGACCAGAACTGATGACCATGACATCCTATGAGGACGTTCTCATTTCAGAAAACAGGTCTGTCTTTCCTCAAGGATAAAGAAACACCTTCATTCTTATCTTATTTTAAAGGGTGTTTAGTTGAAGAAGATGGCACACTTTTTCAGTGATTTATTTAATACAAGGTTAGTAATACCTGTCACAAACTCTTCCCAAGGACATCAGCAGTTCCTGAATGATGCCTGTGCTAAAAAACATTATCTGTTGATTATGTTGGGCCTTAAAAGATCGACTTGAAACCCCACAAGAATAACTGACTGCAAGAGATGAGTATGTTTATAGATAAAAGGCGGCACTGAGATGACAACATAATTTACTCATGTGCCCCCAAAATGCATAAATATATACATATACACCTCGACCAAGATGTTCTTCCAACAGAATGCATCCACAAAAGGCTGTGAAAACTGTAGATAAAAAAAACCTGAACCCTGTATTAGCTACGTCTCTTTTACTGCCCAGGCCTTGGATCACTGTTAAAAATCAACACCAGTTTGTGCAGATGAAAATGCAATTTTAGGTGCTTTAAAGGCAATGAGGCATCAGTTAATTCCACCATATTATTAAAATAGATGCTGTTTATAGGAATGTCAGATGGAACCATAGAGAAAAAAAAAAAATCTTAATTGCTGAAGCTACACATCAAAGGAACAAAGGATCCAGAAACGCTGTTAGGCCTGTATTTTACAGCTATAGCAAGACACCATCAAGCAAAGCTATCTGCTCATACACTGAAATATGACAATAGGGAGCATATATCTACTTGTAAGGCCAATTATAGAGGCAAAACTATCAGTTCCTGCTCTGTCATTCCCCAATGACTCTGAAGCACTTATCTCAAACACACAAATGATGTCCCAGCCATAATCAGATCTACCTTAACAAGCAGACATTACATTAAAAAAATTTCTAAGAGACCTGTATGAGGCAGTTTATAGACCAGCCCAAGTGGATAAATTGCAAAAAAACCTACCAAAATACATAATCAGTAATGAATACAGTAGTCAGACACGTTAGATAAATGTGATTTATGTTACTGAAATAACAAAAGGAGACAAGGCAATTCTTCCTTAGCTCCATTCAGAGCTGAGGTCCACGCTCCAGGATTCCAGGTTAGTAGTCCGGGGTGGATGGTTAGGGAGAAAAGACTAATGGCTAACTAAACTCATAAATCTTCCACCAATAAATGACAAAATCCTATTTACAAGTGGGAAACGATGGTGCTGTTTCTCCAGGCACACACATATTTATGCACTTTCACTGGCGATTTAGCCATCTGAAAAAGCACCAACTTGTTCTGAACGAGCACTAATTGTCTGCCTTTTCCTCCCTCCTCCAGTGAATCTTTCAGAGTTGGCCTTCAGTGAGGAGAGATCTAAGGACACCTTGCTTATGATTCATCACAGGATATAATGCCATGACAGGGACGGATGCTGACAAGGGTGAGGTGACCCAAAAACCAGTATCTGTATAGAGAAAAGCAAAAGAAGCTCTGGGGAAAAAAAAAAAAAAGGCAGTGAAATGGAGCTCCATGCTGTGCATTTTAAATAGAAAACACAGAGGTGGTGGGTTTGGGAAGGGGCTGGGTTTTTGTTCGCTGGAGATGGTCATTGTGTTTGACTGATTATGCACCCGAAACACGAAAAGACGGTGCATATGGAGCGCAGCTCCCGCTCGGCACAAGCGATCCGAGGCGGGCAGCCCGGGAGAGCCGCCCTCGTCCTGGGCAGCGCCGGAAAATCCACCTCGCCCTGCCCGGCACAACCTCAGCTGTGCCTGCAGCCGGCTGCGATCAGCACCGAACAAAGGCCCCGGAGGCAGGAGCCGCTCCTGAGGGCAGCGCGCAGGTTGGCAGCGCGGCTGCGGGCCCGGCAGCGCAGGGGGGAGAGGGGGAGAGCAAAAGGGAATCCGCACTTACATGGCCTCTGACGGCTCCCGGATCAGGCCACCTGTCTGTGCCTGCTGCAGGGACTGCGACCCTCCCATCCTCAGCGCGCCCGTGAGTCCCAGCTAGGCACGAGCAGGGCCGGCTTCCTCCGTGATTCCGCCGGCAAGGAGCCCCGGCAGCTCTGACTGTGGAGAGCCTGCAATGCTGCAGTGCAGATGGAAACAGCTGCTTGCATCAGTGGCAGCACGAGCACAAACACTTCAGCAGCTTCTCTTCTCTGAACTGTTGCCAGTTTTGGTGGTGGGTTGCCCCCTTTTTTTTTTTTTTTTTGTCCAGATGAACAGTATTTATAAACTAAACCAAAACCCCAGCCACAGTGACAGTGTGATCATCTGCTAAACATCAGTGGTCCACACAGCTCCGGTGCAGGCGCCTGGAACACGGGACTATTGGCTATGGAAAACGGCTTAAAAAAAAAAAAAAAAGGCGAAGAAGAAAAGCAGACCCTCCCTTTAAGCACACATTGTCAGCTACTGTGGCTCTCTAAGGACATACAGGCAGGACCATTATATTGTGTTGACTCAGCTGATTTGAAATGCAAATCCACGTGTGCACTGGGTGCCCTGCATACATTTCCCTCTCATAAACAGGCGAGTTGTGCATATCAGGACGGCTGCAGAAGGGATTAATAAGCAGAACGGCTGCTTTTCTTTTCCATTTCACAAATGAGCTCATCCCTCTTGCAAAAAATGGAATCTTCCATGAGGAACGTAGGGAGAATATCGTGAGCAGCCAAGGTAAACAAGCCAATGTGGGAGCCGACCAGCAGCTCCATCCAGGAGATCAGGGCACTTAACCATTTTGCTCCTGCCTGCACAGACCCCCTTGCTGGACAGCGAGGTGGGGATGCTCATCATCTGATAAGGATGTCATTCATGGGAAGGATCTCTGAGCTCATAAAGTACAGCACTGCAAGCCCCACAAATGAGCTTATCCTTTTGCTTGGTACTTGGATATACCAGGGCACAGGGAATTCATGTGCGTGACACACTGGAAAGGCTGCACACCACCACTCTGCACATCCCTGTCTTCAGCAAATAACAGACGCTCCACATACAAGTTGCATTTCACATCACTAAAGGAGCAAAAGAAATTAATCAGCTACGTCGCTGACTATACCAGGAATTAAACTCTGGGGATAGAAATGGCTTGAAGCTATGTAACAATTCTGGATACATCACAGGGTGGAGAGGTCAAAAGGATCAGCTAAATTTAACAGAAATATTAAAACACACTAACTTTCAAGCACCTACCACAGCATGGCTTGTATGCTTTAGTGGAGGCCTCATCAGGCTCACACCTTAAGCAGTTGCTGCAGTTTTTTCTCTGCTTGCAAAAAGGGAAATCCAGTTGGGTTTGCTTGCTTTACAGGAACAACAACTGCTGAATACATGTGCACGAATACATCTGACTCTCTGGCTGCACCCACAGTAAGTTGTTCTTGGTACAAGAGGAAACAAGGATGTTTAGTGAACACAGAGTATATTTCATTTCCAGAGGTTGCCTGAAATTAAATTTTGTTTCATGATCGGCCTCAAAGTAAATGACGTTTTTCTTTTCTGTTTTGTTTAAACTAAGGGGGAAAGCTTGTGGGCCAGCACTTTGTTCAGCCACAAGCTTCCAAGCAAGTTATAATTTGGGGGTTATTTTGTTTCTGGTAAAAGCCAAACCCTCCTTTCTAATGTCTCATTGCTCAACACTTATCTCAAGCACCCCAGAGAAGCAGCAGCACCGCCTCACTCAGGGACTGAGGTTCAGAATTCGGGAGCAAGGTTGGGTCCCTGAGCCACAATGGACCTCCAAATTCTGCTGCAGCTCCCAGCTCCCTTGCCAAGGTGGCACCTTCTACATTTGCCATTCCCAAGCAACTTAAACATAGAATGTGAAGAGAGTGTATGAAAACTCCTATGTGTTCTCTGGCAGTAGATTTGAAATGGTTAATAACTCCAGCATTTCTATCCAATATGGGAAATCAATGGTACCAGCCAACAGATTAAAATTACATGCCTGTATCCAGAGACCCTATTAGGCTGAGGTTACAGCTCAGCTTCAATTTTCCGTGTGGCAGCTCTACTGAACTGGTCTTTTGAACACCCTAACAGCTCCCTACAGGATTTTATTTGTTACAGAGAAAAGGAAGACACTGAGAAAAGAAAAATCCGTAGAAAGGCAAACACCATATTAAGTAAAGTCCTAGCAGGTACCTGGAAGCCAAGAGGGAGAACACAGGCACTGTTTGTCCTGACAGTGAGGAAAACAGGGATACTGTGGCGTCTTCCTAACAAGCACAAAGAATACACTTAAAATGCCTGTGTCAACGCCCTGAAGTTTCACATGCTCATTTATTAAACAAAGGCCCAATAAAAGAAGGCTTGGATTGAATCCTATCCTGAGGCAGCACGGTCCTTCCAGGAGCTGTGTAGTGGAAAAAGCTTTTTTTTCCCATACCCCAATGTTTCTATGCAACAAACACTCGAGTCCCGCTAGAAACGTGAACTGGAGCACAGGTAAAACAAGAACATGGGCTGTGACACCAGCGAGACCTCAATGGATGTGCTCCCATCAGTTTAGTGTCAGTATTTCATTGACTGGCCAGAAGAGCTGCCTGGAGCCTTGGAAAACTGTCTGAAGGCCAAAGATGAAGGAGCTCAGGCCACTATACCCAAAAACACCTGCACAAACAGAAGTGATGCGCTCGAAAGCAGCGGCAGCCCCGACAAGCGCTGCAGCAACAAGACCCAGGGAGAGAAACTAAAATTAGGAAACCAAAATCGAATCAACTGTGACATAAAAATTCCTAAGAGCGACTTCATATCAACACATTTAACTTTATATTTTAAAACTCCATACAGCCACGGTCTCTCAAAAAAAGGTGTGCTGCGTTTCTCCCTCTCCTGCCTGGCCCCAGTTCACCCTTTAGGTCTGCCAAGAAGCATCAATTTAGTACTAAATTTAGTGCTGGCTTTTAAAGATATAAGAACTGTGTTGACACTGTAAGTACATTTTGAAAGAACTTCTCTAGAACCTGAAAAACACACAGATGTAGCTCAAAAAGAAAAATAAAAAATCCCACTGTAGCTTCAAAGGATTTGAGGATGCCCCAGGCATTTCAGCCTAGGGATGAACAGCCATGTAACAACTTATTGTGATCCCACTGCTGAAAAAAGCTATTTAAATATTCACTACCATCCTTTAAAATTTATCATTTTCTCTTTCTGCCTCTTCCATACACTTATGCAAGTTATAGGCCATGTTTTTGCCTATACAAAATTAATGTTTTATTTAAATTGGGTGAATACTGGTTAGTTGTTTATAACACTGTACAGGCTCCTAAATATTTGGTCTTATTCCATTTCATGTTTATGTATAAATTCAGACCTGGGTCACTTGCACCCAATTTGAAATTTTTGGCTTCCATCAAAAAAACAGTGCTGGGCAGGACCGTGATAAATTTTATGACATACTGAAATTTATGTTCTGTTTCTTTGCTCTCAGCTTCACTGTCCACTGCTCCAGGCATTTGCCCTAGTTGTAAATGCTGGTTGTATGGCTGCACATACACACACAAACATCAAAGAGCCCACTGAAAGGAAAGTCTTCCTCACACATCTATCCCCTTGGGAAGGAGTGGGTGAATATTAAGCCACCGAGCTGCAATGCATTAGTGAGGTACCGTGCAGAAACGAGCACCATATAAAGCAAACTGCAGAGACAGAGCAAAACCAAACATCCCAAACAAAAAGGGGGATCTCTGGTGTCTGAAGGCTGCTGCCAAAGCTCGGAGGAACAGCGCTGTCTACAGAGAAACAAACAAACAAAAGACGGGAAAATGTTTAAAGAAATAGATTATTGTTTAAACATAGTTCTTCCCTCAATAAAATATATATAGGTATATATTTATAAACTACTGCCTTTGGACCCCAAAGCCTCGAATGCAGCCTGGGGAGAAGCTTTTCCCCCAAAGCCTTCCTTATTTGTAGGCTGCCTGGAATCAAAGGGTTCGTGGCAAGGGTATCCACATTATCAGACTGCTAAGGAACAGCAACATCTGTCCTAAAGGACTAAAAGGACCAAACTGCTCACAAAAACCAACACTGTTCTGTATAGGCAGAGTCCCAAGGCAAACCAGTGCCTCGGGGAGGGTGGCTTAGCGTTTGAGAGCACATTAGCACATAAAAGCATCGACACCTTCTGAAGTTGAGTGGTGACAGCCTTTTTTAGGACGCCCAAGGCTGGAGACTCCCGCGTGCTCTAAAAGCCTTGCAGGAGCACCAGCACTCCCGTGGCAGGCTCTGTCTGCCGAGTCCTTCCCACAAAAACAGGTCTCCCGGGACCGGTGCTGATCCTTGTGTTACAGAGAAGGTCACAAGCAGACTGTGTGCAGCCACGTGGACACTCCACCTTTGGAGTTCATCTTTCTAAAGGTTATACAGGAAGCAGTTTACAGGCTTTTAAAGAATTCAGTATTCTTCATCATAGGCTGCACAAAAATACATAGGTCTAGACATCCTGTGCACTTTTCTTTGTTTTTATCCTGCAAAATTTCTTGCTCCTGTATGCAGATTTTTTGCTCCTTGGTCTTACCTCCCTCTCTAAAGTGAGCAAGAGAGGATGGGTCTTATAATTTCTACGAACTTTGAGCAGTCACTTAAAATTCTTCCTCAAACAGCAACCTAAACAAACACTACCTCCTGGAGGGCCAAGTAAATGGTTAGAGAGAGGAGTGACCTCTTGCAAGAGCAGTGGAAGAAAAGCAGATTTCTTTCTTTCTCTCCCTTAGTTTTATGAGCAACTTTGTACTACAGATGAAAGAGCAAGTATGAAGTCACCTGAAACATGCAACAATGTTGTCCCATTTTGGTTTCACTGGCAAAAACCAGTGAAAGATTAACATCAGTTGTAACATCTATGCGTTAGTGTGCCTAATAAATAGACATGCAGTACAGTTTATGTCCATAGTATAATTAAGATATTATTATATAGTCTATAATTAGCCATTTAAAGATACATTAATCACCATTCTTCTAAAATCCAGTCATCCTTAATTTGATACCATTCCAGTACAGATAAATCAGAAATTCAGGCCTATACGGAGAACGACAGACCATGAGGTTGAAACCACAGGTTTGCTGGTTTAGTGGGTTTTTTTGGTAGCTGTGGGGTTTTGGGGAGGGGGGTTGGGGAGGTTTTTGCAGCATTTATTTTTTAATGGGCTCAGAGTGGGGCACTGATTCACAACTGGAGAGAGTAAATGAAATCTGAGCAGTAAAATAATTAGGGAGTGTTAGTTAAATCAGTGGGATATTATTCAATGTACTTTGCAAGAAGAATAGAAGCAATTTTGTTCAATTGCCTCTGTACATCACTTGGCATAACCCAGCCCTACCTGTGTCACCATGATCTAAAATAACGCACCACAAAATAACACGAGGAGATAGTAGGTATAAAGCTTCACAGATTTAACTTATTCTTCCAGATCAAATACTTTGATAAACACATTGTCTGATCCTCCACTTATCTAGATTACCACAGTGTGAGTGCTTTATTTGCATTGATACACTCTCCATGAAAACATACAATGCCTCAGAATTTCAAGCCTGAGCACACTGATAGAATTCCCATCTGCTAATTCAAAGAAAAAAAGGAGTGACCAGTGATGATGCAACCAGGATGGACAAGAAATAAACTTTAGGAGGGGTTTCAAATAAAAGTAAATACAAAAATAAATAAAATTAAATAAAACAAAATGTAATTGTGCCCCTCTTCCCACTGATCACTGTTGGGTTGCTAAGGTCACTGCCTAATCTAAATTGCAAGCGAGATTAATGGCATTAAGAGTTATGAATAACCAAAATGCCTGCTTAGTTATTGAAATTTCCAGCACGGGAAACCCACTGCAAGGATAACAAAAGAGGCCTCTGCACGGGGCTGCTCAGGATGCCAGGGGGGCTGCAGCCCTTCAGAGGTCAGCAGTGAATCACCATCAGCAACGTGAGAACTGAACACCCCACGAGATTCCACGTCCCAAAGCGTTGTACGAAACCAAGGGGCCGTGCAAGGAGGGGGATTAGGTCTCCAAAGCTGAGCACAGCCCTGGTGG
>JAYRBT010000178.1:31803534-31843376 GCA_036023395.1 Myiotriccus ornatus | reverse complement strand
CCCAAAGCGTTGTACGAAACCAAGGGGCCGTGCAAGGAGGGGGATTAGGTCTCCAAAGCTGAGCACAGCCCTGGTGGCTGTGTGGGGATCCCCCCGAAGGAGCGAGGGCTCTGCAACCACACACACCCACAGGGCAGACACAAGTTATGGCTCAAGGGCAGCCAAACCCCTGTGAAAAACTCTTCATCCACCTCCCTTCATGCAGCCCAGGGCCTGTTACTTACTCCTTTGATTTCCCCTCCTGCTGAGGCACAGACCCTTCAATTTTGGATTCTGTCTATACTGTACCAGTACTGTAAGAACTGGGCCTGAATTCACCGGGTCACAACCAGAACTTTAAACCCCTGTTTTCCAAACGGGTTTCAGGCTGGGACCACGAGTGTAACCACACCAAAGGAGAGAGTTTGTTTTATTGCTGAATATGCCTCTGCAGACCACGTCCACGAGCCAAATGCCCAAAGCTCTGTTGACATTTCCATGTGCCAGAGTTGCAGAACTGCCATCAGAGACAACAGCATCTCATCTCACTTCCATACTTCTTTCTAAGCCTGTAAACATCCCAAGGTGCAAGATCCCCACAACAGCTGGAGCCAGGCTCGTTAGGAAAGCAGCTGCCTAATGCCAGGAGGGGACTGACATTTTTAAGGACTTTCAGGCACCTGCCCTCAGCTGGTGAGATCAGTGTGGGTAACGCTCTCCAGGGGCACCTCACTGCAGGAGACTGCAGGAGGCAGAGCCCAAAGGTCTCTTGGCCTCAGGGTCTAAGTGAAGAATCATGTTATGAAAATGCAGGATGAAAAAAAATCAGGTAAGAATGATATTCCCACCTGGTGCAGGTCTTTGCTGGGGCTGCCAAGGATGGGTGGTCAAATGACTTCCTTAAAGAAGTCAGCTTACAGCTTCAACGTGATTTCAAAAAGAGTTAACAAGAACTTACTTTGAAGTATTTCCAGTATTTTTCAAGGATTTCTTTATGCTTTCGTTCTTAGAAGATTTAGCATTAGGGGGCAGAGTGGCCCAAAAAAAGCACAGGCCACATTTAAGTGTAACAGCAATTATTAAATACCAAGTACACCTGACTCAACAGTTCTAGCCCGTGTATTACCTGCACTGGGACAAGAGGTGATCCCTACAAGCCCTCCACCCTCCTGGTAGCATCAGGTCCTCTGGCACCCTCAGAGCTTGCCACAGTGCCAAGGAACAGCAACCCAAGCCAGGTATGTGAGCTCTGTCTTGAATCTGCAGTGCCACAGTTTTGTAAGGTGCAAGATGATCGATGCCATTCTAAAAACTCCTTGTGGATGGATTAATTACTGTAGTGGCACATTCATTTTCATGCTGCTGAACCTGTTCTAGCAGCAAGGAAATTACCATATATTGCCTGAGGGAACCTGTAAAATACACAGTAATAACAAGCAAACAGGGGGCTGCCACTGCCCTTTTGTCCACCGCCACATACTGAGAGAAGCTTCACAACACACGCAAATAATTGCTCTCTTTGAGCAAACATGCAGGCAGAACACCCCAGAGAGCCCCGATCCTGAACAAAGACAGGGTTACAAAACAGGTGACATTTCCCGCTTCTGTCAAGCGCCCATTAACGCCTTGCCTCTTAAAAATGCAGTTACTGGCAGCTGTTTGTTGAACTGCTGCTGTTTTATGGAAGCTGTCCTTTGCCACCACACAGCATGGGGGTCTCTGGGCACCCTGCCCAGCAAATACACAGGACTGTCCCCCTCAATCACGGCTTTGCCCAGAGAAGGGTGCAGTGCCTTGCCTGGGGACCCCATCACAGCAGTCCCACAATCAGTGACAAGAAAATGCACTTAGTCCCCAATGTTTTGGGCTTGAAGCACAGCAGAGGTCCCAGGAGTTGATGCTATTACTGAGTAATAGGCTGAAGAGATCTACACTGAGCAACACAAAGCATCCTCCTGCCTGGGGCTGAGCAGTCACTCAGAAGACAATCCCCTTTAAAAACCTGGAAGGGAGAAAATGAATGAAGAGCAGCAGTGTGGCTCATTCCTGCCCATTTGGCTGGTTATGTGGAAGGTATCTATTTTTTTATGTTGTGTTTGAGAAGGTGGTAAATGCCTTTCACAATGTCAGCCACAAAGCCTCAACAAAACTCCTTGGGTTTTAGTTTCCAAGACCTAAACAACTTCATTTCAACGCCTTCATTCTCTTGCTATTAATAAATAAATAAATAAAAACACTCCTTCTCTTGTAATTCCCATCTCTTCCTTGCCCAGTGCACTTGTAAACTTGATGTAGTAACACATTCTTTTCAAAAGGGTTGAATTCCCCCAAGGAAAAAAAACCTTGTGTTTTTGAATCCCCTTTAATCCCTTCTTGGCTTTGATTACATCATTAAAAGCAACTCAGTCTAGTATTATCAGCATTGGTCAAAAATGAAGGCAATACATTGAATTTTCTTTGCTAAGTTTCACACTAAGCCTCTCCAAAGACGGGCAAAAGCAGAAAACTTGTTTTCAACACACGATCAAGCAAATAAAACCCCAAAGTCATCAAGCTTATCCTGTTTTTTAGCGTGACACCAATTACTCAGCTTTGCTTCCTCACAGAGAAGTATCATGAAACATTTTGGAAACAAGGAGGACCCACCTCTCCATTCACAGCAGCCACAGAGAGCACCACGGGTGTAGCTCTGGAAGCAGCTGCTGAGGCTACAGGTAGCTAAACTAAACGAGCAGAATAGATCACATCCATCTCTCCTCCTTCCAGGACAAAGGGACTGATCAGCTCTTCAGAGCCTTTCCAGCTCTCTCTGTAGGGCTCCCGTGAAGAACCAGTCGGTCTCTCTAGCAATTTCAGCACAAATTATGAAGTGTCTGTGACACAGTTCATAATGTGACCATGACAATCACAGAGGAGACTGAAATGCCTCAAGGATCCATTTTGCAGAAAATCATGCAGTGGCACAGCCTGTGCAGAAGTTCAGCACCTTGCCAGGCAGTTGACATAAATGTGACAAAGTGAAACGTAACTCAATTTGCAGACTGTTATTTTCCATGGCTGATTTGATACATATGAATCACATAAAAATGCAAGATAGTCTCAGAAGTATTTACATAAGGGGCTGATTGTGACAGCAAACAGCTATTTAGACAGTAATATGTTTGCTTTTCAAGAGGATGCAAGAATTATCTTTTGTCCCACAGAAAACTCTGATTCTCACCTCTGTGTGCATCTTAAGTTCCATTAAGATCTGTGAAAGTCTTGTGTTTGTGTTACAAAAAGAACAAACACACAAGTTCAGACTTGGAGGAGTCTGTGGGTGATAGGACCACTATCCTCAGTGTCCACTTGGCTTACTGACATCCTGGGCTGGATTTTAATTCTGCATTAAGCAGTTCTGCTAATATAACAGGCTGCCCAGAGAAGCTGTGGCTGCTCCATCCCTGGAAGTGTCCAAGGCCAGGCTGGAAGGGGCTTGGAGAAACCTGGGATAGTGGAAGGTGTCCCTGCCCATGGGAGGAAGTAGAACGAGATGGTCTTTATGGTCCCTTCCAAACCAAATAACTGGATGATTCTATGATTCTGTTTAATTACACCCTTGTTTACCCTATCCAAGAGTTTCTTATGCACACATTATTAAACACACTACATCAACACCAGAACAAATCAGAAACTTCAGAGGCACAAGCCAATCTAAATGTGAGCACAGCAGCTCTGCTTGCCTGCAGAGTTCTAAAATTATTCCTCCTCTCCTTGAAGCTGAATTCTAGTGAAAAGGGGAAAAAAATACCATGTGTTTTGGTGGTTTCAATTTGGATCTGTAAACAACAGTCATCTGTGACTACACTAAAGCACTCACAGAACATGAAATTCGGTCCAGTTCAAACAATTTTGGCTGATTCTCTGGGAAGAGCCAACATCCTGGGGTGAATATTTTTTAACTTACAACCCCACCTGCCCATTTCTCTCAATTTTTTAGAGACTGGCCATTGTATCTACCCTTCAATTCAGAAAAAAAAAATCTCTCCAGCACTTGCACACTGGTGCCAAACAGGCCTTCGGGCCCTCCTGTTCCCCACCAATGATACACACGTGGGTCCAGTGAAGTATCGTGGAGGAAAACTGCCCAGAAGGTTTGGGCTGTGTTACAGCAGCACACACACTAAAGGTCAGGACACCATTTTCTGATCAAAGTAATCAGAAGTTCAGAACAACCAGTTAACCAGCACGTCTCCCACATGTTATACTGTGGACAGTCTTTTCAGCAGCATTTGCTAATAGATATTCCTGCACTGTTCCACGGCAGAGCATGTCTATTGTGTACATTCTAATTCATGACTCAGAGTATCCCCCTGCTGACAGCAGCATCTTTTGACATTTCTGAGCAGAGCTTTCGTGGAGCAACTGTATTTCCCGTGGTGTCTCCTGCCTTGCATCCTACTTGTCACAACCTGCCGGTCTGTATTGGTGGGGTGGAGAATGCTGTTCTCCAGGGAGGACCTATTTCATATTCTCAGCTGTGCTGTGACCTTTTCCATTAATAGATGTCACAATAAGGGCAGGCCTTTATTGCCAAGCCACAAGGGCAGACTGGTTAATCACCCACAGACAGGCGGCAGCTGAAGCTCTGACACGAATATCCAAACACGTCCTGTCTCGACTATATTTGAGATGGAGAGCTGGAACCAGATCATCTTTAACGTCCCTTCCAACCTAAATCACTCCATGACTCATTTTGGGGGTTTTCCAAGCAAAAAAATGCCATCTATCAGTGCTGTGGCAACAACCAATGCACACCTGAAGCAGTGAAACAGCTGACTTTGAAATCAAGATAACACAACATTTATTCAGCAAGAGCAAAACCAAGCTGAACAGCTTCTTCCTTCACTGACAGCAACAATGCAAATCAGTAGTGTGAGGTGGGGAAGATGCTGTCAGAATCTGAAGGGGAATGAGCAGAGCAGCCCTCTTGAATATAACCTGATCCTGCACAGCTTCACCAAAAAAAACCCAAAACAAACAAAACCCCAAAACTGAACTTTCAGAAAGGAAAATATTGGTGAAAAAAACCTCTTAAAAAATATTAATTTAAAAATAGCAGGAAAGATCAGCATAGCAATAACCAGTGTAGCCCAAGCTCCCTCTTCTGGTATTTATGAGTAAATATCCTGGATGAGGCAGGTCTTGATAGTCCAACATTTGGATTCAAAACCTCGCAGCAAAGTGTTCACATAACTCCACAAAACACCTGTTAAAGTTCTTCACCTCCCTCTTTCACGCTAGCAACATTTCTTAAGCTAAAGTTGTACAGACACAGAAATGCATTGTAAGATGTGAAATAAGACCATACCTCTTCTTTTCCCTTGTGAAACCCTCTGTTTCTTGAGCAGGCAGTTCTACACCATCACCAAGGGCCGCAGCCAAAGGTTCATCCTCAGAAACGGGGTTGTCAGCTTCTCTGCAGCTGTCAGGCTTGGAAGTGCTGCAAAACAATCATTAAAAATAAGCTGACAAATTTCTGAAGTGCCTGTGAAGCTTTAGTGAAGTGTCCCTAAAGGGCGAACTTTGGCTGGATCTATAAGGAGCTCTAAGGGGCACGTCAGCCCCTCCCAAATTCCATCTCTCTCCCACCTCCCACAAATCACTTCTTCCTACAAACCTTATCTCACTTAATTTCTCAGATGACCACATAATCTGTAATACTGCAGAGTTTTGACAGCTCTTATAGACCATAAGATGAAGTGCCAGAGGAATTTAACCGTATATGAAATTAGTAAAATAAATAAATCACTAATGACTGCTTTTCAGTTCTCACACAACCCTTTCTCCTCAGTGCAGAATATAAACATTCAATTAACTGACTTGTCTTTTAGGAAAAAAAAATAAAATCTGGGACTATAAAACTCACTTACTTTAAAAGTTCTCTCTATGCTGTAAAGCCAAACCACACACAATAACCCCAGAACCCATTACATGAATGTTAAGATTACAGGACTGTAATGCTGCTGTATTTGTTAATTCCTACAAGTCCCTCTGCTCAGCAAAGCCCCATAAGACCCCCACTCAGAAGCAGAAGAGTAACCACCCCACTCCCCTTGGTCTTGGCCACACTCATTAAACCACTGACAGAAAAAGAACTAAATAACCAGTGACTTCATGTCTCAAAAGCAGACACAGGGTAGGCTCTTGTCACGCCACAGTGTCCCTTCCAGGGCACCTCTGACATACCAGAGGGACACAGACGTCCCGGGGCAGCAGCCACACACAGCAGCCTCCCTCCTGCCAGCTTCTGCTTCCAGAGACACAGACACAAATGTTTATGGAAACGCTGATGGAACCAGGCCTTGGCTGAGAAGCTTCTTTTAGGTTTCCTGAACTAAATATAAACTGTCATCTTAGCCACTCCTTTTAAAGTTTTCTCTCCCCTTCCCCCAGTAATTACACTGGAACTGTAGAAGGTAGATTAAACTGTGTCACTGATTAAGAGTTAATAAGGTTCAGGGACAGGCTGTTCCTCTCTTTAGAACCAAGTGTGCAGAGAACAAGCCTAAACCACATCCCTAACTTCAGTTCCAACACATACCAGCATGAGAACAGGTATTTCCCAGAGTGCTTGTGCACTAAGTTACTCAGATCACCAAAGCCCTTTCTGAGAGCAGTTTACCTTGATTAGCTTATATCCATGAAGCTGCTTTGTGCCATATGGGATAATTACACAGTTATTTCTTCTGAGAAACGATCTCTGCTTTACACGCTCACTCCTTCCTTCCTCCCTCCCTTTCCCCAGTTTGTCCAAACTGGCCTGACACACAAGTTAATACAAATAAATAGATAATTAAATAAATAAACAAACAGTGATTTCAAAACAAGCTGTTTCCCTTTTCACTCAAAGGCCTTTGTCCTTTGCTGAAAATGTCTTTGTCCTAATATAGCAACAGCGTCCCATCTATACAGAGGCGATGTGACTATATAGGGGCACACGGAGAGCAGTGAAAGTAAGATTTTAAAGTAAAAAAAAAAAGTAAACTGCTAAAAATAAGCGAATGCTGAACATCTGTTTGGAGAGGAAACAAAGAATTGCAAACCCCAAACAATTCACAAGAGGGCCCAGCCAAGCAAGAGGACCAAAGGCACACAAAATTATGGCCCTGGTGTTGTGCACACAAAGCCCTCCCAGCTACCTGCCTACAGCAGCACCTGCTCCCCTCTCACACAGGCCCAAATGACCACCTGCAGCCTTTCAGCTTCCCCCTTTAAGTCTTTCCACATAAAATAAAACAATTTTCAGATATACAGTTCGACTAATGAATGTCATTCCTAACCCTAAAGCAGAGCTTGCTATCAACACACAAGCATTTTTATAGGAGCTCTGCTCCCTGGCCTTCACAAAGCACAGGGCTTACATTCACGAGCTACTGTACTGTATGTGTTAAAATCCACAGCTAATTTCCCTTCTTCTTTCCAAGCTTCATTTACACCACCAAATCCTGGCTTCCCACAAGGACCACTCCTGCCAAGCCTCAGCTGCCTTGCTCGTGCTGTCGCTCTGGGAAGGGATCCACAGTACCGAGAAGTGTTGAGTGAGGCCATGAAAAGCAGGTTGTGAGACTAATCACGCCAGGCTGGGGCTAATATCGCCACATCATTACTTTGGCACTGCTCAGGAGGGCTTGCAGGCAGAATTGCAGCAGCACAGAGCTCCTGGTTATTGCCAATCATTAGATGGGCAGTACCTGCAGGTGGGTGCTGCCTGCAGTAAGCTCTTAGGGGACAAGCAGGAGCAGAGCAGCTCAGAAATGATTCAGATCGAATAAAAAAACAAACAAACAAAAAAAAACAAAAAAAACACGCAAAAAAAAACCCCCAACCAAACCAGACCAGCAACCCTGTTCAAAACTGAGACTGTAAACTCTCCAGCCTAAGACTGTATCAACTCAGGTGCACATATCAAGTCACAGGATTTGTATCAGCTCAAACATGAAGTGGCCATGTTAAAGCCTCTCCACAGCCCCTACTAAAACAACATTTTCCCTTAAATTAATTTCCGAACTGGTAACACTTTAATGGGTGTAGCAAGAATACCACCAAAAGGGCCAAGTCTTCTCAGTGCACAATAAACTATACATTGACCAGTCTTCATCCTGTAGAGTTGAGCTGATTGGAAAACAAACATTTTCAAGCACCATCCCTATTTAAGTAAACCTGAAAAGTCACTTTCTGACTGTCATTGTGTACAGATAATTCCGAGTACCTCTGCCTGCCTGTGGTGCTAACACTGAGGAGCACAGCCCAAGAGCATCACAACTCCACAGGCCGTGAACTGTGTGGCCGGGAAAGGTCCATCTGCAGACAAAGCAACACAGCTTTTGGTGCATCCAACACCACCGATTACAAACGCCCTATGACAGCTTAATGTGCGTGAAAAGAGCTGGGGCAGAGGCTGATGCAGGGGAACACAAGATTTTGTATTGACAGCTCAGGTTCTGCACAGCTTCCATTCCCCAGTATTGAAGACAGAGGTGCAACAACTCTCTCTGGTCTGGACTAAAGGCCACAGAAGCTCCACAACCTCAGCTGGAGATTAAATGCAAGAGCAGAAGCTTTCCTTAGCATGAGGAAGGTACCAGAGGGAGTTGCCCTGCCTGTTAGCTATGGCCTGACTGTAAAGAAAACTGGTGCAGCAAGTGCTTTCCCAGCTGCCTTTTTTTCCTGGGCATTTGCAGGTTTGGGGTTTTTCCCCGCCATGAGACAGGCAGGAAGTTGCAGAGAACAGATAAACACTGCTCAGAAATGTTTTACACCTCCAGCCACGGAGCTAAGCTGTGGTTTTGTACAGCTGGGGCACTTATTTGCCTTCTCTGCCTTCCCAACCCAAACATTCCTTATATAACACAGAAGTCCTGTCACAGAGCTCTGCACCTGCAGTCTAAAGAGAAGGCTGTGTCTAGCCAAAATTTCTCCTAGTGCAACGTGTACTGGCAACTCAGAGTGAACTTGGTCTTTCACTGCTAAACAAAAGTGCTTGGCAGGACAGCCAGTGAACTTGTTACCTAATTCTTTTCAGGGCACTTCTTTGCAGATACAGTAAATGAAATCTTACTGTGCACATGATACCATGTTGTCCCTGATTGATATATCATCGGCAGGAGAGAGGCAGACAGTCATACTCAAGAAGCAAAACAAAGATACAGTTTCTTGACTGGACAGATGGAGGGACAGCCTGATCTCTTACCATGCCCTGCCATCTGGAAGCCATTTAGCACAAACTGACCCCCACCTTACACGCACCATTATTTTTCCCTGCCAAAGTGCACACCATCTGCATTATGTGACACCCCTGACGTGGTGTGGAAATACACGGAAACAAAGGGAACTGCTCAGTAAATAACTAAATATATTGGGGAAAACACTCTGTAATTGCACTTTACTGCAGACAGACTGGAATAAACATCATGCTATTCAGCAGCCCTGGCAATATCTCCAAAGTCCAGTGCAGAGGTACCCAGTAGGCACCACAGTACATGTGTTGCATTAGAGAATATTATCCAGACATATTGAGAAGCAGTGATGCAGTGTTTCTACATAAAATGCCAAAAAGGAATGCTTCAGTATGATCACCTTACCTATACAAGCAAAAAGCTGCTCCATCACACAGGCAAGTAGGTGATGAGGGATAAGGCAACGACACAAAACAGCAAATATTGAAGGTCCTGGATAAGAAAAGCCCAGTCCTTGCTGTGAGCATAACCCCACGTGTTTTCAGAGTACTACTTTCATTTGCTACCAACATCACGTTGTTCCCAGTTCGGGTCTGACCAAACCACTGGGAAATCAGCAGTGCTGTTACTGCAGGGAGAAAGCAGCCCCACGACTGCACCCTCAGGAGATAAAGCAGGGGTCCAGCTGCACTGATTTAACCCCTCTTCTGCCAACCAGCTGCACCTGGGGCTGGGCACAGGTGGCAGCTACTGGGTTTCCACTGCTGGGACACCAGGAAACCTCTCTGCCAAGAGAAGCTGGCAAGCATCAACACCCCGGACAGGAAGGACAGGTGCAAGGAGAACAGGTAGGCTTTTATATCCGAAGCTGAGCAAGGATGCAAAACAAAGGAGTAAGAAAAGCAAACGATACTGACAAGAGTTGACTCGTGTGGCATTTAAAAATAGACAAAAGAATTAAAACAAACACAAAAGAACTAGTTACAGCCAGCTTCCCTCCAGTTGACAAGGGTGTATTTCTCTCTCACTTTCCGAACTGGAAAACTACCTACATCCACACTGAACATCCCTGGTTTGCAACTTTTTAGTGCTGAACCCTTGCAAAAATTTTGGCAGCTCCCTCAAGGTCAGGATATGGAGACAAGAGCCAGATCCTGCAGCTGTTGCACATTCCTTGTGCCCTCACCCCTACTGGACTCAGCCCCTCTGGATGGGGGAACCACAGCCCAGCACCAGCACTCGCAGCCTGTGCAGCTGGGCTGGGGCAAGGAACCCCCAGACTGTCAGACACCAACCACAAAACCTTTTAAAGACAGAAGTTATGAAGTAGATCAAAAGAAAAGGTGTAACACAATTAACTTGAAATTCCAGATTCGGATGAGAATGTGAACAGGGTGAATTCATGAGGTTTACAAGAGGAAGTGAATTAAAACACTTGAAGATTGCTCTTCCTAATTGTTTCCTAAGGTGGCATTTAATCACAGACAGCTTGTATGCCTTTTTTCCATGCAAAAAGCAAACTTCCACCCTAAGGGCACAGAATCTTCTATTTTAGATTGTGGTCCAGGGACCATAAATAAACCTTTCTGGCACTTTTTGGTGTTAGCCTTTTTTTCCTGCCTGCATGTTCAGAAAGTAGCTCACAGCTCCACCTCAACTACTGCTCACCCTTTTCTAAGTGCCTCGCTACTACGGTCCACAATCCACTAGCAGAAAAAAACCAGAACCCACAAAAAAACCCTTCAGTAACCCGATTACATTTGTTAAAAACAAAGAAACACAACTCTCTGAGTAAAAACTTACAAGAACTGGAAGAAATCCACATCATTAGCTTCCCACTGTAAGCTTCTCTAGATCATCTTACTCCAAGTGTAGGGAAAAGTTTGTTTTTCACAGACTCACTCAGCCAGTGACTAACCAGCTTGGGGACTGGTGGCAGACCAGTATGGGCTAAATAGCAAAGTCACCCAGCTTTTAAGGTGGATTGAGCAAACCACACAAAGTCCTTTCTGCCTTTGATGGCACATTATTGTGACTTCAGCTAACAAATTTAATGCTAGCTTAAATATACTGTGTGTGTTTACACTCCACTGAACTCCCAGTGATTGAAGGGTACACACACCCTATGAGGCTTCCTCTATTGTTCTCAGTTAAGACAAGTTTATATGCCCACTGCCACCAGCACAAATAAAGCAACAGTTTCCCTTCCCAGTGCAAGCAAAGGCAGACAAAAAGGTCAGAGTCCAACAGAGATGAGATACCTGAATAATAATCAGGGCCTGCTTTATAAACAGCATTATCCTGTTAAGGAAATTCTCAAAATTACAGGAAATGGCCAAAGGATCAGTTACCTTTTACTAACCAAAAAAACCACAACTTACAAGCACCTAAAAAATACAGGGTTTATATTGCACCTTCACATGTCATGACCCTCCTACGTGCTGAAGTGATACAATCTCAGGGAAAGGTAAACAGCATCTTCCTTTGAAGCTTTTGATAAGGGGGGGTGTAAATTCTGACATAGATTTCTTCTGACAGATGTTCCACCGTCTGCAGGCAGGGTCAGCACGGGCGCATATCCATCCGAGGAGAGTGAGAGCAGTTCCTGAGCCAGCACTAAGAAACCCACAGCAGCAAGCAGGTGCAGCCACTTCCCCCAGCTCCAGTGCCTGGCTCTGGACAGTACCTTTGTGGAGTCAGCTCTGCAGCACCCACGGGGCCAACATTTCCAGACGCCGCAGGAACAGGTGAGGGTTGCTCGGAAGGATCGAGGGGAGAAGCCAACTGTGTATCATCACCTGGCCCAGGAGGGCTGCAGAGAGAAAAGACATGGGAAAAGACACTTTTAGAGGTCTGAGCTATTGCAGAATTACTTTGCTTGGCTGTCTGGACCCCCAGACTTTACCATGTGTGTGCTAACTCGTGTGTTAGGGAAGGCAGCAAAAGGCTGTTCCCACAGCACTGAAGCCTCTGGATTTTTGTCTGAGTTAGAAGTGCAGGAGCAATGAGACAGTACAGTCCTGCAGCAAATTAACCCCACCTTGATTCTGATTATGAAAAGCGAATGAGAAATTGAGCTGAACAAGAGAAATGACAAGATTTCCTGCCTTTGAAACCACGTAACGCTCAAGGAGCTCAAGGTTGGCTTTCACCTGAAGCTGGGGGGGCTCAAAATGGGGGCACAGAGTCAAAGGTGTCCTGGGTGCTGCAGGGATCACACTCCCCCAGCCTTGTCCCACTCCTGGGGAAAGCAGGGTGCCCCTGAGCACCAGCAAGAACCTCAGGGCTAAAAGAAAACAATTTGGAAACACACCCTTGAATCAATAAGGAAAGGACCTTGCTGAAGAAGGTGGTTTCTTTGTTTTTAAGAGACACCAAACCATGGGAACCCCCTGAAAACAGTGTTTTGGTTGCTTACTGCAACCTGGCTTTGCCATGTGGCCACCCAGAGACCAGAGCCCTGGAAGCATCAGTTTTCCCTAAAAACTCACCAAAATCCTCAAGTTTTTTGTAAACCATAAAGGATAACATTAAGCTGGAGGTCCAGTTTCACACTGAACTGAACCTCCTCATGCCCATGTTGTTTCCTATACTACCAAGTGAATAAACCCTGTACACAGAGGGATTGTACACACACAGATGGATTTGAGGTGCATAAACTTAAAACTGTCACTCAGCATGTGGCATTTCAGCTTAAAAATAAAAAGCCCTAAACCACAAAACTCAGCTTTAACACTGCCTTGCCTAACTTCAAATCCAAAGAACCAGTATGACTCTCTACTCCTGTTTAATTCTGGATTAAAGAACATGACAAAGAGTTAAACTTCACCATAATAACGTCAGTGTTTGCTGCCATCTGAATATACTCACCCTTCCCATATTTTATCTGAAGGATTCTGTAACATGTTCACGTGGGAAAAACAATCACAATGCTGAGTCATTAACTGTCCACATGTTCTCTGGTTTAACCACACCTGAGGGCTCACCCTGTTGCAAGAAACTTCGAGCCAAAGTTCTAAAGTCCTCTGGCTTATTATCATAAAGGGACCATTTTTCACTCGTTGCTGAGTTGCAGATACAGCACAAACTGGGGTGTCCCCTCTGCTTTGCCTTAAAATGAGTGTTTAGAAAGTAGATCTTGACAACAGCATTTGGCAATTTCTTTTCTTACATACAAAATGAGCAAAAGGAGCAGGTGTGCCCCAGTCTGGTGAACAAGTGAAGTGTTTGTCCACCACCATCACATCTCCTGCACAAGGACGGCAATATCTGTGGTCTGTGGACAAGGTAACCTGAAACTCAGGCCTGGGGAGGTGATGGCAAAGCTGCTCCTTTCCAAGCCACCCTGCTCTGTGCAGCACGAACAATGAAGCCATCCAAAAGTTGCTCAAACTAGTTCCACAACTGACATTCCTGGGCATCACAACCCTTGGGCTCACAGGCACCTGCCACCAGGTCCCTGCTCTCAGTCCTCTGCACCCACCAGCCTTTCAGGCCGATTTGTTTCTCTGTAAAATGCCACGAGCTTTTTCCATTCTGATGCCTGAGTGCTGGGTCGAGCCTGGAAGAGGATCTACATAAAACTACTTCCAAATTCTACTTATGACAAGCATGACTGGAATACTTTTCAAAGGAAAATACCTCACAGTTTAATAAGCAGTTGCTTACCAACAGCTGCAGCCAGCACACTAAATTCAGCCCAAAGACCAAGGGGTTCAGCCTGTTATTAGTGTGTCAGAAGTGAAAGACACTGCCCATCAAGTGTCCTTAGGCTCTTGAGTTTCACAATTTCACTTTTAAGGCCTCTACTTATCCTTGAAAAGAGATTTTCCAAGTCACTCTTAGGAGGCAGGTATGCAAATAATAAGAAGTTTCAGGCAAAGCTTGACCCATACTAACCATTAAATACCAATGAATGAATGAGAAATAACTGCATAAACCTGTGTCATTCCTTCTGTTCAAACACAGCAGGTCTATGTAAGAAGGTTTCAAACCAAGGCAGAAAGTTAAGACATGCACAGAAACACAACCTGGCACATGTGGACACAAAGGCAGCAAGGGCTGGGTGTTCTGGTGGGTCTATTTGCTGCTCTCCTCCTTTCAACCATGAGATGCAAACCTTAAACCCTCTAACTTCACAGGCAAGTTTTAAAGCACTTTGACACTGGTGCTGGAGACAGAAGGCAGCTACAGGTCTTGGCATTTACTGCCTGTCCATGTTTTTCCAATCAGGAGAGCTGGATGTGGCTCCCTTTGAACAGCCAACAATAGCTCCAAGTTTACTCCAGGGGAAACCAAAGTGCATTTCAGACTCTGCTATCTCCTAGTCCCAAACATTTGGTTGCTTTTAATGAGATAATGGTAAGATTTATAGATCCTGCTCTTACTCCAGAAATCTCTGGAAAATGGCACCAACGACTGCAAGGCAGGACTGAGCTCTCAGTGCTCTCATCACCCCCTATTTTGTTTTCTTCAAGAAACAAGATGGGTACAGCAAGTCAGACAGACAAAATCCTCCACAGTTCATACTCGGCCTTCTAATAACCTGGGCCAAAGAGTCAATTTTTTGAGCCTCAGTTTACCCATATATAAGAAAAAATAATAATCAATCCCAGAGAAATATTGAGAGGATTTGCTATTTCTGGTAAGTTCTTGCACTGCAATCCTTCGGAAAGCAAAGAGATCTAGCAGCACCTACATCCTCTCAAATTCATTCATTCAACCACATCATACCTCCTAAAATTGGATCCATTTTATTAATTCCTTCTTAGTAATCATTTATCTCTTCCTACTTTATTCTGTTGCTCATCCTTTAGCTGCACTCACTGGAATAAACTTTATGTGTAGAAAATCCAACAAAAACCTGTTACAGTAACTCTACACACCTTTTGGTATTTCTGATCTTTAGAAGTATTTTCATGATTTTTGGGGCTCCTGTGACTATGACTTAGTGGAGATGGAGGTAATAAGCTATTCCTTATATAAGAAATCAACATTCTTGGTATCAGGAACTAAAACTAAACTTGTTCAGGAAACAGCTCAGAAGTGCTGGATAAGATACAAGCAAAGGATTACAAAATTAAAAAAAACACACCTCTTTCCCTCCTCTCTCCTTCCTTGCCCCCCACCCCCCACTTCTTATGAAGTAATTTGAAATCGATTCAAATATCAACAGAATCTTAGGGAAAATATGAGATGCTAATACTGAAACGGGAAGTGTGGCTTTAGAGATACAGCAGAGGTTTTACTTTTACCAGCTAAACACACACTCACAGTCAAATCTGGGGAAATATGCTGCCTTTTGTAAACCAAACAAAAGACTTATGCATTTAAATATGTGATTTTAGAAAAAATCTCTCAAGTTCCTTCTGTACTCTGAAGAAGAAATGATGCCTTAAGTGCCTCACATCAGCACTCTATTTAGACTGCAGGATCTCCTGCACACCTCAGCCAGGCTGAGCTGGGTGTTATGCAAACTCAGTAATGAAGGTATCCAGGAGATGAACTGGCATGTGCTAATTAAAAGCAGACAGAATCACTGTCACAGAGGGGAGTTTGATGCACAGCATTTGCATGGCAGCATTTCTACACTTGGGGAAGAAAGACATTGCCACCCAGACACCAAAAGTGGCTCCTGGGGGAATTATTCCAGTGCCTGAGATTTACATGCTCTTCCTCTGAGCGGGACTTGAGCAATCAGCAGAACAGGTCTGGGTGCTGGTTCTCAGAGCACCCAGCAGAGCCAGCCCAGCCCAGCGAGGCTGGAGCAGCACCTGAGTCACACCTGACCCCAAGGGAGGGACCTGCCATCATCCTGGCCAAGCAGCAGGAACCACCTGCATCTCCCGAAGTTGTCCGCAGTCCACGTGGGAACACACGGCTGCCCGGCTCCAGACACCAGGCTGTGCTTCCAGCAGCGAGGGACTCCCTTCCCTCGCTGCAGATTTCCACGCTAGTAACATCAGAAAGGAAAACAAACGCAGCAACTGCGCTCTGGAGACACGAAAGCGTTTTGTAAGAGGCTTCCTGAAGGCAACACCCCACCTATGAGAAACAACCCCAGAAAGCCAGGAGCACAGCAGCTGGCAGTCCCTGCAGGTAATTCCAGATGACCTGCCGGAGCAGGAGAGCGCTGTTGCTGTCGGGCATCCGGACCCGTGACCACGGAGAGTCATTCTCAGAAATGTTACTTTTCTGGAACTGCTTGTGGAAATCCTGACAAGATAGAGAAGTTATCTTGGCAGGGGATGGTGTTTAGTAACACGTTACCTGAGGGTCGGCACTTCCATGCTCACCCAACCCTTCTTGCTCAGAAAGCCCCTAATTTCTGTAACATGAGTACCCAGATTGATCACTGATTTGTTTAGCTGTAACAATAAAATAAATATTTTTTTTTTTGCCTGAGTGTTCTGCATTACTGTGGTCACATTAAAACTTAGGGTGAGTTAATACAATAAACAAACACAATTATTCTAGATTAAAACACTTAATGGGACCGAAACACGCGTTACAGCACTACTTCCTTTGCAAGCTAAAAGAGGGACAGCAGAAAGCCACATAAAAGTCTCAGAAGTATAAATGATTCCTGCACAGGATGAATAAGCATATTTGCTGTAATAACTGTCAACCATTATAAAAAGCCCATCACGTCACCACAGAGCAGCTTTGAGAGCCTGGGAAGGGCTCTCGGTCACGTCCTGATGTCATTGCTGCAGGACTTCAAAAGTTCCCAAATTCCAACTAGTAAACCTAAGGCAGAGGTTTCTCGGTACGAACAACACACACAGTCTCCCAGCTCGAGCAGAAACCCCAAACCCAACCAGAAACCATGGCAGGAACCGCAAAACCATCCAATCTTTTGCGGGGGGTAAGGAGAGTTAATCCTCACCCAGAGCTGGAGAAAGCGCCGTGGGAGCAGCAGAAAAAGTTTCGAAAAGTTGTTCAAAGTGTCTACTTACCAACGCCAGGAAACAATCACCAGCTTTCCTACTCCCAGTCATCCTCGCTTCCAACACAACACCCCGCAACAGCCCCTGGCTCGAACACCAGCTCCCTCCGCTCCCACCATGCCGGGTGGGGACCAGCGGCTCCGACAACACCCCGCTCCCGGCCGCGGCAGCTTTTTCTATTTTTTTTTTTGTTGAGGGGTGGGGGGGGCGAGCTCTGGGGCGTACAAAAGGCCGAGGAATAGGAGCCCGGAGCTGTTTCTCGGAGGCTCCTCCCATGAGGCTCCCCGAGGAAAGGCCGGAGCGGCCGCGGCTGCCGCGCCCCGTCCTCCCCCGCCGCCCCGGGGCATCCGAGCGCCGCCGCGGGGGATGCGAGCTCGTGGAACAAAGGACCCAAAAAATAAACAACAGGGAAAAACAAAAAAAAAAGGAGCACCAGAGCCCCCCACGGCTCCCACGTGGGTTTTCTCCCCCCGCCCCCCCCCCGCCTTCCCCTTTTTTTTTTTTTTTTACGGAGGAATTTTTTTCCATCTGCTGGAGGGGTGGATGCGGAGAGAGATTAAATTACGGTGTGTGTAAGGCTTAAAGCACACGCAAATAGCTCCTAACGTTTTATAATGTGTTCGGCAACTTTTTTAAAAAAAAAAGTTTCAGGAGGCAGGAATGGTGTTTGGCCCAACTTTAGGGATAACTTTATAGAATGTTTTCAGGATGCAGAGGCAAAGTTTTTAACAACTTTCACTGAAAACTTCATGTGTTTATGTCTAAACAAATAACATATGTTTAAATCTAAACAAAAACATTTTATTTCTAGTCTAATTCTTGGGTTAAACTCCAGTTCCTAAAGTCGCACAGGTTTTCTCATAGGTTTCTTTACCTGCCTTCTTATAGGTTAATCTTCTTCCTTTATGGGTTCCTTTCCCTGCTTTCTTATGGAATTTTTTTAATCTGCTTTCTTAGAGGTTTCTTTCTTTCTTTCTTTTCTCTACCTTCTTTCTTATAGATTCTTTTACCTGCTTTCTTACAGGCCTCTCTACCTTCTTTCTCATAGGTTTCTTTACCTGTGAAAAAATGGAGCAGCTTTAATTAGCTGCGTGCCCTTATTAATCTCTTAGGTTTCCTATGGGTTTATTACAACACAAAAGAGTGGCTTTACAGGTAATTAAGTCTTTGCATGGAGATACACCAAACTGCACATACGAGCTGCCAGCACCCGAGGAATTAATTGAGTCTCTACCCAGGGAGATCATTATCATGTTTATAACATACAATAACTATAGGTTAAATGTCTATAATATCCATCCCACAGCAAGAGAGTTAGAAGATTCATTGCTTACCAAATGTCCAATCAAGATATTGCAGATAAAATGCTGGGATTACAGAGATTTAATTTAGCTGAATTAGTTTCCCATCTGACTCCCTGTCTCCAAACTCTTCAACTATGTGTCCACCGCACCTTGAGTGACAAAACTAATATTTCCTCCTCTTCAGAACTCTGTCCAGACCCTAGCAGGACTGTGCATCTCCTTTTAATGTTAGGGTACAGTAATCATACCTGGTGCACCTCCCAAAGCATCAATTTAGAGCTGGACCATAGGGGTGAAAAAGTATTCATCAGTGTTTAATTGGGGTTTTTTTAATTCTTGGGCTGTTTTTCCTTCTAGCCCTTGTCTGATTTTTCTGTAAGCTAAAGGAAGGAACAGATTTTTGTTCAGGTAAATTGTGTGTTTCAGGAGAACTTTCCCATCTAATCTGGAAGCAGGAGACAAGGATTTTCCCCTCCATGTCCTCACTGTTGCTTTTAAGAACTTAGAAACCGGCGCAGGAAATAAAAGACTATCCCAAATGATCCCCAGATGACAAATCAGACAATGCAATGGATGAAAATGCTGAAAAACATGTAGACTGCCAACATCACCTGGGCTGCAAGGTCTGGCTTATTGATGGGCAAACAGTGTGCGTGGTACGGGGAGGGTTCACTTGGTTGTAGCACCCACTCTGACAGCAAGAATTCAGATGAATTTCAGAGTTAAAAGTTTCTGGAGAGAGCATCTCTTTCATATCCTGCCTCCCAGGCAGTAGGGAAGCAGCGAAGGAAAAAGTTACTGTGATTTTTGATACGGGTACAAGCATTCAGTCCCCCTCTCATTTTGGGGAGCATTAACCTCCTCTGTCATCTGGAAACCATTTCACAAATAGCTTCTGCAGGTATAACTGCCCTGACGGGGGGAGAGGGGGAGACTCTGGAGAGAGGAATATTCCTTAAAATAAATTTTTATTTTCTTTGCTAGCAGCACTTCAGTCTGGCACAAAGCCGCGGTGACAGACTAGCTGTGTTCCTGCTAACAGAACCAAATTTAGCATTTTTTGGAATAAGATGGTCGTTTTTCTCAAGGAACGTGCCTGTCCCTGCTTGTTCCTTAGCCTCTTGCCGTGCCAAAGCCCTTTCACCTCCTGTGAAGCAATCTCAACCCACCTTTGTCACAAAAGCATTGCCACTGTCTCCCAGTGCCCTGTGTGATTAAACACAGGGAACCTGATAGGCTGTAAGTGCAGGAACACCGTGCTCAGGTGAGCCTGAGCTGCCTCAGCAGGAGGCTGGGGGGAGGAGAGAGGAAACAAGCTGGAAAGCAACAGGAAAACAAGAGATAAGCAGGGCTGGAGAGACAATGACAGGGCAGGGGTGACTGTCAGGGTGCAGGGACAGGCTGGCTGGGGCAGCCACAGATCAAAGAGCCGCCAAGGAAAGCCTTGCCAAAGATTTCTCCTGAGGCCAGAGCTGGGCCGGAGCAGTGAGTGTGCTGATGGAAAGGACTCTGAGCAGGAGACATCCCACAGCATGGCTGTGCCCTTCCCTGGCTCCCAGGGAACAGTTAGGTGGAAGAGAAATCAGAAAGCATCAGGGTGGTGTGTACAGGGAAGGCATTCATTTTAGATGTAGAAAATAGAATCACAGAATGGTTTGGGTGGGAAGGGACTTTCAAGATCATCTTGTTCCAACCCTGCTGGGACACGGGCAGGGACACCTTCCACCAGCCCAGGTTGCTCCAAGCTCCCTTCAACCTGGCCTTGGACACTTCCAGGGATGCGGCAGCCACAGCTTCTCTGGGCAACCTGTGCCAGGGCCTGCCCACCCTCACAGGGAAGAATTCCTTCCTAATATGCCACCTAAACGTACCCTCCTGCAGCCAAAGGGTTGTCCTATTCCTGCATGGCCCTTTAAAAAGAAAAAATTAAAAAAATCTCTGTGTGCAATTTGAAATTGTTCTCTGTGAAAACTTAGTGCCCTTTGTTAAGGCCATTTTGCGACAAACACAAATAAATATACTTCAGTCTGTTTAGCATTAAAGAGGAGTTTCTTTTTTGCATTTCCTACCCAGAGGTTCGTAGTTATGCACTCCACAAAAACCACAGGCCCAATTAACTGGGGAGCAGCCTGGCTGAGATGGCCAAGCCACGTCTGTAACAAACACCTGAACTTTATATTTCCACTACTTTCCACACACAGATTGCCCACAACTGTCATTTGTGGCGGCTGAAAATTAGGTTGTGCATTTCCCAGCAATTCTGATCGGTGAGGTTTTGGGTTGGCTGTCTCTTCGAATTCCCAGACTTCTACCTTAACCTCCTTCTTTGGGAAAAAAAATACTTTAATGTTAACCCATTACATCTTGGAGGATCAAAGGGATGGGAAACTGCCATTCTGCAAATTTCCAAATAAGTAAGATGGATTTTTAGAAGACCCTAGGCTAGACTCAAAGCCTCACAAATTCCAGGGATAGCTTTTCTAGCAAAACAAGTTTATTTGGAGTTTCTAGAAGAAGAACAAGAGTTGAAGAATGCTGGATGCAACATAAGTTTCATGTACAATCACAGCATTCACAAAAAAAAAAAAAAGATAAGATATGGAAAGTCTTGGAGACTTTGAAATATCCAGCGAAACTAACTCTATGTTTTGACTCATTTAATGACATTGTTAAGAAAGGGAAATGGAAGTTTTAAGTGTCCATATATATTTATTTTTTTCCTTAGTTGTTAGAAACTGAGCAATGTATTCATGCTTTTTGCTTTCATTCCAGGAAACAAATCCAATCTTCTCTGTCTGCTGCAGAGTTATTCTTAGCTGGCTTTGATATTTCTATCAGCTAGGAGAGCATAACAATGTTATCATGCTTACAAATTCCAAAGATTTTACATAAGCTAGTGAGTGTCTTAAAAAAAAAAAAGAAAGAAAGAAAGAAAAGGCTTTATTGATTACACTGTTTGTGTTTCATTAGCCAAAGGAGCTGGGAAAAAGAGGCTGGAAAAGAATTTTTAAAAACAGTTTGATGAGTTTCACGGAGCACATGCTCCATGTTCCACAGAGCACCACGTGCAAAGAGAAGCTGAGGTTGGCAGGTTTGGGGCTGGAAAACACCAGGTACTTGAGGCCAATGAATCATTTAAATCCTGCTTGCCTGCATAGAGCCCTATCTTCCTAATTTGATTTTTTTATCACTTGAAACAACCAGACACCCACCTTATTTTTAAGCAAAGTGGGACAACTGTGGGCACAGTGCTTGTAGGATGGTCTGGGTGGAAAAGGATCACAGGACCATTCTCCTGGGCTGATCAGTCAGAATTCTTTGCTGCTATCACCCCACTGGAGCAGAGCTTTTGGCCCAGCATTTACCAGCTTTAGGACAGGCTGCAGCCGCAGCCTCCTCTCACACAGCTGTCCTCAGAGGAATGTGTGAGAGGTAAAGCAAGTAAATTAGTGACATTAAATTAGAAACAACCTCCTGGAGTCCTGGGGCACTTTTGGACAGCTGGTTATTTTGCTGAGGACAGTGGATGTGTGGAGAAGATACGGAACAGGGAGAGAGGGCAGAGGAAGGGTTAAGCCTGGCTGAACAAAGAGGAGATGCCGAGCACGTTTCAGCAAGGAGAACAAGATTACCATAACATAGCGGGGCTGGTTCTTCCCAACAGCACAGAGTGGTGGCCCTCAACATTTCAGAGAACCCCAGAATCCAGAACCATCACGCCTTGGAGTGAAGCAATTAATGTTTCTACCCTTATCATTGCAATTTGAGATGCAGAGATTCTTACATGCCAAAGAGACTCCACCGTGAGAGTTAAGCTGTGGGGGTGAGTGTAGGTGAACGGGCCCAAATAGATACATTAACACTGTTGTTGCTGTTGTTTTCCAGAGTACATTTAAGATATTGCAGTGTCTTAAGAAGCCCCTCCTGTTGTTAGCAATACCTGTGTGTGCTTCCATATACCTGGACCAATACTGAGAAGGGTAAGTCAAGAACTGTGGAGTTCTGGCTCTTCAGACACATCTCCAGAGGAGTCTCTGTTGAGCAGCATCAGTGCAGTACAAGTATGCCAGGACACAGAGGAACTGGAAGGAAGCCACATCCAAGGCATGGAGAACATGCCTGTGTCTGTAATTGCTGTTCTCAGAGCTGCCCTTGGAGGGGTTCAAAGCTGGGGCTAATCCTGCTTTGCATATTCTATTAGAAACAGGGGCCATGGAACAAGCTCCACGGCATCCAATTTTGCAAGAAGCCAGAAGGTTTAGGGTTGGAACTGAGAGAACAGGGGATCTGTAAGATATGCCAAAACGATTTTGAGAAAATAGGCAGCTTGCTTGGAAGAAGCAAGGTTGGAAAATACATCTGGTGAAATCTACTCAGACAAAAAAATAATCTGAAAGTAATTTTTAATGTAATGAGAAAAGAAGACAAAAATTGATGCTAAACTCCCTGTCCAGACACTGGACAAAGTATTTGCAGTGTCCATGCTGGATTTCTTTAGCAAATGCCTGTGTTTGATTGAATAAATGTAATGTCTTGAGAAACACAGAAGGATGTGGGAAAACAGAAGCTCATGTATCATCCATCCATGTCAATACATTATAAATATGTGGCCCAGGTTCTCAAGAGTGTTACAGAATGTTTTCAGTACAGCAGTTGTAGACAGAAGTACCAACAATTTGGCAGGACCAGAGATGATCTACTTCTGGACTTCTGTGTAGCACAGCAGAAATAAATAAAATTATAAAAAATAACCAGTGTGGTCTCACACACCCACTTTTCCATTGGCATGTGTTTTGAATACAGCAGGGCATGCTATCAAATCAGCATTTTATAAATACTTCATAAATTTTATAAATACTTGAATCCTGCCTAGACCAGTGGTCAGTTCAGTCAATGAAATCCATTAGAACAGTTGGCAAAACTCCCTTTTACTTCCTAGAAGGCAATGGGAGATGTCTATTTAAGAGTGAAGTTATCTTCATTTTACTCTTCCTGAATAGAAAAAATCCACAAATTAAACATCTCAGACTTCACACAGATGAAATTGCCCCAGAACTCCCCATCCAGTTAATTTAATTTAGAACTGCACCTCCAAAAGCACAACTGTACTAACAGCTGCACCTACTGAGGATAGCAATGACAGTAAGATGGGAGGAAAATAAAGAGAAAGAATTCAGATGCAAAGGGAGAAGGGCAGGAGAGACAAATAACTCGAATAATTTGGTGCATTTCCTTTATGTGTAAATCACCTCCAGCTATTCCTCTCTTTGTTTTGTGATCCTGATATGCTTCAGATGCACACCTGAATCAATTTTGAAGTTAAAAAACAGGGAAATAAAGAGCTGCATAATCACTGTTTTGACAAGTTTCCTTCTAACTCCAGACTCTTGTTTTCAGCTGCAAACGACACAAAGCCTTAGTGCTCAAAACCCACTTGACTGATCTGAAGAGCAGTTCTACATTCTCCACCTCATCCAGCAAGACTGTTAAAATATTTAATACTGTTTTTGTTACACAGACAAAAAAGACCAAGTCAGTACTTACTAAGGAGTGAACATTCTTTTTGGAGTTATTGAACTCGCCAATTTTTGATGGCAAGAACAAAGTATGAAGCAGATCCAAAAGTATGTCTGGGCCAGCTTCAGAGATCTTGTCTGACCTATGCATAGGACATAAAGAATGTTTTTCAAGTAGCTTTGCTGACTCCAACTGCTGCAACGTACTTGCCATGCAAGAACATTTATCAGTGATGTGAGTCAATGCAGCAGAACTCTCCAAAAACATGGGTCTCATTGCTTACTTGTGCTCTTTCCTCACTGCACACCCAGCCCCAGCATCTCTGAGGGCCTGGAACACCCAAAGGCCTGCTGACAAGCTGAGCCTTTTGCCAAACCAACAAATCAGGGAACGATGCAACGTGTTCTCTGTACTTCACAGATGCACATCTGGGAATGACTTCACCAGCTCCACTTCAAAAAGCTCCCTCAGTGCTTTTTCCAAGAGACAGCGGCAGTTTGCATGTACCAGACAGCTGAATTGCAGGAAGTTATCAAAAAATCAATGCCACCTCTAAAAACCCCTAAAATGTTGCCATCATTTCCAGTTTTGTTCCATGCTCTGCTCAGTATCTGTCACAGCCCATGATGCAAACAGGGGCACTTCAGGGATGTAAGGACTCCCTGTGTACACAGGAACCTCCATTCTCTCTCCATGAAAGAAAGATGTGTGGGTAAATTGCAGATGTGTAGGTATCCAGTGCAAAAGGAGAAAAAGAAAACCCAATTCAAGTCCTGGTATTACTTTCCAAGTAAAACTCCGAGAGCAAAATGAAGCAGCTGGATGTCCAGTAGTAAGCAGGAAGAATGACATTTTGATGCCCAGATGTGTCAATCAGGAACAGAGGTTTTCAGTACAGATTCAGCAGAGAGAGTTAAAAACATCAAAACCATCAAAAAAAGGGGGACTTTTTTACTCCTTTTCAGTGGTGACAGGGCTGGCAAAATCCAACCCTTCTCTGCTTCTGCAAATAGCACAGGAATACTTCCACAAGAAAGGGGGGGGCTGATACTTCAGCCACAACCTCCACAACAAAAATAATTGTCCTTTTTACTGAAGATTTGGAGGGAAGTCATTGGTGCTGTCCTACTGCCTTCAGGACTCTCCTTACGAGCTGCCCAGTGTTCTGCTCCTAAAGGAGGTGGGAGCAGGAATCGCTGCAGGCAGCGCTTGGATCTGCTGTTCATCTCAAGACCACCCTCCTCCCACTGCATACCAACAAAGGGAAGAAATTCCTCTATTTCCTCTACAGGAAGAAGTCCTAACAAGGCTTTAAGAGTCAGATCACACAGCTTTGCCCCCTCATGCACAGTTCGGTGTGGTTTCAACATAAAGGATCATGTAAGAGATGAAGCTGTACAGTAGCAATGGAGGGGGAAGAAAACGATGCTGAAATAATTCAGAACCCTCTTCTGGAACCATTTCAGAACCATTTACTTCACCTAAATATAACATACTTCTAACTGCTAAACATTTTGAGAGCTGGGTAGGATTCTTTATCCCTGGAGTTGTTTCCGTCAGGTCCATATCCCCACAGTCAGCTCCTAGAAACGTGCACCTTATTTTGCATGTCTATAATAGTTTATCCTCTGTAAGGATGACAGGGCAATAAAGCACTGCAAACCACTCAGCAGCTCACACAGCATATGGAGTACACCTTGACATTTAATGATACAAATACAACTTTAATCTCAGAGGAAAACTGGAGTGGTCAGTGTATTGGACCTGATGAAGACAGACCAGCCAGCTCAACTAATGCTTTCTGCTTCTCTTTTGTATCATCAATGCATATTCCTCTAAGAAACGAGCCTGATAAAAGCAGAGGCTCCTCTGCACCTCTGAGAGTCCCCAGTGCTTCAGCCTTTGGGACAGTCACAGTCCAAAAGCAGCAGCTGCCTGCTGATACCAACACTCACGCTGGAAAAACAGGTGATGATGAATTCCTGAAGCATATGCAAGTATGAAGCAACTACTCCATGAACTGTCAGCAGCTGTTTCAAGAACCCTGCCCTGCTCACCACAGGTATTTATTTAAAGTATGGTACCCACCCTGATATGGGACACATGCACAGACATACATATATGCATGCACTGCCCGTGGTCCCTCATGGCTCCTGAGCCAGGCCTTGCCAGCAATTTGTTTGGGAATTTCAAAGCTGCCCACTGTGAAGCTTCCCATCCCATAAAGGGAAACAAACAGAAAGGAAAGGAGCTAGAGAGGAATAGTGGGGTCTAATTGCCTTGTCCTTTTATAGACAGATCCTTAAAGAGAAAAGTCAGATAGCTGCCCAGGTTTCCAACACTTCCAATATTCTTCTAATGTACGTTCTGCTCACACAATTAGATCCCAGTCAGCCTCCATCCCTAACTCACATACAGCAGGAAGAACTCCCCCACGTTCTCCCAACAACAGAAATGCTTCAGCTATTTTGACTTACAATATGGTTTTATCACCCTGACCTTGAAGGAATGTGGCACTGAAATATTCTCCTTCCTTATTCAGTTTTTGGTATTACTTAGGAAGATTCCATCCCTGTAGACCATTCGTTGATATAGTTTGATGTAGTTTAGCTGTTCCCTGTACCCTTCTCTCTGCTGTTGTCTCAGCAGTTACAGCTGTTGGTGCCTCCTCCAGTACGGGAAGGAGAGGGACAGCGTGCAGGGAAGTTGCTGAGGTTACAGAGGAAGCAGTGACAGGACTAAATCAATAAGGCAATAGATGGAAGGAAAGCACCTCTCCTAAGATCATAATTATTTTGAGTTAACTGCACATCAAACTAAGAATTCAGGCAGCAAAGTAGAAGCTCATTTAAAAAAAAATGTTAAAAAAATATTTTTAACTTTAATAAAGCAGTTACTGCTAGGTTTGGAAAACAAATAAACATAAAATGAAAAACAACTCTGAGGCTCCACAAGTCCCAGCTCAGAACTCACATCTGAAACAACTCCATGCCATTAGAAACGCTGAATAACGCAGTGATCAAAGGCACTGTCAGTGCAATTATATTGTACGGGAGGATAAGAGGGAGGCCCAGACAACTAACAGAGTGAGTAATTGGGTTACTCCGTAGGCTTGTTTTTAAATACTGCACTCCATGTGAATGCTGCAGGTCTCATTTAACTGGGTCACCAAAACTTTGGCAAAACTCTACTAACTTAAGGCTAGGAAGTGCTATTTGTATGCCTAACTTTAGGCTACGAGGTGTGAACACTGGAAGTGTAAGCAAACCCACACAGGTAAGGGCAGGAATCTGGACCAGCAGATGGAACAGGAAGGAACTGTGCTCCTCGGCTTTCAGGACCTCTCTGTCCTTACAAATTATTTTTGTCCACGTAGTCTACATTTAGAAGCAACATATATTTAAGATGCATTTAAAGAACACAGTAAGTGCTGTGCCCTCCCAGACCGCCCAGACAACGGGTATCTGCCTTGAAAATTGTACCTCTATCCACCCCCGGGGCCCTGACAACCATTTCACGTAGTAATTCAAAGTAAATACCTTTCAGGAGGTAATCCTGCCACAGCCATGTCCTGAAGTTCACTGAGGTCAAGGCTCTTAGGCTCAGTTAATGCAAGCGGTGATAGCTTTCCTTTGGCATCCCGAAGTGAGCTTTCATGTTCTGAATTCATCTTGCTCGGCTGATTTTCAGCAACAGCGAGATCTGCACGTGCAGAAGGCTCACCCTGCTCTATCACGGGGAGGGCTGGAGGGTGATTTTTGTACAGGTCTGGCTCCTGCTCTCCAGTGCTGGTGTTTATGGCTGTGTTGTCTTCCCCAGTGACTAACATCCTTGCAGTACCTGTTTCAGAGACGTCTCCAGTTTTTTCCTCACCTGCCTTTGCCGTGCCTAACACTGTGTCACTGTTCTCTATAACATCTCCCTCAGTCATGCTGCTAGATTCTAGTTTAGAGTCAGCTTGCATGCAATCATCCTGGTTTACTTCATTTTTTAAGTAATCTATTAACCCCTGCATGGTCACTTTGTTTTCCTGCTGTGCATCTTGTGAATTTTCAGATGTTTCCAAGCATTTCCCATTCACTCCGCCATCCTGCATCACCTGCATGTCATCCTGAGACTTAATGAAACTGCTGGGAATGTGTGTCCCCCCATTTCCCTCGGGGGACACATCAAAACTGTCCGACAGTTTCTCATGACTGTAAGATCCTCCCGGGACAAGGGTTGAAGCGGCCATGTCAGAGATGCTCTTGGCAACGCCTGGATCACCGTGCTCACTTCCCTCCTGCTCATTTGGCTGGGGATCCTGGCACCGTTCAGAAGCGAGGCTTACATCCTCTTCAGATGAAACTGGTTCTGCATCACACCCCGTAATCAAGTGATTTCCCTCTGTGGCAGCAGCATCTCCTACGTCCCTGTGCCGCGCATCGCCCGCAGAGATAACAGCTCCGGTGGGTTGTTGCTGGCTGTCGGAATACGCAGGGAAGTTCTCAGCTGCTGCCCCATCAAACGGAGCCAGTCCTTGCTTCTTTATCTCTAAGCTTATTAGCGATTCAGGATCAACGCCACCAGCGCACACGCCTTCCTGTCTTTCCATCTCACTGCTCTCAGTGGGCTTGTCTGGCTTTTGCAGATTTCCCAGAGCACATTCAGCAGGTGTAGCTCCATCCGAGCTAGGGACCACTTCTAAACAGCTACTGGGCTGCCTGTTTTCCTCAGTGTCCTGGAGACTTGCTGGTGGCAGCTCTGCCACGGTGTTTTCTCGCTGCAGAGATTTGCCCTCGGCAGCTTTGCAGGAAGTCTCAGGAGCTAAAGATAACTCTTGCCCCTCTGCTTCTGAGGTGCCCTCGGGAGCTCCTTTGCCCGCCTTGTTTGGTTCTGAAAAGTTCTCAGCACCACAGAGTTCCGCTGTGTCTTTGGCCACTGGACTCTCCCTGGAGCCTGCATGGTTTTCAGACAAAAGTTGGGGGAATTCAGCGCTCAGTGTGCTGTGGACAGTTTTCTTAAATATCTGGCTGATGTGCTGCCTAAAGTCTGGGATGCTGGAGCCAATGTCCAGAGAGCTGCAAGTCAGAGCCTCGTGCTCCCTTCCAGAGTTCTCTGCAGATTGCTTGGAAATAGTGATGTCTGCCCTGGTTATGTTATTATTCTCTTTTGAAAGCTCTTCCATTTTTTCTGTATTCCCAGGTTTCCTTAAGATCTCACCGTGCTTGTCAACTACGCAGATACTGGTTGCAATTTCCTCATTACAGCCTTTTTGTGATGATGAAAGGCTCAGTAGCTTCCCTTCTGGAGTAGGGAGAGCTAACAGAGACTCTGCTGAACTGTCACTTTGCTGCTCTTTGAAGTTTAGCTCACTTTTTGTTTTTTTGGATTTAATTGCAGAGATCTCTTTCTTCAGCTTCTCAGAGCTGAACTGTGATAAGTTTCCCGTTCTCTGCCCTACATTTAAAGTCTCTGGCAGGGCAAAACTTTGGTCTGGACAGTCTTTTTCACCCACGCACACACCTGCCACAGAGCTGTTTTCTGAGTTTGCTGTTTTACCTGTGCTTACCCTGGCTGAAGGACCCACGTGAGCTGACACTTGAGGACCTTCTAAGGTGTTTTGACATGCTCCAACTTCCAGCTCATTATTTAGTGATTCCCCCCCAGTACCCTTGTCTGTGGTGTTTCCAGGCTGCTGGCTGGAGTGGCTGTATACAGAGGTCTGAGAAGAGAGGGGTGTAACATCTTCTTGACAATAACCAGGCTGCTCTGCTGTCTTTTGAATGCCACTGGATTTATACAGTTTATCAGTGGGAATTACTTCCCCGTGTGCCTGGGATGGTGAAGGAGATCCTTGTGCCCCTGGACTTTTGTCAGGCTTCATATTGCTTGTTTCTGTCACAGAAGCACTGTCCCCACAACTTATCTCCGTGTTTCCATCTTTCTGGATGATTTCCCCATCAGCAGTCAGAATATTTTCTGAGTTTTTTGCCATTAATGGCGTTTTCCTTTGAGTTTCTGGATGAGATATTTGAGGATCGTTTTTCTCAGAATTATCAGAAGTATGTGCTATTTCTGTATCACTTGGCAAAGCCTGTGACATGTTAGTGGCACTTGCTGAATCCTGTGTCCCTGGAAGAGTGTTTACAGCAGCAGCACAGCTCTCACCAGTATTACCCTCTATCCTGCCTGGCTGTTCATTCTTGTCAGATTCTTTACAAAATGCATTGCTCTGACATGCTGCTTCATGCTGTCTAGCCGAGATCAAAGAATTATTACCCTGCTCGGGCTTGTCTGAGTTTTGCCTACTGCAGCAGTTTTCCTCTGCCTTGGGATGGGTTTTGTTTTGCTGGTTGCAACCTTGCAAATTAAGCGTGGTCGCACCAGAGCTGTCTTGCTGGTGCTCCCTCCTGCACACATCCTCAGCACTGCTGTCACCCTGGTCCTGTTCTTTTGCCCTGTCCGAGTCACATCGGGGCAGTGCCGGACCCGGCACAGAAGATCCTTTATTGAGGCTGTTCGAAACGTTCAGAGGCATTTGTGGCATGCTGCTGCGATTATTTACGTCCAATGGCCGTTCAGGTTGTAGTGCCCTTCCTTTGTGTTCCTGATCATCTGCCCTTGTGACAGCTGCCACACTGCTCTGGAGCTTCTGTTGTTCAAGTCCTGTGTTTGAACCCCAGCCAGAGACAGCAGCCGCAGACACCGACTGCTCCGTTTGCTCTGCTTGGGGAAGAGCAGTTGGAACACCTGCATTTTCCTGCAGCCCTCTGATCCCGCGCTCCAGGGCCTCTGAAGAGCCGCACGTGTCGCTCTCAGAGGAGCAGTTGTTTGCAGGGGTGAGGCTGCCACCCCCTTCCTCCACGTGCACTTGCTGAGCAGCAAGTCCTGAAGCACCAACTGCAGCTTCAGGGGGTTCTGAGGGAGCCTTCTGCACATTTCTGTGACTTTCTGCAGCCACTTGCTTCAGCTGAGCTTGCACCGGCACATCTGATTTGCGTTCACTTCCCAGTGCCAAGTCTTTGTCCTCCGTGAAACTTTTCGCTGCAGTCTGGTGCTTCTCCTCCTGTTGCTTTCCACCCCCAGCACTGCCTGGTGCAGCTGCAGGTTCCTGCTCTGGATCTCTGCGAGGCACTTCAGGGATGTGACTGTTCTGCGCTTTGGTTTCCAGAGCCCGGGAGGCCTCCTCGGTTTGTACAGCCATGGGATCCACAGTCCCTGCCAACTCGTCTAAGCCCTGGAGATCAAGTTTTAATTTGGGCATTTTTGCACTTTCTCCTGACTTGCCAGAGCTCTCAGGTTTTTCTTGACTTTCAGCTTGGCATTCACATTCCAACACCCTTTCTCTAGCAAAAGCCTTTTCCCAGGATTCGTCCTGCTTACTCTGCTTAATATTATTGTTCCCAGGGTGGAGAAGCAGTGAACTGTGCTCACCATCAAAACAAACCTTTTCAGCCCTGTTACAGCCTGGCTGGTCTGAAGTTTTGCCTTCTGGCTCAGTGTTAAAGCAATCAGAACCCCGTGGACATTCCTCCCTTGCAAACTGTGGTGAAGCCACAAGCTTGTTCTCCAGGTCATCTGGGACAGCCGTTTTCTCTTTACTCATTTGTTGTTCAGGTTTACAACCAAGAGACTGTGAACTGCCTTCAGGTGTTTTCAAGCTACTGTCTAAATTCAGAGGTTTTTCCTCACCTTTTTCCCCTCGGTCACCTGTGGAAGGGTTTTCACAAAGGCTGAATTCCTCAGGGTTGTGTTCCAAGTGGGTATTTTCTGTGTCCTGGTAGTGGCTACTAATGGATCTCAGTAGTTGTCTTCCTGCCCCACTTGAGCCCTCAGGCAATTCACTGGTTTCTGACATTTGTGCATCCTCTGTTCTGATTCCATTTTTTTCTCCTGTTACATCCGACTCAGTTTCTTTTTGATACAGCTCTGTGGATCTGCTCAAAGAAGTACTTAATGCAGATTCTTCCAGTAATAATCTTTTATCTACCAGTGAATTTTCCTTGGTGGGACAGATAATGCTTTCTGTTTCAGAAAGTGTGGTGCTTTCTCTAGACACATCATCAGCTTTTATAATTTCGTTGCTACTGGCTTCATCTTTTGGGCTTTCAGTTGTGACAGCTGATTCTTCTTCTTCCCCTTGCTTAAATGATAAAGGCACACTGAAATGCTCAGCACTAACAAGCTCATCCTCCTTTTGAAGCTCTCTTTGAAAAATGGATTTGTTTTTTTCAGAGGCTGTGTTCTCTGTTTCGCTCCTCAGCGGATCTTGAGAGTCATTTCCAGGCACATATTCCCTCGAAGGCTCTTCAGGCTTTGGTACCAGGAAGAGATTTGGAGGGTTAGAAGACAACTCTGACATTAAAGTACAAGCTTCTGATTGCTTCCTTTTGCTTACAGATAGAGCTGGATTTGCCTCATTCCCTATAGCTGTTGCTCCAGCCCCCATCTGTAGATTACAGACTTCACTGATCTCAGTGAAGCCCTGAGCATTCACAATTGCTCCAAATTTTTCACTGTCTGAGCCTCCTGTTGCTGGATAATTTAGGATTAAGGTTTCCTTTTTCATTAGCAGACCCTCTCCACCATCTGTGTCCTGTCTACCTTGCTGCATTACTGCCTGCAGCTGACCTACTTCCAAAACTCCTCGCTCCTGCTCGGCCTCCTGAGCAGTAAAATAATCTCCTGCTGCTTTACCCTGGGGAAACGTGCTGACATGTGGCTCCCTCATGCCACCCAGCTGTTCCCTCTGATGGAGAGATCCTAATTCACTCCAACTCATTTGTGTGACTCCTTGCATTTCTGTGATTGCAGCAGCAGGGCTGGGCTCCAGGCTGGGGATCCTGGGCTCATTCCTGCTGGTTTTGGTGTAGGAGGCAGCAATATTACCACAATTCGGCCCTTTGTCCACAGATTTGGCATGTGCTAATCCCTCTTCTTTGTCACTCACTGGGCCTGGCCATGGCAGTGCTCTGTTGCAATCTGAGGTGGGTAACTTGTCACTGCTGCTTGTGAGATCTGCTGCGACGTGTTCTTTGGCCCGGTCTGCGGGAGGCACCAAGACAGGCAGGCTTGTGTCTCGTGCTTCGGCAGAGTGCTTCCAGAAATTAGAGTCTGCTTGTCCTCCTTCCTCTTGCAAGATAGTGTTCTGTCCTGCCACCTCTGAAGACACTGTGCTTGAATTCGGGTTGAATAGCTCTTCAGCACCGTAGCTACTGATGCCTTCATTACCGACGCTGCCAACAATGGAAACGTTTATTTGTTTCATGTCAGTAAGGAAGCAAAGAATATGAAGCAAATGAAGCAAAGAGTAAAACCAGCTTGTGCCACTGATGCTTCAAAGCCATGCACTGCATGCACTGTGAAGCTGATAATCTGCTTTCAGGAGTTAAACCATCAGACACAGTGATTTAAATGCTCATTACTCTGGAAAGTATTTCTCCAGTCTTACCTGAGAGCAACCATGCATTTTAACCATTCCAAAATCTTAGGTGAGTGTGGGGAGAGGGGACACACATCCAACACACTAAGGGAGCAACATGGGAAAAACTGGGAAAAAAAAAACAACTGGGAAAACCCCCAGTATCTCAAAGAAAGGCTTTTTGTTTCTGCTCCTAAGAGCCTGCTCTGCACAGAGCTAAAGGCTGAGCAATCCACAGTAACTGCTGTTATCTGGCTGTGCTGGAGTGTGTAGCAGAAGATTAAGGAGGGCCCATCTGCTGAATGTTTTCTCCAGCTGATCAGCAGGGTTGATTCTCACCACAAGGTCAAAGGTCTGCCCAATGCAGGATGCTGCCCTACGATGCTACACACCCTGAGGTCATTTAATTGCAGGGTTTGATTTCAGTGCATGTAAACCAGTGACCCTTGGCGTGATCTCTCTCTCTCTCCCCACCCATCATGGATAAGATAGTAAAAATGGAAGTCAGAGAAAGAGAAATTACTTTAGACACTTTTCACGTGCACTGAGGTTTGCTGGTGATGAAATAGCTTGACCTTGTTCTCTCCCTCACCTCCCACGCCTGGGCATATTTTCACCCCCTTAGGGAACATGGAGTGTAATATCAGTTCAAAACTGAGCATGGAATTGTACCTAGGAGCAAGGGGCAGCGTTTACTTAAGATGAAATAATAAATCCCACCCAAAGCAAGATACACAGGTAACACGTTGCCAAATGCTGGGCAGTCAGTGTGATGACAGTGAGCTCTAGTTCCAGAGCTGCACAGGGGGAGGTGGCTCACTGTGAACCCATCACTGCAGCTTAGCAGTAACAGGTTACGTTTCATAGATTGGAGCTATAAAAGATGCTTAAAACACCTTCTGTAAAGGCAAGCATAGATTGGATTTTCAGTAATCTCCGGAAACCTGAGAAGCCTCTCTCCCCTCCTCTGCCCAAGTTTTACAGATGGAACACCTGATGGAGAAGTGAGTCAGTGACCACCTCTCGTGTCCCTGCAGTTGAGGTCTGTGTTTATACAACCACGGCCTCTTGGGCTGTGTTACCCTGCACAAAATTCCAGGTGGGGCTAAACCCACTCCTTATACTGAGTTCTGCCCCAACAGGAAAGAGCTGCACCTAAAGCCGAACACGAGCCTGTCTTAGGTCCTAAAAACCTTCTTCAGAGTCACTGCAGTGGAAAATTAACTAGTCTTTAAAGAGCCATTGAAATTTGCCTGTATCAAGGCTGAGCCTCGGATCTGACGTAAAATATCTATCTTGGCATCAGTTTGAACATTTAATTTCTAACACCAATGCTCTTCATTTAAACTCTCAGAAGATGGTTTTGCCCAGAGGAATTTTTCTTCCCCTCAGCACACTGAAAACACCCGTCCCTATAAAACTTACTGACACTGGGAATACCAGAGATGGCAGTGCAATGTGTGGTATCTGCTGGATCACTGACCACGTTGGGGCATGAACAAACAGCAGGGAGATGCCAGGAGGCTTTCCCTAAGGAAGGAATGCACTTTATTATTGACATTAATTTTGCACTCAGGGAAGCTTAATTAGAAGAGGAGGGACAGAAACCACAACACTGAGTTGGGGAAGGGGTGGAAAACTGGGAGTCAGTTGCTACTGCAGCTCTCTGCTCATGTTGCAGGTTTATCTTCTTACTGATTAAATTGCTCATTAGCAGTTTTGTGCCCAGAGTTCTTCAACCTGGAAGCATGCTCCTGTCAGAGATATGGTGATCAGGAGGGTAACAAAAGCAGGTAGAGGTTGATGGGGGAAGCCCTCTAACCTCTGTGAAACTGAGCTTTGGAAAAAGGAGAAAACATCATCTACAGTTACAATATCTCCTTATCATTCATCTTTAATCTCTGATTCTTTTCTTATCTTTCATCCCATCTGTCAACAGCGTTGGAAAATGCTGGTAATGTTCACCATGCAGACCTTACATCATCATATATTTGCATTTTTACAGATTTCATCTGAGTGAAATTTCTCTAAGACTTTTGCACACGACATCTTTGTTACATTAGACTTCTGTTTGCAGCTATTAAATATCAAACAGTCCCAAACATGTCTGAAGTGGTTAACTTTTCTTGACTGCAATTCCTAAGCCCATGAGCTATCTCCTGCCATGCTGACAACAACTTTGTCAGGATCCAAGTCATAAACCTGTGACTAAGCAGGTTCAAGGGAGATTCAGTATTATGAATCAATCAGAACCATTTTTCTGGTATTCAATAGTGCTGAAAACTCGTTCATTTTACTCAAGAGCAGATGAAGGAATTGGGACAAGTTTGTAATTAATGTATGCTGAACAGGATCAAAATGACAGTGCTGGCACATGCTGTGACAGCAAGTTAAACTACCACTTTTAGAGTGGAGCAGTGCAGATTCATCATCTGTGCTACTGCAGCTTCCTTCAGTGTTTTATTCTGGACATAACATAGAATTGAAAGCCTGAGTTTTTCAGTCATAATAGGATAGGCCCAGATTGACCTGTTTGGATTTTTCCATTTATGTTTCCTCTTTCTGAAGTAACTAACAGGGAAAACCATACAGGGAGGGGATCCTGCATCTTCATTTTTTACAATCTTGCTTTTCTGTCTGCAAGACATGCTGGGGTTAGAACAAACATCTGTTGGGAATGACTTAAGCACAGCTGATCCTGCTTTAGTGCAGAAGGATGGACTAGATGACCTCTTAAGGTCACACCTAGTCCCATTATCTTCCACTCTTTTTAAAGGGAATAGCACTACAGGGAAATTACACCACATGCTGAAGATAATTCCCCAGAGTAAAACCCAATCTGCATTAAATCAATAATTACCTGCAGGGAACATGTATTTTCAGACAACCCATTTAATATAATCAACATAAAGCTATGACCTTAAAAGTTTGGATTTTTAAACACAGGAAAATAATATTTTTGGGGGGACTTGATCTCTTTTGTTTGTAATCTGACCCAGCTCAATATAAGGGAAAAATTCATTCCTATTTAAAGCACAGCATGCAAATGACAAAGCACGGAGGAAGATTCAAGTTCCTCATAGTTCATGTAGAGTTTAGAGCAGAAAGAGTAATTTTGCCAGGAGTAATTGCTGCATGTGATTGATGATACTTAAAAAAGAAAATGCAGTCATGCAAAGATGTAGGTGCATCAGTAACTTGAAATAAGTGTGTCCCACGGTACTCAAGAGTTACCAAAGGGAACTTTTCCCTTGTCTTAGAAGTTAAGCAATTTGCAAACAGTTAAGAATTTGCAAATCCAAGGCCCTGACATACTGACCACAAGAATGCTACACTTCCACTTACATCAGATAACAACAAATAAAATCTTCCCATGCCTAAAATATTTTGCATAAATAATTACTGAGGAATCGCTTGTTTGGAAGCACATTGAAAATTTACAGATTAATTTTTAATGCCTGTAGTTAACCTCTTTCCACCATCAGAAGATACTGTGGCAAGTCTGAATTATCCTGGAACAACTTAGTGGTCCTGTTTGGTTACTGAGATGTTTATTAGGAGAGCACTGCCTGGTCTGTGTTTGGGGTGTGAAGCTATAAAGGATGTTAAGAAATAGACGACTTATCCTGCATATCCCATAAATGCTTCCAGATTAAGAGCCATACCCAATCCACCAGCCATTAACACTCGAAGTCACAACTTCCATTACTCTGCTTTCTCATCCACAGCAAAGGCAAAGGGCCAGAAGATAAAACCAGCAGCAGAAAGGCAAAAGCTGTCATTTAGCATTTACTGTCTGAGGGGGAGTGTGTGTGGAGGGGTTAGAGATGCCCCAATAGGTTAAGTGTACTTGAGAAGCAACAAGAAGTGAAGATACCACAACAGAAAATCTGTAGATAACTTCACATTTTCCATTTCTTATTCCTTTGCTACCCTTCTAAAACATGCAGTAGTTGTTGAAAGGACAGGCAGCCTTCCCCTTCCCAACCCAGTCATGCTTGTGAGGGGAAAACACCAAGTGCCAGAGCCTCTGAATCCCAGAGGTCACATATGGTTGCCATCCCTCCTGATGTAACTCAGAGCCTGAGTGATTATATTCCCAGGAGCACGAGCCTGAAATCTGAGCACGAATTTAGAAAGCACTTGAGGGAACAAATGCACAGCCAGCTCTTCAACCACGGCACACATAAAGCTGCCTCTCAAATGTTTCTGTTCTCTCTCCCCTGACACAGGAGAGATCAGCCTCTACTTTTTGAGTTTACACATTTGGACACAGAGTACTGGAGGACTTCAGTTCACTTAAGGAATCCTGCATTTTAATCTATCCCTGAGAGCTATTGAAAGTTCATCAGGAAGATGGAATTCATTTCCATATTCCCTTTCAAAAAGAAAAAAAAAAAAAGTGTCACAGTTTTAGAGGCAGAGCACGTCACTATTTGAACCTCTCAGTGTAAACAAACACGTGAGAAATCCATCATCACTAAAGGGCTGCTAACAGCAGCCAGCCTCCCCCACCCTCCCTGTGCATCTAAGCTTTCAGGAAAAAGTGAAGCAGGAATAATGATCTATATGATCCTCCTGGGAACCGTCCTCCCCTTCTCCCCCCTCACCCCCAGTCACTTTTCACCTCCTTGTTTCATGCACGGCATAAAACGCTGGGCCTGCAATATTTTAAGCATGACCAAAGCAAATTGCTCTACCATTAAAGAAGTGAGCTGTGCTACTGCTGCAGCAAGCAAGATCTTCAGTTCCAGTTCCAGGACCGGCTCCTGGTCTCCATGGGAGATATCCAGAGAGCCAGCAGGAAGCATGGCACCGAACAGACTGTCCCACAGGATGTGTGGCAGCTCCAGCTCGTCGCTCCTCATGGCTCTGTGTGTCCCGCAGGATCTGCAGCACTCCAGGTGGGACAGCGGCCAAGGTCATCCACAAAGACTGCCCGTTCCCCTGAGCTACTCCTGGGTGTGTAGCTTTTAAATGGCTGCATCTGCTTCTTCCTAAACCTGCTGAAAAAAGTGCCTCTGGGGTTGGGCTGTCCAGCTCAGGATTCCCCAGGGGTGCGTTTGTGCACCGGGGGAAAGACACGTTACACCTCACACAGACACCAGTGCAAAGCCTGGGGCTTGCTAACTATCCTAGTGCTCCAGCATTTTTATTCCACTTGGAAAGTTCACAGATTCATTACCGATGGTCTTACTTTTCAGCATAAAAGACTAGTGAGAAACAGGTAAAAAAAAATGAACTCAGACTGTTCTAAAGTCAGAGTCACAGACATTTTGAATTCCAGAAGGCAGGAGTTTAAAAGCAACCGAAGCGACTTCAGAGAATTCGTGGAGGGTAGAAGAAAGCTACCCAGAAGACTGGAAAAAAGCAAACATGGTAATTTTCCACCCAGAGATGCTCCATCCAAAGACGGGAGGTCACACGCTCTGAAGACTCCGAGAGTTCACCTCGGGGTGGAAAAGATGCGTTCAAAGCAACACAGGAGAGCGAGTTAAAAATAAACAGCCTGGAATCCAGGACTTCAAAGATTTTCCATTTATTGTCTTCATCTCCACTTTGGCAGGATATAACTCGCAAGCCACCCAAAGCAGGCATGTGCCAGCAGTCTCGGGAGTAAGGCTCGAATAACAAGTGATCGCCCGAGCTCCCGCCCATCTAATAAATGTCCTGAAACCAGAACCTCGTGGATCCCTCCAAGCTGACTCACCCGCGCAACATTCATCTCGCACGAGTCATAATTTTGCCCGCCGCGGTGCAAAGCTGTTTCACCCAGCTGAAATATAAATGCAAGCGTCCTAGCCACTCACACTTGGAAGAGGAACCCCTAAAGAGCTGCTGTTATGCCATTTTTGAGCAATACGTATTTTTTTTAATGTGAATTAGTTACGGAACAGTATAAAGTTAATATGCTGATGTTAAGGAAAAAAAGAAAAGAAAGGCAAGGCTGCACTTGCTGCGGCCAAACCACAAATATTCCGACCCCAAAGATAAGAGTCTCCAGCGTATCAGGTGGATGCCGGTACAAATGCTCTCAGCTGGAGGGTGGTGCAGGTCTAGGTACACACTCTCCTGCTGCCCCTGTGCAGTTTCACAAACAACTCCAGCTTGCAGGAATGTTAGTCACGATAGGCCTGCTGTGAAAATCTGCTATGGTAATACTCGTCATTTCCTCTCATTTTCCCTCTCCCAATATATAACCTGCATAGTGATAAGACGGGGACCATCCACCAACCCCCCCGACAGTCCGGGGGAACCCCCAGGTCCCTCCGGGCCCCTCACGGCTCCCGCCCGGCCCCTCACGGCCATCGCCAACCGCTCCGACGTCCAAACACAGCTCCCGACGGCTTCTCCACCACGTCCACCGCACAGATCAGTGTGGCAGCGTCTCCCGTGCACGCAGGTCAGTGACGAGCCGTGGGAGCAGGAGCGGGTCCCTCAGCACCCACCACCCAGCGCGTGGCCGCCCGCC
>JAYRBT010000178.1:31771871-31789481 GCA_036023395.1 Myiotriccus ornatus | reverse complement strand
TAAGCTCTGCCCTGTTTAAACTTGAGTGTCTTCAGGGGATATAGCGGTGCTTGAACTTGCTCCTGTTGGAATCACTGAGGCCAGGATTGCACTTTGGGTGATTAATTAGCGACGTGAGGTTTTATCTGCCGAGATTACTGCCAGATCCTCTGCTGTCTCGAAACTGTTCTGAGCTATTGAAGGCTGCGAGTAACATTCTCAAAATCACTGCTCCCCACGTATGAAGAGCTCCATCAGGAAGCAGAGTGCACACACAAAGCCTTCCAGGCTCAGCTCAGGGAAACCTTCCAAGACAACAGATTAAGATTATAATGTCTTAAGTCTGCACTGATATAATAAAACATTCTTGCACTGTTAGAGCTGCTGACCAAGGTTTAAGTGCACAGGAGGGAAAGAATAACTGGGCTGTAGCAATGTGCTTCCCCCAACAGCCAGCACAGTTCCCTGGGAGTGAATGTCCTGGCGTTTCTGTGCCACTGACCCGCCGACCTTTGCCCTTCCCAGACCTTCTTCAGTTCCCACACACATCATGTGAAAACACCCGGAAATTTAAACCTAAACTGTCCCCTCACAACCACTTGCATTAATAACATAAACTGGGGAATAAGTGAAGCTCTCCCAAGTCCCCGTGGAGTTGTTTAGTTAATTGGGGTGGGGTCTTGTATATCCATTGGGCAAAATACAAATTTTGCTTGTCGAGTTCTTAAACAGGTAAACCCATGCATGGCATAACACTGTTCTATTTATTTTAGAGTAAATTTTCTCCAGTGCATAAAATACTCTCAGTGTTTCTGCACCAGCTCAGCAATACTGACTGTTAAGAACAGCAACTTGAGGCCAAATTTGCAATATTCATTTGAAAGAAAAAAATTGCTTCATTTACAGATTTTTAACGAAATGTACAGGAATCAAAGTAGAAAATTACAAGAGCACAGCAAAAGTGCCAGCTATCAGAAATCTCCACTGACACATCGTGTCATACTGCCCACTCACTCTTATCTTTCCCTGGAGCATGAAATTTCACAATTGTCACACAATTCTCACGTTTTCATCTGCTCAATAACGAAGATAAATGTCATAAATAGGAAAGAGGAAATGTCATAAATAGGAAAAAGACATTATTTATTCTCCAGTCATGAAACAAGTGATAATAACGTGTGAATTGCATTGCAGAGCACTAAGATAACTTTTCAGATTACAGTGTTACTGTAATCCTTTTTACATACATTATTTCTCAATCATTCTCTCAATGCACAAGCATTACTTAGGTTGCAAACTACAAGCGCTTTATCATATGTATAGAATTTCAAATAAACATCAAAAACATGCTGAAAATCCATTCATTAAATAAACATAGGGTAACAAAAAGATAATCTTCGTCATCTTTCTATAGTATCTTTCACAATTTACATGTCATTATTAAAATTATTTTAACACTACCTATCTCACAAACTGCTCACTAGTCCCAAATTGGTCTGTTGAGCCTACAGAGACTTTTGTGCATGTGAAACCACTGCTTTCCTGAAAGCAAGAGAGCGGGGTGATGTTTAATGTTGCACTTACATTCCAGGATTACCCCGACCGCTTTGGATTCACTGGCGCTTCCAGAGCGTGTCTTCAAACCGTTCCTTCCATCTTCACCTCACCAGTTTTCACCCTATTTTCCTGCTCCTTCTCCTCAGACTCATGAAGTGCAGGCTTTCTCTCAGGGACCCACCTCCATAACCTGCTCAACAACCAACTTGCCTCCACCCCAGGCGAGAAAGAAAACAAGTTCTGCCTCCTCCAGCCGGCCTCCCCCTGCTCCTGCCGGGCTGCTGTGGCTCTGCCTGTCATAAATTGAGTGCTAATGTTTTTCACAAAAGCAGCCCCAGAGAACAGGAACTTGGGCGAAAACGTATTTCACTTCTACTGTTTCTTGGCCTGTGGTTCTTGAGCTACAGAAATTGTTCAGTGCAACTATATCAACAATACATTGAAGTTATTCACGTGTTGTTTTCAAGGGAGAATTAGTGTTGAGGGGAATATCTGTTCTGCGTTTTGTTTTCAGGCTTGTTTATGTGTTTCAGTTTGCCTTTCATTTTCTCGTGTTATTCTTGAGAGCTGTCAGAAATACCTGCTGGCAAACGCTGATGTGCTTGTTCAGGTTATGGTGAAATAATTTCCCATTTAATCATCCTGAAGGGTGGGGACATGACAAAAACCCTTTGAAATGTGATGTTACAAGAAGTACTGGTTTGTGGGTGAGCTAATTGTTATTATTAATTCTGAGTGCCCGTTCCAGTGATGTCTCCACAACAGGGTGCTCAGAAACACAGATGATAACAAAAGACAGTAGATTTATCATTAGTGGCACCTCCATGGGATCAACAAGTTCCTGTAAATTGTCCTGAGCTTTTTCAGGTTATAAAGTAAAATACATATGAGTGGGTTTGGTGACACGTGGGTAATACAGTATGTTAAATAAACCCAAGTTATAACTCTAAGAATTTAAGATGGGAAGGTCAAGATCTACAGAAGCTCAAAAACTAAAAGATGGGAAAGTGGTTGCAATATCCCCTTTTCTCTGCTCTCCCCAGCCCGATTCAGAATCCAGAAAATCTGAAGTTCATCAAATCATAGTTTTAGTGTTCTTTTCCTCGGAAAACAAAACAAAGGCTTTGCAAAATTCATTGCCTTATAGTAATGTTTTTTGTTTAGGCTCTCTGCCATGAGTTTAAGAGCAGGGATCCTGGGGGAGCTCAGGAAAACACAAGCCTGGTGATACATCCTCTCTTCTGCTAGCTGCATTATCTCCTCACAAACACAAACTGAACTCCTGTTTGGTGCTCTTCCATTTCTAAGCTAAGGCCAGAAAACGCCACAGAGTGAAAGTGAAGAAGCTGCCTTGCAAAGCACTTGTCTGGCACAAACTTGGAGAAAAGTGATCTTCTGGTGTTTGATCACAACTTCTGACTGGGTGTTTTTATCAACACGTGCAAAGGAGAATTCCTCTGTTTGTTTGTTTGTGTAAACCACTGACTTTGAGAGCATTCCACATCCCCTGATGTCTCTATTTATTCTCTTTTATTTTATTACAGATCTGGTGGGAGAAGTACTCACATCAGGCTGCTTTACTGTTGTTTGCTGGAATTTCCCCTGTGGTTCCTCATCCACACTTCATGCTCAACCAGGGAGAGACTGTCTTTTCTTGATCAAAAGAGGATCTAACCCAGGAGGACTGGAGGACTCAAACTGGGGGAAAACACAGGTCAAGTTAAAGGTAAGTTATGTAGTGAGTGAATGAGTTAGGTATTTCAGCAAAATCCAAATAATATGTCATGAGTGATCAAATTTAATCCCAGTATATGTAGAATTTGGTATACTTACCAACCACTCACTGGTCAGATATGTTAGCTTCTTATAAATTGAACCCATGCTACCTCAGGTATTTATATAAGACAATTTAGTTTGAGGTTATTTTACTTCATGGTGTAAACACTGCCAAAATGAGACAAAATGTTTTTATGCTCCTTACTTTCACAAGATTGATGCCACACATAAAGCACTGCAAAGCTCTGCTGAAGCACTGAGCTTATTATTACACACCAGCTACTCTCACAGGAAAGGGAAGAAAGAGAGGTGTTCAGAATTCTGTTCTTGTCTGCTCTTGATGTAACCAGTGCGAAACCGTTCTTAATTTCTGCCTGTTACAACAACATCGAAGAGATCTGCAAGAATGACTGACCGACCCACAGTAGCCCTTCAGCCCTGGCTTTCTCACAAATTCTGGAAGAGCAAATACCGAGAGCTGGGAGGGAGACCAAAATCCATCGTGAGAACTGGTAAACATGTAATGATTTTCGAGTGCTCAACTTGATGGGAAGGACGTTGCTTAGTAACGTCAGCAGCTGGATCCGCTGGAAAACCGTGGTGTCGCCTGGCAAAGGGAAGCTGAGCTGGATTTCTGTGAGAGTTGTGTTTGCTGCCCTTCCCCCAAGATAACCAGGAGCTGCCTGTGGGGTCTGCACCACTGAATCCAGCTAGGACTGAGATTTAAAGGACACTGAGGCAGCTCTTTGGTGCAGCCCAGCCTTGACTGATTTGCCCCACTTTAAGTACAAGTACAAAAAGAAACGGGGACGCTGAGTAGCTGCTGCTGAGAGACTAAAGCATTTTAAAAAAAACCAAAAAAACAACAGGTTATGAAAGTTAAAAATTGTTCTTCCTATTTCTGGCTAATTTTCAATCGGTGTGACAACCTGGCCTGGAAAAATCCAACCAGTGGCACACTTCCATTGCTCCCAACCACCCTGGTGCAGCACTTCAGGGCACTCCTGCGCTGGGGACGTTGGTGCTCCATGGAGGTCTCACTGTGGCACCAGAGGTGGCTGGGTTGCAAACCCGGTTTCCAGGGAGGGAATTATTTTTCTACAGCGTGAAACCTGAAAAAAAAATGGAAATCCAAAAGTGTTTTGACTTCTGATGTGGTTCAACCTCTTCTCTTAGCTAAGGAATTTGGAAAGGTTTTATTGACCCTCATGGTAATGAGATACTTGGACGTGGTAGTGATAGCAGCTACAGAAAGATGTAACCACCTTATTATGCATAGTACTCTTGGAAGAGATTTTAGGTAGTAGTGAGAGACATCAAGAGCCTGCACAACTTCACTGCATTTTAGTCTCTGTACAGACAGTTCCTCCTCCCTCCTTCAGATCTTCGAGTTTCAGCATTCATGGCACAAAAAGTTTAGAAGAAGACACACATTTCTTTGGAGATTGATCGGTTTGCCCAAGCTAAAAAAGCCCACCAAGTGGCAGAACCAGGAGACATGGGTCTCAGATAAATTTTGTGGTTTATCTGCCAGTCCCACGAGGATGGTTAGGGCCACCTCAGGGTGCCTAAAATGGTACTCAATGCCTACATGCACGGGTCTCAATAACCCTTCTGTTGTGCACTGAGCATTAAATGTCTTCAGCACACGTAGGTTCCCTTTTGCTGCATTGTTTGCAGATGTCAAAGTCCCGCAGAGGGCCTAGTCCTTAAACTGATGCCAAAAGTATTTCATAAAATATATGGGATCCAAATAATAATATCCAAGCGTTGGAACGTTTCTCTTTCCAACCCACATTTATACCAGCAGTTTTTCCACCAGATTCCATATGCAGCACTTAAGTGAGTGGGAAGGTTGTGGATTCAGACAAAACACAGAGCTCTGTGCACTGGCACTGACTCTCTCTGTATCCACACGCAGCATCTGACTATAGAGAGCTGGATAAATATTCATATTCAAGTTCTTAACACCATAACCAGCCAACAGGGCTCAGGGGCTCTAAGGGAGGCTGACCTGCATAGCTCACCTGGTCAATCTGTGCCTGTCACTATACAGGACTGCAGATTATTTCCTTATTATTACTGCCTGCCTTTTATAAACAGCTGATTATGGTTTATGAACAATATCTCCCCCGTGCTTGTATTATGAAACATATATGACTGTATAATTCAGGTCCATAGCCAGCTTGGCAAGAGTGCAGGTGTGTTTTTACACTCTAAATGCAAACAGTCATGCACTCAAAGTGGGGGATCCCTGTTCCTAAAGCCCAAAGCTGAGGCAGCAAGAACAAAACTCTGACTGGGGGAGAAATTCTGGAAGCAGTGATGGGAGGTCTGATGTGAGGGGTGGATTTTCAGAACCTGGTGGCTCCTCAAGCTGGTCTGCCTGCTGTGCTGTCCAGTCTCAGCACTGGAATTGCTGGGACACGACTCAGAGAGACAAAAATCCACGTCATGTGAGGCAGAGAAGGAAACATAAGCAAGGTGGGGGGCAGATGGTTTAACGTGTCTCTAGAGACACATACAAAGCCTGGGAAGAATGCACGACAAGATGAATTATTTCTTGCCTCTTTTTGATCCTTCCTCCTTCAAACTGTTTGTTTTCCTTTCCCCTCTGGCTTTACCTGTTTGTTCTGCCCGTGCATTCCCTCTTTCCTCCTCCCTTTGTCCAAGAGTGGAAATACAAGGGAGAGCAAAGAGTTGCCCCTTCTTGTTCTCCTTTAGCTGTGGGGTCTGACCCAGCTGTCAGCAGCTGTCTCTCCCTGACTGTGGAAGGCACACTATTTAATCTCCCACTTTCCTGGCCCGAGGTGTGTGTTGACATGTCAGAATTGGCAGGTTGCAGCTGCTTTCTGGGCTTTGTGCTCACACACCCTCCATGCCCACACAAATATCCCAGGAGAGGAGGACTTGTTCTTGGGCTCCTGGAAAGCTTCCAACACTCAGAGACTCTCCCTGGGCTGAGGGGAGGATGCTTTTTGTTTTCTTCTGCTGACCCCACACAGGTACAAACCCACATATCCACACATAGATACACAGGCACATATTACATATATATATGCACATAACCTATACAAGCTATATTCTTCATCCTCACCGGCCATTTAGCCTGAAGCTGTTTCTCATCATATCATGATAGTTGTTTGTTCCCTGGGTGAGAATAAATTACATTATGAACTCAGCTACTGAATATTTAGAAGTGATCAATGCCCTCCCACCAGCAATGCTGTTTTATCAGTAGCGAGGGCAGGCTATGAAAATAAATCTCTCAGGAGACTTGCACATCAAAACAACTTGTTAATAGCCAGACGAGGGTTAGGTTTCAGATTCTAATCCAAGCAAGTATATTAGTTTTTTGCAGCACTAAGTCTGGGAACTGAGTCACTGACCTCTGAAACCGTAGTCAAGAGAGCGTTCATAGAGCCAGGAATCCTTGTTTACAAATATGTGAGGTTGGCTGAAAAAATATTGACTTTTTGAAATTAAACTTGCTGAGTTCCTCCAGCCTTCTGCACCTTGAAAAGCTACATCCAGGGAGCACAACACTTACATGTACTGCAAGTTGGCTTGCTTATGAGAGTTCTTCACCAATTCACAGGGCAGGATAACACTGCTGATATTTTAAAAAAGCAAAAATTGAGGCACAGGGGAGTTGAGTGATGAGGCCATTAATATGTTGTGTAATCCTGAGCTAAGCAGGAAACCAGGGCTAGTGTTCAGCCCTCAGAATAATAATAGAGAATAGAAATGATCGGTTTGATTTGGTATCGCTGTTCTAAGAGAGCAGGTTATATTTTACATGGAATATGTACAGGATTAGGGACTTTTCTCAAGCATTTTACACTGACTTAGCCCTGCACAAAAAGACTCCATCACATTTCAAGGCTAATCAGGACCAAAATGCTTCCTGAGGCTTATTTGTAAGGTCAGCCAAGAACATTTTAGTGCACAGTGACATCACAGAGGTATCCTCAGAGATATCAGAAATAACGAAGCACAGAAAAACAGTAACGCTAAAATAATTTTTAATGTGCTTTTCCCCAAAGGATAATGATTGCATAGCAACGAGAATGCCTCCTTCCTGACATTACAGTAGTTTCATCCTTCTTACAATGTTTAAAACTAATGTAATGAATGGATGTTTAAGCTGAATGTAAATTCTAAACCTTTTTTTCCCCCTTGATTCCTTTGGTTCACCTAAGCAGGGCTGCAAAACAAGGTTGAGAAGTCAGCCAAAGCCAGTCCTCCAGGTATTCGTGGCGATCTGGTGACCACAAATGGCGCCTGAACTGCATTATCCTCCTCTAAACCTCAGCTCTTGCTGTTTGCCTTCGTGGCAGTGGCTTTTTAAAAAGATGACCTAATGCCATGCTGGTGGGAAGTGGTCCTAGTGACCCGTGGTGGCTGGGGAAGATAAAGTTCCCTGAGCTGCTCACTGTTGTTACAGATGGCACCAGCCTTCATCCTTTTGACAGACACAAACCTAATCAGCTTCACCTAACGACAGATTTAAACTCATATAACACATTGCCTTGTCCAGCTGGGTCTGCACTATTTATATTCATGTTATCATTTGCCAGCAGTGTGAACAATATCCAGTTTCAGGAGTTCACTCTTCAATTTACGGGTGTATTTTTTTTTCCCCTGGCATTTCTTCGTCGTCGATGGATATGTTACTGCAGGCTTTGCAATACCTTAACTCCAGCTAACTTTTGATTTAGGGAGGTTCCCCGGAGACCAGGCTCACAAAATAATTGCTGTTATGCACAATTATGCACCATACTGACCTTTCAAAGCAGGAACTGTAACACTGAATGAAAATTTGGGAAGAAAACCTTCAGAAATGATCTGCAAATGGCTGCAGTATTGGCTTCCTGAACCTGGAAACAGGCTGGTTCTTGAAGATGTGAATTTCCCTTTTCACCTCAGTAAGATTTTAACATAAAAATCAAATCATGTTTTAGTTTGGGCCATTACATAGATGGCACTTAACAGATGAACAGATAAAATTTGATTTTGCAGCTGGTTTCTATTTATCTGCTATTTACCTATTTATCTACTGCCACTGAGATGTTTTTCTCACCCCTAAACATCATAACAAAAGGTAATAAAGTGAATGGAAATAAGCAACATTGCCTTAGTTCTTCTCCAGCTGCACCTGTGGTGTCTATGACCTCGGCACACAGAGCTATCCCTGTGATCCAGGGACTGGATTCACATTTGGATGGGGACTCAAAAGTAAAAATGATAATTCATTTTGGCACAGAATCCCAGGAGTCAGCAGTGATTTCTCAAATGATGGCAGAAGACCAAAGCAATGTGAAAAGCAGCATCCAAGTTTTTTAGCTTGCCATATTTTCGGTGAGATTTGATCTTTCAGGTAGAAATGTTCTGTGTTTATCCAAGGCTTGTGCCTGTTTCTTTTGGATCTTTAAGATCAAGTGCCTTTTTGTACTGCACGTCCTTGACTCGCTGACAAAAAAATGTCTTTTCTTGTTAGAGCAGGAGCCAATATTGAAAAGAAGGCCCAGGTTGATGCTGTGTGCAGGTTCACACATGGAATTTTTGTCTCCCACTTACATGGATTCTTTTTAACTCATCACAAAGCACTTTAAGATATTAGGAAAATAAAAAAAAATATGAAAACTCCTACTTTATACAGGAAACCCTGACAGAACCTAGGGAACTAAGTACCAGTAGCCAAAAAGAGGATACTAACTGTGTTTCCAGTCAGTGGAATAAGCACAAAATAAGGTCCACAATTGTTTGTCCAGTTTAAAGATCATGCAAATAAAGATTTGTATCATCTTCTACACAGATGTGACCCCCTTTTTTGTTTGTATGATCAGATTCTTAGGGTTTACATGGTAAAGTCCTGTGCATCTAGAAAGGAGCAATATTCTCTGAAAAGCATCATATAAGTTGAGTCAAACCTCTTTAAACTTCAGGTGCAAGAGCAGAACTTGCCACAGAAACTGTAGGATATATTAAAGCTAAAGGCTTAAGCACAATTTCCAAAACCCCTGAAATCTTTGAATTGAAATGGTTTAAGAGTGCCATGGGGGAAATACTGGTTTTGGGCTGTTGAGTTTTCATGCAGGAACTAAATATTGCCTGTATACCAATTAAGAAATGTTAAGTCTCATTTATTTAGAATGCAAGAACATTTCCATGGTCAATGCTCCTGACACACTTCACCTCCTGATGTGAACATTGCAATGATTTAAGAGTCTACCAGAGAAACTGAAAACAAAAAAAACCAAACCACTTTATTTAGACCATGAATTTAAACCTCCTTGCCCCTTGCGTCATGCAGAGATTTTCATATGGGTTCAATCAAACTGTGCAACGCTCCCCATTTGTGGGTGGAATCGTGTCTTTCTCATCAAGAAAGTGGTTCAGTGTAATTTTTATTTTACAGCTGGAAGTGGCCTGGAAAACTGTGAGTAACAGACAGTGTAACAAGTAGGCATTCAACTTATTCCAACAGATAATAATAATTACTGTGGTTTCAATGGCTCCAATATGCTGTATATATAATACACATATACATACAGAAATACAGGCAATAGCTCACATCACACTGGTATTAGAAGTGACAGACAGCTATGAATAATACAGCACATACACATCACCCTGAAGTGCTGGAGAATTCAGTCTATACCATGCTAAAACCAAAACACATTGAAATCTAGGCATGTGAGGTCAAAACCTGCACATTCATTAATCTGTGCTGTTAAAATTGGGGGTTTGTTACTCATTAATGGTTTTTTTGTATTCCCCCCCCTCTTACTGCAGCAATTTTGGTGTTTCTGGCTTCAACCAGGAGTTGCTCACGACATTGTCAGTTTGTCAGCATCAAAAATTATCTGCGCTTCAGAAATCTACACACATCCTCTCTGCCTCTTTTGGGGGGCAAGTGAAAACCTGACACTGGACCTTCAGTGCACAGAAATGGTGCTGTTTGGCTGACACTTCACAGAAACAGAGAAAGCAGAGCTGACCTCCTCTATTTTAGTGTCTCTCGAAATAAACGTATTTATTCAGGTCTGCTGGAGGAAAACACATTTTGGGAATGGGACAAAATGCTCTGAAATCATATTTACCAGAGAATTCCTTTGAAAATATCTGCTATTTTGTCTAAATTGATCAATTCCTCAGTCAGATCTATTCTGCAGAAACACCTACAGTGTTGGTCCAGTAATAGAGTTTTCTGTGTTCTTTCATTGTTTACAGGGAGATTATCCTGTGGTCCTGTTTCCTCACTCACAGTTACACTGGTCTTGTTCCCTTCTAAAATATTCCTGTTGAAAATATGGCAGCTGTTCACACAAACCCAAAAATATTAGCACTACATCTGTCACATTATATTTACACCATACACCCAGTCAGGTTGCCGTGAGCCAGGAAATCTTTTCTGATTACTTCCATTCAGCAGATTTCATCTAGGTAATAAAATCAATCATTCTTACCTTTCATTTCTGCACAGTCCCATTCCAGTCCCACAAAACCCCCCACAGCACACTACTGTTTACACGTGGGGCAAATAAACATATCCCAATCCATTTGCAAGGAGCTGGCTGAGCCTTGGGCTTGACCACGAACCAAGAGTGCAAGCTGGATCATATGCTAGCTGGGAAACCAGGGAAGTAAATGAGTCTGTCAAGTCCTAACTAGCATTTAATGACAAATTTAATTTGGCAAGACTATATGGTTCAGTATTTTGTCGAGCTTGCTGAGGCTTGTATATTCTGTATATGGATCTTGACCAACTGCTATATTTTCATAGTATCCTGCATCCAAGAGCTCCTAATGCAAACACACAAAACTTAAATCAGACTTTGCTTCCCCGTGTGATTTTTAGAACACAGCACTTAAAGGATTATGTCAAGAAAAATAAATACTATGGTCTGTGATGGCTCTGCTCTCATCCTGGCTGTCAGCAGTGCAACTCTTCAAACCATTAGTTTCTGCAAATGAATGTGGAATCAGTTAATGTAATTTAAGCCATTCATTGAGCTTTAAGCCTAGATCATAGATGTAGGGTAAAATTTTACTCTTTTCAGTCTTGTTATGGACTTAAGGGGCTTCTATAAATGTTATTCCACCAGCATCAGAAAACACAAAAGCTGATCTGAGAGTTTTCTGCAGCCTGTGTAGTGGCTCCCACCTCCCCTAGAATGAAGGCCCATCTTTCCAGAGAAAAGGCCCATGGTCAGTGTGAAAGCTTAATTTGGCTTTCCTCACTGAAAGAAGCTGCACAGCACTGATTACAGGCTGTTACAGGTCAATCATTCCCAAACACTGCCATAAAATCATTCTCTAATGCTACCACGAGGGAATTTTAAAGAAAGCTTCAAGTGGTAAGAAAGGAATATACTCAATATCCTTCAGTTCTTCCATCAGCTGAATGGAAGCTGCCAATGAATACAGGGACCCTTCCCCAGCCTGCTGATTTCACAACCTCAACCTGCCCAGAGATGTCCTTCCCTCTGCTGCCTACTCTGGAAGCTCTCCAAGCTATTGCTTCTATTTCTATGCTGCTTGGTTTGTATCAAGCCCCCCAAAATAACCGGTAAGCAATTTACAGTGTAAATGATTTTTTTTTTTTTTTAGATAAGGGGGAAACGTTCTGCAGACACAGCTGTGAGTATGAAGTACAACACTGGAACTGGGGTCGTTTATTTTCTTTGAACAGGAGTCCTTACTGGCTTTTCCCCAGACCAGATTGCTTCGCACAGCTTGCCCTGGCATTGTCAAAATGCTTGAGGAAAAAATACTAACAAGGTAAATCCCCAGCACGTGCAAAGTGATTACTGATCTCCTTAGGCCTGGGTATCCAAGCCTGTCATTGTCTTAGAGGTGGAAAAATGAATGGATGTAATGCAGATGCAGCTGTAAATGCAGATGGCAGGTTACTTAAAACTAAGCCAATGAGGATTAGATCTTCCATCCATAGGCCCATCTGACTTTTCTGGTCAACTACCATCCCTTTTTCACCCTTTCCAAAATCCTTCAAAAATAAGATTTATGGATTCTGTGAATTAACATCTACTTAATGAATCTTTCCATCTATAATTAAAAAGTTTTGACATAAAGGGATGGAATTCTTTTTAAACTCTGACACATATAGCAGGTTTCTAACCCATCTCTTGGCCTGTGTAAAGTTAAAAAGGTCTCCTCTTAGGTAATGAGCAGCTTGATCCTGAATAGCTGAATCATGAGGAAAAAATTCAAGCTATAAGCACTCTGTTTTTTGGATAAGATCAGATTTTGTAGGAAATAATAGATAGGAGCATGCCTACCACTGTTATCCCATCAATAAGGTTATTTTTTTCCTGAAGATTTTTTTTTAAGGCAGTTCCTGGCAAAACAGTTTCCAAATCACTGTGGTGATATAAACCCTGTTCAATAATAAAATCCAGAAATAACTGAAGTGGCCACAGGCTTATCTGTTGACAACAGGTTTCAATATCATGCCATCAATGTTTAAAAAAATGACATGATCAAATCCTTGCTAAGCTCAAACTAGTGAAGTGTTATTTCGATCTAACTAGTCCTCCTAGTGGGTAGGACTAAAAGTGACTTCAACGACCCAAAGATCTATAAGAGTTTTGGGTCACCTGAGGCAATACAGTACCTACAGCTGTTCAGTGTTGTGTTTTAGAGTCTGAAGAAAACCTTACTGTGCATGAGAGGAGGAAACATCCCAGCCAGTTCTCACTTAACATTGATCAACATCTGCATAGTGACCAGCCAGCTCATTTTATCTCTGAGATGCTGCATGAGAAAAACACATTCTTGTTGTTACATGGCAACTTAAAAACAACAAGCAATCCTTTCTGAAACAAATCCTTAGAACTATTTCTTAAAAAAAAAAAAAAGAAAAAAAAAAAGAACAACAGTGGAAGAGAGCCACGTTTAAAAGCTCCAGCATTTGCAAATAGTTATTACAGTCTGTAATGTTGTAACATGTTTTTAAAATGGCTATTTTAGGACATGCACATTTAACAGTCAGTCTCTTGGTCTCAGAAAGATACTGACTAACTAGGCATCATCCTGCAGACGTCCTATATAGGGTATGTGGACTGTAAAACAAGTTATACAAGAGATCAGAAAACTATAGAACCTCAAAGGAGACACTGTTTTTTAATGGTACAGAGGACAAAAAATTTTTTTCTTCTGAAAGACACTCCCTTTGCCTTTCTGTAATGTCTAAAACATAATTAGTAAGCAGTTCTGAGTCTAGACGATTTTAAATTTAAAGAACTAATGAAAAAAGTACTTACCCAATTTTCCTCTCGACTGAAAATGAAAATGTACCACTCTGTCCCTGATTTATATAACCTTCTGCACTCCTTCGCTCCTGGCTGGTGTGTGGATCCCCTTTCTCCCTGGATCACATGAAAGTGTTCTATTAATGTGAATTGGCTGATGTTTGAGAACACTATGCTGGGTAGCTACGAGGTGCAAGGAATCTGACCCAGCGAGCCGTGGGGCTCTGACACATCAGTTCCTCACAGGAATTCTCAGTTGCTGGATGGGGAGAACACGAGACAGGTCCTGTACCCTGGGTGCGGCATGTTGTCACTGCTGTGGTTGGTGTATGGCTTGCTTAAGGCAGTGAGACAAGTTCCATGTTATACCAGTGTAAGTGGAATTCTTTCACTCTGGGGCTGTAACCATGAAGCATCAGGGCTGTCTCTCTCACCTGACTTAGTAAGCAAAGGCTGGGAAAATGAATCAGTGACCAAATGTATATAAACACAGCACGGCTAAAATTGACAGGTGCCCTGCACTGCAAGTCACCACTGCTCCACATATTTCACAAGGAATGCTTTGCTGGAGTTCAGAATAGACATTCAGAGTCTGGGAATGCTGGTAGGTTACCTGGCAGGATGGAGAGAAGGAAAATCCTCGGCCTCCATTCCATTCTTCACCCCTTTGCCTGAGTTCAGGTTTCTCTTGCCCACGTGGCCGGAAAAGAGGGAATGCAGCTTGTCTCTTCCCACGATGGATAAGATGGAACTTTCAGCCCACCTGTTTGGATGTAGTGGCTGAAGTCAGAGTGTTACATGTGTGAGACTTTCAGGAAAAAAACAAACACGTCGTGAGTTACAGGCCTTGAAACACATGTAATAAAAATATATCCACATCAGCACAAGATATAAAAAAAATGATTGCTGTGAGAGGATTAAACCCGACACAGGAGTGTTTAGGGTTAAGTCAGTTGTTTGCATGGTGTTGGCAATGTCTAATAGGTGATAATTTCTAGCTATTGCTATAAAGAAAAGTGAATTTATGAATTGTCTGTGAATACAGAAATTATTAGCCTGTTAAAATGTCAGTGTCCAAAAAATTGCCATGCAGTTATGCAAAATAGGGGCACAGCTCTTTAGAGAACTAATTGGCTCTTTGCTTTTGCAAAAATCTGCCATTGTTCTTCATTTGCTTTTAATTTTTAAAATTTTTTTGTTCCTTCATTCAAAATGTACTGGATGGGCCACCAAGGCTGCAGCTGTCTGGTTATTCTCCACTCTGAGGCATCACTGATTTATGTATATATTTCCTGCTCCTTCTTGCGAAGATTTATTTTATTTTATTTTATTTATTTTATTTTATATTTCTAAACTGCTCTTTGATTGTAGGGAAAAAGTAGAAGGTTTTCAGCATTTCAGTGTCCAACAGCATGACCTCCACATGTTGTTGTAGCAAGGTGGTGTCAGTTTTTCACTTAATGAATCCTTCCAAGTCCAACAGAAAGCATTCCTGGTGCCAAACAGGGTTTGATCCTGCCAAAGTTTTTTCCTTGACACCCCACCAAACTGGGTCCCAGCTTTTTTCATAATTCTATTAATAATTGTTCTTTCATATTCCTCTGAAAATACCTTCTTAGACTGGTACAGTGTTGTCTGCTGTGGTGTGATGGGCTGTAACCTAATCCACACTGCTGAGAGAATATCTGGTGCCAAATTCTTACCTCCCACAGGATTATCTGTGAATATAAAAATGAAAGTTTCTGCAAGAACCAAGTACACAAACTTCCACATTGCTAAAACTATTTTTTTAATTTAGCTACACTCATTAAAAGTATTTCCCCTCATCTGTGTTTGCTTGCAGAGCTGGCAGTTGAATGCCAAGTACCTCAGCTGTTTTGTTTCTGGTGTTTTCAATTAGTTCAGGCCCCATTTGGGATCACCAGGATTAACTTTATGTCAGGAACAGCCATCACTGGGCAACAAGTCCCGTGTTGCCACGTTTGTAGACAGTCAATTCCTTGTTTTATCTCCTCATCCTGAATAGTAGCATTTATTTTGGTGTATTCCAGGGAGATGCAAAATGTTTATGCTTTAAAATCATAAGCAGTACTCCTGGGCAGTGACTAAACCATCTCTTTCAAAGACATGTCTTTTTTCATCAATGCCTAGGAATATCTGCTACTAACTCAGGGATCTTCATACCAGGAGACCGATTTCCAGAACTGGACAAATTATTAGATTTGACACTAAACTGAATGGTGGCAGATCCACTATTTTAAGGGCTCTAGATGAGAGCATCAGCATGCTGGACAACTCCCAGGCTGAGGCACTGTGAACCCCACTGGTAATTCACTCCTCAGCACCCTGAAAAAGACACACCGTTGCTCCATGTTTGGTGACAATGGAGATTGGCTCTTGTTTGCTGAAATACAGTATCTGTGTGCAAAGTCAGGAATGTGAATCCAGTTGGAGATCCTCTGCTAAATGCCAGAAACTCTGCATTCATTTCTGCACCCTGAGAGGAGCAAGGGAGGGAATGGGGAAACCCGCACATGGTGGTCTCCGCTGATAAATCTGAAACGGTTATTTTTAAGATTCCTCTTTGTGAGTCTTCTCATCTCAACGAGAAAAAGGTTTTATGTATATGAATGGATGAAAACTGAGTGAGCATCAGACATAAAAACAGTCTTGGTGAGTAAAGACAACTTGAAAATCTTACAATGAACTGAACGTGGACCATTTTCTTCACTTACCATTCTCCGTGTTGACAATAACAGTTGACATAGATACACAATAATAGCCAGGACAGCAGAAATCTGATCATCTGGACAAGCAGAACACCCAAAATAAAAATGCAGGGGGATGTCTGGCAATACTGCAAAATATTTAGTCCAGATTAAGGATAGTCAGATGATAATAAAAAAATTGTAACACACACTTGTTAAGCCTGTATTTGCATCCTGACATCTGGACTCACTGGGAGGAGAAAGTCCATATACATTAATTAATTAATAGAGGGTACTTTTTAAACAATATTCCCCTGTATTTCCCCTTCTTCTGAAGCTGGGTGTTGTCATTTCGTCTTAAAGCAGGCAATGGCTTTATTGTGGCAGGTGAGGTCTGGGACATGGGAGGTGATGTTGCATGCGTTGTAAATAAATTTCCAGGTAAATAACATAATTCTTAAACAGAGTTAATGGCACAGCAGACAGAACGTTCTGGTTGCATGACGCTGCTTCTGGCTTCCAGCTGTTACACTGTTTGAAAATCACCTTAGAGAACAGTTTGCTCATGTTTTCCTGAGAAAATAATGGTCAGAGGGATGCCATGTCACAGGAACATGGTGAAAGGTCTAGAAAAGTGAAAAGGTCTAGAAAACTTGTCCTAAGAGGAACAGCTGAAGGAGCTGGGTTTGTTTAGTCTCCAAAAAATAGAAGAGGGACCTCATTGCTCTCTACAACTCCCTAAAAGGGAGAACCAGAGGAAATGGCCTCCAGCTGAGACAGGGGAGATTCAGATTCGATATCTATAAAAAATTCGCCACTGTTTGGGTGGTCAGGCACTGGAACAGGTTGCCCAGGGAGGCAGTGGAGTCACCATCCCCGGAGGCGTTTAACAGGAGGTAGGTGATGTGGTTTAGTGTTTTAGAGGTTACAATGGAAGTGCTTGGTGTTTGGTTGGACTGGATGATGACCATCCTCTGACTCCACCATTTATTTCATTTGCCAGAGCCCAGATCCCTGCTCAGTGACTAGCGCGGGTATTTTTACGGACGCACACACACACACATATCTGTATGTACCGCAGGCGCTCAGCGGCCCTTTAACCCTCGCTTTCCCTGCGGTGCCGCTCGGGCACGGGCCGTCCCGGCTGCCTCCCGCACCGCGGCTCTCCCGCGCCCGCAGCGCCCTCCGGAGGCCGCGCCCGCTGCGGGCGGTGCCGCCCGGGCCCGAGCCGCTCCAGCCGTGCCGGGGGCCGGGCCCGAGCCGCTCCAGCCGTGCCGGGGGCCGCTCCAGCCGTGCCGGGGGCCGGGCCGGAG
>JAYRBT010000178.1:31731932-31771771 GCA_036023395.1 Myiotriccus ornatus | reverse complement strand
GAGCGCGGCATCGCGGGCGGAAGATCGCGGCCAGAGCCCGGCGGCTCCGCGGGCCGAGGTGCGGAGGCTCGGCCATGCCCGTCAGGCGGGGCCGCCCCGGGCACGGCCCCGGCAGGTCGGGGCCCGCGGCCCCCCGGCCCCGGGGCCGCGGTGTGGCGCAGGGCAGCCGCGACCCCCCCCCGGGCCGGGGCCGCCTCCCGCTGCCCTCCACCTCCCGGGACGGGCCGCCGGGCCCGCCGCGCTCGCCGTCCCCCGCCGAGGACACGGAGGAGGAGGCGAGCGAGCGCGTCCGGCAGCTGAGGATCGGCGACGGCGGCGACAACGAGCACAACAGGTCGATCCGCAGGCAGTACCGGGAGCTCATCTCCAGCGTGCAGCGTAAGGCGGGCGGCGGGCCGCGGGTCGGGCGGCCGTGAGCGCTCCGTGAGGGTCCTGCGGCTGTGGGGAGCTCCGGGTTCCTTGGGCGGCTCATGCTTTGGGTTTGTGCTCGGATCAGCGTTGGGCTCCCGGGATGCATTCGTGTGGAGTGGTTGGAAGGGAGCTTAAAGCTCATCTCATTCCACCCCCTGCCACGGGCAGGAACACCTTCCACGATCCTAGGTTGCTCCAAGGCCCGTCCAACCTGGCCCTGGACACTTCCAGGGATGGGGCAGCCATCCCTGTTAGCAGATATTCAACCATCTAAATCTTATGCCGTTGAAGTAAAAGGAAAATTGCTACTTCAGTCTTAGTTAATGCATAAGCATTAGTAAAGATGGAGCCTGTATCATCCTGGAATTAATGCGCTATATATTCTGTATTTTCGTGTGTATGACGGGGAACGAATTAGCCAGTTTTGATTAGGTTGTGAGCATATGTTCGTATTGGGTTTGTATGGCCAGGGTTTGGTGGCAGAGGGGCTGTGGATTTGAGAAGCTGCCAGAAACTTCCCCCGTGTCCACAGAGCCAAGAGGGACCTGCCACTGGCCAAGGCTGAGCCCATCAGTGACCACAGTAACACCTCTGGGATAGCATATTTAAGAGGGGAAAAAAGGTAATTGTGCAAAAGTAATTGTGACCAGAGAAGAGAGAAGCAGCTGTGCAGCCCCCCAGGGCGGTGCAGAAGGAGGGGCAGGAGGTGCTCCAGGTTCTCCTGCAGCCCGTGGGGCAGCCCATGGTGAGGCAGCTGCGCCCCTGCAACCCAGGGAGGGCCACGGGGGAGCAGAGACCCACCCGCAGCGCGGGCAGGGCCCTGCACTGGAGCAGGGTCGTGACAGGGACCCGTGGAGAGAAGAGTCTGTGCAGGGACAGAGCTGCTGCCTGTTCCTGAAGGACTGCACCCTGTGGAAAGGGACCCACAAACTGCTGAGGCAGTTTGTGAAGAATTGTTCCCATGGGATGGACTCGCGCTGGAGAAGTTGGTGGAGCACTGTCTCCCGTGGGAATGACCCCACGCTGGAGTAAGGGAAGAAGGGATGATCCTCTCTAAGGATGAACCAGTGGCAGAAACAACATGTGCTGAACTGACTGTAACCTCCATTTCCCACCTGTACCATTGGAGGGAAGGAGGTAGAGAATGTGGAATAAAGTGAAGCCCAGGAAGGAGTGGAGGGGTGAGGGGGAAGGTGTTTTTAAGATCTGTTTTACTTCTCATTATCCTGCTCTGATTCTGATTGGTAATAAATTCCACTAATTTCCCCAAGCTGAGCCTGTTTTGCCCATTACAGTAACTGCTGAGGGATCTCTGTCTGCTCTTATGTCGACCCGTGAGCCTTTTGTTCTATTTTCTCTCCCCTGTCCAGCTGAGGAGGGGAGTGATAGAGTTTTGTGGGCACCTGGCCTCCAGTCAGGGTCAGACAAGTGCAGTATTTCTCAATGCTTCTGTGTTTCAATAATTTAGGATTTCATATGTGTTTTTTCCCTCCCAGAAAATCGTGAGGAGATGCTGAGTTCAAAAAGCAACAGACTGACAGAAGCTTTGGAAGAAGCCAATAAACTGTTTGAGAAAGGTAAAACAAATTCTGTGCTCTTTATTCAAGGTGTTTGACCAAGTGTGAGACGATGATGCCTTATAAACAAGAGAGCTGAAGTCCAAGTAATTCATCAGAAGTTTTATATAATTTAAAATAGATATGTTTAGTTGAAGATTGTTTAGGTAAGTTGATTTGAGAAAATAAATGCTGCTGTTTATTTGCATTTAGAAATACTCCTTGCTTCATTTTGACAATGTATAGAAGTAGTACACATAAAAGATATCAGTGTAGAGGGGTTCGTTTCACTTGGAGAAGTGGAAAACACATTGATAAAAATGTGTTTATTCTTTGTCAGTCCTACTCTCCTTTTTTTTAAGGCAAGTATTATTATAAGGATTATGTAAATAGCTGTGTTAGAGGTCATTGTAATAAAATGATTTACAAAGCTCTAATGCCAGGACAGACCCTATGCTGAATTTTATTATTGTATTTTAGACAATTTCACATTAGTAGCATAAAGTCTTTTCTGTGACAGTTTGCCGTGCACGAGAGGCTGCGCTGGATGCCCAGTTCCTTGTCTTAGCATCCAATCTAGGCAAGGAGAAGGCCAATGAGTTACACTCTGAGATGACATCGTTTGATTCAGCAACATTTGCAGAAGACTTGGTGAGTTGGGAAGAGCTGGTTCAGAATACCTTTCAAGCAGCCTGTTGGGTTTTTTCCTCCTTGAAAATTTTCCCTTATGTTAGAGCAGATCAATAAGGAATGTGAGTCTTTGGTCAGGTCTAGAACTCTACAGTATAAAACCCCATCAAGTTCAGTTGTGCTGTTGAAGTTTTTCCTCGATTAGTCTGGACAGGTGGATGCAGGAATAGGCCAAATAAGTTGTTCTGTGGTGTTTGAGGGGCTGGACTTCCTGGGAGTGTGTGGTGGTCAGAAACTGTGAGATGTCTGAGCTCTCTAGTGCAATTTAAGTAATGCTTTGCTACTTCATTGAAAATTTGGTGGAATCTAAGCAGTTTTGTTTACCTGTGGCTCTTTTTTCTCGCCTGAACACAGGTATGTGAATGTTTATCTGTTTTCACGGTATCTTCAGGAAAGTCCTTATGCAGTGATATTAGATATTAATCTATCAGGCAAAACACCACAATACAGTGTTTCACCATGAATGTGTCCTCCTGGTTTAAGTGAATTTTCACTGCAGCTTTTTTTCTTTTGTAGCTGACCCTCATGGGTATAAATCGCACGGAAGTAGAAGAAAATGACCGTGAACCTGGTGGTTTTTTACCTCATGATGCCTGGCAGAAAGTGGGCGAAGAAGCACTGAAGTACTTCAGAAGAGCACCTACTTTTCACTATATGTAAGTTCCTTTAAGGCAATACTGTGTATACTGCAGCACAAGGTGATGGCCTTAATGGAGTCTTATCTTTAATGCCCTGGGCTGGAATAGAGTTTAATCTGAGGTCACAGCAGAGTGTCAGCAATGACTTCTTTGTGATCTCTGTTCTTCTGGTACACTGAACTCCTCATCTCCAAATTATTTAATAATATTTCTTGCTTTGGTTTTGATTTGGCTACAAAATAATATCACTAGCAAGGTATTCTTGAAATACCTGTTCAGACCAAAGCCAGCAGAAGCGATCCTCTTTCTTCTGGAAGCTGACTCTTCCCTGGTCATTCTCTCCCTGAACAAGCTGCAGCCAGAATCATGAATACAGGAGCCTTTTTGGTTGTTTTTTTATTCTTTTTTCTTTCCCAGAGAGTTGCAGAATGTCAGTCCAGGGAGGTCTGTATGTTTTACCTGATGATTGTGTTAACGTGAAGAGACTGACAGTTGTTCTTACACGTCTGTGTTAATGGGTTGTCTTTTAGTGTCTTGCTCTCTGGCTCTGCCTTTAGAAGAAATAACCTGATTTCTGGCCAGTGGCCAGAATGTAGAATCAGCCTCACCTCTCCTGAGGTGTAGGCAACACATTTAGTAGGAGCCTGTTTAGCTGACCCTTAATCACCTGGCTTATAGACAACACTTCAGTTTAAATCTCTTAAAAAGTCAGCCTCCAGTAGCAGAGCCTAGTTCAACTAAATGACCAGCAGTATTAAATTAAATGACCAGAGCTGATAGAATATTATTCAGTTGTCTGTGCTTTTACACTTGTTCCACCCTCCAATAATTATCACTGTAATTGTAAGAAAGTTGCTGAATATACTAATTTGATCCTACAATATCTGATATTTACTGTTGGATAGCTAATTGAGATATTTGAAACTTAGGTTTGCACTTTCAAGCTCTAAGCTCTTAACCTTAAATATATTTTACAGTTGTTTTTGTGATTTTAAGACAAAACTGACTGCACAAAAGACTTTGTTTGCTCCTTAGTTGCATTTTGATATTCTCAGTAATAATGAGCTTCTTTTGATGGAGGATGTGTGAACATTTGCAAAATGTTTATTTTAAATAATAAATTCTAGTTCTCAGTTTAGGAAAAGAACTACTTACTTCTCCCTCTGTCTATTCTTATTGGAGTTATTTTTTTTGTTCATGGTTAGTCTGTGACTTCTGAAATGGAGTAGCTGCAACTCACTCAAGCGAGGGAAAATATGTGCTGCAGAATTTTGGGGTACCTGCTGGGCTAACGTGAATTGGGTCTCAATTCACTCTTCCTCCTTGGGCATTTAACTGGGTGTGGGTTAAGGCAGTCAGAGGTAGGAGCCAAGTTCCTTCTATGGTCAGTGGACAGAGGTGAGCACTTAAAGGTGCCAAATTGAGTACGTGTGTTACACTCCCATTGTTTCATGAGAAACATGGGATCTCTTCTCAGTCTGCTGAATGTTCTATCAGTTGACTGTATTTTAAAAATTTGTGGCAAACCTGAACTTAGAGAAACTAAAGAATAGATGGAAAAGAGAGAAATATTTTATGCAGAGTTTTCAGGCAGGAAAGTTTGTAATAAATTCGAGTGGAGATATTGCAGGATATGAACCATGTATTCTGTTTCATTTCTTCACTAGCTTTAAGAAAGTAGATTGGAATTCTTCAGTCCAAAAAGAAAGTTGGAATAATTGCATCAAATATTCTACATGTTCTGGTATGAGGCTGCCAATATATTGGGAGCAATTTTTGGGGGTGGTTCTTTCCAGAAATCTCTGAATGTGATGAAGCTTTATCTTTAGGTATCAGTCATTACTTTACACTTTTCTCAGGAGATCCCCTGCTCAGCGTATAGATTTCTAAGCATGCAGTGTAAACCAGATGTCCATATTTGTGTTCTTTGTATTTCTCTTAGGTTGGGATCTTTCAAGTCTGAACCTCCTGTAGCAAAACAACGGATTGAGAGGCAGAAAAAGGCTTCAAGAGGAGAAGCAAAACAGATAATGCCCACTCAGGTTTGTAAAGCGTTATCTTTATTAACCACTTGTTCTGGCATAGTTATTACTCGTGACTTCTAAAGCTTTCTGTTCATGTTGGTTTGGGTTTTGTAATTACAAACTGTGTGGTACTTGTGACATCCCACCCTTAAGGGGAAGGGATCAGCCAAGATTCACGGGTGCTTGTGCTGGACTGGGTTGTGCTTTAACTGCAGGAGCCAAAGCAAGGATGTTTGTCACAGAAAAGTGCTGCCTTACCTCCATACCGTTCCTTTCCCAGGCACATCCTCTTCTTTCTCACAGTGTGTTTTTATCACAATCCTTGGTTGTTGCTACCAGCAATCCTTGTTTGGCTCCATAGCCATCCAGCTGTGTTTGAGACGTGCACATCAGCCCTTTCTGGGCTTCTGCAGTGGTAAAGGATTCAGACTTCATTATTAGGCCTCTTGATTTGTTTTGTGTGGACTGCATTGTTTCACTGAGTGGAGGGAAATAGGATTTACAGACTAATTTCGTGTTCAGAAATATAATTTACACACGGATTTTTCAAGTTCAGATGAGCTTACCTGCTCTGATGCCTGTTCCTTTAAAAGGAAACAAAAAAGAAGCTTCTTTGCATGGGCGTGGTTTCCGTTTTTCTTTCAAAAGTGTCTGGCGGGGTGTGGCCTTTGCCCTGCAATGTGGTTAACAGCGGTTAATTAGCTCACTTAACCACTGTTTTTTCTGCCTTCTGTTTCCCTCTTCTTTCTGTGGTACACTGGCAGAAAGGCAGAAGTCTGGGAATACTTAGAGACTTAACATCTGAAACTTTGAAAACATAAACCATGGTGTTAATAGGGAAGCTCAGACTGTGATAATGCCAGGACATAGAGGCAAAAGCTTGATTATTGCCTTTTAAAATACTTAATAATAATCCAGATGGTGATAGAAAGGATTCTGTTGCACTTTGTACTGGGAAGAAGAGGAGCTGGAGGGTTTTTTAGTTGTTTATAAATGATCTTCTTCATTAACCTCACAGACTGTGCCACTGTGTAACCCAATTCCACAGAGCCATTGAAAAGTATAGCCCTTAATGGGCTCAAAACATACAAGCTGTAGCCTTTCAGTTTGATATTTTAAGATGGGACCACAACCCTAAAGCACTTAGAGAGTTGTCTCATGTTTGCATAAGTGTGTTTGTAATGGTGCATGTAGGGAGAAAAATTCAGCTTTTATGTTCTGTGTTCATGAGAGGCCCTTTGCATATTCCCATAATACAACAGTGGTTATTTGAGGTGAATCTGTGTTGCTTTTTCCCAGTTAAAAAAAATGGAGGAGTCTCATGAGGAAGCTACAGAAAAAGAAGTAGAGAGGATCCTGGGAATACTGCAGACTCTTTTTGAGAGTGATCGTAAGTATGAGGAAATTAAGCATTAATTGGAGAAAATGAATATTCACTGGGTTTTGCAGTTAGGAGTGGTTAAACTGCAGAGCCAAAATGAGGTGAAGTTTGCAAGTAGAAATCTTAATATAGAAGCAGATATACCAACTATGGATTTTTTATGAACACTTGTTGGTGGCTGTTTGGCTGCAGAGTAAATGTGAATCCTCTCCCCCTGATCAGAGCCTGCCACTCCTTAGAAGGCAACCAAATAATCCCTGCTTATGGATCTGCATGGGGGAAAAGATGGAAGACAAAAATAAACTCTATGGATGTGTTCCTCTTTGCAGGCAGCAGGGAATTCAGCATTGTTACTAAATTGACAAACATTCTTTAGGTTTTGAAAGAAGTACTGTCTCTCTTTTAAGTTTGTTTTACATCTTTTAACTCTGTGTATACCACCTGTGTGTTTGTTTTAACGAAGTCATTTTTGCATCTCCAGCTGATACCCCCATTTCCTTCTTTGATTTTGTGATTGATCCAAACTCCTTTGCACGCACTGTGGAAAACATGTTTCACGTGTCCTTCCTCATAAGGGTAAGGCGTGATACGTTCTTGAAATCTCACTTTAGATATTGGAGTTATCTAGACATCCTGATTTGTTGATTTTATGTCTTCAAGATTGAAAAGTTAGGTTTCAAATATTAGGAATACTGATTGATTTTCTACAAACAGCCCGTGATATTTTGGTAATTGAATAAAAAAAACAGAGTTGACAGACCAATTTTTTTCTTAGATTTTTCTGCTGCAATAGATTTACCAACAATATTGAAATTTTGCTGTCAATATGCTTTTCAGAAAAGATTCTGGCTTACATTTTAGGTATAAGAAAGTAGTCACAGAATATAGAAGAGTTATTGAGGTTGTAGAAGAGTATGTTAGTGCAGGGTTTTATATTCTTTTTGAATGCATAGAATTGCACTTGAAATTATATTTAGTTTGTCTAATAAATAAAATTAATTTTAAAAGACCAAAACTGACAAAGATATTCTGACTAAATTCAGGTTTATAATGAATAGTGATGTGATTATGAAGGGTTATCTCAAGTGTATTTAATGAATAATAATGATTTTAATAAAGCAAAGCTTTCATAATCTGAGTTACCCACTGTTCTATATGGGCTGCATTCTTCATCAGTAAGTGCTATATTTAAATACTTTCCTTCTGTTTGTTATGCCAATGAAGATTCCTTATCAATATATGTACCTGTTTATGATTATATAGTAAGTAAAAACACGAAATCTCACTGCATTATCCTAACTGGATACCTCTAACTTCTGAAACTTTAAATCCCACTGTCTTTTAGGATGGTCTTGCAGAAGTAAGGCTGGATGATGATAAATTGCCAATAATAGGTAAAGCTAGCTTTAAAAGACCCTAATTGTTTTTTGCTACAACATTACATGTTACACGTTCACAAAGTTTCAGGTTTATTTTTAGCTGGGGACAGCGAATGTAATTGAAGGCATGAAGAGATTTATGAGGGGCTGAAGGTATTGAGTGTTTTCAAATACCAGTATATGAAAAAAGACCATTATACTGATTTATACAAATTAATCCTATTAAAAGAAATCAAAGATTATTACCTTTCCTTTCAAGGTACATTTTTGCTAAAGTATTTTTTGTGTGCAAGAAGCCTCCGTTGTCTCTGTTGAGTTGGGAACTGCTGCAGCTTCAAAACAGTTGGAAAGGAAATTCCATGCTACACGAGGTCTTTGGCTTTCATTCCCACAGGATGTCAATGGGGTTAAGACTTTGGTTGGATTTCATAAGGAATGAAATACTTTGTCTTTCTGGGACTCTGAAAAACATTAGTTCTTAAATATTGAAAGGGTGAGATAAAGGAAATCTCTTAAGCAGTACAGGCTATTGACAGAGACCAACTGAGTGGAACACGAGGAACTGATTTGATTTTTGTGGAGCTTTTGTGTTCCTGGGGGAAAACTGACTTTGCAAGTGTAAATACTGAAAATGCTGTTATTTTGATCAGAGCCTACAAAATCCAGGAAGGTAGGGGAGATTAACCGGGGACCTGGAGCACGGAAACAACTTGTCATGTCTCTGACCCAGGAAGAATGGAAGGTACCTCAGAGACCTTTTGATACTTTGCATTAGTTCTTTTTTCCTTAAATGTAGGAATGCATCCAAAGAGCTGGGCTGCTCATGCTCTCAGGAGAGGTGTTCCCATGTGTGTTTTTAGCTGCAAGAAAACTGAGAACTGGGATAGCAGTTCCACCTGTGATCCCTGAGGCCTGGGCAGTTTATGTGCTTTTCAGCTGTGCACTGACTCACCTTTACTATTTTATATGAGGCCTGTGTAAATACAGAGCCTGTTTCTTCCCTTCCACATACTGACTTCTGCAGGGGAAGTTCTCCCCACTATTTTGCTGTTTGTAGTAAACCTGAGAAGACAAAAAGTAGTTTTGAGCCCATACAGCTCTTCTTCTTTGTCCCTCGCTCGGAATATGCAGGAAAAACATAATAATTTGAAATGGTGCTTTAGTGTCAGAAACATCATTATTTGCCTGGTGGTAATTAAATTAAAATAGTCCAGCTCTTGTGACTGACTGACTGCTGTCATCTCTAACCAGGAGATCATAGAAGCATTTGAAATAACAGAAGCCATGATAAGCCCTCCTTTTCAGAGCACTGAAGAGGAAATGGAGACAAAATAATTTTTCAAGTAAGTTCTTTTAATAAATCAAACACAATAAGGATCCGGTGCATGAGGTCCTTACACACCTGGAAGAACTGAAGGGAAACCATGTGGGACTTAAAAATGTAGAACTGTAAGCAAGGTGACTGTAATATTGGAACACTGCTGTGTTCTTGCTCTCTTCATGGAACAAAATGTAATCTAATCTTGTGTGCTGTAATTACCTGGGGGAAAACCCCTTTATTTTACATTTGATGGTCAGCTCAGTGACAGACTTGAGTTAATTTTTGGAACTTCATACTTGGAATGCAATGTTGGGAAGAATCATAGCTTAGTTTTTGTTTGTTTGTTTGTTTCTTAACTTAGCGACAGCTGATGTTGTTAATACAAGTAGTGTGAAGAAGGACTTAGAGGGAACCAGACTGTCTTCCCTTCCTGCTTCCCTAAAATTCTTTCAGTGATAGGACTGAATTCTTTTGCTGTCACAGTTGTTTTGCAAGTTCCAAATTTTATTCCATATTGTCTGTTGTTTTCTTTTTCTCTCCCACTAGGTGCCTTAAAGAAAATACTTCAGAATGTTTTCCTCAACAAATTTTGTTATATGTATATATTGTAAAATAAATTTTATTCTTACTGGAACATCTCAACACTGTATAAGCTGCTTTGTTCGGAATCATGGAATGGTTTGGGTGGGAGGGGACCTTAAAGCTCATCTCATTCCATCCCCTGCCATGGGCAGGGACACCTTCCACCAGCCCAGGCTGCTCCAAGCCCCGTCCAACCTGGCCTTGGACACTTCCAGGGATGGGGCAGCCACAGCTTCTCTGGGCAACCTGAAAAGAAGTTTAGACTTGTCACAGGGTTATTACTATGCAGTTTCTATTTATTCTAGCTTAGTTTACTACTCTGTATAAAGTTTACTGACACTCACCAGGTTCTACAGCAAGGAAACATTGTCCCCCTTCCTTCCTCCCTTGTCTCTCCTCAGCAGCAGCAACACGTAGAATTTACACTGTTATCCATCCCTGTTGGGATAATCTTGCTATCCACATGATTTTGGGTGTTGCAGGAGAAACTGATAGTGTTCTTGCTGTTACGGAAATAAAGGTTTGAGTTTGGAAATTTGGTCCCAATTACAGATAGCAATTCCCCTTTCCGTTTTTCCAAACTCCACCTATGGTTGGTTGGTAACTTAGGCAGGCCAGCTCTGTGGGGCCAGGATCCAGCAAAGGGTGATGTGATTATTTCTTCCATCCTTTTATCCGGCTGTAGCAGCCGGGTACAGAGCGATCTGGCAAACTGCTGAGAGCGTGCCTGTGGGGGTGAGAAACCGGTCAGGCCGCGAGAGAGAGTGAGTTGGAGCATCGCAGCCGAGCCGAGCGCGCTGCTGTGTTGCGGCCCTGAGGGGAGGCGCGGGCGCGGCCCGGGCGGGGGCGCTGCGGGGCCGCCGGCGCCATGCCCGCCGCCGTGGTGGAGTACAGGGGCTGGAAGGAGGGGCGCGGCTGCGGCTACTGCGGCTCGGAGCGGGGCAAGGTGTCGGCGGGTGAGCGGGGCCGGGCCCGGGGGTGTCCCGGGGGTGTCCCGGGGGTGTCCCGGGGGTGTCCCGGGGGTGTCCCGGGGGTGTCCCGGGGGTGTCCGCTGGGCCCTCAGCGCTGAGGGGGACGCGCCGCCTCCTGCCCGCGGGAAACATGGCGGCGCCGCCGCTTCCTGCGCGCGCCGCCCGCGCGACGCCCGCGGCAATGTGGGCGGCGCGCGGCGCTTCCGGGCGGCCCGGGGCGCTGCCCTGAGGCGGGCGGGCCCCGCGGGGATGGCGGCGGGCGGCGGCTCCCCGAGCATCGTGGAGTTCTTCGGCGGGGAGGATGGCTACCGCTGCGGATACTGCAGGAGCGACACCGGCAACCTGTCGCACGGTGCGGGGAGCCGCGGGCGGGCCGGGCGCTGGCGGGGAAGGGGCGGCGGCGGGCGCGGGGCCGGGGCGGAGGCGGCGGCTCGGCCGCAGCTCTGCCCGCCCTGCCCGCAGCGAAGAGCTGCTCCTGCGGCTCAGAGCTTCCAGCCGGTCTTGGCAGAACCAAGCAGCGGTTTTATGTTGTTTTCCTGGGTTATTTCGGGCTAAGGAAGGAGGGGGAGAGGTGAACTTCGCGCTTGTTACAGTCGGAGAAACGTAGTTGATTGCATCCCAGGATTTGTGTTGGGTTGGGGTTTTTTTTTGCGCGTGATGTGGCTGCTGAAATCAGTAATCGTGATATTAACGAATATGCCAAATCCTTGAAAGACGTGTATATACTCAGATTTGCAGTAATCACAGAATCACGGGATGGTTTGAGTCGGAAGGGAAATTAAAGGTCACCCAGTTCCACCCCCTGACATGGGCAGGGACACCTTCCACCAGCCCAGGCTCCTCCAAGCCCCGTCCAACCTGGCCTTGGACACTCCCAGGGATCCAGGGGCAGCCACAGCTTCTCTGGGCACCCTGTGGCAGGACCTCAGCACCCTCACAGCGAAGAATTCCTTCCAGTATCCCATCTAACCCTGCCCTCTGGCAGGGGAAGCCATCGCCCCTTGTCCTGTCCCTCCATGCCCTTATCCGAAGTGCCTCTCCAGCTCTCCTGGAGCCCTTTTAGGCCCTGCAAGGGGCTCTCAGGTCTCTGGTGCCTTCTCTCCAGCCCCAGCTCTCCCAGCCTGTCTCAATAGCAGAGCTGCTCCAGCCAGTTCTGCAGAACCTGCATTTTAAAGTCCAACTGGTGTCAGTCAAGTGCTGCTGTTTTATTTATTTCAGGTATGTGGGCACATTCGATGACAGTTCAAGATTACCAGGATCTCATAGACAGAGGATGGCGAAGGTAAATTGAGAAAGAAAATACAAAGCCATGTTGTCAGTTTAGGTACAGCTTAGAATCCACATTTAAAATTTACATCTCTGAAAACAGTTATCTGGTTTACATTAAAATTGAAATAAAACTATTTGTCCAGTGCTCTGGGACTCCTTGTAATGTGACACTGTCAGACAGGAAAAGATTTAATGATTTTGGAAGGATAACAACGTCGTATAGCAGCAAAGAGCTGAAGAACTTGCTTCTTGACTCTTGTTACTCATCATGTAATACTTTGATATGATTTTAATAAAAAAGGTTCTTCCATTCTTTTTTTATATAAACAACAAATAATCAATACATATTCATTACTATTTTCAGAAGTGGAAAATACGTCTACAAACCTATCATGAATCAAACGTGTTGCCCTCAGTACACAATAAGGTAAGAAGCTCAAAATACAGACAACTTCAAATGTGTTCCACCATTTGTGTTTATGGCTTGAAATGCATCATACTTGAAAAGTTTATCTACTTCTAGTGATACTTGCAATAGTAAATATGCACTGTTTGGTTTGTGCATAGGGACATCAGCATCTTGAGGATATTTTCCTCTAAGGAACCTTGTCTGTAACCCACAAACACTGCCTTAGTAGCCCAAAAAAGAGGGGCTTTCACTCACATTGTAGTGATTTCTTTATTTCATCATTTAGTATAGGGGAACTTCATAAATAAATAAAAATTCCATATGCACTGTAATTTTTTTAGCGGCTCCTTAACATTTTTTTTTTTAACTTTCACAAAAGAAATGTTCATGATTTTTCATTTTTTTAGGTGCCAGGCTTTGCATTTTCAGGCCTCCAAATCTCACAAGAAGGTTCTGAAGAAAATGTTGAAGTTTCTTTCCAGAGGAGATGTTTCGAAAGTAGCGAGTGAAGGTAAGAAACTCCCGTAGTGTTTAAAAACCAGAGCTGATGTTTGGGAGGAGGATTAAACACCTTCTGTGTACAGACCCCTGGATGGGTTGTGTCTTTTCAGTGTGTTTTGAGTCAGGGGCACTTCAGTAGCCCAGACACCAAGTTGTGAAGATGTTTCCTTACTTTTTCCGTAGACCAGTTTATTTTCCTGGGCACGTTCCTACTTTCTAGCTGGGAGCTGCAGAGGATGAGACCCTGCTTTTCCTTCTGCCCTAAAACCGGTAATCTGGAGAGGATTAAGCAGAATGGTTGGTGGCAAAGAAAAGGAAGAGCAAACAAAGAGGTTTTTTCCAGGTGACTGAACAGTCACACCTCATTTATCCAGCACCAAACCGAGCTATTCTCCGTTTTGGTGGAACTTGTGTTGGTTCTGAACCATTATAATTTGCCTTTCTGTGTGTGTGTGTGTGTGTGTGTGTGTGGTATGCTAGGGTTTTTTGGATCTTTTTTGTTGTTTGGTTGCAGTTGTGGCCTGAGATTAGTTGACTGTCCCATTTTAGTGGAGAGAATAAAACTGTTCCCAAAAATGAGTTGGTGTTCACAATTCGGGGTCATAAAGGAAACTTTGTTTTCAGACTGTTGCAAACACTTTATCTGTTGGAAAACACTTGCCAAATTGCAAATTAGTTACTTTAGTATTAATTGTAGCTGTGCAGAGTGTGAGCTGTGGTTACACAGAGAGGAATTCACTCTTGCACCCTTTAATTGTCTGCAGAGGAGCCGATGGATTCGCACATAGAGGATGCGGCCGCGCGTGACTTCCCGTACAAAAGCGAGTCTCACGTCAGTCAGTCTGAACTGACTCCCCTGGGTGTGGATCACTCTGAGAGGGTGGAGAACGAAGAGAAGGACTCAGGGGAAACAAAAGAAGAGGTCAATGTGCAGCAGGTGAAATCAGATTCTCTCCAGGTCTGTGCAGACAAGGACGCACCAGTCCCTGGAGAACCATCGCACTCGGCTAAAGTTGGTCATGCTCCACCTAAGCCAGGTAATCCCATTTCTGGGAGTCACTGGGATATGCTGCCATGATTTCACCTCTTGTTGAAGTCCTTTTTATCTTGCCTAGCAAATCAATTACTGTTTTGCTTTATTCCCCGTCCTCCTCCCAGTTTGTGGAACTACAGTGTATCAGTTGAGAGCTGCTGGGTGTTACTTGTTTTCTTAGTGTTTCCTGGAAGTGACATTGACTTTAATTATGTATTTTTTAAAAAAATACAGATCTAAGTAGCATCTAGGATGATCTAGTAGATCTAGGAAATGAGTTTGCTGTATTGTGTTGTTATCTGGTAGGCTTAAAGAAAATCAGGTATCTCTTTGCTGATTAAAAAAAAATATAAAAATAGTACAGATTCTTCTGGTCCTCTATAAAAAATAGCATTTTCTAGGTGAGCTTCTTCATCTGTTTGGGAGCTTACCTTGTTTCAGTCACTTTAGGTTAGAGAAGAAGTGTCACTAGAGGATTGGAATTTCTCCTTTTTGTCTTGCTCTCAACTCAGTTTTACATTTCTGCAAGGAGATGCAGTAAGTACATACAAGAAGTAAAGCAATCTATTCTCATTTTACTTCTGCTGCATTTACACAGTGCTGCAGCTCTCATGGGCCAAAAACTGAAGCAAACAAATGCTTATTCCTAGCTACAGTTTTATGGGAAAGTGCATGGAATCTTGGAGGCATTTTAATATAACACTAATAATTTTTAATATAATACTGATTTTAATGGTATGGTCACTCTCTTCAATACTGAAGTTATTCCTCAGTCAAACTTCTTTTATTGTCATTTATCTTTTTATTCTCATAAATAAATAAATTATATGTATCTTCTTATCCTCACCTCTAACTTTTAAAGTAATAAATGAAAAACTTGGGCCTATGTAAACTTCATTTTGGAAGCAAACCGAGTGGCCATTGACAGCAGGTGGCAGACCTGGGTAAAGAATAGGAGTGTAAAGCTGCCAGTGCTATGAAAAAGGTGAGCTGAGGTCTTCAGAGAGGCTTAGAGTAACCCTGAGTCAAACTTTAAACCCTGGAAACGCAGATAAGAAGTCTTGTAATATTGTAATGTGTTGCAGAAAAAAAAGGGCTTGCTTTTACAGAGGAGAAATAGTCATTAGTGTGGTTCTTTCTGGAGGCTTTAAAGGAAATATAAAGTGAATAATAAATGCATCAGAAAGCTTATTTAATTTTTTAGACTAGATGGTGTTACAGGTCAAATCCAGTTTAAAATTTTCCAGATAGAAAGATGTTTAGTTTTTAGCTTGGAAAATGCAGGCTTAGCCCGCAATAAGATTGTTTAATTGCTTTTTTATTCCTTTATAAACAAAACAGGTCATTGTCCTGTAGGAATAATGGTCTGTTTCTGCACAGTTTCAGCTAGAAAAGAAGGTTTGCTTATGTCTGTGTGTGCACATTTATTGTTTTAAGAAGTTTGTCCTGCTAACTTACAGCTTATAGGAGATATGAGACATGAAACAGATCCCGTGCAGACGAAGTGCTCGCTCTTCACATGCACCGTGACTGTTTTAAATAAACTCTTCCTCTGACTTGTTTGCCTGAGGGCAGGTCACAGAGTATCCCTAATTCCCTCGGGTTTGTCCTTTTCTGGTGAATCCTTTTAGCCGTGTGGAGCAAACAAACCTCCATCATAAAATCTGCCAGTGCCATTGTAGGATGTCTGAGCAGTGCCAAAGGGATTGCAGCTCCTTTTCCAGGGCCCTGAGGTGCTGTGAACATGTGGAGAAACCAGACTGGAACTCTCCTGGATGAGCCACAAAGAGCTTCCCAATAATTTGCCCCAGGAGAACACTTAGTCTGTAAATTCTGTATGGTAGGCATATTAAAAAGAATACAGCATTGCTGGTACTTAAAATTATCCCAACTTAAAGTATTTTGCCAATTTCCATGATGTTTCTGTTGGTAAAGAGAGATGCTTCAGGCAGCAGATCTGAGGGCTGCAAGTGTTTCCAGGTGAAGTGACTCTGAACACACCAGTGAGCTTTCAAAATATCAGTGCTCTCACCATTTCCAGTTTGCAGAGGGATCCCACTGTTCCCACTGCCCATAGGGAGGTCTGAGATGGGCAGAGAACAGGAAATATGTCTCCCAGAAGTTGCCAGCGTGTCTTTTGCAAATACATGGATTTGGGGAGAAATATAATGGTATAAAGGATTTCTTCAGCAGCATGTAATAATAGTTGTTGCCATTCTGGTTCTGTGCAAGATGTGTGACTGTATTTCCCTGTATGAAAGTAGTTTTTCCCACTCTTCCTTTCTTTTTGAAGTCTTCAATATGGGTCTTTGTTGGCTTCCAGCTCATCTACCATCCTTTAAGTGCCTATAGAGGGTAGCATGGGGATCAACCTTTTTTTTTAATTGAAGAAAATTATATATTAATTTTTCTTGTACTGCCATTCTTCTATCGTGACTTCTTATCTTACATTGGTGTTCTAATTATAAATCTAGTGGGACCAATCATTGAGGAATTTGGACCACTGGAATTGTTATTTGTGCATGTCTGTGTTGCTTTAAAACGGAAGTTCTTGTAGTACTAGAGAGCAAATGGGTCAGGATGGGAAATAGTACAGTGGTCTGGGTTCTCTTTTGAGTAAATACCACTTGACAAATAGAATGTTAGAAGTGGTTGGTCTGTTAAAGGCAGTCTGACAAAAGTGAATTGATTAGTTAAAACAGACAAGCTGAATATAATTTTAAGCATAGATGTAAAGTTCTGTGGCCTTTTCTATTACAGGGCACAAGTAGCACCAATGTCAGTGGCACTGATGGCACTGGCAGCATTTCTGCACAGTGCCCACAGATTTCCAGGTGATATAAAAGAAATCCTTTTTTTTTGGGGGGGGGGGGGGGGGGAGGTGTTGTGGTTGTGTTTTTGTCCCTTCCAGTGTTTCAAGTTTGTAAATATATTCTTGGCTTTGGGGTGGACTCACCTGAAGGTGATCCCAGATTAAAGTGCTGCACTGAAGAGCTCTAAAAGAATCATTAGCTTGGCATCAGGTGTTGGTAGTTGTAAATGCAGAAGGCCATGCTGAGTTCAGACCACAGGTGCAATTAGTGGTGATTGTAACCATTTCTTTTCGGTGATTGCATAAAGAACGGCTGGTTTGCTGTTAAATGTGGTGTTTGACTCTTTGCCCGTGCCCTTGTAGGGAAAGGGGCTGATCTGAGCAAGCCCCTGTGTCGAAAAGCAAAGGACATGCGGAAGGAGAGGAAGCTACAGAAGCTCCTCCAGAACCAGAAGTGCACCTTAAAAGGCTCTCAGCTCCCAGCAGGAGATCAAGCTTTCCTCTTGCAAAACTCCAAACCTAAAACAAACCAACCTAAAAGCGTTGAAGACTTTGTTTTTGTGTCTTTACCCGAGGATGCACGACACAAATTAGAGGTAATGTCTTGTTCACTGGTGTGGGAGGCAAATGAAGGAAAAGTCCGGTTAAGGGGTTTTTGAAAGGCTTATTTGTGATCTTATAGGGCAGCTGTAGTTTAAATCTTGAAATACATGTGGTACTGCATGAGACAGATATAGATATAGATAGATATATATATATAAAGTGCAGCTGAGCTGTGTGTAACCACAGGAGGGTACCCTTGCACTGTGCAGTCATTTCTAGCACAAACCAGTGCAACAGTGACCAAAATAACTTGCAAATTGATTTCATGCAGCGTGACTTGAAAATGAAAGACTTTGAATTAACCAAGTGCTGAATGATGAGAGAAATTCAATATTTAGTTCTGGAGCATATAAATACTTAAAGTCTCTATCTATGCTAATGAGACCTGACAAGAGAGCAGTAACTCCATCAAATGAAGCAGATAACAAGATAGCTGCTCTTTATGCACGTCTTTGGGGCATGGTGATGTCTTTGAAAGCTGTAAAAGTGATGGTAGAAAAGTTTGCTTAATATACTGCTTGCCACTATATCTATTAGAGACAGTAGTCTGAAAGACTTTTGGACCTTCTAACGTTTGGTAATCATAAAGCCATTTTTCTTTTTGTTTTTTTCTCTAAGCTGGAAAACTTATCTGAACATGAGTGTTTTCCTGATCATTTTCAGTGATGGTACTTGGAAATGAAAATATTTACTGACTGGAAGCCATGAAATTGATCCATCTCATTAACTCTTCCCCATTTTCTCATGGGTTGAATAGCAGAAGCACAATGGCTTTATCTGAACACCTTAATTTATAAGATGCAGGGAAAATCCAGCAGGGTTTTCCCAGGTTGTCTTTCCTCCTTACTGTGACTGTCAAGTGTGGTGTTTTTTAATAGATCAGAACCAACTAATTATTGGTGAAAATAGGACCATTCTGCAAATTACTTGGCTTGACTTTAAATGTATTTGAGAAGACATGCACTGCTGCTGCTCATGTCATAGCATTCTTCTGCTTAGGGAGAAATTGTTTTTACTAAGGAGAATTTTTAATTTATAAAGATTTTTTTCAATTATTTTTTGTTTTTTAATGGCAATGATGGGAAGACTGATAATTCCTTACTGCAGTTGACTCATAGTTGAGTATGGAAAAACTGCTTCACCTTCCTCTTTCAGTTTCCAAAAATATCCAGAAATCCCCTTGGGATTATTGCCATAAAAACAGAGCACAGAGTTGAGTCTTCCAAGTCCTTCAAGTGTGTCTCAGTGTAGTATGAAACTATAGGGGGATATTCTAAGTAGTATAGGAAATCTCTTTAAAATGTTGACCTGCAGTACCATGAGTTGGTATTATTTCCTGAAAAGTGTTTGTGTATTTCTTCTAGAGGCATTTTAATTATCTTAATTTGCAGTTTGACAACCTTGTGTGTTATTCAGTGTAAGTATAAAAGCCTTCAGTAGCCTAAATTGAGCTGAAGAATTAGAAAGCTGTTGGCTAATATTATTTAAATTGTGATGGCCCTCGTGCAGGAGGTTAAAACGTGTCTCTGTTGTGATGTTTGTATTATTAATTACTGTCTGTATTGTAATAATAAATGTGTTTAACTTCTTCTGAAGGTGAGGGTGGTGAGATCATCTCCACCAAGTTCACAGTTCAAAGCCACATTTCAGGAGTCTTACCAGGTCTATAAACGTTACCAGATGGTTATTCACAAGGACCCACCTGATAAACCAACCATAAATCAGGTCAGAAGGCCAAATTAATTCTGTGCAAAGCTTCCCCTGCATTTCATGTGTCTTGAAACAAACGTGGATTTTATATCCATTGTGTGTTCAGGAGCATTTAAAATACTGTATTGAAGAAAATCAACATCCTGAAAGTGCAAACCCTTTTTATCCCTCTTTGTGAGAGCCACCAATATTTGGTCTTAGTTGCAGAGTGCAAAGTTACGGACGTTACACGGGGATGCTGTTGGGTGAGAGATGGAGAGGAGGAGGCTCTTCGAGAGAGATATTTTGGGCCTTATAAATACAAATCTCATAAGAACTAAATCCAGCTGGGCACTCAGCCTGATAACTGGGCTCGCTGGCTTTGGTTTGAATGCTTCCACGAGGAGGAACTAACACAACCAGGGCCAACACGTGAGAGAAAGTTTGTCACACAAATTGTTGGTTTCAGGTTCCCAGGAGCTGAGTAATTCTGTTAAACTTTCAACTGGAGCCTTTCAAACAGTGATCTCTGCACTCCATCTAAATTATACATTGTTACTGCTTCTTGTGGAGTGTGAGAGTGAACTTGTTACCTCTCTGAGAGTATAAAGAAAGAAAAGCACAATGAGTTTAGAAAATTAGTATATGTAGCAAGAATATGTAACTGCTGAACGAGAGAAACGAATGATGTGCCATTAAAACTTATAATACATTTTAAAAGTCCTTGAGACTGTACAATGAAACTAAAATTTGTGGTTGATTTGTTAGATACTTGGTCAATTAAAAGAGATTGAACAGACTCCTGCTTTGGATTGTTCTAGTGTTACACAGCTTTTATTCTTTAATGAAAGCATCAGCAGGCAGTTTAAGTGTGGTGATAGTTGTCAGACTTTCTCCTATAGGAGGTCTTAAAATAGAAAACTGACTTCAGAGGCTTTGAAGTGGATAGGAGGAGATCTTTCACTAGCCTTACCTTCAGAAGCAGATTATCTGGTGATATGCACTCAAAATAGAATGCTTGTTGTATTTCCCTTGCTCTGAAGGTGAGGTTAGTACCTGTCTCCTTTGAGGACCCCCAGTTCAAATCATCCTTCAACCAATCTGCCACTTTATTTGCCAAGTATCAGATGTCTGTACACAAGGACACACCTTCTGACTGTGGGGAAAATGAGGTACAGTTCACTGCATGCACCTTTCTGAAAACATCTTTTTAAAATGCACAGTTAAATGGTGGGAAATGGTGTCTCTGAGAGTGATTCTCAATATTAAAATACTGCAATTTCCGTTTGGGAGGGAAAGCATTGAATTTTTTAGTAAGATTCTGTTGCAGGCTTCAGCCCAGGGGTCACTGAGCTGAAGAGGGAGGGATCAAACCTGATTTGTAAAGAGGTTGGGGACTGAGATTTCCATTGGAAACAAGGTGATGGTATGGAAGTGGCTTTTTGATGACAAAATCATCTTCTGCCTTAAAGTTATTTGGTACCTTTTCTACTTTTCTCCTTAATTTTTTTCGTGGTCTTGCTTAATCTCACTTTGATTCCCATTCCATTGCTAAGCAGAGTGCTCAACTGGAACTCTTCAAATGGTGTTTACAGGAGGTTAATCCTAATCTAATAAATTAAAAAAATTAATTAAAAATACTCCTGGGGTTCCAAACAAGCAGCAGTTCTCCATTTCTTTGGAAGGTGGCACAACCTCTTCAGTAGCAGAATTAATGAAATTGCAGCCTCAGAGCTGTCATTTCTATCTATATTCTATCTACTGCAGATGTAGAGCTTTAATACTGGTCAGCTCTTTAATCAGGCTTTTCTGTTTTTGAGAGTGATACCTCCCAGACTGTGGCTGTTTTCCAGGTAGAATAGTAAAACCCATAATAATTTTTGGCTTTAGTTCAAGGCAGTGTAAGGAGAGCTGCCTTTTTTTTTTTTTTGTGAGATGTCTGTAACACTACTCTGGAAAGCCATAAAATCCATTTCACTTTGTTTTGTAAAATAATAGTTCTCATAACAATAAGTAGTCGTAAAATCCATTTCACTTTGTTTTGTAAAATAATAGTTCTCATAACAATAAGTTGTACTCTCTGCCCTTTTTGTAATTACTGACATAAATGGGTTTAATTATAACAATGTAAAAACTGGACACATGCCAAGGTAGATGGAGCTGTTTACTAGATTTGTACCAGGCATTACCTGGTCTGATTAGGGACTTGATTCTTCTGCTATGATGAAAGTATTTCAGCCTATAAAGATGCATTAAGGACAGTCAGGTTTCCACCACCCTAAGGTGTAAAGTCTGTCACAGGAATTGCTGTTGAATAAGAAGGAGATGAATTTCTGTTCAATGCTAACAGTGTAATGGATTTTTATCCTCTTTCTCCCTGTTACTTGCCATAGGTGTTTCTCTACATTATCCCATTTTTTTTCTTAATTTATCTGGTATAAATTAAACTTAGCTGGAAATCTTCTCACCCCTCTCAAAAACCTTGGGCCACTTGCTGCAGGAATTCAGCTTCAAATCTGGTCTGGTTGTCTCTGAGCTTTGGAGTGAAGTACTGAGGTTACACGACGTTGCTGGCCCTTTAAAATATTTATGCCAGCGTGTTTTTATTGAATTGAATTGGTGTCCTGAGGACAAACACAGCAAACAATTTTCTAATTAAAGGTTTCTTCATAATACTTGCCCTTAAAGAGTGCTGTGGAAGAATTGATTTCTCAGTTTTTCCCTGTGGGAACACAGAATTTTAAGCTGCAGTGTAAATGCATGGTCATCTGCTGCTTTAGAGATACTTATCTTAAAATAGTTGGTGGAAAAATGAGAAGAATTAGGGGAAACCTCAGCAGATTGTGAAGTGGTAAGGGTATAAATAGCTTTTGAACGAGGTGAATCATGGAAAATAGGTGTATCCCTGCCTATTGGAGAAATTTATCCAAGGCTGCTCTTGAATTAGTCAAGTTCCTGAGATGCTCATTTTTTGGAAGCTGTGAAAATATCCATGAAAAGAACCTGTTTTAGTGTTTGTCCCATTCTTTGCATTTCTTCTGGGCCTCTATGGAGTGCTGTGTATGGTCCTTTATCTCAGGTCCAAAGTGACAGTCATCATGTCCTGTTCCCAGGACTTTAAATAGCATTTATTTATATTTCTGGGACAAAATGTGTAGATTAATATATGGAAGAATGATCTGAGAATAGGAAGAATGAACTTGGTATGTGTTTTATATAATCCCAAGGGGCATAGACTGGCTCTTTGGAGGAGACCATTGGATTAAAGGAATCTTAGTAATGGTTTGTCTTCTTACCTGCAAATGTTTTAACTCTTGCTCAGCAGCAAAAATACCTGTTTCTGGGTAAGAAATGCAGGGAGAGCCTTGCACAAGTCACCTGGAAGATGATCCAGGTCTACCCCAGCTTCAGGATGATTTATCAAGTACGTGGAGGTAGATACGTGAATGTTTCAGGCTGTTTTGCCACCTGCATCTCTTTTGTGTTTTATATGAAATGTCAGAATTTCTTTCTTGGTATTTAAGTGATGGGTGCAGGCGTGGAGCTGTGGAGGTCTGGAAGCAAAGATTTGAGGTGAACTAAATGCAGTCAAAACATTTTTTTTCTTGGTCTTTTCATCCCAAGAAGGAAATGTTTTGGTCCCAATGAAGTAATCAGTGGATAGTCTAGGTAGAATAGTGGGTATCTCCAGCAGTTCTTCTTAATGTTTGCCATGTAAAAATTTGAAATTAAGCATTTTTTCGTTCCTACCTCTTCTCTGGAGAACTTAATGATTGATCTGTGTGGTGTAAAACACTGATACAACACACCTAGTTAATTAAGGCGATTTTTGATCTTCAAGTCTTTTTACTCTTTGTCCTTGAGAGACACTGGTGAAGTGTAGCTGAAATGTGGCAGCTACACAAGTTAGAAAACATTTCCATAAAAGATCATAAGAAATTGTACAGTAGTTTGCAGAAAGAGCAGGAGTGAACAGTTTATTGCTGTTTAGACCTCCTGAAACAAGCGCTGTATTTAACTTTTCACCAGCGTTTTATAATGACAAACTTGTAGAAAAATAATATCTGTCTGTTCCCTCTGTGAAAGTAGCTGGACACTCTCTTTGCTTTGTGCTAAACTAAATATTTGTCTTGGAAGAAAAGAATTTCGCTGCACACAAAAGATCCACTGTTTGAAAAGGTGCAAAAAATCACTGAAATACCTACAGTGGGTTTTTTTCTTTCTAGGGTTGTATTTTTTTAATTGCCTCCCAGGAATCCACTTGAACTAATCCAGAAAACTGAGGGAGCAGTCTGGGAGTGTGTTCTGATCAGTTCCAAATTGGTATCAGCAGCCAGCTGCAAATTTTTAGGTCTCTCTGACCTAGTTTTCTCTTTTGTCTTTTTTTTTAGTGAGACAATGCTTAAAAATCAATAGCCTTCGTGTTTATTTTTAACCTTCTGTAGCTTCCCTCAACAGCCATCCATTTTTATCGTGCTCTTGAACGAGTTCTTTTGTCATTTTGGTTGATGGCAGCCCTGGCAGCACATCTCACTGCAAACAACTTGCATTTCAGGTCTCTGGTAACGCTGATTTAAAGATTTAGAATGAATATTTTCATATCAGCCTGATGCCTTCTGTTAACCTGTGTGACTGTAGTGCCACGGATTTGTGATTATAACTTGAAATGCCTAAAGGAGCCCAAGAATTTAGGCACCCAGACAGTGAATTTACTTGTCCACAGTCATATCATTTCAGTTCAGATTCTTTTACATCACAGCTTTTGTCGTTCTTCCTGATTTTGCCACTAAGTTTTCTCTGCAAATCCATATAAAATTAAATAATCTTTACTGTGAGACTGATAAATCTCCACTATATTAAGAGTGAGTCTCTTCTGAGCAGACAAAGCCAGAGTGACTTTTGTCACTCCATAAGGGAGTTGAGATGGTTAGTCTGAAGTGTAATTCCTGTCCCATCAGCAATTATTTCTCTTTCCTTAGTCCCGTTCTTGTAATGAAAACTGCATTGGAGACATGCCTTTAGCCTTTAGATCCCCTCTTTCCTGAAATGCAATGTTTTGAAGGCTCTTTTTTCACATCCAGCTCTGTTTATATCTCTGAAACTGAGGTTTTTTAGCATTCCTGTGTTTTTGTAAGCAGTTGTTGAAAATGCAAAGTAGAGCCAGTCCCAGGATAAGTCTGATTCCTCTGCTGACTGAGCCCCAGTATATTGCCCAGCTCAAGGGTGGTTTGGCACCATCTTTTCATGTAAAGATGCTACTTTTTGTCCCATTTTCCTGACTGTTACAGAAAGTTTGAGAACTTCCTTAATCTTCCAGCTCAACTTCAGTCTATTTTCCTAAATAGTTTCCTTTTGTTGTTTGCTTTTGACATATTTTTTTCCTTGGGAGGGGGGTGTTAGTAACCCTTACTGAAAGTTTGACTGATTTCTATTTTTTTTCATACTGCACAGGTATATTTAATACTAATTCTAGTCTAGTTTTGGCTAAGGAAGATAAGGTTTGCAAGAAGCCAAAAGGAGCTGGATAAAACAGGAATAACATTGGACCGGAAAGGAGCTTCTAGAGCAGAAACCCCCCAGTTCCAGCTCTGTTTTTCCCTGCATATCTAAAAGATTGCACTGCTTGTGGAGGAAGAACTGCTGGGAGGATGCCAGTATCCCTCTAGGAAGAATGCCAAGTTTCCTGGCTCTTCTCTGGTAGTGGCTTCAGGAACGTTCATTTGGCCATTTTCAGTTCCCAAGATGTCCTTGGAATTAGGGAGGGGAAGAGGGAATGAATTTGCTTGCCCCACGTGCAGGTGATGCACTGGGTCTGTAGACTGTATGACTTGTCATTGTCATTTTTTATTGTGATTATGAGCCTGGCACACTTAATGAAAAATAAAGCAAAGAAAACCACGACCAAAATCCTTAGTTTATATTAATCCCATTCAGAGACTGGATTTAAAAAAAAAAAACAAACCAAAAACAAAAAGAGGAAAGGCCCAAATCCCATATCCATTCCTCATCCCTCTGTTCCCCAAGAAAAAGGGCAAATACTCAATTTTCCTCGACAGTGGACTGCAAATAAGAGCAAACTCTTAATATTGCCAAAGGGAAAATGATAAATGAAAGGTTTTCTGTGATGTCTTTGCACTGAAGACAGTTTTACAGTGCCTGGTGACACCTGAGAGCTGTGTTGTGTGTTCTCCTGAGAAGGCCACCATGTCCTTGTGTGACACCACAAACCTTCCCTTTCAGAAGGTCCCTGAGCTTCCAGGTGAAACCCATTCCAGTTTAGCATCTGAATATCTTCCCACATTTGTAAAAGGAAGCAGGTGTTAACACTCTGGTTTTATTACCACTTTTTAAAGCTGTGCATGTGCTTTTTACTCCAGCAAGTAGCTTTGGGTTGAACCCAACTCTCCCTTTATTTTTCTGCCTTTTTTCTCCCTTTGATTTAATTCTCAGTGATGTGTTCATCTCTTAGTTTTATTAATTCTGTTTAAACTTATTCCCTGTTGCTGTGTTGATTCTTTCTGGCAGCTGTAATTAGTTTGCAGCAAAGTAAAAATGTTGTGGATTTCATATATATTATATTGCTTTTAAAAGGCTCAAGTTTATGTAAATCAGTTGGAAATTAAAATTAGAAAAACATGACTTTGTGAAAGGAATTTTAATTGTGCTTGTGTGACATAGTGAGTTATTTTACATGCAACATCAGCTTTTGGCTGTATTTCTTTCATGGTTTATTGAATAATTTTAAATTGTATTCAGAATAATCTTGCAGGAAGTTTGTTAATTTAGAAACCAAATCTTACATTTTCTTCTTTTTAAATAAATATAAGTATGTTCCTGGGTTATGATGTAAGTGCTGTGGATTTGGGGGTGGGAGGGGAGAGTAAGGGAAGATAACTATGGAGATCAGTGGATCTAAAATATTTATTATATTCTCCAGCTCTACGTGTGATTTAAATTCTTCCTTAAAAAGAAAATTGATAAACCAACAACAATAAATTGTTGGGTTTTTTGGTAACTGTTTCTTAATTGACATCTAGGGAAGATTCGGAGTCTCCTGAATTTTTTGAGGATTTGATTGCGAAAATCGTTTAATAATATTTAGTAATTTACAAATAACAAGTCTTGCAGTGTTTTTTTTTCCCCTTTAAGATTGTCATCCAAATTCAAGTGCAGTTGGAATTTTCTCCAAGCCAGCAGTACAGCTGTAACAGGATATACTCCCCAGCAAGCAGAAGTTATGCTTAGGTGCACTTAAAAAGTCCCCCCTCACCCTCAAAGCCAAGGGATTGGACAGCAGGGCCTGGAGAATTGATAAAACTGTTTCAAAAGGGTTGTGGGCACAGTTTTCTCACCCTAGGGTTTAACTTGCACTATAAAGCTAAAGTTACAGATTAAGAACTATTGGGGGTCTTCTGACATGAAAATTAATAACACATGGTTTGTTTTTTTTTCTGGAACCTGCAATTTCTGAAAGCATCGACTGCAGGGACTGATGCACTCAGAGCGTAGGAATTTGTGAGTCTCTGCTCTTTCGTTGCAGGAAAATGACTCAAATATTCAAGTTTTCTAATTACCATTATAGGCAGTGTGCATTCCCCTGCCTGCAGCAGCACTGTATGAAATTCAGTGTTGTTCCATAAGGTTTATCATTCATCCAGAGATCAGCTGCTGCTGTGTTGGAGAGGGAAAGGTTTGAAAAGTGACTTCTGCAAAGTCCTGACTCTTTCAGCATCCCCAGGTGCACCTGGTTAGAGACACAGCCCTGGAGGTTGGGGTTGTCTTCACTTTGAGCTGCAGTGGGCCAGTTCATGTTTGCAGATCAATGTCCACCAGAGGCTTGTTTTTGTTTCCAAAATCTGCTTTGTAGGACTTTCTGAAGAGAAGAGAAAGTTTCACTTCCTTAGGCTGTGTATGCAACTCTAAGTCAGCAATTTACACTATTGGTACTTTTTATTGTTGCCTTTCTCTCCTCCACTTCCCTGGGAAAAATGGGATGACTGACAAGCAATCACCCCTTTTTTTTTTTATTCCCCTTTAATTAATTAATCCCAGAACTTAATAGAATTCTTAACAACAGTCAGGTTTTTATAGGTGTCTCTATATATTCTTTTTATCAAACTTTTAATTAAACATTCCTATTTACTATTACTTTGCAGCTTGTGAACTGGTGACATATTAAATCACCCAGCTAATACAAGAGGGGGGATTAAACTGTGTAACACATACTAGTTATTTAACAAGGGAATGTTTTGGGGTTAAATACACAGTAGAACTTTGTAACATGTTTAATGTGGAATCCATTAATAAGGAAGTATTTGTATCAAGTAAGTAAATGGTAGTGAATAAATGTTACATTTTATTACTCTTAAAACCTTGACAAGCCACAGATCATTAAAATATTACCTTTTTGGTTGATTATCTACAGCACATCATTTTCTATTGAGTAAAAAAAATCTAGGTTTGAAATGCACTTTCAGGAGGTTGATTTTTTTTTTTTCCTTTTCCCTTCCTCTTCTCTAGACTTAAAATGGGCTTGCTTTTGATTTTGAATGTGAAGTGACAACTTATTTTAAGAATTATGAGGGCCCTGGCTTTAGTGGTGGGGCAGGTTCCAATGTATTTGTACTTCTAAACAGAATGTGAGAGCTTGTTTATGGAAATTTAATTTAAAATCTGATGATGCTTTTCAAAGATATGGCTTTAGAAGAGTATACTTGACTATTAATGTATCTTAAAGCACTGCTAATAGTTTTCTTTGTTCTTCTGCTTTGCATATTTGGACTGTCTCCTTGGGCACGTGTTGCTGATGAACCCACCTCGCTGCAGTTCACACGATTCCTGTGTGATTCTCCTCTCGAGGTAGGGATTTGTCCTGAAATTAATGTTTGTTTATTTTTTTCTTCTACACTCTCTGTACTCAGCCAATGATTCTGGTGGGGGTGGTGGGTGGCACAGAATTTCTATCATCACCAGCTGGTAAGGAAGTGATGATACTTCTGGGCAATGAGCTACCACTGAATTTCACAGCACTGCCCTGGAAGGCACAAGCAGAAAGTGCTGTGTCCTTGCTGGGTTTTGATTTATTTCTGTGAAAAGAAAAGAATGTGCAACTTGCCAAACTTGTATGACTCCAGTCTGAGGTAAAGGTTGAGGAGAGTTGCTGCTCTTTCATTCCAAGTGGATTTCTTGCGCTGTCTTTCTTGTTAGTCCTAAAGAGTTAAGGGCCTCGTGACTGTAATGAAATTGTCAGGTTATAGTAATTACACTGGTAATTTGATCTGTCACACGTTGAATGAATCCATGTGTGGGGAGTTTGTTGCTTTTCTCTGCTGAGTCCACTGGCCTTTGCATTCCTGAAGGCTGAAGAGTAATAGAGCTCATTAGACTTTATAGGAAAAGGGCTTTTATCACCTCGTCAGCTCAGGCAGCAGACTGCCATTATATTCTTCATTTTGTGTGGCTCTGTAGATGTTGATGCACACTGCCCTGCCAGGTTTGGACTGATATTGTTTCTTACAGACACTTTTTATTGACATTTCGAAGCTTGAATTAAATTTTGTGTGGCACCACTACAGATGTCTTCAATTAGATGAAGTTAAATAAAAGGGGTTATATATCAGAGGCCACGGGATTCTTGAAATTCTTTATTCTGAAGCAGTTGCCACAAGCAAACCTAGCAGTGTGCAGTCTGTTTACTCTTTTGAACAGAAATAATTTAGAATAGAATTTAAACCTTAACATGTTTTCAATTTGTCGGGTTTTGAATTTTTAATGTTATTATTAGCTGCAAATAGCATGAACACCCAAACTCTTCCTGTCTTTTTTTGTTTTCCCAGTTTATTATTCAGTTTGGTTTCTGTTTTGGCTAGGGGCTCTGGCACAAAAAATAAATGCTTTAAAAAAAAAAATGGTCCAGTGTGAAGTAGCAGAAAACTAGGCAGTTTTCTAGCAGTAAACAGGGTCATGTAAAGAGAAGTTTGAATGTCATTTTAACCATCCTTTTGTTTCAGAGGCTACTTTTAAACATCTGCCATTTTACCATTTCACATGTGCAGATACAGCCTTGTCATGGTTCAGAGTGGCCTGCAGGACTCACCCACACCCTGTGTCCTGGTACCCTGTTGCTGTCAGGGGGAGAAGGTTTGTGGGAGAAGGGCACGAGGGAAATCTGGACTGCTCAGAGCAATTCCCAGCTTTTGGTGCTCAGAGAATTAGGGGGATGTTCTGGGCCGGTGGCTGTGTCATCATCGCTCACAGTCATCTCAGTGCTTGTTCTCCTCAAGTTTTTCATGTCATCTTGAGACAGCAGTTGGAGTGAGCCTCGGCACTTGCACGTGCTGTGGCGTTCTGCAGTCAAAGGATGATTTTGTTTTGTTTTCAAATTACTCTCTAATTGCTCTTTAGTCTTTTTCTTTTCGTGTTGACTGATGTTAGGCATTAAATTGTCCATTTCATAACGCTGCTGTCAAAATAATCTTTTTGAAGGAACTGGTAATTTATACCCATTGTTTTGGGTGTGTCTACAGCAGTATTTTTTCCTGCATGTATTTATGCTCCGTGGATTTATGAACGTTTGGTAAATCAGTATTACAGGATCTTCCTGTAGCTGTTTACACTCAGTTCTTCTTTAAGTGTCCTGAATACTTCTCAGTCATGATCTTGGTTGGCTGCAACACCCTTCAGTCTTCAGGGATTCACCTGGAGAACACGGATCCAGCACGATGGAAAGGGATCTGTTTTCTGTTGTGCAAAGGATCGTTTGCTCCTACTTTGTTTCCTGTTGTACATAGGAAGAGGCTTTTGAATGCTAAAGGACTGAAAGATGTTTGTGAATCTCAGTCTTTGCTCTTCAAAAAGCACATCAGCTTCTGCTTTGCGTTATTTTGTTTATTGATTTCATAGTGAATTCTTGGTGATCTAATAATAAATGTCACCGTCACAGGTCTGTAACTCCCAGGATCTCCTTCTGTAGGATGTCATATTTTACTTGCATTTGATAAATTGCTCAGGACTAAATCAAAACACGTTTCATGGAGAGATTTTGGCAAATTGCCTTTTTTTTACCATCATCTCCACGACCTTTGTGTGGTGATGCTCAAAGTCTCTTGCAGCTGAAGTCCTTCCTGTCCTCACAGCTTCACTAATCCTTGTAGGATTTTAAGCTCACTGTGAGTGTAGCTCAAATTCCAGACTTTCCCAGTCAGGTGCAGAAGTTGGCTCTGTAAGGAGTGTCATATTTTGATGCAGTGAGTTGATTTACTTGGGTTTGATCTGGAATCACAGAACTGTTCAGGTGGGAAGGGACATGTTGAGATCACCTGCTCGAGCAGACTAGAGCAGGAGGTTGTCCAGGACCGTGGATTTAAACATCTACAAGGACAGAGACTCCACCTTGTCTATCCTCTGAGTTCAAACCTCTGTCCTGCTCAGATTGGATTTCCTGTGTTCCTCATTGCCCAGGATGCTGTTGGCCTTTTTTTCCTCCTTTTGCCCCTCTGCTGCCCCAGCCTCTGTTTGTCAGCTGCTTGCACAGCATCTCCACCAATCCCTAACGAAAGGAGGTGCTGAAAAGGGAATACCTGGCTAACCAAGGGCTAGAAATCTGCCATATGGTGGGTTGTGTGTGTGTGCCACTGGGAAAGGAACTGCTGGAATTAATCACTTTTGCTTATTTGGCAAATAATTTCCACTGGAGTGAAGGAGTCAAGAGTTTCCTGCCTTTTTTTTTTTCTCTGGGTAAGGGATAGCATGGATTTCATAACTTCCTCCTCCTGCCATCCACAGGGAGGGGAAAATGGAAAAGTTCAAAATAGGAAGTTTCATTCAACCTTCCAGAGAAAAATAATCACGGGGTGTATGGGCAGGACCCATTTTTGGTAATTATAAGCAAAACATCTTTTAAAATTAAAAAAAAATGACCAGTGTGCCTCGAAGAAAATTGAGCACTCTCACCGTCATTGAAGTGCAGTTAAAAGCAGTTATTACATTGAGATGCACTAATTGGGCAATATATAATGCCAGTTCTATTAAATATTTAAATTTTAATCATGTGTTTTAAAATATGAGCAGTCAAATATGTTCATGGATCATTAACTAGCAGAATATGAAGACAGATAAAATTAACATGTAATGGAATATATTGTATTTTTCTCTGCATCACAGTCTAAGCATTGGACAGAAAATTATGTGGTTTTGTCCTTGATTTAATTCTTTTTTTCTTCCCCCCCCAATATAATCAGGTTATAATAATTCATTGTATTGAAATATGAGTATAAACTATTAATTTGAAATAAATTGGTCCCTCTGGACTGTTTCCAGGCTAAGGCATAATTTTGGCTAGATAAGGTAAGCCCCTTCTGCTGGGTCTTGCTCACCTGATGTCAGTGGTGTATTTTACATCACCCCTGACAAACACAGTCCCAGTGGAGATGTCAGTGCAGGGAATGGTATAACCTGCTTCAGGAAAATGTTTCAGACTCTAGACCTGTCTGAGGTCAAATTGCCTGGATGGTGCATAGGAAATCAAGTTAAAGGAGCCAAGTATTCACTGAGAAATGGGAGAAAACGTAACCCTGACAAGCATTACAAAGGATTACATTGTATGAGAACTTTGTAAGGAGGAGGAAAGTCTTACTCTTTTTAAAATGTTATTTGCTTAATGTAATGGGGATCCCTGAACACTTTGCCTGAAATCAGTGCTGTGCTCGTTATGTTTGTTACAGAACATAGACTCTTTTATGTTCCTGACATTTCTCTGTAATTGCATTAGTGAAATAACTGTAGGTTGTACTTTACCAGAAGTTTTTAACTTCAGTTTGCAGAGTTCCAGTGACCAAACCCATGGGATGCTCTCTGGAGGTTTGAGGTCACACACAGACACAGCCTTTCTTTAACTTCAGAAGACTGCTTTGGGTGAAAGTCTTTTCCGTGCTGGCTTAACACAACCTGTTGTAACATCCATTAAATCCTATATGATGAATTTTTGGCAGAGAAAGAAAATCTGTTTTAACCGAAACTTCTTGAAGCAAGTCCGTGTTTTATTACCAATCACATTTCCCTGTGGCTTTGAGGAGATGTTTCATTCTTTGTCACTGGCTGCACCCTGATAGCTGAGAAAAGAACTTGCCCTGTGCCTAGAAATCCTTGGACAGCATCTCTTACTTGACTGTGGCCCTGCTTGAAAGTTGGACCACTGACCATGTGATGTCATTTGGCTCTGCTGGACAGTTGAGGATGCTGAGTGAAACCTGAACTGGTGGATAAGTTAGGCTTTACCTGAGCAAGGGGAAACCCAGTGTAATGTGCTATATCTGAGTCTAACATCCTCCTGTACTGCAGATGGAGCTCTGAAACGCTTAACCAGTTCACTTTTCGAGTATTCGTAGCTCCACATCTAGTTTTGTGCTGTATGACTGTATAAAAATGCAAACAGCTTGTTATGTGGCCTTTGTTTTGGGACTTACTGGTCGGGTGAGCCAGTTGGAATGATTTTTGCTCACGTGATTGATTTCTTTCGACACATGTGGTACCAATTAGAGTAATTTCTCCTGCCCATCATCTCTCCAGCCTGTGCTACTGTATCAAAATACTTGATTAAACCCACCTTCTGTTGTTGTAATGCAAAACAGTTGGTAATAGCAGGCAATATTGTCAGATTTATTGAGTGAGAAGCAGCTTTCTGAAGACCTGGCAATTCAGTGGAAAACATGACTAGATGGATAATTAAGTTGAGCACAGTGGAATTCGGGATTAAAGTAAACTTGACGTGGGAGAAAATGGAATGCCAGAGTTGGTTGTGTAATACAGTTTAAATTAGGAGATCATTTTCTTCTTAACTCGAAGCATCAGTTTCTGGCTCGAGGTGCTTTACCCCATCCAGAGGCAAACTTCAGTGCACATCCAAAACCACAGCACACAACAATAGCCTGGTGTTTTTGCAGCAGATTCTCTGACGTGGCTGACCAAGCAGTAGTTCCACAGATTTTGTTGCAACACAGTTTCAGGTTCTTAGATAAAAGGTATTTTATTGGTCACGGAGAGTAAACCCCGAAAGAGCGAATGTTCCATAAAGAATTTATTGTTCACTTCTTTTTATGAAATGCTCCTCTGAAGTAAATTTAATGCCCACTGTGAGTAACTCAGTTTCTGTGCCCAAAGTGCTGCCAGTGCTTGGGGACACAGAGGGGACAAACAGAGGGGTCCTTGGGAAGGGCTGGCACAGGGACGTGGCATTCGCCTTTTTGACCTTGGGCTTCATCTCTTGTTGGAGGGTGGGTTGGTCACATTAAAGGGTGTCTGCAGAATTTGTTTGCCTGTAACAGTGCATTAATAACTTGATAAATCACATTGTTTTATCATGTCAGTGCCATCAGTGCTCAGTGGCTATTTCAGATTTGTGTTTGGGATGTGGGATACCTGGGGTTTACCCATCATAAATACAGCAAAGTCACAAATGATCCAGTGAAATAACATTGTTTTCCCTGCTTTTCAAATTCCTTCTTTTCCTGAACACAGAGGGCCAGAGTAATTTTTCCCAGTATTTAGCTGTGTGTTAAAATTCTTTCTAAGGTTGTTTTCATACTGGAATTGTGTCAGGCACTTACATCCCTCTCCTGTTTTCCTTTAGGCAGAGCATGCCCCAAATGGACCGGAATGTGGCTATGGATCTTTCCACCAGCAGTACTGGCTGGATGGGAAGATAATTGCTGTTGGTGTCATTGATATCCTGCCCTACTGTGTGTCCTCTGTCTATCTGTACTACGATCCAGACTTTTCTTTCTTGTCTTTGGGAGTCTACTCTGCATTACGGTAAGAGGACATTTTCATTACCTGGTTGGATGTAAGAGTAAAAACTGATTCTTGTTTCTAAATTTGTGCATTTATTTTCAGTCTAAACATATACTGGTAACACTATACCTAGCAAAATATTTCTGGTTGGTTTTTGTGTTTGTTTTTGTTTTGTTGGGTTTCTTTTAATTCTGTGTGGTTGGTCACGTTCAAATAAATTTTTTATTGTCATCATGTCTAGGGATGTATCTTTCTCATTAGCTAAATACTTTTACAGATTAAGGAAACACTCAGAAACAAAATACCTAGTTTTTATGGCCCCTGAAAATAATTTAGTATTGCTTGGTTTCAACAGGAAAAGCCCCTTTTTCGTTTGAGTAGAAATAAGTTTTCCTCTGACCTTTTTCGTAGCCCAGTCAGCAAATGAAATTAATCACTTTTATGGTTTTATGCACTTTGAGATCATAAATAACAGAGTACCTAAAAAACACTGTCTTGTGAATTAGTCTCCTGCTGTACTAGCACTAAGTATATTTTTCAGGTATGTTAATCTCGTTATCTTTGCCTTTAGAAAGGCTGATGGAAAGAGTAATCCTATGAATTTTAAAGCCTTAAATTAGCTATCGACAGTCTTGCAAAACAGTAGGAATAGTGGGCAATGCCTGTCACTGTGAACTAGACTTGTATGTGAAATTGCAAGTTACTGGTTTTCTTTCAGAAGCAATTTTATGATTCCATTATTATTATAAGGGGAGGAAAAACCCCCGTAGTGAGTGGAAATACTTGTGCATCTCAATTTTTTTCCCTTACCTTTTTGCTTCTCTGTTCACATGAGGTGAGTTGGTGACAGACATGTGGTGTTCCCTGGGTTTGAACCTCGTGGCGGACTTGTCTGTTTTCAAGTCTGAGTTTGAGAAGCTGTAGCACAAGTTCTTTTTGCCTGTTGAGGTTTGCACTGAGCTCCTTCAGGTTCAAAAGAAGCACAAGAGGTGTGAGGTCCAGCTTTCTTCTTTCTCCAAGGTATCCTGCTGAGAGGCATCTTCTCTGTAGGTGGAGCTTCTCAGCTGGTTTTTAGTGTCACCCAGCAGGGTGGGTAAATGGCATGACTGGAACTACATAAAGCACAGACACTCTTTTGAGGAAACTTTGTACCACAGTCACTTCGTAAACTTTTGCTTTTTGTAACTAATAAACCATGTGCAACTTAATTTCTCAAAAGTCCAATCTAAATTTGTTTAGATCCTTAGGAAATCAAGAGATCCCAATCAAAACCTGTATTTTTTAATTCTCCTTTTGGGTGTATTCTCTTTGTGATTTCTGAATAACCTTTATATGAGTTGCACAAATGCACATGTCAGAGTTTTTCCCACCAAGTTCATTGTTAAGTTTCTGACATCAGCCTGGTGGTTCATTGCAATCACTCCACAGTGTTGGTGCTTCTTGTAAGCCTGTATTTAGCCAGCTTAACTTACTGAGCAGGAGCCAGGGTGCTTTAGCAGCCTGGTCAGTGAGCTGAGCTGGCTCAGGGAAGAACCTTTCAGCAGCAGAGCTGGTGCAGGTGTGGTGGTTTCAACAACGTGCAGGTGAGAATGGCTGGGGAGTGAGAGAGCACGACTTCCCACACTCTCTCTGCTTAAGCTCTTGCAGCACTTAAGTCCTAAAGTGCAATTTCTCCACCTTTAATAAGGGCTGATACATTTCCATCCTGTTGGCTCTCACTGCCTGGTTCCTCCTTATGAAGAATCATGTCAGGAGGGACCTCTGGGTGTCATCTGCTGCACTTCCAGCACCCATCAGGGCCAACTTCAAAATCACTGTGAGCATTAATGAAGCTGCTGCTGTAGCTCCTCCAGTGGTCTGCAGCTAAAGGAGTCTGAAGTGTCATTTTACTGAGGCTTTCAGTGGCACTGGTAATTGTATAGAATTGATCAGAATTAACAAATGGAGAAAAACATTGAACTCCTATGACTTGGAAGTGATCTATTTCCTAATAGATTTTTACAAGTATTTTCTTACATATGCTAGATGCTTGAAATTAGACTATTTTTTTCTTGCAAGATGAACATAGAACATAAAACACTAAGTCCTCCTAGGAGTTGTTTTTTAGTGTTTGTACATATCACATTACTTCATGTAATAATAGACTGACATAATCCACTCTTATGAATTCCTGAAATGATTTTAAATTTTCTATATAACAAATTTAAAGCTGTGTCAGTGCACCAGGGCTCAACTTGTGAAAAAGCAGCTTGTAAATTCTGTGGCATTTGAGGCAATAAAAACGAGTTCCCAACAGTCTTAGAGGGAGCCAAACTTGTTCTTCTTTCAAAAAGAGGAAAAAAAAAAAGTGGAGTTGGGGAGGATTGAGGAAGTTGCAAAGGAATCTGATACCATCAAAGCTGTTGCCAGTTTTGCTCTGAGGAGGTTAAACTGCCTTGCAGTGCTGTCACTTCCACTTCGTGCCACTTTGAGAATTTTTGCTGCTGACTTGTAGAAAGGATGGGATTTGAGGATCATTTGAAATATGTAGGCATGGATTAAAGGAGGAGGGGAGAAGCAGCTACTTGGAAATACCAGTCTTACCAAAGGGGAAAAAAAAAATATGCAGAACTACTGAGTGACTCCTGCTCATATGATCAGGAAGTTAAACCTTCCCCCCCCCTCATGAAGAGCAGACAATCATAGTGCTCGTAATCTCTCTTAATAAGAGGACAGGAAAATGAACTTCTTTTGGAATTGGGCTGTGTGGCACTGAAATACTAAGTCTGAATTTTGCATTGATGAGCTGGATGTTTTCCTCACTAGCTGACTCCTCATGTGCCATTCTAACTCTTGATAGATATAGAGAGGACCATAAATGAAAGGTTTACAGAAAAGTAGTTGCAAGTCCATGGTGCCTTTTTTTGGGGGGGGGAAGATCTAGGCAGAAGGTGTGCAGGTTGTGTTGTGCCATGCAGTGACACTCCCTGCTGCTCCTGGTGTGGAATGATGGAGTCAGAGGACTCTCCTGCACTGGATCACAGCACACACTCCTGGAAAGCAGAAAGAAAAAGATGTCACAGCATCCTCCCAAAAAAACTTTGCCTGGAGTGGGCTGGGCTGGGTAGATAAATGAAGAACAGAGGACAAACTGGAGGTCAAGGTCCTTACCTAGAGCAGTATCACTGGAGCCTGCAGGAATGTGAAGACACTGGCAGCAGTTCAAGCTCCCTTTCCTATCAGAGGCACTAATTTGGTTGCATGAAGCCTTGCTGCCCGTGGTAAGACTGGCTGCTGCAGCCCAATAATGTTTTTTCCCCTGTAGTATTCCAGCTTTTGAATTGCAGGAAGGTGTTTGTTTAATTAGGTCCAGGATAACCTGCATGGAATAGTAAGGTGGTTTAATTTCATGCTATGGCTCGTGAAGATTATGTATAGGAAGTGCATGTAATATCTTGCATCTTTGTACTTTTTTTAGTGGTATAAATCTCACTTCTGCAATCTGTTGTATTTGCCTGGATTTTAAGATATGGAACAGATTCAGTTTCTAGTCAGACCACTGGTTTTGAACAGATACAGAGTTATAACAAACCCAGGATGATCTCAGCAAACCACACACAACCGAAATGTTAAATTTTCACAACATTCAAACAGCTGTCTTACTAATTTAATATTAAGTGATAAAGAATCTCCAGGATTTGTATATGCTTCCTATGTGCATGTACTGGTATCTTGGATCACAGAGGAGTTTGTGCTGGAAGGGACCTTTTAAAGGTCATTTGCTCCAACCCCCCTGCAGTGAGCAGGGACATCTTATTCCTTTGTCACTGAAAGCAAGAACCCACATCCCTGTTTTGCTAAATCGGTTACAAAAGTGATCTGCAAAGTTAGAAATGCTGTAAAAATGATCATTAAAGAGGAAGCACCGGCTGAGCCTTTGTAATGGCACTGCTTTCCTTGTGCCAGTGAAACAAAAAGCAAACTTCTTTTGGAATACACTGACGCTTTTCTTTCAAAATAAACGAGAGAATCGTACCAGCAATCGTGGGATGGGTGAAAAATACCTTTTGCTGCACATAGATGGATGTTTTTACATGCAAATTGTTGGGACACAAATGATGGAACAAACAAGAGGCTTATCCTTGAAGCTATTTTTTAAAAAAATACTCTGATTTCCTAAGCCAGGTTAGCCAGTCAGTGCAATAGCTGGGCCAGATTTCTGCAGAATTCCAGCATACATGAATATTAATAAGAAAGCTGTTAAACACAGGCTCTTAATCACTTTTATTTCAGTTTCAAGTCTGGCAGTTGGCAGGACAAGGCACAAAAATGAAAGTATTTTTACGCCTGACGTGGTGTTGTGCATTTTGGTGATTTGTTTGTTTGGTTTTTAAGCCTTAATTTTCAGTTTATTATGTTTGGGTTTTTTTTAAAAAACATTAGTTTGGGGTTTATGATCCTCATATTTTATTTTTTAGAGGTCTAGTCGTTTGAATAGATCAAGAGCCAGGTAGCTGTAGAATATTTCAATATGAAGAGGTAAAATGACTGTAAGAATCGTATTCAAATGTAATTAGTCTTTTCTTTCCTTTCTCAGGGAAATTGCTTTTACTAGGCAGCTTCATGAGAAGGCTCCTGATCTCTGTTTTTATTATATGGGTTTCTACATCCATTCGTGCCCCAAAATGAGATACAAGGTAAAGTGTGTTTTTACATATTTCCTTAGTGCACTATTATTCAAAGTTTTTGACAGTGTTTGGAGTAATATTTTGTAATTGTCACTTTGGATTTTAATGTAGGCTTCATAGGGTTAAATGTGAATGTTGGTTACTATTTAACTTGGCTTAGGATTTTTTTTTATATTTTTTTTAATTTAGCTGTGTGTGCTCTTTGTTACAGCTTGGCTTAAGAGCAGCTCACATGGAGAGGTTTTCGAGACTGCCAGATAATGGTTTGTCGTTGGGTGACCTGGTTATCTTGTGTTTACAGTTATCTCTTCCAGCAGACTGAAATTCTCCCTTTTTTTAGGTTTGCATATTAGTGGAACTGTTCCTTGGTGACCAGAGGCAGTGATAAGATGCCTCCTTGGGCTTGGCTGTGCTTGGGCTTCTCCTCCTTGTTTTTTTTGCTAAAGATGGGGGACTTTTCTGCCCCTGAAATCAGTGAGAACTTTGGTGAGCAGCAACTTTGAGCCAGGGAGCAGATTTTTGAGGAGAGGGTCAGGATAACCCACGGGATGTTGAGGGTAACCACTGTCACCACCCCTCCTTTGGAACCCTGTTGGCTTCAGCTTAGTTTAGACCCAAGTAAGAGTGTCTTTCCTCTGTGTTTTACATCTTTTCTATAAGTGTATCATTGCTTTTAACATGATTATGATACAACCCAAGTACTGAACATTGATAGCAATTTCCTGAACATTTACATGTTTATATCTGTTAATAATGTGAAAAGATAAAAAGCTCACAAAATCTAGAGTAAGAGGAGCAGTGCTTTCATTGCCTTTCTCCCCCCCCCAAAGCGTGCTAGAAGTCTGCAATATTTTCAGCTGCTTTGCAAATATCCAAAAAATTGTGAGGCTTATTACAATTTCAGCCTTTTCCTGGCCTACACTCCAGGTGACCTCAAGGATTCAGTCTCCTGACAATAACAAATAACAAATCCCTCCCTCCATTTCTGTTAGATGTTTGTCTGTGTGTGTGTGTCCCTTCTGCCACCTTGAATTTATCATGTACATCTGCTGGCCAAACAAAGAGAAGATTTAGTTTGAGGGAAGCAAATGGGTGAGTTGGAAAGCACTGCCTCTG
>JAYRBT010000178.1:31717701-31731832 GCA_036023395.1 Myiotriccus ornatus | reverse complement strand
CACTGTCACCACCCCTCCTTTGGAACCCTGTTGGCTTCAGCTTAGTTTAGACCCAAGTAAGAGTGTCTTTCCTCTGTTTTAGATCGTTTCTGTAAGTGTATCATTGCTTTTGAACATGATTATGATACAACCCAAGTACTGAACATTGATAGCAGTTTCCTGGACATTTACACATTTATATCTGTTAATAATGTGAAAAGATAAAAAGCTCACATCTAGAGTAAGAGGAGCAGTGCTTTCATTGCCTTTTTTTCCCCCCCAAAGTGTGCTGGAAGTCTGCAATATTTTCAGCTGCTTTGCAAATATCCAAAAAATTTCAGCTTTTTCATGGTCTACACTCCAGGTGACCTCAAAGATTCAGTCTCCTGAAAATAACAAATCCCTCCCTCTGTTTTTGTTAGAAGATGTTTGTCTGTGTGTGTGTGTCCCTTCTGCCACCTTGAATTTATCGTGTACATCTGCTGGCCAAACAAAGAGAAGATTTAGTTTGAGGGAAGCAAATGGGTGAGTTGGAAAGCACTGCCTCTGCCATTAAAACCATCTTAAAGGCTGTCACATCACCAGCTTGAACCACAGGTTCTGGTTACTTTCCCTGCTCTTTGGAGATATTTAAAAGTTTGGGATGAGTTGTTCATGTTGAGACGCTGCAATTTAACACCTCTTGTCTGTTCTACAACCTGCAGGGTTCAAGACTTGTAAAAAGAATGCATTTGGGTTGCTGGGGCACTTAGGAAAAGAAACAAGTCTGGCTATAACAGCAGAAAGTGTTCCAGTTCTGAAAGATATCATGGTTAACAAACTTTGGGATCAACTGCTTGTAGTGTTTTATTAAAAACATGAACTTTGTATACATGGATTAAATAACTGTAATAAAGTAGCCAGCAAACTATTTAAATACAAAGGTTGATTGCTAACCTCAAGAGCCCCTATACATTGATGTTATGTCCTGATGTGGTGCCTGTTCTGTTGGGCCGGTGCTGGTATTTGGAAATGATTCCATCAGGAACATGAGATTCCCACAGTGCTTCTAGATTTCATTCTTAAGTATTGGAAATGGATTAGATTGTAGTGGGGCTATTTTACTCTTTGTTTCCCCCACAAAAGCTCTTTTTCTTCCCTTGCTTAGACTTAGTGACTGTCTGATATGACTGTGATTGGGTAGAATGTGCACTTTAGTCTTCCAGGAACCTGCACATGTCAGTGTGTTTAGGTGGTTCAAGCTGGGGCAGGGGCTGTGGGGGGAGAAGGAGAACCTGCACTCAGATAATTAGAACACACAGAGACACACGTAATGTATTGGGAGAGCAACAATTCAATAAATTAATTCTATTTTATATTTCTTTTCCTGGGCATATTTGTTTTAGGAGCAGCCAAAAGTAAGGCAATTGAAAAATCAAGTTGACGTTAATTCCGTGTAGTTCCACTTTACCCTCACTGAAATAATACACCGGAAACCAATTCTAAAGCTAAGCTCTGAAATGGGTCTGGGTAATGCTGCTGCTCTTGGGAAGGGATTGGGAATGGTAAAGGAGGGTGGGCAAGCACTGAACTTGGCAGATTAAGTAATTTCAGTAATGCCTGGTTGACTTAGAGGCATTACATGTTGGAGACTTTGCTTTATTACAGTTTAATAGAGATGTTAGAGGCTCCCTTCCCTTAATGGTATTAAAATGGAAAGAATGAGAGGCTGCAGGGAACTGTTGTTAAACTGATGGCAGGTAAGGAAATTAAATAAAGGGGGGAAAAAAAGAAGGAGCTGGAAAGCGAACCCCACGGGGGTTTTATCCTTTGCTTGTAATTTTCTTTGCGAATTTTGTCCTAGAATTTTTAGAAAGGGAGGCTCAGCACAGTGTCACTTCACTGCTGTGTCTTGTGAAGAGCACCTACATACATAATATTATAAAAAATGTATTCCAGTGAAGTCATGGAATTGGGGAAATCCCTGAAAATTTCCCTTCTCCGATTCCCTTCTCCGAGTCACAGTGCTCAGTGGAAATGCCGGAGCTGACACTTGCATTTGATTTTTGGTGGCCACGCAGTTCTAGCCAACTCCTTGCAAAGGTGCCTGGGCTTGGCTGCTGGTTTGTACTAAACAGCTGAGTCTCTTCCTGCTGGTTAAAGAGGGATGGATTGGGATGCATAAGGGACTTGAGGATGTCGACCTGAGGGGCTCGGGAGTGTTCCCCTTTGCATGGAGTAAAACTCGGTCTGCTGTGCAGGACGTGTCTGGAGTAACTGGGAATCTGCTCAGGGGCCTGTTGTGTTCCTGTTACAGTGCAAGGCTGGTGCTTTAATGCTGGGCACGTGAGGGCAGAGCTGGACATTTGGGTTTGGAGGGCTGGAGCTGTGGATGTCCAACAGCAACCAGCAAAGCCTCGCTCTGCAGGGCTGCCTTCTGGCTCTGCAAGCTGTAGACATCTCTTCTGGATTCTGCCTTTTTTGTGCGTGTAAAATAGTAATTAAACATTGTTTTTTAAACCACTGGTAATATCTGATCGTATATGCCAGTGACTGGTGTTGGGTATAACAATGGTATAATTTTAATCTTTAATTTGTTATTATATTATGGTATAATATGGGGCAGCTGCTGGATATTTTTAGCTACAGCTGAACAGGTCGGGGGCTAAACAGGCAGAGAATATGTGGGGGTCACTGGGTGACCTTTTCATCTGAAGGATTATCTTGCCACAAATGGTATAATTTGGGGTATAAATAGTGCGTAATCCAATGGAAGATTGGAGGCCTGAGTGTCCTGGAAGCCAATCCCAAATCAGGATTCCTGTGGCTCAGGGACAGAGTTGAAGAATTCTGCATTATCAGGCAGGAAGATGAATGGTTAGAGTATCATCTAACCCATGGATCAGACATAATTACAGAGGTTTTTAAAAATAAAGCTCCCTTTTGACTCACTCTTCCCATTCCTTTTGTTCCCAAGCAGCCTTTGCATGGATTGCAGTGGGATTTTGAAACAGTGGAGTCACAGGGAAATTAAGATGGGGGAAGGGAATATATTGTGACATTTAGACTATTTTTTAATTCCCAGCTTCTCTCAGATTTGTTCCCATGTATGGGTTAATATTTATAAACTGGTAACAAAAATCTACATGAAATTGAGACAAAAGGATTTCTGTAGTTCTGTTCACTGTGTTAATATGGAAAAATCCAAAGAAAAACCTGAAGCAGTGGCTTTGTTCCATTTTTTTCTGGGTAGGTTGGGGTAATGCAACATTAAAATGGTTCTCTGAAGAAATTCATGACCTTGTGGTAAACCTTCTCAGGCTCTGTTAGATGTGGTGGTTCTTATGTTGGAAAATAGTCTCCTGGAAACTTTTCCAGGAGTCACAAGATGCAAAGTCTTTTTCCTAATGCATTTTGGAGTGTGTGATCAAATTTTAAGTATAAGCAAGTATTTTACTTTCAGATGAGGTTGGTCTCAGGGTCCTTTCTCGTGTGTTTAAGTCCTGTATGTGTACTTGTTAATGTTTTGACTTAAAGACACTTGTTTACAAACGCATTTATAGAATTACTGTGTGTTTGCTCTTGGGTCCCTGTTGGCGTTAAATCATTTTCTCCTCTAAGTTTTTGTGTGGGGAAGGATTTGCTGGTGACATTTTCTAGGGGAGTTTCCTTAGTCCTGGGCTTTGTGAGGGTTTTTTTTTCTGTGTCAGTATTTGCACCCAGATGCTGCACTTGGAGCTTGTATCAGTCCTTGTTTTGGTCAATAATCTGCTTTCCCTGAAACCACTCCGCTGATGCCGGTAAATAACTCTCAGTGTACTTTGAAGTGCACAACAGATTTAATGTCTTCTTGCTGTGTTATCTCTGTGTGCCATTTTAAGACCATTCTATGATGTGGAGAGGTGTTTTGACTGAAGCCTTTATCCAGACTTGTATGCAGGCCAAAGTAAATGGAATTATTTCAAACAGTCTCCTTCAGTATCAAGCCACGGCCAGACTTCAGATACATGGAATACTAGAAAGGGCTCTGAGATGTCAAAAAAGAAACAAAAGGCTGATTCAACCTTGATTAATCACTCTTGCACTAAATACCTCGGGCTGACTGTGGTTGTAAGCGGTGCCCCTGGAATTTTATGGCACTTGAGAGCCAATTTCTTTGGCTGCTTTCAGGAATTTCAGCATCCCTCCTCCTGCAGCAGCACCAGTGGCAGCCTGGACATCCACAGGATCTGCAGAGGTCTGGCTCATGCCTGCTTGTTCCATGTTAGCACGTGAACTGTTGGCTTTCCCAGGATTAATGTTGTCAGTTTACAGGAATAAATCTGCATTCCAATTAGTGCAAAACAATATTTTTAATTTTTTTAATATAAACAGGTCATAGATAGTCAACTAAATATCCTGAAAAGCCAGTAGTTGTTACAGATTGCCAAGTTGTTATTTGCAATACCATTTGGTAATAAAGAAATGAAATATATGCATTGTAAAACCATTATCTACTCTAAGAAAGCAATAAAAGTCGTGACAACACAGTGGGTTTTGCTCTTTTTGGCAAGACATTTAAAAAGAAACAGCAAATAATAGACAAAAACATATAACAATAAAGCCCTGAAAATTATAAGTTGTACAAGCAGGGGGGATAATCCCTGGTTTTGTCTTGTTAACATTGCTTTTAACTCTCTCCCTCCCTCCTTCCTTCCATTTCTTCCCTGCACTTCCCTGCTGGTTGGGATACTCCTCTGCAGGAGCTTCAGCAGCTACAATGGAACATTGATTTCTTCAGAGCTCTGACCTTACCCAGTGTGTTCCTTCTAAAGGTTTGGGGTGGTGTCTGAGAAAACAAAGCCTATTCTGAATTATATTGGACTTGAGGCATTAAAACCCAAAGGGATTTTTTTAAAAGTGGCCAAGACTTCCAGAAGGATTCTGGATGATTGATTCAGTGTATGTGTTAAATGCTTCTGAAAATCAAGCTGCTTTAATATTCCTTCAAAGTGTGACACATGCAAAAAGTCCTTTTCTCTCTACATGTGTTTTTATCAACTGTGTTTTGACTGGAATGCTGGTTGTCTGGTTTTTGGCTCTGAGAAGTCAGGTGCTACATTCAGGATTCCAGTGTCCTTTCGGCTTAGTGCTCCCCTCTTTGATTTTTACCTTTTTTTCTCTTTTGTTTCTTTCTTCCACAAAAGCTTTCTCCTTTCACCTCTCACTCTTCTTCCAACTAACATGTTGGAATAAAATATAATTATTTAAAGCAGAATTACAATTTCCATGCTGTTTTCATAGCAGGTAAGCATAGTGAATGCAATTATTCAATCACTTTATTTTTTTCCTAAGCTGTTGTTTTGTACTGTGTGTAATTGGTAAATTATTAGTTTGTCCTCACTGCAAGTGTTGAAGCTGTGCCAAATTTCACACAGCACTTGCAGGGTTAAAACCAATTGTAATCCCATTTTTTCTGCTTGAACCAAACACAGATCCCAGCCATCTCTTTTTACTTAACTTTATTTTTCCTGGTGAAATATTTTGAATGAGGTTTTATTTTTTCCTTGTCGTTTAGAATTCCTTCAGGAGAAAAGTGAACGTGTCCCTGGGGCTTTACTTTTCTAATACTGGAAATCTGGCTTTCTTTCCAGTTGTTTACTTGAAGTGTAAGGTGACTGAAGCGTAGCAGAAATGAAGTGAAAACAATAATCGTATTTATGCCTGATTGTATTATTTATAGACTTATATTAGGACATTTCCGGAGGTTTTAGAGATAACTTGACTGTCCCAGTCAAGAGGAGCTGCTGAAAAGATTTATGCAGGGTCATGTTAATAAACCTCAGGCAAACCATCTTCTGAATGATAGTAGCTGGTAGGAATTCATCATGTCTAATTCATGACTCTGCATAGTCATAAATTCACTGCTTAGTGCTGACTTACACTAAATCTTATTTGAAGGCTCATTTGGGGACTCCATAGCAACCATCAGAAATTAAAGTGAGAACTGTAAATTGTCAAGTACAGAGACAAAAGAGGTGTGGGGTTTGTTTGGTTGGTTTTCTTGTTTGTTGGTTTTGTTGGGTTTTTTTTGTGAGGGGGAATAATATACCTCATGATTCACATCTTTAATTTTTCTGCTTCATCTGAGGAATGAGATCACAATTCCCATTTCAGAATTATTCCAATCTATAAATCCAGTAGTCTGTGCTAGTAAGTGTAAGAATGCATGGAATTAAGTGGATTTTTAAGGTTTCTGTTAAGCAAATGAATTAAAATAGTGCTGCTTTATCAGCTTCACTTCATTTTTTGTTGATTTAATCATTTTGGATGATCTTCAAACGCTACTTAACACCCTTTACTTCTGAATTTTGTCTCTGTTTGTGGGGCATTCCCCAAAGCGAGTGACTTTGAATATGCAGAGAGGGACATCTACAGCACTGTGATGCAAAGGGTTAAAACACATTTATGAAGATGCTCTTCACTTTTCCTGACATAGTCCCTGTGTGAAGCTGTCCACAGCCACGCCAGTTTTCAGGGCAAAATATTAAAGTTCCTGAGCCCTAGAGAAAAATCAGCCCTTCCAATGTGTCACTGAAGTCATGGAGACACTGCTTAGTTTTATCTGTGCACCACATTTGTTGAGGGTGGCAACACTTGGGAGTATTGGATCTCTCGTTTGACTTCAAATCCAACTGCTCTTATTTTTGCAATTTTGCTGATGATATTAGCTCTAATTAGGCAATATTGTCAAGTGGAATTTATTTGGTCTGAAAGCCTGGAGCTCCTGCTTTTCCTGGCTCTGCCCTATTTCACTTGTGGTCTTTACAGTAGTTGCTGGCTGACAGGCCAGTTAATCTGCAGGACATGTTTTTTCTTCAATTTTCCAGGAAAGATTTAATGGGAGATACTTTAATGAGGCCTGGTTTAGCTAAGACCTCATTCATTTTACAGAGGTATCACAGTACGTTTCTCTGAAGTGTTACATTTAATCTAGATGGCAATTCATTACTTTGAGTGATTATTTTCTTTGTGAGTTTGTTTAGCTGCTGACTGTACTGAGTCTCCAAGCAAAAGTATAACTAATGAGCAAAAAGTTCTGTTATTTATCCTAACCCTGATATTAAACACAGTGCTTCTAACAGCCTAGTTTGCACAAAGTTCAGCATCAGTGTCTGGGTGGGAGTGAGACCCAGGATCCTGTAGAGGTGAGTGATTTGGAGCCAGGAGGGAAAGGTGGAATCACAGATTATTGCACTTCATCCCTTTTCTGCAGCACAGCTTCAGCTGTACTGGTGTTAACCTTTCAGACCTGTGTGTCAAAAGCCACATCTCTGTGTGTGGCTGGTTGTATTCTTATATATTCTGGTGCTTTAGTGGTCTTCCCACTGAAATTATTTTTCTTAATGTCTGCCCTGAAGTCTTCTTCCTAAAGAATAATAAATATTGTAATTTCTTTTATGATTAGTATGTTCATGGGGTTTTTTTGCAACACCCTTCTTTTTGAACCTGATGGCTACAAACATGTGTCTTCATGGGCTTCTCTTGCTAAAAACTCCAACCAACCCTCTGCCAAAAATACTCCTCAGTTCCTTCTTTTCTTCGAGTCTCATTTCTTTTAGGCTTTTTGTCATTTTTTTGAGCTTTTTGTCTTTTTTTTTTTTTTTTTTAAGCTGTCCAGGAGATTTTTATCAACTGATGTATTTCTATCTTAGAGAATGGTGGCTAAAATTAGGCCCTCAGGTGCTGAGATCAGCTCCTAACATTTGTTTATGTAATGTGAGTTACTGCCTTCATTGTACTGAGGAAGATGGTGAGCCCTGCAGGCAAGGAGGAAGGGTGGAAAGGAGAAAAAATGGGAATTGTGCAGCTACAAAGCTTTCAGAAGGGGCTAAATTGGGAAGTGGGCTGAGTTATTTTTAGTGTCTGGGTTTGTGACTACGTGACTGTGAAAGCACATGTGTATATGCTCTCGAATTTCTCTGCTGCCCATTCTGCTTTAGCTAAGTCTGAAAAGTTGCATTTTTCTCTCTTTCAGGAGAGAATATTGCATTAAATGAGTTGACAAAGCATGGAGGGCTTTATGGTTGCTCCTTACAGTGCTTGTGGAGATCTCCTGGCTGAGTTTTTATCTTCCTTATTGTAATAAGCTATTATTTATAGTGTTATAGTAAATACTGGAAGCGACAGCTCAAAGAAAGCCATAAATGAAGAGTAAAACCCCAGAGCAAGGGTGGAACAGTACTGGGTTGCAGATGATGGTAATTAATCATGTTTTCACGCTGCCAGCATACCCCTGGTATGGGAGGAGCTGATTTCATGTCATCCTGCAGTAGCCACCACCGTTACTCAGATGCAATTAATTCAAAACCAAATCCATCCCCTTGGGTCGGTCCTCGAGCCGGCAGTCGAGGGCTGTGGGGCCTGGCCAGGGTGGTGCTGTGTTTGCCCAGACTGTCAGGAGGGCGCTGGAGCTCCCAGAGGTTGCTCAGAGCAGGGAGGGTCAGTGGAGCACCAAAATATTGTCGTTGCAGCTTCTTTAAAGCTTTTTCTTAATCTAATAAAACCAGTTCCCAAAGGCTTTCTAAGGTTACCTTACTGGGACCTTGGTGAATTGTTGTCTTCTGAGTGTGAAGTAGAAAAAAAAAAAAAAGGAAACAAACCAACCTCCCTTGCTGCTTCCAGACACTGCCCCGAGGTTTCTGCTGGCCCTGGGAGACTTAACCACTGCCAAAAACTTTACTTAGTTTAGTTGTTTTCATCTGAATAACTGAACGGTTCTGAAAGGAATGGCTGAAAGTGTTCAGAGTGGTTATTTGCCCTGTTAGACGTGTCGGGTAATTTGGGGATTCTTACCAGAAAAATTTCGAGGGAGTAGATCATCTTTTTTCATAGCATATGATACTGTTTGCTTCCTCCCCTGTTCTTGTTGGGAATAAGAAGGTTTTCACAAGTGACCCTGAGCTGGAATGACACAAAGAAAAGGGTATGAAAACGACTCCATTGTCAATTAATTGAAGAAGGATGGGATCGTGGAGCAAAAGTACACAGGACCCAAATTCCCTGTTCATCCCAACAGAAAATGGGCTGTTGTTCTATGAATGGCCAGAAGACAAGATGAGCTTTTTGTTCCACTGATCTATTGATTTTATTTATTTATTTAAGCTATTAAGGCTGGTGTTCTCAAGGGCTGCTTAATGCTAATATGGTCAGTATGGTTGATCCATGAGACATGTTATGATTTTTTTTTTTTGTTTTAATACACTCTTTCTATTTTAGTCTTTACCAGCTGTGTGGCTTGCTATTAATTGCATTTAATTATCTTCCATTAAGGGAAGATAATCTCTTTTCTAGGAGAGCTCAGTTTGAAAGGCCTGACCGAAACTTGATTGTGGAAGATAAATTGGTTTCTTTTTCAGAACTGTATATTTATTTGCTGTTTATTGCTGGTGATGGTATAATAGATTTAGAAGCACAAAATTATTTTCTATCCGTGGAGGGTTATAAAGAAACTGAATTTTCAATATCTTCTTGATTGCATTGATGGCTTGTCCTTAAATGCCTGCAATGACAGCCCCACCTTCAGATGAAGTTTTAGATGAGAGTTCATTTACCTGCTTTACTTCTGATGTGGGAAGAAGTTGGAGTGATGATCTGAGAAAAAAAATACTGATATTCCTCAAGACAATAGTATTAAGTTGGAGAAGTTATGAAAACATCTGAAGTCTTGTACCCCCCTGACTAAATTCTGTGTAAAGTGGGCTTTTTTCATCTTTTTGCCTCTCTGGGGGTTTTATCTTTGAAGCAAAACCAGAGAAGTGTGAACCTTCTCCTGAGAGGCTCTTAAAGCTCCAGATATTGTTCCTTCCCTGAGATTTATGAACTCTTTCTAGGTTTTTGGCCAAATCTGCAGGGGGTGGTGGTGAGTTGGAACGTGCCAGGCTTCTGCCAAGCCTCATCCTCCCAGTATCCTCCCACTATCCTCCCAGCATCCTCCCAGTTCCAGCTGTGCTGCTGCATGTTGGAACAGCCTCAGGTGCCGCCAAGGCAGGGCAGGAGGCAGAAACATCTTTGGCCACTGCCTTTTAGATGTGTAGATCTGGTTTAAACTTCCTTTGCCTCAAACTTACTAAAGTTTTAGTCATTTAAACATGTATTATGTCAATATTTGTTGGCATACGATGCGTAGCGTGCAGGTGTTTATAATACTTTGTCCTGTTTTTTGAAAGTGTGTTAAAAATGAATGGAAGTGCATAAAGCTGCTTTCACATGTCAAGATATACATGCACACGAGTGCAGGGTGGAGCTTTACTGATTTTCAAATAAAGCAAGGTGATTGGGCAATTTTTAATTATTTTAACTCTGCAAAGCGAGGACTGTAAAATGTTAGAATGTCAACAAAGTGCTTGACTTCTCTGAGTGCAGTTCTAATTTTCACCCTCCCCTAATCCTGTATACGGGTGTGTGTTTAATACAGCCTTGAATTACCAGGTTTTGGTAAGATCAGGGTTTAATCTAGAATGTAGTGTAGTTACTGATTCCAGCCCATTTGCCTTCGAGCTCGTTTTTCAATGTGAAGGTGATTATAAAGAAAAGCTTACAAACATCTGGCACTAAGGGAAAACTGAAGTGTTGATGTTTCAGCTCAAAGGCTTTGGGGATATATAACATTAAACAGCCCGTTTTTCTAAACATGCAAGTAGACACCTGTGTACCTTTAAATGGCAGTAATTCAGGTGAAAGCAGAATGGTGAACATATTCTGATTGACCACCAGGATGGTGTTGGCCACTTGGACAGAGCCCATGAGCGTGTCCATGTGCACTGACATTGCTGCTGGATGCAAAGCTGCATGCAGAATGACTGCCACGAAGTTTCCCGCCGTAATTTTATTTTGCTCAGCTTTGCATGATAAAAATGAACTTACTTGACAAGAATTTCAACATTGTAAGTTTAATGTTTTGTTTATAATTAAGGAGAGACAATTTATTTACATAAGGAGGAGTTTGAAAACAAGTCAATGTCAAAAAGAACATATTGAAAGGAATTATTTTTACTATATTATGTTCTCAGTTATTATTCTCTGCAAAGGAGCTTAACAAAAATTCAATACACCTCTACCTAGCCATGTTTTCTGTGTCTGATTCCTACATTTGTTTAGTGTTCCTGTATTTGGATTCTTTCCCCAGTTTCTTACATTTAGCATGGTCCCAGAGGGAATGTATTGAAGCCCAGAAACTCTGGGCCTCTCTCAGTTCAGTACTTCTCCTGACAACTAATGTAGCTACAGCCTGGTTTGGGATTTGGAGCGTTCAGGCAGAGAACAAAAGAGAAGAAAGCCAAACAACCACATCCTGGGCTGCATCAACAGCAGTGTGGGCAGCAGGTGAGGGAGGGGATTCTGCCCCTCTGCCTCCTCAGGTGAGATCCCACCTTCTGGAAGCGCAGGAAGGACAGGGAGCTGCTGGAGTGAGTCCAGAGGAGGCCACAAAGACGATCAGGGGGATGGAGCAGCTCTGCTCTGGAGCCAGGCTGGGAGAGCTGGGGGGTTCACATGGAGAAGAGGAGGGAGACCTGAGAGCCCCTTGCAGGGCCTAAAGGGGCTCCAGGAGAGCTGGAGAGGGACTGGGGACAAGGACATGGAGTGGTGGGACAAGGAGGAATGGCTTCAAACTGCCAGAGGGGAGGGTTAGATGGGATATTGGGACAAAATTGTTCCCTATGAGGGTGGGCAGGCCCTGGCACAGGTTGCCCAGAGAAGCTGTGGCTGCCCCATCCCTGGAAGTGTCCCAGGCCAGGTTGGACGGGGCTTGGAGCAACCTGGGATAGTGGAAGGTGTCCCTGCCCATGGCTGGGAGGTTGGAACAAGATGATCTTTAAGGTCCCTTCCCACCCAAACCATTCCATGGTTCTGTGACTCCAAGATGATGGGAAGGTGGTAGGGGCTGTGTTGGCAGTTCAGATTCTTGCAGCACTGGGGCTGTTGTCTCTCCCAGGGGATATCTGTGTGGGATGTGGGGTGAACGTGGTGCTGCCTCACCTGGCACATTTCTGGTTTGGGAGACCACTTGCCAACTCTTCTGTGGGGGCAAAACCGACATGTTTTTGCAGTGAGGGCTTTGTCCCGTCAGTGCTGGCCTGGGTTCAGCCGTGTGAGCTGCACATGCCGAGCTGCTCCCAAGGTGAGGTTGGGATGCTCTCCTGCCGGGAACGGACTCCTCGGAGAGCACAGAGGGCCTTTGTTTACAAGTTCTCCTCTCCCAGAAAACAAAGCAAGCTTGTTTAACAAACACTTGACAAACGAAACGGACCTAAAATTAGAATGCTTACTTCATGAATGAAAGCTTACTATGAAAATAAACATTTCTGAGGACAATAGAAGAAACTTCTTTCAAAGCACACGTGTTTCGATGGTCCAGAATTCCTGTGCAGATACTTGTTGATCTTTTGTACAGATAGCTCTTGCTTTACTTGCTGCTAAGGTTTAAGTTCTAACACATGCTTGGAACGCTGTGGTAATGTGAGCCTTTTTATTTATTTATTCAGGTTTTTAATCTGCAGATGTAAGGGAGACAAGTAGGTTTAGATTTTTTGGCAGAGGTGGCTTACTCAGTGTGGTAATATAAATTGTAGGCCCTTAGAGACTGAGATTTATCATTGCCTCATTGTCTCCTTCAGATTTCTGGTCTGAATGACATCTTTTTTGTGTGTGTTAAGGATACATTAACTTGAATTTCACAACATTATTTATTCAAAAGCCTGCAAAACTGTTTTTACTGATAAACTTTGCTGTTGTCTCCCCTTTGTCCTACAGTTTTACTCTTCTGTCCTAAAATTGCTGTTAGCACCTATTTGTGTGTATGTACCACTGTTGTTGAGGTTGTTTCTTCAGTACTGTAATAAATGACTAAATTATTTGACTTTTACTAGTTTTATTATTGTTGGACCTAAAAAAACCTCTTGTCTAGTGTACTGATAGCCTTGAAGTTAAAAATCTTGTACTGTTCTTAATTATAGATTTCAGAATATTATTTCTTGCTCTTAGATGTATGAAAGCAAATGAAATGAAAAGCAAATAGAAATGAAAAAAAGCTGGAGTGGCAATTTTTGGAGTGACATCGTTTTTCAACGTGATTTAGTGGCCTGAAGCCTATAAATGCTTTTGAAAATCCCACATAGCATATCTTAATCTAAAGCCAACATCACGCATCTGAATTCTTAATTAGGAGTGTATTTCAACCTGCGAATATCAGTGTTTCACAATTTGCAAGGCTGTCAATTAGTCTGGTATTTATTATGTCTTGAAATACTCCACGGGCTGAGTCGGTAGCTGGGGCACGAAGGTGAAACGTGAAGTTATTTATTCAGTGTAAGGCTACCACCAGCCCAGACTTCCTTGGGTAGGTCTCGTTTTCTTGCCCTCACAGTCTAGTCTGCACGGAGTTTTGGCAAGTTCTGCGTGGTTTTGGCTGGGTTTTGGGAAACCAGAGGCTGTGGGATAGTCTGGCACCGGAGGGGTATTCCCGGTGGTGAGATGGGTCTGGGCAGCCACACAGGGGCCTGACCCATCAGGCTGAGCAGAACAAGGGGCTCTGAGTGTTTGGGGGCTCGTGAGGGGTTGGGTGGGGTGAAGGGTTGGGTTTTGGAAGCTGTGGGGCTCCAGGGAAAACTCTTGGGAGTCATTGGAAGAGACGGGGAGAGCTTGGGCACCGGTGAGCGCCAGTGGTTCCCAGGGAAAACGGACTTGCAAGTAACCCCAGAATTGTGGTGGGAGTTCTGAAGATTGACATTCAGGCAAGGAACTGCCAAAAACATTCAAAATTGAGGGGCAGGGAGAAACACAGGTTTCCATGTGCCCTGTTGGTGCTCAGTCCCGAACATTTTTATGCAGAAGCCGAGAATGTGCAGTTGGGTTAAGGTGCAAGAGCAATGCATGTGTTGTGTGTGGATAAAAAGAGGAAACTGGAGACTCTATGGACACCTGAAAAGTAAATATATAGTTTACCTCCTTTCCTCTTGTGTTGTCTTTTAGATTTGTTGTGTTAAAAGGTGAGAAAAACCAGACTGAAGTGAGTCACGTGATGTCGTGGTTTTGCCCACCAGCCCGTCCCTGGGGCCGTGAATGGTTTTGTCCAAGTAGATTTCCGGACAAAACCCAATCACAACTCGTAGTGACGCCTTTGCTAATTACATAT
>JAYRBT010000178.1:31690116-31700553 GCA_036023395.1 Myiotriccus ornatus | reverse complement strand
GTGCCGATTTATTCCATGCTGAGGACATCCAGCATATGGGATTAGTTTCAAAATGTGATAAAAGTTGAAAGCTGTAATTAGGCCCAGGCACAGAGCAGCTGTGGAAGGGACACCACAGGCATGTGCTGAGCCCTGGCTCTGCCAGCTCTGCCAGGGTCAGCCCTTCTGGAACAATCCACGGTGCCTCCAAACGTGTTCACTCTCTGCTCTGGTGACATCATCCCAGCTTTTCACGTGGAACATAATTGATTCCAGGTTTTAATTAATTTAGCCAGTAAATTGATTGCTGTAATCTGATTTATTTAGCTGATAAGCTACTGCCAATTGCTTCAGTTTTTCCTATTTCATGGAAATGTTTGCATTTGTAATTCTCAGCTTGACTCTCGTCTCTGGCTTTTTTTCCTCCCCACATATCAGTTTTAACGAGGACTTTGCCCTTCTCTTTGAAAGACCCTCTTGCTGCTTTCTGCCATTTTCACTTCTATACAGTTCAAGTATTTTAATAAGTAGTATTTAACCCTTTTTTTTTTTTCAGCTTTTCCTACCCATTTTTTTTTGGAGCTGTAACTCCTTAAAGCATAACCCTCTAAGTTTGTTTTTCTGTGCTGTCTTTTCATAGACTCAGAGAATGATTTGGGTTGGAATGGAACCTAAAGCTCACCTGGTTCCAATCCCCTGGGCAGGGACACCTTTCACTGGCCCAGGTTGCTCCAAGCTCTGTCCAACCTGGCCTTGGACACTTCCAGGGATGGGGCAGCCACAGCTTCTCTGGGCACCCTGTGCCAGGGTCTGCCCACCCTCACAGGGAAGAATTTATCCCTAACATCTAATCTACATCCACCTCTCCTTCTGTTTAAAGCCATTCCCCCTTGTCCTGTCATCCCCACCATCATCACCATCCCTCATCTTTTCTGTTTAAGATGCATTCTCAACCCTTAATTCACAGATTCTGTAGCATGTTTAATGTGTCTCTCCTACCATTAACTGAGCCACTTTGGATTATGTTCTTGATGACAAGGAGCTTGATAAAGTTTCTGTGAAGATACACATGCAGTTTTCATTCCCTGCTACAAGTGACTTCGAGTTGCTTTTATTGCTGGTTCCAAGTGCTTGTTGGATTGGAAATGCCTGCAGAATCCATCAGAAATTAGTTTGGTCATGAATGAGCTGGTAAAACTCGGACTTAGGTAGTTCTGGTCTGCAGAACTACCTCGTGCAGGCTGCTGAGTCAGGACACCTGGCTTAGGGAGAACATGCCCTATAACAGCATAGCTGCCAGTTGATTAGATAACCAAAAACTAGTTAAAACAGGAAAGGCTGGAAAGAAAAACCCAACAAAGTGTGCTGGGTATGCAGTTAATAATCTTCATTGGCAGTTCACATTCTCATTTCTTGTATCTGAAGTCATCAAGAGTGGTGTTAGAGATACAACTTCAAAGCAAGTGACTAGTTCATTTTGTCCCCTGGAAGAGCGTCTGAAAGTGAAATAGTTATCTTTGTCAACTTGCCATAGACTGGATTATATTCCTTTTTTCTTTTTTCTTAGTGTCTTGACTTTAGAGACACTGGATACTGTTTGCAGATTGGAAGCTGTTCAGTCTCAACTAACGTTTTCCCAGGTAGTACTAGGGTTTTTTTTATATTGCATCCCTAAAAAGCAAGTCCTTGGAGAAATATCATATCAGTCCTTGATAGGACAAGAGGAAATGATCTCAAGTTGTGCCAGGGGAGATTTAGGTTGGATAATGGGAGAAGTTTCTTCACTGAAAGGGCTGTCCAGCCCTGGTTCAGCTGCCCAGGGCAGTGGTGGAGTTTCCATCCCCGAGGGATTTAAAAGCTCTGCAGATGTGGCACTTGGGGACATGTGTTAGTGGTGGCCTTGACAGTGCTGGGGGAATGGTTGGACTTGTTGGTCTTAGAGGGCTTTTCCAGCCTAAACATTCTGTGATCTATGACTTAAATCTTGCCCTTCAGTAGCCACTTTTCAGGCACCTTTTTTCAGGATAATAAATTGACATGTAAGAATAATTGTATTATATGAGACCTCCTCGTAAATAAACTGGGAATTTTATGTATGTATTGTTTTGTGTGCAATTCTTGGGTTGTGTTTAATGGACAGATTCCTTCCAAAGTGTCCAGATCAGCGGGACAGGGTTGGATTTTAGTGTTGGGCAGCTGAGTCAAGGATTGTTTGCAGGTAAGCCAGAAACTTTTTGCTTACAGCTGAAACCAAGAGCTGCTCTCAGTTGCTGTATTCACAGGCAATGTTTTCCATTGGCCCCCATTCATGTTTACTACTGGAATAAGAAGAGTCACAACACAATGAGTGATTGTTTCCTCGTGGCACAGCGGGGTGAGGGCTCTCAGTGTGTTCCGTGGGGTGATGAGGCTGCTCCCTTCTCGGGATTGAATTGCAAATCATAAAGCAGTTGTAGGAATTCAGGCACAAAGCCCAAAAGTTTTGTTTGGGAGATGTCTCTAGGATTTCCCCTTGTTGCAACTTCCTATCCTTACCCATTTTAAGGATCCCTCTAAGTTGTAAAACTGTAATTTCTCTGTCTTCATGTTTTAAGGTTCATTGATAATGTTCTGATAAGGTGCATTTTTCCACTTGCAAACATTCTCTTTTTCAAAAAGCTTTCAAAAGCTCCTTTTTTTCTTTTTTTTTTTCCTCCTTGTTAGAGTAACTGCAAAGATTTGGCTGATTGAGAATATCCTGAGCGTTTTACTGTACTTCCTTTGTGACTTGTGCTTTCTGGTTTTAATTAAGAATTCTTTTCATTGAATTTTTGTGTGTCGTTGTTTATGCTTCATTTTAACTTACTTTGGTTTGAGTTAGTATTTTTATACCCCAAGGCTTAGGGGGTCTTTAATATTCCTTAATGTATGAGTCCAGTGTGGAAGGAGCAGTATGAGAAAAAGCACATTTCAACTCATTGTTTTATGTAAATACCACTGTTATTGGGTATTGCTTATTGTCTCTGGTTTTTGAGGATGACATCCTATACTTTGCTGGTGAACAAAAAGTAATAATGCTTTAAATTGAGTAAGAAATGAGCTTGAATTCAAAGGTCAGACATATTTGGCTTCTGACTGCAGTGGAATAATTTTCTATTTTCATTAATTAAAATCTCCTATATTTCAGCTATAAAATTTGAAAAGTTAATTTGTTTCTTCCTTTTTACAGTTTCTTTGTTTTAAAACCATTGATCATTAACTGTGACAAGGTCATGTAAACCAGATGTAGCTTTTCTTTAAAAAAAGTTGGACAAGGCTGTCGTGTTTCTCAAGTAAATTAACATCACCATAGTGTAACCAGCAAGGGATAGTGCTTCTTTTGATCATTTTAACACCTAGTTTGAAAGTTTGGCTATCATGAAACTTTTAAACTTCCTTCCTGTAAATTAAATTTTAAGCTTTTTATTTTTTTTTTCGTTTGAGAAATACGAATATTCTTTTCACCTTTAAAAACCATGTAAGTCCTAAGTGCTTCAAAACTGAAAATTAAAAACCAAGAACAACTTGAAACAAAACCAAAAACCCAGCACACCCTTTGGGCTGTCAGTCTGAAAAATACAGTTGTCAACTGTTTACCTTTGTGCTTTTTGTTCTGGGGATTTTATGCTTAGAGGTAAAAATAATTTTTCTGAGATTCCATTCTTAAGTAAAATGAAAACTTAATTTATAATGTGAGTTATTAACATGGGAGTTTCCTTCAAAGTCTGCTTTCAAAGTGAAGCACAGGTTTCAGTCAATGGCAGGGGTTTAAATATTTGAATTTTTAAACTGGGGCTGGTTCTTTGCCTTTTGCTTTCCTTCTTTCACTGTTTCATCCTACTGGGGGGGGGAAAAACAATATCCAGGTTCTCCATGTAGAATGGATGCAGAAGGACAGGGTGACCATGGCCAAATACTTTTGTTAATCCTGGGAGTTGAAGGAGCATTTAAGGAAACTGAAACTCGTGATCAGAAACAGCATCATTTCAGAGTTTAGCAGGAGAGCGATGTTTCTTTTTTGAATTAGGAATACCAGACCTCAGTAAGGCTTCTTACTAATTCTGAGTCCATTCCATGCAGAAAATGTAAGAAATATTGCCCTGTGACAAACGTGGGGTGTTTTGGAATTCGGCAGTTGCCCTTTTTCCTGTTTAAAAAATAAGGATGTCAATAAATTTGTCACTTATTTATAATTATTTCTTCACTTGTGTTCCTGTAAATGGGGAAAAAAAAAAAACCTACTTAAAAAAAAATCTTAGCTTGCTTGGATTTTTAAATCATACCCCTGACAAATTAAAAACTATCATATTTGTGAGGAGGATATCCAAGGGGAACGAGGGGTTAGATGCCACTGGCACTGCTGATCGATTCCTGGCTGCAAGAGTTCTGAACGTGACATTCTGAATTCCTCTGTAAAAGAGCAGTGCTGAACAGTTTGCTTTGCTGTGAATAAAAAAGGGGAAATCATTCCTCCTTGTTCCACACTGGCGTTTCAGCAGGAATGCGTATCAGCAGCCGAAGGTGATGTTTTGGTTTCAGGAGGGAGCTTGTAGGTTTAGGGGGAAGCTGATGTGGGTTGTGCAAAGAAATAAGGACTGGATTGTGCAGGAGCACGTCGGGCTTCCTGCTCCTCACATTCCTCCTCGTCCCTTGGGTGGAAAAGCAAGAACTCAAATCTTGACTCAGAAAAGGCAAGAACTCCAATGGTGCCCGCCAAGACAACCCATTGCATAAAGGGACTTTGGGTCACTGCTGCTTTTCACTCTGCTTTTTACTGGTACTTAGCAACATATCTGATGGGCTTTGTTTTCTCAGGAAGGAAATCCTCCGTGTGTGAATTCCATGAAGCAGTGGTACGAAAAATTCTGACACCTCTTTGCAGTGTTTATTGGTGTCAAGGTTGAATTATATGTGAAGTCTCTCCCCTATTCAGATTTCAGTAGGTAACTGCAATATAAATAATTTGCTGCTTTAGGAGTATTGGGGAGAAGAGAAAGAAGTGACAGGTAATTTATTCAACAAGAATTCACCTGTATTTTTAGCTCTGAGACTTACAGGGTAATATTTCTGTGAAGACAGTTGGCAGGTGCAGTTGCCCAGTTTCCTAAAATTACAGATATTTTCAATCTACAGAATTGATTTCTCTGCATTTTGTGTATCTACCATCCAGGCTATTGATAGATGTAACTGAATTAAGGGACAAGACCTTGTGTGTTTTATATATCAAGTGAAAGTATCTCTTCTGTAGAATACAATAAATCAACAGCTCAGGAGGTAAAAAAAGAGAAAGAGTGAGGAGGAAAAAATAGGCTTTTTAAAAAACTTTTAATGGTAACAATACTGTATTCAGTAATTACAGTAATGATCAAAGTTGCCCTAACATATTGTTACCCTATCTGATGACAGGTGCCTTTCCAGAAATTGAAGTCACTAATTAAAATTTCTGTACTAAAGCTTGGAAATATTACTTAGTGATAGAGATGGTTTTTTTCTTCTTTTTTCAAAAAGAAATTTTAAATTTTATTTAATTAAACATTTGAATTGGGATTGCTCCTGTATCCCAGCATCAGCCACACAGGGAAGACCTGTTAGAATTCAGTTGGCAACTTCTTAAATATAAAGCAGATTTTATTACGTGCCACTCAACAGGGGCAGGCATTTAATTTTCTTATTGGGAGAGTAATTTCTTTATGAAACTCTGCCAGAGCCCGATCTGCTTTTATTTTCCATTCAATTATATTAAATGTATTCTGCTTATGTTTACATTTTGTATAAAGGGAATACTCTCCTGAATTCCTAAGGTGTTGCTCCCAGAGCAGCAGCAACTGAAAGGTGGCTGAATCTCGACTTACTGATTTGTTATGATGGTGACACAAGTTCCTCTTTGCCTCCTCTAAAAGCTTGACTGTGTACCTGAGATGATTTTACTCACACTTAACATCTCGGCAAGAGGTTTCTTTTTCAGATGGGGTTTAAATTATTTCAGTGCTTCTGCACGAGGTCATTTTTATTATTAAATCTTTTATTTAGGGGGAGTCAATGGAAGAACAGGTAATCATTGTAGGCATTTGGACTGTTATTTTTCTGCCTTTCAATGATCTGGAACCAACTTTAACGTGTAGAATAAATACAAATACAGTCAGTCAAACATAAGTTTGTAAGACCAAGTGTGTCTTTCTTTAAACTTTTCCTGGTGATAAACTCATCACTGAGCCTCTCTATATGTAGTTCATGCACAGAACTTACTGTGTGAAGCTTAAAACACGTGTGAAGTATATTACAGTGATTTTTTTTTTGAGATATGGGTGTTTTCTGGATTGCTCTGGGAGAGCCTTCTCCTGCCTGAGGGTTGTGTTAGAAACCTGTCCAAGACAGGGCTGATCTACAGCAGGGTTTGGCAAGCCTGACTTCTCCCCAGAGAGCGCTTGAATTTCCTAGAACCGAATTTGCTTGGTCATTCCAGCGGTTTCGTGTGGCTGGAGGGCTGGAGCCAGAGCAGGGCTGGTTGCAAGGAGGTGATGAGGAAAAGGGGAGCAAAGGGTGTAAATGCTGAGCAGCCAGAACAGAGCTGAGCTGAGCCAGGAAGGCTGCAGTGGAACCAAAGGTACAGTAGCTTTGGTTACTCAAAGAAATCGAATCTGGGGCCAGGAGCAGTGCAAGCCAGAAGATGAACTCACATCCAGAGCATCAGGCTCTGGGACTGTTGGAGATCAATGAGTATCAAACAGGGAGCAGTGAACGGCTTTGAAAGTGCTTTTGGCATGAAGCTGGGAAGGCTGGGCTTGGCCTAAATCCATCTCAGGACACAAACTTACAGGCAGCCTAGAGGTGCAGTAAATATAGACTCTCCAATTTAAGGAGTTAAAATAACTTTACACTTGTGTCACCTGCAGGAGCTAAACTTGCAAATTTTTCCTTGGTGAACGTCCAGGAAGGGGGGGAATGTAACAGAAGAGGCAGAAGGGCTGGTGGTAAAACCAACCTGTTGGGATATCAGGAAGGTGCTGGCCACACATCAAAAACCTAATGGATTTCAAAGCAGGAGAGAAAGCCATAAAGTGGTTTTGACTTGGTGTTTATCTAAAGCAATTGCCAAGAGTAATTAGTGCAGAGCACAATCTTAGCAAGTACTGCTCAAATTTTCTTCCTTCAAACCATGTTTTCCTGGTTAAATCTTGAGAAACACATTGTTTCTTTCATGTTAGGAATCAAAACACAGATAAAAGTAATGAAGTCATTCTGAACTTGGTAAAGCAGCCTTCATTAAGTTTCACATACTAAATTCAGGCAATCAGCAGAAAACAGTTTAAAAGCCATTTCTGTCGAATATAAGGGCAGGTTCTTCAGAATGTCTTGCAAAGAAAAGCGTTTCATGACCTCCTTTGTCCTAAAGCATAAAGAAGCATGAATTAAAAGCACAAAGAAGGCCCAAAAGGGAGTCTTTGCACAGTTTGTGTCCCCAAATACTGACATTCTAGTAAGCATCTCTTCTCCATTGCTACTGTAATTGAAATGGTTCTATTCTCAAACCAGTGTTTCAGATTCTGTGTTTAAGTTGACTCTTCCATTGCTGACTTTTTAAACCTTATGCTCTGAGAAGTCCAAGGTTTCTTTCACCAGTATTTTGTAATAATTTTATTAATTCATCCTGCAGTGGCCTCAGGTGTGTGGCATATTCTCTGACTTTCTGTAAAGAGTCTTCTAGCACTGTAGAGCAAATTTTTCTGACACAGCAGCTATATAACATTATTATTATTCAGCAGCAGAAGCATCAATTGAATCACTAAAAATAAGGAAGTTTTAACTTGTTCAACGATACTCTTACGTGTTTGATTCTGGATAAATTAAGTCACAAGGGGTCTGTATATGAGGTTAATAAGATTCCACGATGGTGTGTGTTGTGTGTGTGTATCTTTGAAGAGTAATTCCTTTGAAGAGGAATTGTGTCACACCCGCCCCGTTAGTGCTTGCACAGCTCTGCCAGTCCACAGAGCTTGGCATGGACTTGAAATGAGAGCATGTAAGCTCAGTGTGCTAGAGAAACCCAGAAACCAGTATAAATGAGGGGCAAAAAAGACTGGGGCTGGAGGGACAGGGAGTTCGACCTGGGAAGGCACTTTATCGCCCAATGCTCACCTAAGGCCAACAGCCTGGAGGCTGCCGGTTTTAATCCACTTGTCCCAGTTTGCTGATGGGTTTGGCGAGGGCTGCAGCGATGGCAGGTCTCTTCTGGTCAGTTCTCTTGGCAAGTCTTTGCCAGGCAGAGTTTTCCTTCTGGTAGTGGGCTCCAGTGAGCATTAAATGAATGTGGATGTTCCAGAAATGCAGTGTGTCACCGCTGGAAATGTGTGATCCATGGTTTATTTTTTCACGCACCGCAAGCACAGGTTCTGTTTTCAGCCACGAAGACTGCTCTTGTAGCTCAGCTCTGCTTTTCATCTGCCCATTAGTTTCCTTTATTTTCATTATGCATGTTGAGGCTGGTGGCATAAGTGAAGATCACATAACTAAGTGTTGTGCTCTCTGGTTGCCTTTGCAGTGGATGAAGGCCATCTGAAGGAGCTGGGCAGGGTGAGGGTGCTTCACAAGAGGACCGTGATGCCTTACAGCGTGTACAAGAAGAGGAGGAAGGGGCCAAGTGACGAAGCCAACGTTCAGCAATACGCCAGCTTGGTTGGACAGGCCTGTTCAGAGAGAATGTTGTTGTTCAGAAGCTGAGAAATCGTTAAATTGGCATTTCAATGGCGCTACATTTTACTGCACTGCCACTGGGTGATACGTACTGTAGTTGTGTGTTGGTGTGCCCACTCAAATAGCAGTCTGAAACACAGGTATCTATCCAGGCTTATGTGAGTACATGGTACTGTGTATAAAGGCCAACTCCAATAAATCTTACAATACAGCAAGGCTTTAGCAATATAAGTTTAGAAAAAACATGCTTGCAATATATTTTAATTAAGTAGTTCTAGCCTTTCTATGCATTATGAATAATTCTAAGTATCTAAGCAAAATGAAAAACAGGTGTCTTTTCTTTTTTTTTTTGTAGAGGCAGAGGTTGACTAAATCTAGATTAACAGGAATTAAATTACAAATGTTTTCAAGTAGCACCATGGCTATCTGTCGTTAAAAATTGCCGTGATTTATGCTCGCATTTGTTATGCTCCTAAAATCTTGCAAGAGAATTGGAACGTGCTGTCACTTTCGAATGTGAGATCTGGCATGGTTTAATTTCATTTCAGTAGTATGTTTAAAAAAAAAAAACAAAACCAGGAAGAAATTATTTTCACTGCACATTCTCCATTCGTTCAGAGCAGTAGGTTGGTGTCTGAGGTCCTAGTGAGTGTAGGAGTTCGTGGTAGGTTCTCAGTGGAAGGGGATGCAGTGCTTTGGGAAACCTTCCCCTTCAGGGAAAAAGCAGAACAGTTGCACTATAAATATACCAAAGATATGCAGCCAAGTGGCACAGTGTTTTTTGGTATAAGCCTTATCCTTTGTCTAAAGAGAGTGGGTATTTTAATGCACATCACTGATGGGAAATAGAGCTTGGGAGGTTTATCCTGTAGCTCTCAGTGCACATTTCAGAACTATAGTGAAAAAAAAAAAAGACATGAGGTACCACTGCTGGGTTTTGTTGCAATTTTTTTTTCTGCAGAACTGTATGGGAAGTCTTAAATATCCTGTTACTGCATTTTCACTGACTGTTTTGTTTAAGGTGCAGCAGCTCACTGGTTAACATCTTTAATAACATTTTAGTAAATACTTCTGTTGTAAACACAGGAAGTTGTGATCCTTTATGAAAGCACTTTATTATCTCGTACAGAACGTTGTCTGTGTCCCTATCAAGTCATACAGGTTGTAGGAATTTGGGGAAATAACACTGTTGTATAATTCAGTAATGTATTACCACATGGTAACATTAGCAATGCATTTGTGTTTCTTATCTTCTGGGATAACAGGAGCTGGTATTTACCTTAAATCAACCTGAAGTTTCCTGTTAACTTTTGAACAAAGATTCTTATTGAGGGATATGTGGGTGGTTTTCCCCCAGAAAGGAACCAAATTCAGTTTTACTCTCTGAGAGTTACATCTCCTATCATTCATGGCCTTGATTGAATTTTAAATGCTTAGGCAATTTTATTAATCATTAATTTTTACATGGAAAAGACATAAGAATCTGGTGAATCAAGTGCATTGCAGATTTAAATTTCCCCCCCGTATCTGTTTGATCACTGTAATATTATTGATATAGAGTACAACTTCAACAGTAACTTGAAAAAGGAATTGTATTTTTTATTAATTGGAGTGTATTGTACTGATCTACTGCCAGTCTGCATCAAAACTGGTCATTCCTCCCAGCATCATATCTGGTATGTGTTTATCTGTTGCCTGGTACTGAGAAGTTTCTGTACCATCCAGTTTGTCCCTGTCTTACCTAAACCA
>JAYRBT010000178.1:31676631-31690016 GCA_036023395.1 Myiotriccus ornatus | reverse complement strand
TTAAGAGGCACTGAGGAATTCCAGTAGGACTTGCAAAATCTTAAAGATTATCAAAACCATTTAATGATGGCCTCACTGAGCTCCTGCAGAAGTTTCTGTTGAATTTCAAGGGAGCAGATTTAATGTCCCCACCGAGAGCTCTTGGAGAGCTCCATCTTTTTGTGCTCGTATTTGTTACTGATCTGCCTTGTATTAGACTTTTATCTGATGCTCTGTTTCTCCTGGGAAGCTTTTAAGGACTGCAGTTGAAGAAAAGTGAGCCAGATAAGTATAAAACCGAAAACTGAGTGCAGCTTGAGAAGTTGCCCTTAGCGTGACCACTCAAGGTAAAGGACCATTTTTCCGTGGATCCTGAAATGGTGCTTTCCCTCTGCGACTCCACTGGAACTGCAGCACCACGGCAAACTGAGCTTCTGACTCTCACACAGCCCTAAGATTTATTTATATTTTAAAAAAAGTCAACTCTGAGATGAACTCATTGAGTCCACCGGTAGTTTGCTGAGATCTGACTCACTTTAGTGTTCTGTTAGAAGGAAACTGGTGCAGCGTTTTTAATGACTGATTCCTCTGTCCCTGTTCTAGAAGGGGGATGGAGGCTGAGGATGAAGTTCTGTAAATTTTGCCAGTGACTTCAGTGGAGCTGAAAATTACAGTTTCATTTAGGATGTTGTCATTGACAGTTATTGAATGTAGAGATATTTAATGTAGTGCAAACTGTTTTATAGGAGGTTTTTTGGTGTAGCTAGTCGGCGAGAATTAATCCCCAACGTGAGGTTGCCTTGTTCTATCTTCTGTTGATAAATGAGCATTAAATGGTGGTAAGGAAATGCAGAGTTGTGACCAGTGTTAAAAAAAGACCATTTTTTGTTTTAATTGGAAATAAGCGGGGAGCTTTCTCATTTCCAGCAGCAACACATTTCGGTAAACGCAAAAGAACCCACATGTTGAGTTTGGAATTGCTCTTCAGCAAGGCCTGTCTGACTTGCAAGTGTAGAAAATAAAGTTATTTCCAGTCTCTGTGAATTATTACAAGAAGCAACAGCTCTGAGTGTGAATTCTGTAATCATTTGTTGGAAGTTCATTACCCTGGAGGTTGATCAAGTGTCCAGTGAACAACAGAATCAAAGAGCCCATCAAAGAGTGATTAGAAGAGATACCTTGAAAATCAGTGTTCAAAATCATGTTCAAAACACAGGACCACGTTTTGGAACTAAGTTTTAGTTCTAACTAGACAGATTAATGAAGAGATTATGCTTGAAGTATAATTTATACTTCTTGTCTGAGTAAAACAAAATAAAGTGAAGGGGCTTTTCACAAATGGAGACTAGATAGGACGAGCTATTTATTTAAGTTAGGCTATACCAGTTCTAGCTGGTTGAATAAAAACCTGTCTCTGAGAAAAGGAGCCAAACCAGCAACACAAATATATGGATTATGTCGAGAAAAATAACCAAACACTGAATGAGGCAGAATTCTGGGTAACTCTGGATTCCTGAAGGAGATTTTTCTCAAGGCCCGTTGCTCAAAATATTGGTGAGACTTTTCCTGTTGCATTGCTCCTTTGGAATCTGCATCCATCAATCTTTTTGAAGCTCTGTGAATATCTTTACAGGTGATCTTCCTGAAGCTCCAGCCTGATCAGCCATGTATTTCTGAATTCCTTCTCATCCTGGCTGTCCCAGGTAATCCTCCAGACGTCTGTTATGTGCTCTTCTGATCAGCCTCTCCATCTCCACTGTCCCCCTCAAGCCTTCATGGCTCTTCTTGCTTGTTCTGTGTCCCAGCCCTGCTACAGGAAGAATCTGCTTTTGGAAGAAATCTTCACCACTCTTCAGGAAAATCAGCATTTCCTGGAGCATTGTAGCCACATCTTTTACCCAATATATTTATAAAACAGCACCTTTAGAGCCCCTTGCATATAATCTCACATACTGAGTATAAAGAAAAAAAAAGCCAGATTGTGTTTCCACTTGCCAAGTGTTCTGGGTTTTTTAAGTGAAGGCAAAGTTTTGGAGGGTTTCCAAGCCCTGGGTGTGACTGTCCTTAGGAGGGCAGGGCAGCGATCCGTGTTCCTCCATTAGGATTCTGCGTCGCCTGAGGAAGGGCTGGCGATGACCCTGAGTGACAGAGGGAGGCACTGGAGGTGGCTGCTGGTCAGAGGAGAAATAACAGGTAAATAGCCTTTAGTTCTGAGGCAGAGGTTAGTCTCCCTGGGTAAATAAAAGTGCACTGTGGAAAGCAAATATCATAAATAACACCATTTATACACAGTGTTACCCATCTGTGTTAGCCACAGCTGTTAACCCCCTGAATGTACCAGCCAGGTGGGGTACAACAAGCTTATTTGAGGTGAGGTTTTGGTGAAAAGCTCAGTGAGTCTCTGAGTACACAAGCACTTACTAAACAGAACTGCTGGGAACAGAACTGTTCAAGTGCAAAGACAGTGGATGGTGTTAAAATATGTTGAATAAGCCAAAAGGCATTTACAGGAGCTGATGTACAACAGCAGCTCACACTTAATTTAGTGTCCAGGTGTTGGTTGTGGTTAGTGGATTCCTAAATTAATAGTATTCTATAAATTAATCTACTATGGGCATTTTATGGCACATTTAAAGCTCATCTCCTGAGAGCTTTGTAGAGCTTTGTTTTCTAACTATTAAATTTAGGAATGTAAATGGATTAAATTAACATACAAACCAAAGTACTGCATATATTAATGCTGTCTGTATTAATACAAAACAGAACTCTGAAAATAGTGGCTCTTACTGATCATCTCAGACAAGTAGCAGCTCAGAAGCTTTCTGGCTCCATTCTTCATGGTTATGTTTTAGTGTTTTGATGTTTATTCATTTCCCTATTATAACTATTCCCATCAGATTTTTGTGCTTCCCATCAGTTATTTCCACTTCAGTTTTGACACATAATACATGTGTCTGCCAAAAGTCCTGCTGAGAGATTGCTATCAGGACAAAAGAAAGTGTTGGAAAGTCTGTTAAGTAGTGAGAAGAGAGCAGAGTCCACGGGGACAGCCAGTCTGCAACCTTTGTGCTGCAGAAAAAGCAGGATTTATTTATAATTTAGTCTGCTGCAGGCTTTAAAATAAATGTGTCAGATTTCATTCGTTTCCCTTTGTCTGTGACGTCTGACTGTCGTTGTCCAGGAGGAATCAATGGGGCGTTGTAGAATACGAAAATAAATTAAGGGCAACGTGCTGCACTGATGGCAAAAAGCTCGAGTTAAGGAATGAAATCACATGAATTCTGTTGAAATTCTCACTTGCTGTCTACATGGGAGCAGAAAAGCGTAGGCTGGGTGGGAGTTTCAAAAACTGTTTGCTGTTTCTCCATCCTCCCTCGTCTCCTCCAAGCTGGAGCAGAGCAAGAACACACCCACCTTCATCTCTAATGGACTGATTTTGTGCAGGAGATGTTGAAATACCGCTGGTGTTTATACTCAGCATCTTCATCCTTTTCTTTGGCCCTGGTTTGGTTTGTCCTCCCCGAATATGAAGAGCCGTCACTGAAGGTCCTCTTTGCAACAGCACCAGACCTTTGTGGAGATTGTTGCCAAGTCACCCCGCTGTGTTTTCTCTGAACTCTCCAATCCCAATTACCTTTCCTTAAAGTCACGTTTTTAAGGTATTTTACTGAGCTTTTTTAAGTATTGTCCCATTGATCCACTTTTTTAGTGTGGTGCCCTAGTGCCAGTAATCAAAATAATAATAATTTCGGTGGTTTGCATCAGCAAATAAATTTTACTTTTTCAAAACAGTAATTGTCACTACCCTAACTGACTTTTCTGTTTAACACAGAACCCCGCTTGTTTTTTATCTTCCACAATTCAGTAAAATATGGTGAAGAACCGACCCTGACTATACAAACAAACCTAATTTTTCTCTCCTGAACTGCTCTGAACCTGCAGCCACCAGATGGCATTTCCAGCCTGTGCAGGTCACTGTAGCACTAATGTTACTTCTTGTCTGAGCATCCAGATTTTCTGGGTCTCTTTCGTTAACATCTCATTCTGAGTTTAATTTTTTACTCTGCTCTTAATTGTGATATTGTCGGGGGGGTGACAATGCTCTGTGCTGTGTTAGCTGAATGAAGCACAAATGTATTAAAAATCACGATTAAAAGCTATTTCAAGGCAAATAGTATAGATTTCACAACACTGGATTTATTAGATATGTCATCCTACCAGTGTATTAGTGCCATTAAAATCCACAGGACAGCTAAGAGGGCTCAGCTGGCAGAATGACCTGTCTGGAAATGCCGGTGGTGCTGCCTCTTTCCACGTTCAAACCGTGCAGTCAGAGCATCAGCAATGTCTAACATGCTGGGTTTATTGCATGCATCTGGACAGCTGCTCTGCATTTCTCAGTGGCATTGCAACAGCTCAGTCAGTGCATCTCAGGACAAAGGCTGTCTCCAAAAATGAACAGTCTCCTGGTTTCTTCTGGAGTAAGAAATGTGTCCCTCGCTCTCAGCAGCGGCGAACTCGGCACTTGCACTGCTCTCAGTCACTGACAGCTTGTCCACTGCCCGCCTAAACTCCTTTCTTTGCTAAGCCAACTGATTTTTAAGTCAAACACAGAATTTTATTTGGGGAAAAACAATGCTCGCTTCACATCTGTCCCCCCACCGAAAATAAGTCTCCTGATTGCCAGTAAATGTCTTGGTGGGTTTTGTAGTGCATTGATTGTGAAAGCTAAAAAAAGTCAAATGTGCATCATTTTTCTGCTTTCTCCTTATCCCTCTTTCGTTCTTAAACCTTATTTTTCTGTCAGGATTTCTTCCTCACCTATGCAGGGCCTAAAACGATGTTGAAATAAGGTTTCTAAGAACTAAGAGGTCAGGAGACTGCAACACTTTATTGCCAAGGGCATTGCAGCCCGTTTGCTTTGTGAATATATTAGTTTCTGTTGCTCAAGATGAAAGCAAGAGCAGATCAGTTGAAAAAAAAACAAGGTTCCCAATTTTAAATTATTTATTATTTTTCATACAAATTCATTATTGCAGTGTCCAGAAACTTGAAGAGGGTTTGCTGCAACAGCTGCTGCGTGTGTCCTAAAGTTGAGATTGTTCTCAGCCCTGAAATTTTTGTAGGCCATAAAATCCCAGATGTCTTGTACTCCATACTGAGATGTCTGTGGTAAAGGGAGGAATAACTCCTTTCCCTGGGAAGGGACACCTGTCATTAGACAGGTTGCTCAAAGTCCCATCCAGCCTGGCCTTGGATGCAACTCCCTCTGTCCTTACTGTCACCCTTCCCTTCAAATCCATACCTGCTTCAGGTGATCCTCTCAAACCTCCTGTATTCATGCATGGAGATATTCTAGGAACCCAGTGCTCTGTTAGGAGCTTCTGTGTCTTCTTTTGGTCAGCTTTTAATATTTTAAACCTGCACTTTTCATTTTTTGCTTCGTGTTGTAAAATAAAAATAGTTACTGTTTACACACTGGGGAAAAGCAGAACAACTAAACAGAAAAATGAGACTTATTAAAAATAGACATTCCTGAAAAGACAGAACTCTCCTAACAAAAACTCCACTCAATCCAAAGGAGAGAAGTTGTCAAAATATACCTCCCATTTGCAGAGAGGAATGCCTGAAGATTTTGATCCTTTTTAACAGCTGCTTTTCCATTCACATTTCCTTTGTTTCTTTGTTGTTGTTGTTGTTGTGTCCTCAGCTTTTCTTCTTGCACACATGAGCATCTTTCAGTTCTTCAGAGTCCTTAGGAATCGAGACATTTCTCTGTGGTTCCAAAGCGTATTTAGCCAAGCTCTGCGTGTTGTTCATCACTAGCTTGCAGAGTGACCTAGGAGAGAAGGAACACATTGACATTTACAGTGGATAATCTATTGATTCGTGGGGGGAAACAAAGGCGATCAGCGGGAGGGCTGTAATTGTTTCATTAAGTGCTTTGAGCAGCTCGCTGTACATTGATCCAAAATGCCTCAGGGCTGCGGCTTCACAATGTCACGACTCCCCCCCCGGGCACCTTATTTCTCAATTTGCTGGTACTTGAAAGTGCTTTGGCAGCCTCTCAGCGTCCCTTCACTGAGTTGCTCTCTCTGAGTGTGGCCAGGTGAGTGACTAAAATTCGTTTTTTCTTAGTCTGCAGCAAGCAGAAATTATGTGACAGCTTTAAAAGCCATCGGTCTGTCCTCATTAGAAGTCCTGCAATCGCAGTGATGCGTAGTAATAGTTGGATATTTAATAAAAAGTTCGATTCTGACATTAATAGTTGGATATTTACTGAAAAGTTGACTCTGACACAAGAAGTTTCCTTTCATTTCCTCTTCCAGCCAGCATCTGGGATTCTTTTCAAATCTCTCTATATCATTATTCATTAGTGTATTTTAAAGTAAGTAAAATCAGGTTTACGATCTCATGGACCTTCAGGTGGTACTATAAATACGGCCAATAATTGTCTGCTCATCTTGTTTTTACTGGAAGTAAAAGTCCTCTGGATCAAGACATAACCATGTAAAGCTGTAAACAGCTGTCCCTCAAAGAAGGTGGAAAGTGGGGTGTAATGTGAATTTGCAAGCTCAGGTGAATTGTATCACCTCTGACATCAGGAGCTCAGTAGAATAACCACGTATCTTGTGATTTTACCTCTTTTCTGGACGTTTTCACCCATGGCTTTGTCCCTTTTTCCTCCTGCACACCTGCACTGGTCCCTTTGGTGTGTCCAGTCCCTAAAGATCTCACGCTTGGCCTCCTTCTCAACAATTCTACCTTCTCAAATGTGTGTGGAAAGATGGTATCTGGCCATTAGATGCATTATCTGACATTTCACAATGTTCTTGCTGAGTTAATCCTCCTATTTTTCAAGGACTGTAGTAGTAAGAAAGGCCATAAATTACCTGCACTATTGTTTTTGTTGTGAACTCCAACTAAGAAAAATGGAAGACTTTTTATGTGCCAACTATTTGCTTAGTTGCCTTAAGTTTCATGTGAAGGGTCTCCTCTTTTGGGTGACGAGGTTTTTCCCAGTAAGTGTGGTTGTATTTGAAACAGAAAATGGAAAAATGGCCAGAGCACTCACAGTCCTTCTCATGATGATGGTAAAAACCTTTACCAAATTTCTAATGATCCTGATGTTTATAACTTGGAATATTTTACACACATGTTCCAACTTTGCATCCACAACATTTGTTAAACCAACAAGTCTGTAGCAGACACGAGAGCTACCATCAGGAAACTTGTTTGACAGTTTAAACAGGCAGCATCTGTGTTTCCTACATTTCATAGTACACAAAAAGAACAAGGATTGCCCATAGCTCAATTAATTCAAGATGTTGTCGCATGGTGGAACTCTGTGTTTTGGAGATGTTTAAAAAAAATTGAAAAAAGGGATTTTTCTCTTGTTTTTGGCTGAGTTTCATCAATCTCACCTCCTCGATGGGATATTATTGAGAGCAGTTGGCTTGAGTTTGGAGAATTAAGATAAATTGGTGATCATCAGGACTGTCCTCCTGTGCTTCCACCTACATCTCCGTTGAAAGTTAATTCAGGATTTTCAAATTTCGAAGTAAAGTAAGAGATTCGAAGTGGGTGTCACTTAAGCATCTTTTAAAATAACACTGCTGTCAACAAAAGGAGCAGTTGCATTGCAGGGCTTGGGTTCAGCAGAGCACATAAACAGATGCTTAAGGCTAAGCCCACGAGGAATGTTTTGATGAGGTGGACTCCAGGAGAGCCAGGACACCAGCATTGCAGTGGGGGACATAAAACATTACAGCACTTTGGTTATAATTAAAAGGACCGTGTTTTGGCATCTGCTTCAGAACTTGCCAGATTTACGTTGCTGTAAAGAACTAAGAGAAAATGAAAATTTGATCTCCTCTGACAACGTCCCTTCAACAAACCCTGGGTGGAGGGAAGAAGTGGGAACGCTTTCCCAGGAGCTGCAATCGTGGATCAAATCGCGATAGCGGTGCTGAATGATATCTGAGCCCGTGATTTCATCTGCTGGCTTCAGGGAGGCTCTTTGCAGGGCAAGGTATTATTCAGTGTGTTGTGTCTGAGCCTCTGACTCTTGCCTCTGGTGACACGAGGTACTGCTGTCCACAGGAGCAGGTTTTACGGGGGCTGCTGAGCCGAGCAGTGCCACGAGCTGGTGCAACGAGGGGCCTCTCCGGTGAGTGAGCCCAAAAATACACCAGTTCTGTGCCAGTGTCTTTGCTGGATGTCTGCTCAGAAACCCTTCCCCACACATCTTTCTGGGTTTGTTTTTTTTTAATAGAGGACATGCAGAGAAAATCATGCACACTTACTTGAAAATTTATGGGCTGACCTGAAGTATTATCTCTGGGGAGGACTCCTTGGGTCAGTCAACATGAATTAAAACCAAATGTGCCTGTTTTTCGTGTTTACTCTTTCCATAAACACAGCACATATGCGGTGTGCAGCTGCTATCCTGAAAGGGTTTTCCCCCCTGGTGTTTGGGGGATCTGCACTTCAGGAGCATGTTCTATTGACAGGGCTGTGGAAGGAACAAGTGATGCTGCACCGTTTGACAAATCATTTATCAAACTGTCTGGAAGAATTTCAAGTAAGGTAAGACAACAGTGGAGTCGGAGCTAAGACAGTCAGTGCACGGTGCATGTGAGTAGATAAAAAGCAACAAAAAGTCAATGCCTCTCCCCTCTGCTTCTGTCAGCTCCAGAAGAAATGAGATTGAAAGGTACAGAACATTTCCTTGGGGGAAGATTACCGTTTATTTTTATTGATTAGGGCTCTCAGGCTGTGACCTCAAGCACTCCTGGCAGTCTCTTCCCCCTCCTTTAGTCGCTCCCTGCTGCTGATTCTCGCTCTGACAAAGCAGTTTGTGGTTCCCCTCGGCAGTGAAGGCTCCTCAGAGGCACAGCTGCCCTGATGCTCCATTTTGGTGTGTTCAGGCAAAGCCTGACAAGAGCAACGTGCTGAGCCACTTAATCCTGCGAAGGAACCATTCCTCCTTCTGTAAAAAAAAAAAGGATATTTAATCAGCCCCACAGGAACTCAGACAAGGACATTGAGGGGCTGGAGCATGTCAGAAGGGAACGGAGCTGGGAAGGGGCTGGAGCAGCAGGAGCAGCTGAGGGAGCTGGGGGGGCTCAGCCTGGAGAAAAGGAGGCTCAGGGGGGACCTTCTGGCTCTGCAATCCCTGACAGGAGGGGGGAGCTGCGTAGGATTTGATTTCTTCTCACAGGTAACAGGAGACAGAACAAGAGAAAACAACCTCAATCTGTACCAGGTTCAGATTGGAGGTTAGGAAACATTTCTTCACTGAAAGAATGCCCAGACTGCCCAGGGAAGTGGTTGACTCGCCATCCCTGGACAGATTTAAAAGCCGTGTAGATGTGGCACTTGGGGACATGGTTTATTAGTGGCCTTTGCAGCGCTGGATTAATGGTTGGACTTGATGTTCTTACAGGGTTTTTCTAACCTTAATGATTCTGTGAAGGGACTGTGAGTGCAACGAGCACTGCAGGGGGGGTGAAAGCCCACCAAGCAGTTGCTCTATCAAGGAATTGACAGATAAGGTGAAAATTGAAATATCCCGAAGATTGTGGGGGCAGATGAGGAACAGGGGTTTATGTGATTAACCCAATCCAGAGACAGTCAGGATGAAATCCACAGTTGGGATCTTCAGGACAACTGAAGTGCTTGATGGGTTCATGCAGGACTTCAAGACTCCTGTTCTTATGGCAATTTAATCATATTTTTGAACTGAAAGTGAAGGAAGACCATATTTTACCACACAGCTGCAAGGTTCTTCAGATAAAAGCAGAATACAGAAACTTGCCCCAGAAACATAACATTAACCAGTCTAAATGCTCATTCTCCTGTGGTTTATTCCATTTTTTCCCTTCAGACTGTAAATGAGGATGTCCTTTCTTTCTGTGCATTTTGTGGTGTCATCAACCAAGTCTCTGGGTAGTGGGATCTGCAGGGGACGACAGCAAACAGTGGAAAAGGGCACTGAAGCTTCATGAGGTCCATGCAGTGAGAAACCAGCCCTACAGCTGTAGGACCCAGGTAGAGTGTGTGGCTTTCTGGCTGGCAAAAACACTGTAAATCCTTTTGTCAGTGCCAGCACCAGCTATCTTGTAGCTTCGGGTGTGCAGTTCACTGGATCAGCTGATGGAGCAGAGCTTCATCTTTGCCTGAGCTGGTGGGAAGGTTTTGACCTGCTGCTTTTCTTTCCTTGTTTTCCTCCCCAGCAGTTTCCAGTGGGTAGCAATTATTAACCATGTCCTTCTCCCTCCTTTTGGCTTCCTTGCTAAAGCACACCCTTTGAGGGGTCTGGAGGAGCTCTCTCTTTCCTGCTCTGCTCTTGTCCCATCCCTGGCACGTGATGGGACCCACCAGCCTGGGGGAAGTGCACATAACGAAGCCCTTTCCTGGCTGAACAGGCTTGCAGAATGCCAACCAATTTCCCCAGCAGCCAGGACCTTTCGGAGTCGTTCTCTATCCTTTTATTGCCGTTGCCATAGCGAAAGACACTAATTCACCTTCGGGTGAGACTTAATAAAAATCAGGCCATCATTCACTTGTCTGTAGACCATTAGAAATGCTTGTGCTGAATTTTAGAGACGGGCTTTTCACTGTCTATTAATCCACTGGCTAAAGAGCTGGTTATCTCATTCTCTCGTGTGGGATCTTTGCAGGGCACCACGGAATCACTGTACTGGCTTTGACTACAGTCGTCTGGAAATAGGCAAAAAGGCTCCCAGTTGCTGTGGTTTAATTTAAATGCCAAAATTACCTTTAGGGTGACTGTTCTTTGCTCTTCAGTGGAGGACGGAGCAGCCTGGGAAACCCCTGCAAAGTACTGAGAACACTAAACCGGCCTGAGATTAATCAGAAATTGTCCTTCGTGGGCCAGATCAAAGGGGCTGTTTTACAGGCACTGAGGATGTATTTGGGCTGTGGGGCAAGTTAACAGGGTGGCACGTTGTGCAGAGCCAGATTTCAAGTGACAGAGTGCTGTGGGTCAGTCTGTGGGTTACAAAGACAAAATACCCCCAGTTACCCTTTAAACTGCAAGAGCTGCTGTTGGTCGGAAGGTGTGCGGACGATGGTTATAGACCCTTGTTCCTTGGCCTTCTCCAAAAAATTAGCCTGAAAAAAAAAGGCAAGAGGCAGCCAACAGGCAGAAACAAACCAGTATGAGCACTGGGACATTTACTCAACGGGGGCGTTTCTTGGTGTTTTATTTTCACAGCAGCAATTTTTGCGTGAGAGCGGCAGGGCATCCCCCTGGCACGGGGATGGCTGAGCTGTGGCCAGTCCCCCCCGGCCCAGCCCACGGCAGGGATCCCTGCATTGTGCTCCAGGCGTCAGCGCTGTCAATGGGATTAGCCTGGAGAGGGGCCGAAAGGCTGTGGGAAAACCTGCGTGCGTGTCGTGTTTCTGCCGCCGCCCGACGTCGCCACCCGGCCCCGCAACGGGGGTTAAAAAAGTTAAGAGTTAAGACTGTTGGGGTAGCTGGATTTTTGAATTATGTATTCATGGATCTGCATGACGGCCCTTCAGACCGGGCATTGTTGTTTAAGGCACAGTCTGGGAATTGTGAGAGGGGAGGGAGAGAGAGAGAGGGATGGGGAAGCACAGAGGGTGGAAACGTGGAAAGCTAAGACTTAATCAAAGGAGAGTGACAAACTGCATGCAATGAGTTTTTCTTCCCTGCTTGCACTGCGCCTACAGAACAAGTTTTCACTTGGAAATGCTGACTCCTCTCCCAGCCTGATAATACTTGTCATTTTCTCTCTTGACTGAGTTCTCAGAGCCCTAAGAGGGGATAAAGCAAAGCTGTAAATGCAGATACCTGCTCCTCTTATCCTTGCTTGCCCAGGTAGCACTAGATTTTCCTGTCTCTAAAGCAGGTAAGATGAGCAATGGGCTTCCCTCGTTTGCTTAATGCAGGGCTGCAACAATCAGACATGCAGGGGAGGGAGAGACATATTTGGAAAGGGATAAAGATGGGAAGCTGCCACAGGGGCAGGTTCATTGGCCAGCTTTAAGGAGAGCACCAACAAGGAGCAGCCTTAGTGACACAAAATCACCTTTTATCCCGTGTTTGAGGACTTATCTCCTGCAGTCAGAGCTGTAGGATCCCAGGAAGAGGAGGACAGTGATGGGCAGGAGCGGGGGAGGCAACACCAGCATCAGCCCTGCCCGCAGCTCCACAGCCCCAGGAGCTGAGCCAGGGCTCAGCCTGGGAAAAGGGCACCAGGAGCCCTCCCTCTCCGACATCCTTAGTGTACACCATGCAACACTGGGCTCCAAACACGAGCAAAAACGATTTCTCTATAATTTACCCTGTTTCACCCCACAGACTGTGCGGGAAATACAGCGGGGAAAACATTTACCCCCCCAGAGAGTCCACTCCAAAACGCAAGAGATTCTGACCGTGCTGTGGCAGACCCTCCTCAAAGCCTTCAAGACCCCTGGTCAGGGTGCCAAATGTGCTCCTAGACTGGGAGAACACATCCCCTTTATTCCACGGCCCTGGAAAGTTGAAGAATTTTCTTTCTGCTCCAAGTCCATGTCCAACCTGCGTGAATGTGCCCAAATAAACTTGCTGATCTGGCACAGATAGTATAAAATTCATTAGCGAAACATACATTATGAAGTCCCCCATCAACTGGATGTGGCCTGTGCTGCTGCTTAACAAATGTGCACATTGTCAGCTGTGACAGCCTCTGGAATTTGGCCCAAAGCTGCAGTGCCTTAAAGTGCAGGGATTTTCCACAGCATCTATTTTTAGCAATTATATGGAGTCTGCTTGGAGTAATACCTGGACTCCTCTTGATGTTCAATGTATTTATTCTCCCTGTGAGGTCGGGAGGAGTGAACACAAGCCAGTGTAGCCTTGTTGTAGCTCTTTTCTGCTGAATAGCTGGAAACTGGGGAGGTTTATGGCTCTTTATAGGGGAGGCACAGCCACAGCACACGACAAGTGTGAGGCCTTTTTAAGGCATTAGGTGCAGTTAAAGGTATTTGCAGAAATGTTAAGTGGCCACGTGCTACAGGTGGGGTTTAGACAGCGTGTATCTCTCACCACTCATATTTTTCTTGACATTTTCTTTGTAAAATATCACAGTTATGTAGATATAAACGTGGTCTATTTTGCTAATTGCTATTTCCACTCCCAGAGCTTTGGAGCCAAGGAGGAGATGTTTTGGAGTGACCTTTTGTAAGTGGATTGAAAGTGACTTCATGCTTTATCCTCTCCTGGAGCACTGGCTGCTGATCCAGGGCTGGGCTGTCCAGTTTGCTCGGTGGGTCTCACTCCCACTGTGGGGCTCCACTCCTCATGTGAGCCTACTCCTGTGAGCCCACCTGTGGCTCTGCTCTGGGGAGCTGCAGCTGGCCCTGTGTCTTAC
>JAYRBT010000178.1:31663069-31674283 GCA_036023395.1 Myiotriccus ornatus | reverse complement strand
CTGCTCCATGAATCCAGGGAGATGTCCTGCTCCATGAATCCAGGGAGATGTCCTGCTCCATGAATCCAGGGAGATGTCCTGCTCCACGAATCCAGGGAGATGTCCTGCTCCACGAATCCAGGGAGATGTCCTGCTCCAGCCAGCGCTTGCCATGAGCAGCAGCTGAGGAGGTTGGTTGCTCCGTGGCCGCTGTGGCCAACCCTCTGCTGTACCAGGAGCTGGTTCACCCCCTAAAGGGCAGGGACATTCCTAGAGGTCTGTGCAGCACCTCGAGGGGTTGCAGGCTCAGTTGTGGCTCTCAGGTGATACTTTGAGTCAGTAACTACAACACCTGTGTTCAGGTAACCCAGCCCAAATCACAGCCTAGGTGAATCCTCGCTACTGATTCCCACTCAAGCCGGTGGTTACCACGGATTATGAGGCATCGTGACCTTCAAAGGCTGGTTTGAATTATTCCCCCTCCTTTGCCTCTCTATGGACAGACCACCTAATCCCCTGGAGATCCCAGTCAGCGGGAACAAAGAGTTCTAGGTTTTCTGGGAAACGCTTGGCACTCGGGGGATTTACTGCTGTGAGATGATTAACATTCTTGAGGTAATTTTAAATTAAATGAAGGAAACCATAGCATCAAACTGCAGCATTTCCAAGTAGTTTCTGCAGTGGAATATCTGTAATGGAATATCATGTCTAGATGTCTGTGACATGTTTGATTTCTTTTAGGCTGGATTTCTAATTTTATTTAACCAGTGCATGAAGCCTGAGATGTGCTCTTTTGGAAAAGTATGAATACCTCCTTGGCAACACTTGAGAGGAAATATTTAGGTAGGTTGTAGTGCATAGGCCAACAGTCTTGTCACTTTGGATGTAGAAAATGAGGTCATAAAGAATTTTTTTTTCTCTGCTGCTGCTTTTAAACAGATTGATGGATTAAATATTATGCAAAACAGCAAGTTGGTTTTGTAATCTGTATTTTCTGCTTATTGAATATTGAAACGCTCATGAATGATTTAAGGGAAGGAAGGAAATATGAAATGAGGAGAATATGTGACCAAATACTGGGTTTGCAGTGCTTTTTCTAGGCACTGTTTTAATAGACAACACACTGTACTTGAGTACCACGGTATGTACACGAAATTTTTGAATGTTACATTTCATATGCAATATGCAATTTCATGTGCAGTAGCATAGGAATCAAGCAGTCTGATTGCATTAATTTTGATTTAGGTTGTGCTGCTCCTGAATGACAGTCAGAACATAAAGTTTGCATTGCTACTGCTTTGGAAAATAGCACTTGATTAGTTTTGACTGAAACAACCTGGGCTGCATCGGAAAAACGACACTTCAAAGGAAATGCTCCTTTTCCCAAGAGGTCATTAAAGAATTGTGGATTATTGCAGCAAAATGCAACAAGGGATTTTATTCTAATTCAGAGGTAAGTTGTCTTTCTGAAGCAATCTTTTCTCACACAGTTACAGACGTGCATGTCTTCATGGCCCTGGGTCTGCTGTGTAAGGAGTGGAGAGCAGGAGAGGCTTCTCAGAGCTCTGCTTTAAAATGGTATGTGGAGAGTTAAAGTATAAACCCACTTGGATCTAGATAAGACTCTGGGGATCTTCAATAATGAAGAAAATGAGGTAGACAGCAAAAGTAAACACTTGTTCATATAGGAGTGCTAATGTCCCTTTAAAAGCCCAGACTCTGGAATCCTTACAGAATTGAACAAATACCTTTTTTTTTTTTTCCTTCCAAGTGAATTGCCTCTTTCTACATAAACAGTTTTTCTCGTTGTTGACTTAAAGCCACCTCATGAGCTTGGCACCCCTGACTGGCCTGGGTTTCCACGGGCCCTCAGTGAGCAGCACTCCACTGGGAGAGCAGGATCTGCTCCAGCTGTGCCATCTCCCACCTCACTACTGTTGTGTCCCAAAGTCATCGCTTTAATCAGGAGTTTCTTGACAGTGATAGGGCTGTGAAGGTGATTCCCAGAGGTAATTTTGTGCAACTGATTGTCTTCTGCTCCATGAGCTGACCATGAGGATGCTTTCACTGCAGTGAGGTGATAGTCACAGCCTGATTTTCTGTTGTGCTTTGTAAACACATTCAGGTGCTTTTTTAACGCCACCCGCTGCAGATGGAAGCAGCCTCAAGAAAAAATAAAGTTAGCTGGACACTGCACAAGTCATTCAGTGAGAAGTGACTTTGTTAAAGAAGTGGTTTAGAAAGGAGAGCTACAGCAGCAGGTGTTCCATGGCATCCCACTCCACACGCAGATTCACTTAACTCTCTGTATCTGGGGAGCTGGAACTATCTGGATATGAATCTGATCTTACCCTGTGCAGTCCTGATGGTTCAGAGCAGGATTTGTGAAAGCACACAGTGGCTGGAAAGAAATGGGGTTTGCACTCCTGAATCAGTCAGACACTTGAAATACCTTTTTTTTTAAAATCAGACTCAAATTCCTCACCTGTCTTATTTTGCCTTCCAAAGACTCTGCTTACCCCAAGCCTGACTTTGGCCTCTTTGTAGGTAGCACAATGCTGACTTTCATAGTTTGACTTCCTCATTTGCCATGGGATGCCACATTACACATGGCTTGAGAAGCCTTAAACACGCTGGAGAAACTGGCTAACAATCCTATGCATTTTCCTCCCATTTTCCTTGCTATTTAACATGGAAGTTTCCTCTACATCATCCTTAAACAATACTTTGCAAACATTTCTGTGGCCTTTAAGGAAGTGTCAGAATTTGCTAAATTTCCCCTAAATCTTTGTATTGGCTCTTTTGAAGGTAGAATGAACCCCAGGTAGTTTGTTTTCTTCTTGGAAAAGTTCATGAGATTGGATGCAAAAACGTGAGTCCTAGAGTGAGAGTGTTCTTTTGATTAATCAAGCACATTGTTCCAGGGTTTATTCTAAACTGCTACTTTAAAAGGAAGCCAAAACCTGTCAAAATGGCAATTCAATAGTGTGTTCAAAGCAGGGAGAGATCTGCTGGCCGAGCACTGGTTTAATAAGACCTGATGGCGGTGCAGAATCGCCGCTCATCCGAATTCCAGTTGGGACTTTTCATGGGGTCCCTGAATCCCCGCAGATACAGTATTTGCAAACTTAATCAGGAGCAACAGGTTTTTCTCATGACCTATTGTATAGTCTCCCTTCTGAATGGGCTGTTGTGCCGCTGCATCTGCAGGCGGCTCTGGCTGCTGCATAAAGGGCTCGGGGCTGCCCTTCTGCCCCTCTGTATTTCACACTGGTGCCTAGAAATGGCACTACACATCCCTGCTTTCAAGTGACACCCAATGGTTCATTTTCTCCTCTATTCACGGAGGATTTAATTGCCCTGCACATCAAAAGCAGAATATCCCCCCCATTTACCATCCTCCTCCCTAGAAAACAGCCCAACTGCCTGCCTCGGGATGTGTGCCAGGAGGAGAATGGAAGTGTCCAAACACACGCCAGAGGAGCCAGGGGGAAAAAAGAAACTGGCACAGAGCAGCAGGTGTTAAAGCACCTTTTTTATTTTTTTTTCTGTGCACCTCCATCTGTGAATGTCTGCAGAGTATTTCAGCTCCTCTGACAACTGGCAGGGTTTGTGCCCTCCCATCCCTGGAAAACTGGGGGATCTTTAGGGTCCCTTCCAGCCAAACTGTTCTATGATGCTCTGCACAGCATTATTTACAGCTTTAATGGTGCTTTAGTAGGGGGTTTTTTTTGAAAGGTGCTTGCCTTAAAAATACAGCTTCTGTCCACCTCCTGCAGCTTGAGCTGTTTGTCAGATGTAAAGAATTATTCGATGAAGAAATCAGGTCAGATCCAAACTATGTCAGGAACTGGGATTTTGGTGAAAAACTAGCTTTCAGGTTGCTGCAGGGTTGTTTGGCACAACAGACAAATACCTTACAGACAAATAAACCTAATTGTTTCACCAAAAGGCACTTAATTCCACCTACCCCGGAAATTCAAACTCTCAAATTTCTGTGCTGTTTCTTCCTCTTCACCCCTTTCTGCCTGGATTTCTTTCGTACCTGTTTTACACACCCTGGTAGAAGACAAAGCTCTGTTTTGTGTGTCACTGGTAGGGTTTTTGTAATACAAATTCCAATAAAATAAGGGTGACTCCATTCCTACAGTATGGGAAGCTCCCTGGGTGTTTGCAAAGACTTTCCCTTCCAGCTTTGCTGCAGTGGAGATCTCAGCTACAAGTGCTGGTTTAAAAAGTTTGTCATGTCTTACAGGAGTCAGGAAGCTTTCTAAGCTGATGACAGGGATATGTCTTCAAAGGAAACTGGGAATTTAGGGAAGACTTCACTGGAGCTGCACATCAAGGTAAGGAATGTGTTTGAATTAGTAAGTGATGAGGAAATTATTCAAACTCCCTAGAGGCTGCCTGGATAGGACAGTCTGGGAAAAAAAAATGGCAGTGACTTGAAACCTTTCCAAAGAGACTCCCAGACATGAAAATTGACTTCTGCTCACATCCTGCATCCAAACCCTTTCCAGGATGGCTCGGAAATGCTTTGCCTGGTGGATGCCACCAACTCTCCAGGGAACTGGCAAAGAGCAGGGGTAGCTGAGCAGATCCAAGAAGTGGTAATTTGCACCATGTCATGGCTGGGGCTCCCAAAAATTTAAGGCCAGCCCAAGTAAGACTCAGTGTTGACCTCTGGTTTTATGATTCTGTGATTCTTCTCACCCTGCCTTGCTGTGCCACGGCACTGCTGCTACAGCCTCTCTGACTAACAGTTCCTAAATTTTTGGGGGTGTGTGGATGAAAAACAGCCTGTGCACAAGCTGCATCTTCAGGCTCCAATCCTGGAAATCTTTAGCCATGTTTGAGTGCATGAATGGTGTCCTTCAGGGAAATGCTGCTGTTGATGTGCTGCAGGTTAAGCCCAGGCACAAAGATAGTCGGTGTTAGGGCTGCTGGGCATTTTCATGTATACGTATGTGTGGCAATTTCAAGTGTCTGTCCATAAATTAGGAGATTAAAAGTGAAGAAAATGGAGAGAGACAGAAGTGTTTTCAAGTCCTCCTGCACGGAGGAAAGCCTGAGGAGACGAGACTTTTGTGAAGGCTGTTTAGGCAGCTGGAAAAAATGCCATTTGTCAGAGAATTACGATAGTCTGGTCTAGACAAGACGAGTGCCTGTTTCCAAATCCTGAAAAATTAATGTGAGCTGCAACTTGGAAACATAATTCAGATTTTGACAGAGACTTCTGTTGCATTAGTATAAGTACACACACATATGCAGTAGCATATGCACATGGGGAGGGAAAATTCTGTTTGGTTTACCTTGTGGATTTATCCCCATGGTTTGTCAGGTGACTGTCAGTCACCAGGGACACAAACATAGCAGGATGTTTGCAAATGCCCAGTTCAGGGTAGTGGAAAGCCTTTTTTTTTTCTCCTTGGCACTAGCTAAAAAAACCACTAGCAGTCATTCAGGGCTGGATTGCAGACAAGCAGGGAGGAAGATGAGATATCACCCCACTGGGCTGTGTGAACAGGCAAGCGTAAGTGCAGATCATCTTCATAAAAAGCATGATCAAAGTAAATCTATCTGGGTTATCTTAAATTATCTTAAAATTTTTTTTGTTGCTACTTTTGCACGTTGGATCCCCCTGCCCCTTCTCCGCCCTCCTCCTCTTGAGAAGGAGAGGGTGGTGGACAGTGAATGCTGCTGCAGAAGGTTGTGCTTCACTGGGATACAACCCTAACTGGCCAAACACTCACCCAGATACTTTATAATTTATCATATCATCAGTATCTAATGTCTACACTATGGAATCCGTCCCCTTTTGCTTCTGAGCACAAGACAACCATCCGTTTATCATCTCAGAAAAAAAAACAACTTGCATGCTTTTATAGGTGCAATAAACCACAATTTCACTGTCTGCAAGGGGTTCCAGCCCTTGCTTCTAACCATGGCTGAGAAGACATGGAGACATCAGCTCCACCATGCCCTGTTGCTGCCGGCTCCTCTCAAACTGTCGCGACCTGTTTCATTAAGAGCTGCTCCCCCCTCCTCGCTCCCCGAGTGCGGTGCTTGACAACAGATCTTTCCCTGCTAGCCTTGCTTTTCATTATTGCTCTTTGCACTTCCAGCATCTGGGAGTGGCGCACGGAGCATATGTTGCCATAATTTATTTATATTTGGGGAAAGGGCGGTGTGGGTTGTGCAAGGCTGAATTCCCCTTCCCAGGGCTGTTTCCTCCGTGTGTCAGCACAGCGTTTTCAGAGCGCGAGTGTTTCCTGCAGTAGAGCCTTGATTCACTGTTGTGTCACACCGTGGATCCCCCCCCCCAGCCTGGGAAATGATATTTTTAGTTTCAAATGAGGGTTTTGGTGCTGTGCAAGGCTCAGAGAACTTCTTTCCCTGAACACTTCTTTATGTTTTTGTCTCTTGGATCTTGTCTGCTCATGGAGACCAAGGTCATCCCTCTTCAAAACAAAACTGGATGGCATAATTATTGTTCCGGCTCGGTTAAAAGCCTGAACGTTTCCATATTAATGTCTGTCATTCTCTTCTTTTGAATGACAGTGCTCCTGACTGGGAGCTGCCAGGAACAGTTTGAACATTAAAGATGCATGAGTAAAAACACAGTATTTTGTTAAGCCAGTCCATTTGAATGTCTTAGAAATATGTGTTCATATCACATCAAAACTGCCAGCAGTGGCAGGGCTTTCCCTCTGCAGAAAGGGAGCCTTGTAAATATTTGAATTCATTGGAGCTAAAATTAGGTTTCTGTGGTGCTGACACGCTGCCAGCTTTTCCCACAGGGTAATTTATTTTTTAAAAAAATGTAAAAAGTACCCTAAAATAGTAATGTGCATATGACATACTCTGTGAACTTGAGAGTCCATCTGGACTAAAGATTTCTTTGTATTCCTTTTGTCCACGGTGTCTTAAAGGAACTCCACAGCAGAAAGCAAATGTGCCTTTCCAACACAGAGACTGTGCAACATCTCCCTGCAATCTGAGCTTCTAAAGGTGTATTCTATGAGGATATAGTTAAAGAAATTAAATCCTTCCTTAAACCATTGGTCTGGGAGAGTTTGCCCAGTACTTGCACCGTGAAGATACCTTTTGTTCTCCCAACTATGTTACTTGGATTTAAAAAATTAAAATAGGACTCAGATGGATGTCAGTGTATTATTTTAAAGAGAAAATAGTGAACTTTAGGAACTGACCAGCACTTATGTGCATCACTGAACAAGTAAACTGCAACTCATGTTGAACAGTGTGGTATCCTTATTTTTGTTCCATTTGTTCCACTCCAGAAGCAGAAGTCCCATTTCCCCACAGAACTGCCCACTTGGGTAACAGCAAGTTTTCTCCCTGCCTTATGGCCCAGGTAAGAAATAAATCTTGGACTTTCTCCCAGGAAGGCATTGTTCATTTTACCTCTCTCTCCTGGCACAGCTCCACGATGCCTTGGAGCACGGATTGCCAGCACACCACTGGAGTCCTCAGGAACATGGAGACTCCCACACCAAGACTGTCAGTATGAAACATTTCACAGAAAAATAAAAATTTCCTGATTCAATTGAATGTGGGAAGGGAGATGTGGTGTTGTTGACTTTCACAGGGAATTAGGATCCACTTTCCGAGTCCTCCACCCTCCTCTGCTTTTGGTTTGCCAAACGGTCTTTCATGCAAGTCACAGATGGATGATTATTTTGATTTCTTTTGTAAAGGCCTTGTGGATATTGATGGAAAAAGTGAGTTAGGGTTCAGGTATTATTGTCATATGGATAATTTGCCCATCCTACTGAGCACTTCAAGGGGATGAAATACCAATACTTGTGTCTTTTGGCAGAGTCTGCCTTGTGCAAGATTTGTTATCCCCCAAAGCAACCTACTCTCTATCAGTCCCAGATGGTGTTGCTGTACCTGCAAGTCAATTACAAGTAAAACGAGCCCCCCACACGCACATTGTGTGTTATTTGATTTTGCAGGGAGTAAAGTGTACCCAGTGAGGTTAAATCTTCAATCCCTCGTTTTTTGGTTTCTGCTAAAATCCTCATCTGACTCCCTGCTACAGCAGGTTTCCCTGAGCAAAGTGCAGCCAAGGTGGAGTCTTAAAGATGGTCATAAATCAACCCAGGTACAATACAGGCTCTCTTTTTGACACCTCCCGTAAGCCCCTTGTGAACTCCACTGGGTTAATTTGCAACGTACCACGGCTTAAAAAACAAAATCCCCATTTGGAGGGCAACGTTACTGAAGAGTTATTCACAAAGACCAGTCACCCAGAAAAAAACACACATCAAAGGGAAACCTTTACACGGGACCTGTGCTACCAACAATTATGACATGAATGCTTGATGCTTTATTATCAAGGAAACTTGGTGAACTTTGTGGTGGTTTGGTAAGGCAGCATAACCAAGTGCAGTGGTTAAATCTCCTTCCAGTGGTGGTCTAGATCATGAGGTTATGGATGCAGTAATAGATGTCTTCTGTCCTCTGGTCTCTCTTTGGCTCTGAAGAAATACCTTCAGTTCTCTGCCCCCTACCTTTTTATCTTTTATCAGCACCCTGTAAGGGGAGCTGAGAAGTATGAGAAGCAGCGTGTTTTGTTTCTTAGCCTGCAAACCTCAGCTTGTCTAAGAGATTTATGTTTATCTTGTAGACTGCACCTAAATTTTGATCATTTTCTTTGAGGTTTCAGTAGATCAAGAGCCTCTAAATCCAAGCAGACAAGGAGGAACACAGAATGGGCACATGAAGGTGTACTGAAGGAGTAGGATCAACGCACTGAAATGAAGATGCACTGAGAGTCCCTTACAAAGCTACTGAAATCTGTGACTATTTTGTCCTGTCAGATTTGGCCTAGGCTTTGAAGGGCTTGCACCAAAAAATGAACTTCTCCACTTCTCATTGAATTCGATTAATGGCGGTGAATAAATGTGAATACTCGAATAAAGCGTTCACTCCTTTGCTTGTAGAGCTTTGTCTGTGGCAAAGTCTCTCTGCATCTTGAGTGGCGAAAATGAACCATTCTGCACTTTTTCTTTTTTTTTTTTTTTTGGGTGTGACAGCTAAACTAACATTTCTGCCTGCCAGGAGGGCAAGAGAGAATAGCAGAAACTCTGAAAAGCAAGGCTCTTTTTTTCCCCAACATTTTAGGTGTGTAGAAAGACCTGTTTCTGTTTGCCTTACGCAAAGCTGGCGGGGAGGGCTCTGAAAGTTCCCCCTGTTTGCTTTGGCACGGACAGCAGGAACGCTACTGAGCATCTGCCATTGGGCTTGGGCTTCCTCTAGCGAGGGGCTTGGGGGGGAAGAGTTGAAGGGCCGGGGGGGTAAACTGGGATTCAGCCAGCTGGTTGACTTTTTTTATTTTTCTTTCTCATTTGTTTGTTGGAGAAAATGGAGTTTGATCAGCTTCTCGGGCCAAGCCTGGGTTTTGCTCTGGCTGGGTGGGAGCGGGGACTGGAGCCTGCGTGGCGGGTCGTCCCTGCTCCGCCGGCCGAGCTGCGCTGGCATTTCCAGCAGAGGCAAAAAAGCCTTTTTCCCTTCCACACACAACCTCCTGCTTCCCCAGTGCCAGTAAAAATAAGAGAACGGCATGGCTTGAATAGCAGACCTCCCTCAAAATAACTCTGTGGTCACGAGCTGAGGGCAGAAATTGTTCCTTCTCCGCAGCACATGCGAGATAAATGATTCGCGGGGTTATTTCTTTCCCCTGCCCCTTTTTTGAAAAAGTGGGTTCAGATTTTTGAGTGGTTTCCTTCAAGGAAGTGTATGAGAGCTATTAAATTCATATTTCTCTTGGAAATATCACTGGAGCCTTCTTTTTCTTTGCACTGGAGAAAAGAAGTGTGTTAAAATATTTTCACTGAATGGAACTTCACCGTAGTATTTTAACGGGCTATTTTGCTCAGTCTTATCTATTCTTTGTCGCTTTTAGATGAAGTGATTCTTCTGGCAACAAATGGTTTTTCCTAATCACACAGTCCAGCCTGGGAATTTTTCTAATTTACTCCACAACTTGCTTCAATAGGGAAAATCTGAGGAATGCTGAGGCCCTTTTTTGCTCATCCCCACTCACTGGCATCCCGAGATTAAAGTTCCTCTTTTTCTCACCACAAACCCCTGACCCCTTGGCTTTCTGGTAGCTCAGCATCCTCTAGATGGCCCTTAGGCACAGCTTACAGCAGGATATGTGCAGGGAGAGTAAGAATAGAGTTTCCTGCTGTGAAGGTCTTACGGATTCTGTGAAATCCCGGGGGGGATTCAGGGGAATTTGCATCACAATGCACTGTTTGGTGCAGGTCTGTGCACTGAGCGGGTACACAAAAGGTAACGGAAACTAAATGTGTCAGGCATCATCTTTCTAATCCAACGTGGGGTCTGTTTAATCTCCTTCAAAAGATGTCTTAAGAACTCCCAGTGTCTTCATTGAGAGCTGGGCTTTCACCACTGCCCGTCTGGGGGCTGTGGGGTGCTGGGGCTCCGGTGGCCACATCCCCCTGAGCTGAGGCTTAATTAACACGTAGAGAGAGGCACGTCTGCTGCTAACCCATCCCTGCCACTTCAGCCTGCTAACCCATCCCTGCTTCAGCCCGGGCAGCAGACCACGATACTGGGTCTGGAGGAAGAGCCTGTAATCCTATAATCAGCTCGTTGAGGGGCAGGAGGGGAGAATGAGGAATTCACACTCTTTTCTGTCGCAAATAGGAGCAAGAGAGAAGCCCTTAGACCTGCCACAGGCAGGGCAGAAAGTGCCAGGTCGTCCCAGCTACGGTGATGCCGGCACTAAGCTCCTCCACCTGGACACACCTGTGCTTTCACAGGCGTTTCACCTGTACTTTGCATCCTGCAAGGTGCCCTGGCTCAGGCCCCAAGCTCTAGGCTCAAAATCCGGTTTATGCTTTTTCCCATGCAAATTTCAGTCTCCTAAGGCAGCTCTGGAAAGCTGAATGCTATGGGAAAGTAGAGTGGTGTTTGGAATTGGTGTGGAGGGGAAATCTGTGCTGAATAATAATAAAGTCTTATGGCCCCAAAAGCTGTAGCCTGGGGCTGCTGCTGGCTTCTGGAAGGAGTATCATGCTTGTAGCATTAGACCCACTGCTCCACGGAGTTATTTTAACATGGAATCCTAAAATGGTTTGGGTTGGAAGGAACCTTTTAAAGGTCACCCAGTCCCACCCCCTGCCATGGGCAGGGACACCTTCCACTAGCCCAGGTTGCTCCAAGCCCCGTCCAACCTGG
>JAYRBT010000178.1:31534698-31662969 GCA_036023395.1 Myiotriccus ornatus | reverse complement strand
ATGTTATGTTATGTTATGTTATGTTATGTTATGTTATGTTATGTTATGTTATGTTATGTTATGTTATGTTATGTTATGTTATCGAGGAGCACAGTGAAGAGAAAAGTCTGGATTCCTCTAAGATTTAATGTGACATTAACCAGATAGTAAAGTAAGACTAACATGCCAGGAAGAAAATGGTTGCATTGAGCAAGCAGAAACGGATGAGAAATGAAGAACTGGCACAGGCAGGCCAAGCTTTTATCAATCCTGATCTTTGCCTGCTTATGTAGTTTCCCAATAGTAGCTTTTGGCTACTTTGGGCAGCATAAAGTGTGAGAGTAGAGAATAAAAGTAAGGACCACAAGGGCAAATAGTGAGAACGATGAATAAATTCAGCAGGCTTTTTTCCTCAGTGCTCAGAGATCATCTTTACTACAGAATTCTGAGGGAGCCAAGGAGAAAATCTGAATACTTAAGACATTAAAAATCAGCAAACCACACACCATTCAGGAAAGAGTACACATCCTGCATCAAGATATGTTCTGTACACAGAGCTGGCTGTACTGGTTGTGACTCAGTTGATCTATATTATGTCTATGTATAAAGTGCTATAGACTTTGCAAAGACACAAAAGAAAGGGAGAGGTAGGAGAAAAATGCAGAATCCCTTTCTTTTAATCCACCTTCCAATGTTTGGCTTAGCTTCAGTGTAATTAATAACAAAAGAACAGTGTGCATTTATTAAATGAACACCAAAACTTGTCTATAAATGTCTACAGAAAGAAGAAAAACGTAACACTGGTGAAACCAGTCAAACTCTTTCTCCTTGTTGGCACTGGCATCTTTGGTTTTGCCCAACTGTTGATTGAAAGGTCTTCAGCTGTGCTCCTGGGACAAAGGAGCTACATCTGTCCAAGGTATTGACCACCACCCCCATCCCCACCCCCATCACCCACCTGCACTCCCTCAGGCAAGGGGGATCTGCAACCCCAAGGCAGTGCTGGGGAAACCTCACACCAGCTCCCGTGGGGAAGGGCCCGTCTCTGTGTTCATCCAAGGACAGAGATCGCAGCAGAGCCTCTGGGCATCGTCAGCCTCCAGCTGCCTCAGCCACTGCACCCCCCTTCTCCTCTGCTCAGCCTTCAGCAGCACAGAAAGTGGCATTTCAGGTGGTCAGAGCCCAGAATGCTGGAAGCATTGCAGGGGTGTCAGTCACCACACGGGCCTTGATCTCCCAGAGACCCAGCTGAAGTCATCTGTTACCTTTCGAAGTGATGCTCAGGGTGATGCTGTGGTGGGAGATACACCAGGAACGCCCAGCAGGAAGAGACTGAAGCCGTTCCTGTTGGAACCAGCACATCAGTAAGGCCATCTATCAATAGCTATTTACAGATTGACACCCTGGGACAAATTCTGGACTTTAAATGTTTCAGTCAATGCATTGGTCTTCACCGCCCGAGGGCAGAGGCCCCAGGGTTTGCTAGCAGGGCTTTTGATTACCTTAATATATTCTCAGTTGATGACAGGCAACTGAAACACACAATGTATTGCCCTTCTATATATCTTCTGGCATTTTCTGGTGGTTATTGTCTGGTCAGAGCCGGTGGAAAAAATTCAATTGCGAAGGAAAATGTGAAAATACATTGAATATCTTAAAAAATTCCAGACTTGCATGAAAATGTAGCTATCTCTTCATTTATTTGTTTTAAATAGCTCTTTCATGTGTTGGGACAAAGGGACATTGTATTAATAGTGAAGTGTGAAATGTTTTTCTTGTTTGCTCGGGACAACAACTGGGAATACATGGATTTGCCTATTCACGCTTTATTGTTATGACAACATTTTTTTCACGAAGTATTTGAAAGCCAGAGCTATGAAAGGAATAAAGTTGGCCACAAATCTGGAGGAGTTTCATGCTTTTGTTTTAAGCTTGCAGTTGTACCGAGCTTTGTCAAAATTGTGAGTCTTTCATCCGTGGTGTCTGCCCGATTCAAGGGTTCTTTTCCTGTTCAAATACCCTTTAGTGAAACCCATTTGACTGAAAGGCTGTGCAAACACAGGATGGCTATGATAAGAGTTCTACATGAAATCTTTTACATGCTCTGTCAGCGTGAGGTTTTTTTAGCTGCCTGTCCTAGTAAATATTCCCCCCTGTGCCCCCCCCCCAGTAAGTCTATTTTCTCGAAGCGCGTTTCTCACTTCTAATTGCTGTAATTTTATGATGAATTTATTACAATAAGCCATTATGCTTTAGGTGAAATGTTAATCCACTCTGGATTAGTGTTACCTGAAAAACAGTGCCCTAGCCCAAGCTGTGCTACCACAACAAGCAGCAGCAGAACTCAGGTCCCAGCCATGGCTGAGTTTGCTCTATTTTCCGTGCCTCTCTTCCCTAAGTGAGCCTGTCAAGCTTCCTTCAGCACCAAAAAGCTAAGGGGCATCGTGAAGGAATCTAATCCTGTGACTTTGCTGAGCGCAGAAAAGGTGCTAGAGGGGAACACATTAATCAGCTTAATCAAAGTCAAACCCCCACGGTTTTCCTTTCGAATGTGGGTGTCACATGTGAGTCCATCATCACATGGGCGGGAGCTGAGAACAGAAGGGTTCATCTGCACCCAGTCCCAGCTCTGTAACATCCAAGAGAGCTGTTGAAAAATTAGCTATTTGTCCTCTAACAAACCACTTGTATCATGCACTGCACAGCCTACCTTCTCTAGGTCGGTTCTGCAATGAGTTTATACGAAGAACAAGGAGAAAAACTTGTCTTTGAAAAACTCCTTGTTTTGCTGCTGCTCATTCCTGTGATGACGTTTTAAAAGTCTGAGCTTTTCCAGCTCACCTTTGCTTTTCTTGGTAAAAGTCTGCATTGGCACTCAGCTCCGAGACAGGAAAATGGAGGCATTTTAGCACATGCCTCTGCTAAACACAACTAATAACCTGCTGGATATTTTCCACTCCACCCAAGCTGCATAATTGTTCACCCTATGAAATGAAGTTAATTCTGTGCAATGTTTTGATGAGTAATTTTAATCAGGGTTGTGAAGAAACTGCTCTCAAGTCTGGAAATGTGAGTGCTTCCCGCAGTAAACAAATCTTGTGGTTTTAGCTTTTCACGTAATTTGGTTTTTCAGGTGACAGAACATGTTCCTTCTCTTGCCCTGTGGTCTCCAAGGCTTAGGAGCAATTTTGTAGCCCAGTTTAATTTGTTTCTCCCTTAAACCAGTTAAAGGGGAGAGGGAAGATACAGTTCTCACCTTTTCCTCTGATAAGCAGAAGTCTTGACCATGACTTCTTTCCTTTTACTTGCCCTTCATAATATATATATAAAATATATATATAATATATATTATATATTATATATAAAAATATATAATATATTATATATATTTTTTATATATATATAAATACTCCTATTGCATTGCAGTTAATGAGGAGTTGTTCAGGTTTGGGGTGGAGGAGCCTGACCTGATTCTCGGGCTGCCCCAGCCAGTCTGTGGCTTAAAAAGGTTCTTAGTTGTCCAGAGCAAATATAAAACAGAAATTCAAAACTTGAATTTTTCATTTGCTGTGTATGTTGTCCACAGGCAAATGAAATACGTCACGTTCTTGCAAGAAGTGCAAGAATATGTTAAGGAAAAGAATCCCCAGAGTGCCTGTATATTGATCTGTTAAAGTTATCTTACACTTTCAAACTCCCCATCCCTACAGGCTCCTGGGGGCTGCTGCCAGGAGCTGGATCATTGTGGATAGAGCTTGTGTATTTGTGTGAACACCCAACACGGGTCACAAACACAACTCCTGGAAGCAGATTTCCTGAGAAAATGGGAATGGTTGCAAATCAGGAATTCACGTTTAGAAAATGTCCTCCAATATTTCTTTAATTTTATGAATTTTTCATTAATAATCTTGTTTCCCAGAATGTTTCCAGTGAGGAAATCCAAAAAGGAAAGTCATGGTCATTTTAATATATATGTGAATAGGAAGATGGTGGTGTGATGCAGAGATCATTAACATTTAGCAATACTCCACCATTTACTATTGGTAAGCACCATTTCACACCCCAGTTGGAAGTTTAAAGTACTGATCCCAGGAGCTCCCCCCTCTCCCTCTTATATTAAATTCTTTGTCATGGGTTTGTCCTTTGCCAAAACACATCACCTATTATTTCCAAACTGAGAATCTCCAGACGTTAATTTTTTGCTAAGGCAGATTTAATGTTCCCCCTGAAAAATACCGCGGCAAACAAAAGATGCATGCTGCTACAGAGATGACAGGTTTCTTTTGCTGGCAGGTGTTCAACAGGCTGAGAGTGCAGGCAGTGCCTGCTGAAGTTCATGATTCCTGAACTGCAATAAATGTCTTTTCATTCCACGCTGCAGCAAACAGGGATGTGCAGCTTCTGCTGCTCTGCAGCATCTGTGGTGGAGGCTGTACCCTGAGGAGGGCAACGGGGGAGAAACCACCCTACCTCTCTCTACAAACAGATCTAGAAAACATTTCCTCAAGTCTGAAGTGTATTTCAGCCTTCATTTGCCAAGAAAGACCATCTGTGGACATTTGGCCTCCAGCAGCAGCAAAGCCCCGGGCTGTGGGATGCTCCACCCGCTTCTCGTGGCCCACCAGCCACAGGGCAGTGAGGAAAAAAAGCTTTAAAGGGCTTCATCTTCTGATCACTGGACTTTATACCTCAAAGCACTTCTCTATAGTGATCACTGTCCCCACTTGTGCAGCATCTGCTGTGTGGTGATGCTCTTGCTGTTGCACCTCCCTCCATTCGGGAGGAAGAATCACGCTGCTCCCATTTCACAGAGGAGACCTGAAAAGCAGAATTAAACAGCCTGTGCAGTGTCTCAGTGGGGCAGAGGTGAGTTCTGAACTTTGGTCTCACAAGACCCTCACCAGCATCGTAATTCCTTCCCGTTGTTCCAGGGGTTTCTGCTAAATAAGCCCGAATGGACAGCATCACCCTGAGGGTGTGCAGTCGCTTCTGCTCGGCCCAGAAAATGCTCCTGACCGGTTGGGTGAGGCTGGGAACGGTTTCCCCAATGACTGGTGTCCCTGCAGTGCTGGGTAGGGATTTATGTCACATCTGAAGCACTTGTCAAATGCTCAGCAAGATAACTTGGGATATGGAGACTGCAAACAAAAGTGATTGCTCTGCAAGGGAGCCCAAGGCATGAGCGCTGCCAAGGTGAGCCGTGTGTACAACATGTATCTAACAGAAGCATCAAATATTGATTATCTATGACCTGGATGATTTCACAAATTATTTTGGCACTACATCTTGTTCCCTAAGCTGTTTAAGGGGATACTGCATACCCATGAAAAAAAAACCTCGTAGCTCAGCCTTTCCTTGTCCTTCACTGCAGAAACACACCCGAGTCGTATCCACCTCCTCTCACAAGCACTGTCCAATACTGCCCTTCCCCGGGTGTTAACCTGGTTTATTTCTTACTACTTGAAAGACTGATTTCTTCACTCAGCCTGTGTCTTTTGTCACCAGCATTCCCTTTGGTTCTGTTGATAACACAGTTGCAGCAAAACAAAGGATTTGGTGGTATTTTAATATATTGGATTTTTAAACATTAATTATCTCAACTTCCATTTTCTACACACAAAGCAGGTTTTGATTCTGTCTGCAATGAGGGGTTTTCAATTAATGGTGAAGCTTCAAGATGTACATTAACTGAACCCTTTGATGTTCTTCCTCTTGCTTTGTGAGTAACCTTCAGAGCAAGCCCAAGAAGCCGAGCTGGAGGACGTAAATCAGGCTGCTTCGTTTCTGTGCAGAGACACTGGATCAACACCTGTGACACACAGCTAGGAATGGATTCCACATATTGTAGCACTCACTCCCCTGCCGACGTGGGGACAGAACAGATTGTCAGCTTCTGTTGCAGCCATCTAATAACCCACCATCTGTTTTCCGTTTTTAATTTAGACGTGAGCGATAGACATGAATCGAAACTGTGGTCCCACATCCCAGGAGGATTGCTGGAAATTCTTCTGAGTTCAATAATTAAATAAACAAAACGAAACAGAACAAAAAAAAAATTATTTAATCTCCGAGCAGAAATCATCCGAGCTGTGCACGTGCCCGCACATCGTTACCTCACTCACCACAGCCCCGGTGCTGTCAGGGCTTGCTCCTCGTCACATCTCAAGCCTGCACCAAAACTTCTGCAGGGCAGGGACTGTGTATGTTTGCCTGGTGATGTATCTATGGGAATAACGTAGAACACTGATGGTACTATCAGCAAGTGTGAAAGGTAATTTGGAAACTGGAGGCAATTTTGAAGTTTGGCTCTTCGGCTCATCTTGAGTAATCGGGCAGAAAACGGGGAGAAGAGAGAAACATGTCATTAAAGGTAATTAAAATTAGGATTTGAAAGTAGAGATGTCACCAAAGCCATTATGAGTATCAAGGAAATGGCCAGTGAAAGACTCAGAGGGACCACTCCTCCTCCTGATTCTTGTCATGATGTGCTTTTTCTCCCTACAGCCTCAGCCGTCCCTTCCAACTCAGCATATTCTGTGATTCTCCTCTTCAGCTCTGTTGGTGCATTCCTAACCTGCCTGCTGGCAGCCTGAGATAGGTATCTACCTGGAAAACTGAAGGAGCATTGATATAAGAGAATAATATTACGAAAATACTGGATTTGAGGGTGAGGCTTTCCAGTGACTGTCTCAAGCTACTGCGGACTGAAGAGGCATCAGAATTAAGCTCCAAAAAGGAGCTAGTTCCTAAAAGACCTTTGCCTTCATCTGCAGTGGTAATACCAGCAGAAGAAAGAGAAAAGGGGAAAATCTATCCTCCTGGTGTACGTCATTTGGAGATAAAAACAGCTGAGGGAGCTCGGACCTGAGTCGCATCAAGCTGCTTTATGTAAACTAGAAATGATTGCTGGAGATACTCCTCCTGTGGTAAATGCTGGCCCTCACCTTCACCTGGCTACCAGTGCCCTCCAAATTCATATCAGGTGAAACCATTTCAGATTACAGATTTTGATTCTAGAATTAATTGTGTTGAGTGGGTTTCAGAGCACATAAACCTGGCAGATCGAAGGGCTGGGGAATCTTAAGCCAATTTTCGTGTTTCCAGGAGTCCAACATTGGTTTAGATTTGATATAAGGAAGAAATTATTTGCTGTGAGGGTGGGGAGGCCCTGGCACAGGTTGCCCAGAGAAGCTGTGGCTGCTCCATCCCTGGGAGTGTCCAAGGCCAGGTTGGACGGGGCTTGGAGCAACCTGGGATAGTGGAAGGTGTCCCTGCCCACGGTAGGGGGTGGAACGAGATGATCTTTAAGGTCCCTTCCATCCCAGACCACTCTGTGGTTCTGTGATTCTGTGAGGGAGTAATTGGTGATGGCAGAGGGTAGAAAAGCATTTTTGGGGTGAACAGGTGAATCTCTCCACAAGGAAGACAGTGAATGGTCCCAGTCCTTTGCTCCCCAAACGTAAGGCATGTATTGACTGTTCTGGCTCTGAGGCACTCAGTTTTTGTTGTTCTGTTTCAGGTCTGTAGAGCCAAATGCTACCTTGGGATTTTCAGCAGCACCTCAGACAGTCCTCGGTAAAGAAGTGGGTGTCATCAAATGGGATAGACCTTCCAAAGGGCCAGTGTCCCTGACATGGCTGCAGGGAATTCTGTTTCTGCTTCTCCCTGGGAGAGCAAACAGGGCAGAGGCCGTACTCCCATGGAGTGGAGCCAGGGTACAGGGATGAAGCAGAGCTGGATTTGCTGCAGAGGAGAGTGCTGGTGGGAGAAGTCAGCTGGAGCTGCATGGCTGGATGCTGGCAGAGAGATGGGAGATGTCTCTCTCCCTTTGGCATAATGAATGTTTTATCTGTTTTGTTTTCCCCTGATGTGCCAGCGTGGTGAACAAGCTGGGAAAAACAGCACTTGCCTAGCGTGTGTGCCAGCAGGGATGGGGAGTGGAGCAGCAGAACTGCTGAGAGTCACAAGGAAATTATGTGGGACTGGGGCAGGCTTCCCTCTGGGTCTTACCTATGTTTTAAAACCTGGAATGCAGCCTTGGGTTTGAAGAGAGAGAGCTTCTACCTTCCTCCAGCTCCAGCCCTGCCCACGAGACAAATTCTGAGCTGCTGAGTTGAAGGGACTACAGTCATCCCAGTGCCTCTGGTGTCATTCTCCCACTCCAGGAAAACAAGCATGTGGCTCTCTGCAGGGTGAGAGAGGATTTGGGCATTTCCTTCAGGCCTGGACCTCTGAATGGAAAGACTGAGCTCTGCACACCACTGAGCAAAGCTCCTCAGAGCTTTCTGCCCAGAAGCTGTGTCTCCTCTGCCAACTCTCAGCCGTGCCCAGCTTTCCCAGAATGTCCTGCAAAACCATCCTGCTTTCTGCTCCTAATTGCAAGGAGCTCAAAATTAGGTGGGTATTGTCCTGGTCCAGCTCTGGATGGTTGACAGGAGTACACCACTGAACGTATCTGCTGAAGGAGATGATCCTGCAGAGCTCATCCAGTGTGAAGGAAACAGCTTTTGTCTGGAGTCTCACAGGCTAAAGACGAAAAAAGATTTCATAATTTATTTTTTTTTTTAAACATTTCAGCTTCTGCCTGACTGTTGCAAGCATCATATTATTTGCTGCATCATTCTTCATTCTTCACCCTGCTTCGGGAGGGACGTGCAGGGCAGCCCTGCTGTTTAATCACTTGCCTTTACTGCTCGCTTGTGGCTCATACTTGCTCCTCAGCATGGCAAGTGGAATGCAGTAGCACTGCTTTGCATTACCCTGGAGCTGAGAACCAGGCCAATATCATCAAAATTCAAGGCATTCCTCTCCCAAACTCACTTTACATGGAAAAGTACCCTTAACTCTCTCTAGCCCTGAATACCAGGCTTGAGGGCCTCTTTACCTGCCAGTGATGCTGGGCAAGCTTACAGCCCAGATAAATCACAGGCAGCTGGGGAATGGGTGGAGGCTCCTGTTTCACCACTTGAAAGGCAACTTTTAAAAGCTGGTTGGAATGCAGCCTTTAATTTTGCACCCACAGATTGGAACCCGTAATCAGATGTGAGCCTGGATCTGCAGATCTCATCTGCTGCAGCACTGACACCACCTCTTGCACGCTGCCTGCCTAATCCAAAAGGACAGTTAGGTGATTAAAGGTCTGAGTGTATTTAGCTTTTCCCACCACTAGTCATGGACGGGGCACTAAGAGGCCTTGTGTCCTCTGCACAAACCCTGGGTAAGCAGATTCCTGTCCTCCATATCTCCTGGTCCTTCACTCTGCATCTGTAAGTGCTTCCTGTATCATTCCCATTAATCACAGGCTGCTTTCCTAAGAGGAGTCCTCTAACCTACTGCTCCAAATGGAATTATTATTACTATTATTGCTGTTATTATTATTATACAAAAAACCCCAAGCCCACACACTTCCCGAAGTGAGAATTCATGTAGTGGGAATTCTTTAAAACGTATTTATTTTATTTAATTTTCCAAATCCAAACTTAAGGGGAATTTTGTATGCAGGGCATGCAGCATTCGTGGCTCGGGGCTGTGCCTGTGGGCAGCTGGAGCCTCCACGTTGCTTCCAGGGGAACACTGCTCCACAAAGCCTGACAGAAAACTGATATTTTTACTGGCATTCCTGCTGCAGCAGAATTTGGAAGAGGGCACCGAGGAGCTTTATGGCAGGGTCTTCTTGCTCTTGTTGTCACTGGTGCAAAAAAAAACAGATAAATTTTAAAACTGCAGCCTCTGTTCTCTGCATAATGATGGGGGGAAATGATCCTCTGATCTGCTTCCTTAGTTGAAATGTCACTCCACACCTGTAAGAAAAAGTAAGGCAAATAAGATGGGAAAAAGAAAGATGTTTTGTTTTTTTTCCCTTTCTTCCCTGAGTGTGTGTAATAAGTATGAGAGGGGAAGGTATATTTTTGCTGGGATACTAAAAGTGAAGTAATCACTGAAATTTGTGTTTATTGCTGGATCACGTAAGATTTCAACTGCTTCATTCACAGAATGATGGATTTAACTCCTAGAATGAAGTCCAGTGGAGCAAAATGATTGCACTTACTTTGAAATAGGTGATCCTCACAAGTTCTCTGTTATTTTATTAAGAAAAAATGAAGTCTCTGCACAGAAGCAGCTGATGCTTCATCAGGGTTTGGATGTCCTCTCACCTCTCCTGTGGGACTCAGTGATCTCACTCAGTGATCCCAGTGATCTGACGGATTTCCAGCTGGAAGTGAATGTTATCTGGGCGTGTTCCCAGTGCCCAAACACACTAACCAGGGATAGCGGCTGGAGAATTCCCCAGAGAAGGCAGCCCATGCCAGGAAAACATCACTTGCAGTAAGTCACTGGAGGGGAGATGCATTTTGCTCTGAGGCTCTGCTCTCAGTCTGGATCACGAATAAAGCTGTGTCCAGTCTAAAAATTCAGGGGTTTTGTGTGTTTTTTGTTTTTTTTTTTAAACTGGGCATTGAATTTGTTTTCTTTGTTTGTTTGCTGACTCATTTGAATGTGTCAGGCAAGGTCATGTACATTTGTCATAAGCACATGTCTTGAGTTTCATTTTATTCTTTCCATCCTTTTCCATCCATTATCTTGCTTTGGTGCAATTTGGATTATAAAATCTAAGGGGTAAAAATTTTACTTCTACAGTAACAGAACCCACAGTGGTATGTAAACCATGATGCTGAAGGCACAGTGTGTATTTTCATGGGCTACTGGTGTGTTAATAGGAAAAGGGTTTTTTTTTTTTGGCAGATGAATGAAGAGCATGGAAGTCAAGTGGAATCTGAATTTCACAGAATCATTTGGGTTGGAAAAATCCTTTAAGATCATCAGATCCAACTATGAATTTACCACTGCCAAGTCCACCACTAAACCATGTCTCCCAGGTGCCACTTGTAAGCTCACAGAGCTTAGTAACTCTGTGTTCTTTCTCATGTTTGAACCCTATGGGGGACCAGGACAATGTCAGATACCACGAAGACAGTAGCTAGGAGGCAAAACCACTCACAAAACCTCCAGGATTTGGGTGCTGATGATGTCAAATGTAACGTTCATCAGTTTGCTGGGAGCAAGGAGGAGCTGGAGTCACCCACCTCCCCGGGGAGCTGTGGCAACAGGACCCTGATTGCTCACGACCCACCCACGTGCTCACTCCAGCCTCTTGGCCCACTTCCCAGCAAGGATAATTGGATTTTTTTTTTTATTATTATTTTTCTCCCTGCATTTGCACTGCTTGTTAAAATGCCATTCGTTATTCACTCCACATTCGCTGCCTGAAGCCTTGGGCCCTACTGGTGATGGCTGGTACCTGTCCCAGCCCTGGAGGTGATGGGGGGTTTGTGAGGCTGTGCAGGCTCCCTTAAGATGAAAGGCCCTGTCTTAGGAATATCATGTTTTATTATTTATCTAAAGGACGTTTTCATGACACAGCAATTTCTAGCCCAGCGTGGTGAGGCCGTAAAATAATAGCGGGGTCTGTTTGGAGGAACGTGTTTTATTTGGCACATTTCTGGAATGGCAGCACAAAGGAAGAAAATAAAGTTGCAATGTTTATGGCAGCTGGGCTCTCTGTCCATTGGTAACCACTTACCACAAATAACTGCTTGCTGGTTTGCCCACACATGATATTTTAAGACCCGAGCTCTTAAAAAGAAGGTCTTCAGCATCAGCAATATTTAGTGCTGTACAGCCTCCTGGCCACCACATAATGACTGCAGTGTTTTTTATGAAAATGGAACTCATCACGTTCTGGGCTTTTGCTTTAAGACCTCACATCAATCACTCAACCCCAAGCTGTGCCTCACACCTTTTCAATTCCCACAGCCTTGGTCTTTCCGTTCTGTTAGTCTTAATGTCTCTTTTTTTTCTTTTTTTTTCCCTGCCTTCTTCCTTGCTGCCTGCTCCTTGAGGAAATATCCTCTCTCCAAAACCGCCTGCTGAACAATCCTCCTACTGATCTGGAGGAGAGAGGGAAACCTGGTCAGGTCTATAAGGCAGATGTAATTAGAGCACCACAGTTATTGATTGTTACAATAAAACCAAACACAAGCAGTGAAAAGATCAAGCAGCAGGTAAGGCCTAGTACAGGAAGAAATATTTTTGTCCACCACAAAATTAAAGCTGGGACTCATTGGCACAGGATATTGTGCAGGACAGAAATAGAAATCACCTTTAAAAATTAACTAAGAAAAAATGAATGAAGGCTGAATTCATCCCTTGTTATGAAATGCAATGACTCAGATGAAAAAAGCTGCTGAGAAAGCGCCCAGGAAGTTGGTAGGAGCTGTGAGGACCAGGCATCCACTGCTGCTCCTGTGGGAAGGAGGATGGATCTGACTCAGCCACTCTTATGTGTAAGGAACAGAACAATTACAAACTGTTACAGACTGTATAAATGCAGTTAATTTAAGGAAAGGGTTCACCTTGCTGGTGAAATGACCCAGTTCTTTAACTTTTTCATCTCTCTGTTTCTTCCTTTCTGCCTAATATTGTCTTTCTCCTGCTCTGCCATGATGAGTTTTGTTTGGCTGCTCCCCAGGGCTATGCCTGTGGCTTTCTGTCTGTAAGGTTGTCTCATGCAGCTAAAATAAGTACAGCAGCTTATTCATTCACTCTTACTTTCCCCCATCCCTTGACAACCCCATATCCTATGGCTCTCCTTGCTCCTCAGTCTCCTCATCTCTACACAGTGGACAATAAATGCTGCACAAACCCTTTCCATCAAGCAGGAAAATTGGCTGGACCTTTCCAAAGTGCTTTGTCTCTTGTCACAGACCCTTGTGGTGAGGCTGGGGTTCAGCAAGCACCGAGGCCAGTGCTGAGTGCCTGAAAACTCTTCCCACCACTCTACATCACTTTGAAACACCCCCCTGCCCAACTGGTTGTTTTGAATTATGGTTTTGGCCTGGGATCACTGCATCAAATGATGTGATGTGAGGATATATATTGCAAACAGAACACAAAGCTGTTCTGTGGCCCTGGGCTGCCTGAGCATCACTTTATACGCTGTGACTAGGCCAGTGCAGGACGCAGTCAGCCAAATTTCTTGCACGGAGACGGCGGTTTGTTATCCAGGGCTGCGATACCACGAAGGAAACAAAGATAAGACACTCCTTCAGCAACCTCATTTGTCTTGTCCCTGCCCCTCTGAGATGCTGGTGTACAAAGAGATAGTGCTGGGCTTTGTTTCAGTGCCCTGCTGAGGATGCTGGGCAGCGGGGCAAAGCCCAGTGCTGCCAGTCACCAGATGTCCCGGGCGCTGCGAGAGCTCCAAGGCGCCCGCAGTAAACAACCCGGGACAATGGGCACTCTAAGGAGCAGGAATGGGTTTGTACCAGGGCTGCTGACTGTACCTGGCATAACAAAGGGGCAATTCAGCTCCTCGGGATGGCCTACTGCAGGCAGAACGAGTGAGGAAAGATTAGCAAGGCTTGGCTTGTGCAGGCTGGCACACGATAACATTCTTGGTTCTGTCATTTGATGCCGGGTGGAGAATGCAGAAAGAAAGTGCTTTTAGTCAGCTAAGTTAGGACATGATGTTGGTAAGGTTGTCTTATGGTATTTTTCTGTGTCATTACTCTTCTCCTCTCATCAGGTGATGTTCCTGGTTTTCAGACAACAACAGGATCGCAGGATTCCTGGCATAGCAGTGCCAGTGCTGACTAAGGGATTGATACACTCAGAAATCTTTGGGGTGGTTCACCAGGTGTCTGGGAAGGCTTTGAATGGGTAAAAAACTGGGTGTCAGACCTGGGGCATTCAGAATGGAGGAAAGGTAACTCACACCCGAGGAAAAAATGGTCTGATGAAGTTTTACCTCTGAGAACTCTGCACAGCACACACCGAGAAACCCAGCACTGGACATCTGGGCTTGAAGATGTTGGTTTGTACTCTCCGTGACACACTTTGTAAAACAGAAATCTTAATGTAAATAGTAGCAGATAAAGGATTTTTTTTTAAATGGCCCCTTGCCATAAAGAAAAGGAGCTGGGCAAGCAAACAAGCAAAGGCAGCTGAGAGAATGGTCCCATAACTCACTGCATTTGTTTACTTACTTTGGCATGAGACACAGGTGTGAGTTTGTTCTTTGTTTCTTTCTGCAGGCTGAAGGAAGGCTGCCTGCTCCCTACCACGCAGGTAAGATAGCTCCGGTGCTGAAGAATACTCTTTAGCCTCCTTTTTTTTTTTAATGAAAAGCCTTTGGGAAAAAATGAAGTCCAAGGGCCAGCTAAAGTGAAATAAATAAAACCTTCAAAGTGTTTCACTTGAGGTTTTAACAACGGTTTTCATTAATTCTCCTCCCCTCTCCCTGAAATAACATAAACTGAATGTTCATGGATTACTCTCCCCTGTTTTGCCTCCTGGAGCAGATCTTTGCACGTTTTCACCTCTCAGGTGTTGCAAATCTCCACAGCCCCTCCCCAGGGCAGAGTCTTTAACTGAAGCAAGAAGAAAGTGGGTAGTCTTTCGTATTTTAAACCTTGTGAGGATTTTTTAAATACACACTTTTTGGTCTTAGACCCTTTCAGTGCGAATTTAATGGTATCTTCACAGAGAGCTTGGGAGATAGCAAAGTGTAAAAGGAGTGGGTGAGGATGCCTGAGTGGAGCCCAAGTAGGAGCTGCTGCCTACCGAGGAACAGTTTTTGGGGAAGATTGGCCAGATCCAGCCTCAGGAAAGGGGGTTTAGTTTTCGGAACCACACGCAGCTGTGGGGAAGCCCCCCCTGGAACTTCAGGTGGAGGAGGTGTGTGAGCGGGATCACGAGGCAGCTGTGTAGCCTGAACACCTTTCCAGTGGGCTGGGTAACAGGGAGAAAAGGAATACCTGGAGAGAGTAACCTGGGTGGACTGACAGCATGTGGGGAGACGCAGAGGTCGGAGAGCAGGAAGGGAGAGGAAGAGCAGGCAGCTGCTGTGTGGATGGTCGATGTATTTGGCTAATGATGGTAATAAAACAGGATTAGCTGCTAGTCCTGGATTGATGGCCACGGCAATTGCCAGACACTCTGCTTCCCTTCTGTGAGCAAAGGAAGGTGGTGGCACGTGGGAATTACTTTTAAAAGCTCATTAGCTGGGTGTTAAGTCTCATCAGACAGTTAACATTTCAAACAAGTACAACCTGGGTATAATTGCGGCCTCTGTAAATTTGTTTGCCCCATTAATACCTGTCACTATCAATTATTTAATTCCTCCTCAGCTGTTTGAATGCTCGTTTCAAACTGGGCTTTGGATGGATTTATTTGTTTCTGGCCAGAAGATAGCAGGAGCTTTTTAAACCAGAAGATGTGCTTTCTGCTCCATGAGCTCTGTAATCTGAAGGTAAGAGATTTAGTGGGAGACTTGAGAAAGACAGTGAGGATGGTGTCCCGATAAATCTTTGGTTTAAAGCTACGAAATCCATGTGACGTTTTTAGGGACAGGGCAAACCAGGTTTGAGAAGGTTGATGTTTGGAGGACCTGGCTTGGGTCTCACAGATGTGCCAAGGAGTTCCTACCAAAGCAAACTGAGCTTGAGTCACACAAGACACTTCTGCTCGTGTTTACACCAGCAACAGGAGAACCATAGCAGCAGGAAAACAAACTCTGGGAGAGACGACAGACAAACGAGACAGCCTCGGGGAGCGGGAGCGATTCCAGCAGGGATGCCAGAGGGGAGAGAGGGGCGCCTGCCCTGGACCGCTGGGGAAGCGCAAGAGGGGTGGAATTGTCCCTGCCAGCCCGATAAGGAAAGCAATAATCGGAAAAAATCTTTATTAGTGCTGACTCAAGCATTTTTGCCGTATCTTACCTCAGAATGTTTGCTTTCGCTGCTGTTGATTTTTTCCTGGCTGCTGCATCTCTGCTGAAATTTTTGTGGCACAGATGGCTCCCCAGCAATTTCTGTGTGTCCTTTCAGGAATATGCTACTCCAGGACAGCTTTTTAATTATTCTTTTTAAATTTTTTTTTAAAGTGACACCTGTTATATGTATTAATTGGAGACAGCAATAAAGTCGGCTGATAGGTGAAAACCCTTCTCTCGATCTCCCCGTGCTTCTTTTTAATGATTTAGAGCTTACAGGATCAAAGTAACTAATTAAGGTGGCATTTCTGTGGTGGAAGGGCTCCTCTGGCTCCCAGCTCTCCCCAGCTGCTCAGCTGACACACGAGCAGGCATTTCTGAGCAGGGCATCTGCGGCACTCCGCGGTCCTGGCGACCAGGAATAGGGGTTTATTTTGGAAACTGCGAACGGCTTTGTTTGCACATTCATTATTCCCTTTTGCTGAGAGAGGCTGCGAACTGTTCCTGTGACCTTTTGTGCTTCTGTGATAAGAAGCTGTTTTGGAGGAGGGCAGGTCTGATGCTTTGGGCACCCAGGAGCCTTTGGAAAGGCCATCCGTGCAGATACTGGCTGCAGCTGGAATCCACAGGCTGGATAACGTTTGCTGGGGTAAATATTTGGAGTGTGGGCGTAGGAATTTAGAAAGGAAGAGGTTAATGTATGTATTTACTCAAGGCACTGGACTGCTGATTTCGGGAGTTCAGTTATGGAGGCATCTCCAGCCATGCCAGGACTACTTCAAGTTGATCTCCTGGAGCACGGAGAGATGTATATAGAAGGGAATGTGCCTTCCTCCCATCTTCACTGAGAAACCCTGTAAAGTTGCTCAGATGCCAACTGCAAAGGGGCTTTTGGTTTCTAAAAAGGGAAGTGGCAATCCACCCTGAAGACAGAGCAGCACCAGACCTCACAGCGTTCTTCTGTCTTCGTGCCATCTCTTAAATAGAGCTGCAAAAAAATTAAAGTCTAAATGTTAATTTTTATATAAGAAGCAAACTATAAATTATGCTTGCTCTTTATTTTGACGCTAGAGCTGCAAACAACAAGGCATGTCCTGTTGCCTTCACAAATTAACCCCAAAAAATTAGCTCCAGTTTACTTTCGAGTTTTGGTAACACTGGTTTCCATATATGTTCCCAATTTATATCAGCAAGAAAATCCTAGTTACATGAATCGTAATTTATGACAGGGATAACTGAATTATGAACACATCCACACTGAAAGTACAATGTGTTGGTTTGGGGTTTTTTTGTTAAATAAGCAGCTTGAAGCTGGTCATTAAAAAAAAAAAAAAGCAAAGAAAGAACAGTGCTTGTTCCTTTTTCAGTGGCATTTTCAGCTTGTGCATGTAATAATATATAAAATGAGGCATATTTCCATAGCTGCCATTCTGGAGTGAACAAAGCTTGTTATTAGCTTGTCTAGCCCAGTTTGTTTGATTTGAACTGCAGTCAGGGGGATGAGTGCATGCCTGACATTTCTTCTGCACTGAAATGTCTAAAGCAATGCCAGCCTGGGCTCCACTATGGGAAACCAGTAAAATCCATTCAGTATGTTCATCAGCAACTATTCTAACTTCCAATAACCCTACAAAGTATATAACCACTTCTGGCTGTTTATGCAGCCAAATGTTTTTGATGTTTAAAAAAACCCCACTAGCGCAGGTTTTCTTAGATATGGAAAAAAGCAAAATCCAGTTTGTTTTATGCAGCTGAGCCTGTTTATATTGCCCATGCTAAGGATTCTATGCCCTCAAACAGGAGAGGAATATTGTCTACAGCTGTTGTGGGGAGCCTTTACTATAGAAGAGGATGCAGAAAAAGTGAAGAACTTTCTTAATGAGTATATAACTAATGAGAATAGAAGGCAGACCAGGAACAAGGATTTTAGCTCAGTTCCTTGAACCCTGGAAGTGCTCTAAGTACATCCCTGAACTGATCCCTGCTGAACAAATCACGTGAGTGCATCTCAAAGTTTTATAAGTTTCAGTGGGGCTTACACGTGTGTGTAATAAAAGCTCTGCTGAACTGGGGCTCCAGGTTTGCTTTTCAGGTCATGGATAATGGTGTTTGTCCAGCTTGCCATGACAGTTATAGATAAAAGCACTTCTTGTGTTCAAACTGTATTCTCCACGCTTAAAAATGTTAAAACAACAGAGCCCCAAGACCAGGGCAGCTACTTCACTCTTGTTGGGGCTACTGCAGCTCAGCCATGAGGGCTTGGCAGGTTGCTGTTGGAGCAGGGAAACGCGAGGAGCTCCACCTGGAGCTTTTGCCCTTTGTTTCTTCATTTCTTATTCGTGCAAAGGCAGAGGAGAGACGAGGGAGGAAACCTAACACACCCTCCAAATCCTTTGCTAGGTGATTAGCAAAACCCAGACTCTGACAAGAACTTAGTATGGCTTTTGAGGTGTGGCTAGGAGAGAAGATGCTGTGGGTCGATATCATTTTCAGATATTCATAGAATCGCAGAATCATTAAGGTTGGAAAAGACCTCTAAGATCACAGTTGACCCAGCAGTTCCAAGTTCACCACTGAACCAAGTCCCCAGGTGCCACCTCTGTATGTCTTTTAAATCCCTCCAGGGTTGATGACTCCCCCGGTTTCCCAGGACAGCCTGTTACAGTGCTTGACCATCCCTTCTATGAAGTAACTTATCCTAATAACCCATCTAAACCTCCTCTGGCACAACCTGAGGCTATTTCCTCTTGTTTTACCACTTGTTACCTGGGAGAAGACTCATATCCCTAGGGATGTCTGCCTCTTGGTAGGAGGCCTTCCGGGCTGCTGAAGGCTAAGTCCTAATACTCCAAATAATAGGGATAATCAATAAAATCTGCGGGTGAGGAGGAGTATGCTGGTGACAAAACACCTCTGCTGTATGATGTAATTAATCTGTGGAACTGTCATGTGTGCACAATAACATGACATCCCCACCTTTCCCCAAATTAGACACTGCCATTTTTATTCCTATCGCTTGAATCTTCCTAACTAACTAGTCTGAGTCCCAAATGCTTCCAAACTGACCCCTGGTTGGTTTGTTGTGGAGAAGAGACACAGCTCTTTGTGTACAAACGCTGTAAATTTGTGTTTCCTTCCTGAAATCCCTCCTTTGGAACCTTCATGAGGTCTTTAAAGTGTCTATCTCCAAGTCTTCCCATAAAAGTCAAGGTTAGTAGCTGCTAGTAGTAGTTTCCCTTAACATTTCACATCAGAGAGTGCAACTAACATTTTACTATTTTACCCTTTATTGTTTTGTCTGGGGGAAATTTACCGACTTTTCTTTTTCCTGAAGGTTAACCTGGACATCCAAACCAGACATTAATATGAGGATGAAGTCTTCTGTAAACAGAATTATGCTTAATGGTCCCACTTCCAAATGGTTCTTGGCACTGTTGCATTTCTTAAATCCTCGCTGTGGGCTTCCTAATAGTTTTGGATGGTGTGATGTTTTCAGTCTCTGCGCAAGAGCAGGGAGCTGCTGCCCCTTCCACTTCTACCGTCAGCTGTCAGTCTGTGTTCACCTCTGCAGAAGTGCAGTGAGTTTTTTCCATAAGGCTTCTGTTTGTCTGAATATAAACTAATACAGTTTGCATGTATTTCCATTCCTTTTATAGGTTTGTTTTGGTTTGGTTTTTTTTGGGGTGCATTTTAATTAAGATAATCTGTCAAACAAGTGTGTGACTGGCAGTGATGAAACGACCCTTGTGTCATCATTGCTTCCTGTCAGGACATTTTCAGCAGTGGCCCAGTAGTGTTAAAGATGGAGATGAAGGAAGTCAATATGGCTCCAATGAAGCTAACTGGAAAAACTCCCATGAATTTCAGCAGAATCAGGAGTTAATCCCTGCTATTGTACAGTAAAGAAAAGCTACATGAGAGAGAAGCTTTAAAAAAAAATTATTAGAGAACAGTTGTGATCTTGCATGTCAAATGTATTTAATTAGAAGAATTTTTCCAGTATCTCTAGAGATTTAAGGATATTCAGTGGGACCTTCTTTTCTGTTTGGAAAATACTTTGCCCATTGTGGGCACCAGGAGAGGAAAAAAATTGAAATAAGCTGTCTCCAATTGCAGTTGGAAATGTAATACAATGGGATAGGGCTGAGACCCACAGGGAAGCAGTGGCAGCATTCCCACTGACCTTAATGGGAGCTGGACCACATCCCACATGGCCTCAGAGATGTTTGTGGGGAAAAAAAAAAAAGTCTACTGTAAAACTGAAAGATGAGAATGAAGAAACGCATGGATTTCAAAACTCTGTGGCTCGAGTGGGGCCGAGGCCAAAACCTGCTGAAGCAAACACAGAGTCAACGGTCAGGCTGGCTCTGCCTGACTCCTCCTGTCTGCCCTTTTGTTGTGCACAAAATTTTGTCAGTTGTTCAGCTGCTGCTCTTAGAGAATATCGGTTCCCTGCGCAGATAATGTGCGTTAGCAGCTCCTCGGTACGACTGATGTACTGGAGTTTATCCAGAATCTCAGGGGAGAGGTGATCTGTGTGTTTTCACTCCCCACTGATGAAGTGCGCCAGGAGCTGGTGACCTCCACTCTCGGGCAGGTCCCTGCCCTGCAGGTGATGTGGGACCTGTGGGCAAAGACTGGGTCATCTTGCAGCCTGGGGAAAGGCTGGCAAACGGGGCTCTTGCAGTGATGGGGTCTCTGCTGCTGCCAGCTGAGGTAGACCACGGTGCTGTACAAACGCTGCTGTCCTGCTGGTTTGGAAGACAGCAATAAAAAATGAGGAGGAATGTTCACTGGAGGTCAAACATTTTTCTGGGTTTGAAATGCAGGCTTAATGGTGAGAAGGCATTTGCTTCACATAGAGGGGAAAAAAAAAGAACACCCGAAGGACTTCAGGAAGGGAGTGAAAATACCTTCCACATCAAAGAGTTCAGGGCCAGCAGAGGTCAGAAAGCCCTCAGGCTGCTGTTGCTTCCTTGCCATTTTGTGAAAATTACGGATGGAGACCTCCCCCATGGTCCAGTTCCCAGCAATGGGGTGCCTGAGGCACAAGTGTGGGCAGTGGGGAGCTAGAGGCACTCAAACCACACAGCCCCGTCCCGGGTGCCGGGATGAGCTCTGCTCCGCGTCTCTCCAAGCGCATCGGTTCTCCAAAAGCTTCCAGAACTTTCAGCAAAGCAGGGCTCACTAACACCGCCCCTGTAGGGAATTAGGAGGGTCCTCACCCCCAAACAGCCCTCAGAGAGGCAAAGCCTGACCAAGACACGGCAACAGGCGGGAAAGAGCCCAGCTCCTGAGCGAAGGGCTCCTGGTGCTTCCAGAAGAACTTGCTAGAAGCCCCCAGTGCATCTTGGAAGGAGCGGGGATCGTATTTCAGCCTCAGGATTTTAGGCACGCGTTGTGACAGCCCGCGGCAGACCTGCCAGGAACTTCATTCCCTAAATCACATTTCTTGCAAAGGAGACCTCTGTGCTCGGTAGTAGTAGCGTTTGTTTCTTCTTTTTCTTGGCTGCTCTGCTTGGAAGTAGCGTAAAGACCTAACCCTGGTGAGAAGGACCTGCAGAGAAATAATGGAGTATGTGAGAGCTCCGGCTTTTTTGCCTTGTTAAATGAAACTTGGTCTATATAAACACCCTTGAAAAAACTCACTGGTAATGCTGCAAACACAGGATTCGGCAGAGGGCTGTTTTCATTTAGCTTTTTGGCAGCATTTTTAACAAGAATACGTTTGGGGTTTTTTTTTTTTTTTTTGCGACTTTCAAACCAGACACATCATCTTGGATGAACTATAATGGTTATAAAAGCATTGCAAATATCTCTATTTCTAACCCAGGTTTAGCTGGAAACATCCTACTACCCAGAGGAGAAATGGAGCCTTTGTGTACTGTGTGTACCAACTTGCTTAGAAGTGAGTGTGTACTAAAGCATATTCCTGTCTTTACTCACACTCCAGCTTTACTCTTTTAGTGTTCTTCCTTTTTTTTTTTGCTCAGGATCGCAACACCCCTTGTTATGGGTGGCTTTTACTTTCATCCAGCCACGCTGCAGGAACTTCAGAAGCTACTGGTGTATCATGCCTTTTCCCTCTGAAGTGTGTGATGTGTTTAGTGTAATAGTGTTTCATGCACACAAAGGCTATCATCACCCCAAATTACCTTGTTTGTGGAGAAATGTGTCTTCAGTCAGTCGGTGAGGGTGAGGAGGATCTCTGCTGTCAGGTAGGAAGATGCCTCAGTCTGGAGCAAGGCCTGCTTTGAACATTTCTGAATAAATATTTTGCAAATAAATGTGTATATAGAAACATGATGTTTGACTGTAGTGGCAACCCTGAAAATTGGTAGTGGAGATAGTTATCCTAAAAAGGGTCTAATTAGCAACATCACCCACTGATTTGTAGAATCTGTCAGCGGCTGCAATTCAAAGTTCTGAACCCCATAATCAGCTCTCCCTTCATCACTTAGTGTACTCCTCTGTATATCCAGGCTAAGGTTAGGTAGGAATTTTCCCTCCCTGCCGTATAGAAAGTTATTTCAGAATCTCTCTCTGTAGGTAGAAACTCTCCAGCTTCCATGTGTTCTAAGTTTTCCTGTCGTTGCCAGCTGGTAAGCTTGGCATAACTTGTTAATCCTGAGCAGCACAACTCTATTCATTGCTCCAGTGAATTCAGTCTACCTTTTTTTTTATTCTGGTCTGTTCTGATCCTCTTCTCCCAGAATGGACATTCCCACCTTCCTCTATTTGACAGTCTTTCCCAGTCTTATGCTATCAGCAAAAGCTGCTAATGGTGGGTCACAAGGACTAAAATGGCCAGGGGTTTGATTTGTGTTCCAATAATTTCGCTAAAAAAAAAATACTGTAAGAATGGAAAGAAGCCCTACAAATTCATTATGTCCATAGTGAGTACTCTTGTGGTATGAGAAAAATAACCAACTGTTGGTTTCAGAGGCTATGCCTAAAATAACCTGAAGGCAGTGTGGAAATGGGTGAAGGATGGAGTGAATGGGGAGATGATTTTGACAAGTGAAACTTTGCAATGTTAATGCATTTTATAGTCTCCTGAGGTGGCTGAAAAGTGCTGTAATTGTCTTCCATCCTTTGACAGGCAAGAGACAGTCTCATTTTGTACTGACAAGGCCAAGAAATACAATTTTTTATAATGTTCTGGTCATAGAATCACAGAATGTTTTGGGTTGGAAGGGACCTTAAGGATCATCTCTCATTCCAACCCCCCTGCTGTGGGCAGGGGTACTTTCCACTAGCCCAGGTTGCTCCAAGCCCCATCCAACCTGGCCTTGGACACTTCCAGGGATGGGGCAGCCACAGCTTCTCTGTGCAACCAGTGCCAGGGCCTCCCCACCCTCACAGTAAATAATTTCTTCCTAATATCTCATCTAACCCTGCCCTCTGGCAGTTTGAAGCCATTCCCCTTCGTCCTGTCAATACATGCCCTTGTAAAAAGCAAAAAAAAAACCAAAAAAAAAGCCAACTCTTGGATGTCAATGAACACCAGCCCACTGGAGGGGGGGTTGAGCCTCACAGCCTGAAGAAGGGGCGAGGGCGAAGCGCTGGTGTTGTGCTGGCCATTACATGACTCTGTGTGGTGTTTCATCAGGCAGGCAGTGATGTGAATTTGTGCTCTGCTGCAGCTTGGAGTTACAAGCCAGCCTCTGGGCACGAACACTGCCCGTGGATCGGGGAGGGCTGTCAAGCCGCAACACGCCGGAGCCGCCGCGCCACACCTATTGGAATGGTGCCTCCCCCTCGCTGCTCCCCGCTTCAGCCTCCAAATTCCACTGGAAGAGAGCAAATCGGGTACCGTGTTGTTTATTTTCAAATCCTCCGTGCCAATCACAGTAAGCATTCCCTGCGCTGTGAGGTGTGGGCAGTCCCGGGGACAGCCCGCTCACAGTGTCCTGCTGATCTGTGGCTCTGCTCATCCAGGGCTTCTTGCATTTGGGGCTTGTGGTGACAACAGCAGCCACAGCCCTGCATGTGCCTCAGTTTTGTGTTAGTATTGCAATTTCGCAGGATGTGCTGAGGTTGGAAGGGGCCCATCAGGATCATCGAGTCCTGTTCTAGTATTTAACCACTCTCTGGGTGAAAAATCTTTTCCTGATATTTAACTTCAACCTTTATAACTTAAATATATATATATATAAGTTTAACTATGTTTGGCAATAACACAACATACGAGGATAAGCTCCAAGAACAAGGACAGCACAAGGAGCACTCGGTGGCGAGAATGGGCCCCCCATGAGCACTTCTCTGTGTGGTGGGTGTGCTCAGGGCTGTGTCTGGCCCTGGGACACTGCCCTTGACTGGAATGGGGGGGATCAGGGAGGGAAATATGGGAGCAGGAGTGACGTGTGACTCCAAAGGCACTTTCCTGCCTGGGGCCACCAGCAAGCCTGGGATGTGCTGTCCCTGCTGTCGGTCATACACTGCAGCTGGTGTGTGCTGGAAGCACAACTGACCAGGCTTTGTTTTCTTTCAAATGTCCAATTGCTCTAAATAAAAGATTGGGTAACCCAGCGTAATTTAGGTTACCGAGGAAATTCCTGTAAATGGAGTACATTTACACTGAGTTTTCTGGCTATTCCGTGCGGTCTGTCTCTGACAGTGAGTGCATCACCCCACCATGCTCTGTGTGGACAAACCATCAGTGCAGAAGGGTACTGGTGTGGGGAAAGGGCTCCTTAACGAAGCAAAGTTATAATGAGGTTTTGCGGCTGAAAGCTGAAGAATTCCAACCTGTAATAAGGTGTGCATTCTTGGCCACTGGAGAATTTAATATCTGAAACAATTTGCCTAGGGATATGATGAATTCTCTCTTTGAAAACTGAAATTAAGATGGGGTTATTTTTTTTTTCCCCTAAACAATCTGGTTCAACCAGAAGTTATGGTCTTGATGCTGGAGGTTCTGGGAGCAGGTATATGACCCAGGAGATGCGAGAGTTCAGACCAGAAGCTGCAAGTCTCCACTTGGGTGAAATAAAATGTTTTGAATGGTGTCCTAAAGCACTGCCTGCCTTCGTGCTTTAAATCTCAACTCAGTGTGGAGTTATGGGGAAAAGGTGACATTTTCTGAATTGTTTCTTCTGTGATGTATCTTTATTTCTTTAGTTGTTCCTTCAGTAATTTCTCACTGACATTAGATGTGCTTGGCTTAAAGGCACTCGGCTCACCTTCACAGAGCCTCCTGATCCCTCCTCCTGTCCTGGGGAATGGGTTACTGCTTGCCTGCTGGAAGACCAGTGCTGAGGGATAATTCACCAGGAAATACCCCAGGCCAAGTAATGAGCTGCACACTACAGCAGCCCTCTTTCTGCTCGTTTTCCTGCAAAAAAACAATCCTTGTGCTTAGATATTTAAGGAATGCAAAACAAACTGGTGGTAGTGACTTGGAGCTATTCAGTATATTTTCCTACTCTCCCCTTGGCATCGAGGGGAGTTTTACAAAAGCCCCTGTATTGGGCAGGGCACAGACCTCCCTGGCTGGAGTGGGACTCCTCCTTCTCCCCCTCCTCCTCTCAGAAGAGCTGTAGCTGAAATGCAGCGACATCCAAACCACTGCTCCCTCCCCAGGTGGCTCCTGAATCCACCATCTCCTGCAGATGAGCTGGGGCGAGTGTGGGCATGGAAATGTTTGCCACATCACTGGAAACACCTGGGCTGGCAGGAGCTACCAGGGCTGCTACCCCATCAGGGCTGAACAGTCAGTGACAGGTTTCTGATGAGAAGGAAGAAGAAAAGCCAGTAAGAAGAGGACTTTTGTTTGATACAGTCCCGTAGAAGCAACCCAGGAGTACCCAACATACTCTTCCAGCATTATATAGATCTACTAAATTAATCCAGTACTGATGACTTGGATGAACCCCTGTACTTCTTTCAACTCTTTCTGTACAAGGGCCCTGAAGGAAAATGAAGATAAAGGCCTATATATGAGGTCTACTTGACTTTCCTCTGTTGCTGTGATGGTGGTGAATGAGTGTCTGCAGGGAATGCCAAACTTAATTGTCTTGTCTGTGAATAATGAGTCTTCTCTTAATACTCTGGAATTAGTAGGTAAACAAGAAAGTGCTTTTGGGGGAAATAGATGTAGTGTTTCCCGTATTTCCCATGATTTTACATTTAAATTTATTCAGTGAGCTGGTTTGATTAGTCCTCAGACCATGTCTCTGTAATTACATCAGTCAGACTCCCTCTCTTATTCCTTAGGAGATCATTCTAATAGATGTTGCTTGCTTTTTTTAACCCGTGAGTGGAACAGGGGTAGAAGAGAACTAAAACACCAATTTATTACCTGTGGAGGTCTTGGGAAAAGCAGATAATGTCCAAGGGGTAAGATACTGGAAAATGAGTCTTTCATTTGTTATCATGCTGAAGTCAGGATCCATCCTTTTGCCAGTGCTAAATTATTCTTTTTTGTGCATAACACAGCTTTGCAAATTTTTATTACTTTTTCAACCTTATTGCTCAGTAACTGTTGGAATGAACAGAAAAATTCGTACTTTAATTTAAAAAGTGTCTCACTTTGGGGAAACAAATGTATTTACCAACAAGAATTTTAACTCCTGAAGCAAAAAAAAAAAAAAAACCACTTTACTGAAGAGTGATGTGGGGAAAACTGCCTAAGTTCATCTCCCTGTACTTACTGAAAATAGACAGAAAAATCTTTCTTACAGAGGTTCCCTTTCCTGGCAGTGAGACCTGAAAAGCTCTGCTGGGTTGTGAGTTGGCAGCTGGGAAAGTTCTTCTGTTCTTCTGCCTTCATGGCTTTCATCAGCAGAGATGTGCAGGGTGGCATTTTAAGATTGTAGCTCTCCAGGAGGCTGTGCATTAATTTGGGAAGCATACCCTCTGGACAAGCAAGGCAGTGAGATTTGCAGGAGGAATTTCAGAGTGTGCAATTGAGTACTACATGTAGGTAATTTTTGCTGGGCAGATGTTTTCTTTATTGGCCTGAGACACGCACTTCGAAATGCTTTGTGTTTGGCCAGTAAATTGTTTAATGGAACAAACAATCTTCAGTGTCCTTAGCCTTGACTCTGGCTCTGCTCTTCAAGCTCAAACTTACTCCAGAGCAAATGTTTCTGGTGACAAACTCCCAGTGATTTTTCATGTTGTTGGTGTGGTCTGGCACATTGCTGCGAGGAAAATAATTCTTGATATCAGTTAGGGAATATTCACCTCAGGAGGAACGAATAAATGCTGGTTACCAGCTATTTGGGTGTACCTTCCATCAGGAGAAGAAACTCGTCCTTCTGTTTAACTCTTGGAAGGCTTTATTGACTTTAAACAGAAAGAAAAAATATGTTGTTAACAAGAAAGAGAAAACACCATAATCTCCTGACAAATATATAAAATCCTGTCTCTTTGTATTCACAGAGCAGAGCTGGAACCAAACAGTGAATAAAGGCCATCAGTAAACTTCCAGCAGATGAGGCAACCTGCAGTGGTCAGAAACAAGATGGTATTGCCAACCAGCTGCTTGTACTTTTTTTTTGGATGGTATTGTAAGATGTAGAGGGCCCGGGCTGGTGGATGCAGGCAAACACTATGAGAGACTGCCTTTCCTCAGAGGAGTTTAGAGTGTCACCAGGACAGAAAGCAACAGAACTGGCACGAGACCTCAAGCTCTGTGCAGACATTTTTGCCTGGTTAGAAAAAGGGTTCAGATTGTCTGAAGCGTTTTTCCTGTAACACTATCTGAAAGTGTCATTAGCATACAAATATCTCTTCCTTCTGCTGCTCTTCTGATTACAGGATTCCTTGATATAAGGAAGAGGGTTCTTTTACAGTCAGTGTGGTGAAACACTGGCACAGGTTGCCCAGAGAAGCTGTGGCTGCCCCATCCCTGCGAGTGTCCAAGATCAGGTTGGACAGGGCTTGGAGCAACCTGGTCCAGTGGAAGGTACCCCTGCCCATGGCAGGGTGCTGGAACTAAATGATCTTTAATGTCCCTCCCAACCCAAATTATTCTAGGATACTATAATTCTGTGGAGCATAAAGGGAGACGTGACCCTGAGGTGCTCTCTGGCAACGGGGTCCACCTTACCTTACCAAGCCTTACCCCACCACAGGGACACTGTGGATGGAAAGCTGCTCTCAGGGAGATTAGCTGTATGGAAGTGGTACCCAGCCCTCACACAGAAGTAATTTCCATGGCTTATCTCCAAGCCCCTCTGCAGTGCTGGGCGACCTGAAGTCAAATATTACCCTTTAAAAGACAATTACGTGTCTTTCACTTCCTCCAGTCCCTCAAAAGCCAAATAGTGCTATCTAATCTAAACCACCCCATCCCTTCTCCATCCCCTCAGACACATGCTGTGCATTACATTTCTGCAGAGATTCACTGCAGTCTGTTCAGCCATCCCTTTGAAGTCCTTGGAAGCTTATCTGTACTCCAGCGAGCAAGGGTGTGTCTCCTGGCCAGCTTGCAGGCGACCTTACAGCAGAAGTTTATCCCAGAGGTCACAGGTGCCTCTCTGGGGATTTTTTTTCCCTGAGTATCAAGAAATCTCCAGAAGTTACCCCAGAATAAAGGCCTGCCTTCTGAGGCTGTTTCATGGCTAAAGTGCTGCTGAGTGTGAGTGGGAATGTAGTGTGGGACATGTCAAAGTGTCTTTTGGGCATGGTCCACCAGAGCTTAAAAAAAAAGCCTTCAAGAAATCACTGGAAATGGTCACAGGGGCATTTTTGGTACAACTGAGCAGGCAGAGACAATGCAGGGCTGGCAAGAGGCCTGTCTCCCCTCCAATCTCTGGCAAATTCTGGTGTAACCCTCCAAGTGCACCCACCACCATCAACTTTTCCCTGCCCAGCTCCACTCCCATTCTCCAGAGGGCATCCAGACCCTGCTTCCCCTGTCCCTACCCCAGGGTCCCACATCCATCACCATTCTCACCCCCTTTCTAGTAACCACAAATGCCTTCCCTAAAAAAAAGCTGGAAGATGGTTTTACTGCTACAGGAGAAAAAAAAAACCAAGTCTGACATTAATCCTGAGATGAAAATGGCTGAGCAAGTATTTATGTTGATTTAAGGCTGTTCTTGTTACATTCTTGAAACTACTGAGGTTATCTTGTAATCCATCTGAATTGCAGCTTGTGGCATTTTGAGCTAATTTTCAATTGTGCTGCATTTAACTATTCTTTACCTCCTTCTGCCTCACAGTACATGTGGAAAAACATACATGAGGCTTAAGAAACCCAGACCTATACCCTGTGAAGTGTCTCTGCGTCAGAAAATGGAAACAGAGCATTCATTAGAAAGAGAAATTTTGGGTTCTGATGAGACTGCTGAGAGAAGACACTTTCCCAGTGCCGGGCTGTGGCTAGAGGAGGGTTCACTGAGCAGCACTCTCTCTGTTTATTTTCTGAATGTTTTGAGGGAATGCACGTCCCTGTAGATGTTTAGAGAGCAGCAGCTCTGGAGATGAGGTTTATTTATTCACAAGATATGTATCATGCAAACAGCTGCGGGCTGCTTCTCCTCACTGCTCTGCTGATGCGATTCAGCTCCCAGCCCAGCAGACCACCCGATCCGGCAGGGAGAGGCAGCACAGCCCCCCTGGGATATGGGATCTGCATGGCCTGGGGGCTGCTGCCTCTTCTCCAGCAACTCTCACACCCTTGGCCTTACTCCTTTCTGGAGCTCGAGCTCTGGGCAGCAGCCTGAGAATGGGTGAAAAACGGGGCATGACCTGGGCAATAAGGCACTCACAGCCCAACAAGTGTCCTGGGCTGCTCAGCCTGAGAGGGTGGTAAAACACCAGCACGGGACGCCCAGAGAAGCTGTGGATGCTCCATCCTTGGAAGTGTCCAAGGCCAGCTTGGATGGGGCTCTGAGCAACCTGGTCTGGTGGAAGGTGTCCCTGCCCACGGCTGGGGATTTGGACTGGATGGCTTTGAAAGGTCCCTTCCCACTTGATCCATCCTACGATTCTAAAGTGGACACAAAGATTTTGGAAGACTATTTCGCTCTGCCCAAGTTAATCCCCTTCTCTCACCATTCTCTCTATTAAGAGAAGAGCCCCAACTGGGTGGCACATTTGTCAGAATTTTGGATGAAAGGCATAAGAAGGAATTTTCTTCTGGGCCTGTTTAATGATCTTCTCAGGATCCAAGAATAGGAAGCCTCAGAACTAAATCCGGCATGTGACATATTCAGTGACCAGACAGATTTACCTGAAGGAACTGAATGTTCCTAAGCAGGTGGAATCAGTGTGATTTTCCTCTGGGACCTTTTGCAAGCCATTCCCTGATGAAGGTGGGGGGTTAATCCCATTTCTCACATGGCTTTGGAAAATGCTCTTGGTCTGCTCCTCACCCCTTAGACCATCAGAAAGCTGGGGATTCAAGGCAGGGTATGTGCAGAGAAACCTTGTATTTCCACATCACGTCTTGGCTTCACAACAGTTTTAGTAGAAGCACCACATGAGCTCCTTCCTTTACTCCTTCAGCTTCTTTTCCCTTCTGTCCCTGCTTCTGACCCCTGTTCATCTGGGGGGAGATGGATATGGAAAGAAACCCATCACTTGTAGTTACTGCTGCCTGTTTGTTTGCAGAGACAGGGTTAAACCGTGTGCTACTTCTCATCTGTAAATGATGTTTTCCCGGCTGAGCACAATTACAAATGCAGCTCCTTTGCTTTTAGTTCAGTTTTTCACCACTTGCTTTCCACCCCCCACCACCTCTTGGCTGTACTCTGGCGATCACAGGAGTTTCTGTCTGAAATGCTTCAGTTTCTGTGTTTTCCAGAATTAACTGGGAGCCTGTTGCTACACGCTGAGCAGGGTGGGACTGCTGATTCCTTTCCTTTTTCTTTTTTCCCCCCATCAAAAAGTAGACTGTTGAATGTAAAGCTTCAGGGAGTAAAATTTACAGGAGAGAAATTGCCTTGTATGTTTTTAACACGGAGCTACCTCGCTGGCCAGCACAGAATTTCACCCTTTGCATGCCGTGAAAAACTGTTATTAGTGCTAAAGGTTTTTGGAACACAGGAATCGGTGTTTCTCCAATTCCTGACTCCTCACTACTCTTTTCTTGTCCTCTGCGGCAAAAATGAAGTTCACTGCTTTCAGATGCCTTGCTGAGTTGCTCTTATTTGCATGTCATGAGGCTGAACGTGCCAGTAAATATTTGGAGCCCCATTTAAAAAGCTTGTTTTTCGAGAGATTCTTGGGATTTATCATCTGTCGCTGATCCACGTTATGGTCCTTTTCAAAGGACATGCAACATTTTGGGACCTGTCCAGCCTGGGAAGGTGGGGAGAGGCCATCTCTTGTGAGCCCCCGGTGGGGGACACGTGTGGGACAGGGTCCTGTCGGTCCCCAGCCGGGAGCCAGGGCTGCCTGTCTGTGCCCAGGGCGAGGACCAGAGGGGAGAGCACGGCAGGTCACCCCTGTCCTCCCACACACACACTGCTTCCTCACAGGAAGCATCGTGGGGGATCTGCTGGGATGTTTTGGGATTTTTTTTCAGCCTGTGTTTATGCTCTTAGGACCAGATCTTCCCGAACAGCTGAGGGCTGGGGCCAAGGAGCGCTGCAACCGCAAGTAAGGTCATTGAGTGCCTGGTGCTCGTCCCAGCCAAGGGAACACGTGCTGCAAGGTGGGATATCAGTGTGCCCGCCTCACCAGCATCTGGTCGCATCCCTGCTGGCCGGGATGTGTGCCCTGGGACCCAGCCATCACCCCTCCGGGGCAGGGCTCCGCTGGGAACGCTGCGCAGCCTTCCCAGTCTCCAAGCTTTTGTGCAGCTTGTTCCCAGTCTTTGCGCTAGGGGATTATTTCAGCTGAATGAGCAACAGCTCTGAGACTTTACAAACCTTATTTACTACGTGATTACTCTCCTCTTGCCTGAGACGGCCCCATTACCTGCTCATCAAATGCAAGGTGGTCAGATAACCACGTCTTGCTGGCTCTACAAGGTTCTCTTTGGCAAATTAAAGGAGCACTGGCGTTAACAACCAGGGACAGCATTCCTGCACATCCACGCAGACCTGCTGTATTCCTCCCACTAGAGGACGGTAGCTGGTGTGCACAGCCATCAGTAGCGTTTTACAACAGAAGCAAGAATAAAACAGCCCTACCCTTCCTGTAGAAACTTGTTCCTTTCTAGTGGTTTTCACATAATGAATCCCAGTGAATATTTAACTAAGTCTCCCCTGTAATCAAGTTTCTGGCCTCCTTACTTGTCTCCACAGTGCAAAACACTTCATGACCCACTGCGTTCCCCAGCCCTGGGAGGCTCTGGCAGGATCTGTGTCTGCTCAGCTGGCAGAGGAGCAGCAAGATCACTGTTGGGTTTTTCTCATCCGGCAGTCGCTGACATGACCTTTGCTATCCCTTAAGAGATGGAATGGATCCTTACAGCCTCAACTTGGCTGCCTAAATCAAAAGCAGGCCTGCTCTTCAAGCCCTGAAATATTGCTGTATGTTTATACATATATGAATATTCATTGGCATGCATATGAATATTCAGTAACACAAGTCTAGATTTCATGCAAAGCAAGTTTCCCTGCAACCTTCCACTTAAACCAGGAAAGAATGAAGGAGGAAAGTGTGTTTCTGGGTTTGTGTGAGCAGGGAAAACAGAGAGTTTGAGTCTGTGTGGTGACCTGGGAAACCTTTCTATGGTAAAACCCACGACTTTTGTTTAGGGAACTCCCCATGCCTGTATAAAATAGCAAATCCCTATTTGTCTTTGGGCTTTATCTGCCTGACCACTGCCTTTTCATGCCGTTTTTGGGACGGCAGCTTGTGAACTTGGTTACAGTTAACAAATGAGGGCTGTTAAACCCTGCTGCATCTCTGTTTATGTGGAGACTTTCTTGGGCAGGTCATTGGCTTCTCTCCAAAGGCAATCCAGTTTCTCAAGTGAAATTGTGGGTACCTTAATCACCTGGCAAAGTGGAGGAGGAGGTCATCTTACAGTGGGGACTGGAGCTGATAAAAGACATGGCTTTCACTGAGAGAGAGACATACAGGAAAAAGCAAATTCCTGTGAAAACTATGGTAGGAGATAGGGAGGGGAAATTATGTGCAAAGGAAGGGGAGACAAGAAAGAATATTAACTGCTTGTAGAATCCCGACTTAAAAGATGTTTGAGGGTTGAGAAGAATGAGGCAGGGAAATAGTTGTAGGCATTTAGGGCTTTATTATCCGGGGTTGAGGAAAGTAAAAGAATTAGTTTTATTTTGTGTTTTTGAACTGCTACAGAGTGACTGTGCCTGCAGCTGGGCCTCCGAAAGAGTGAACTGGAAACACGGAACTTGGCACTGCAGAGAAGGATGTGGGAAGCAGGAGGGATCTGCTGGGATTCAGTGGTGTGGGATGGCTGGGTCACAGGACCCTGCCCAGAAAGAACAGAGTGCCCACCCTGTGGGTCCCTGCCACGGAGTTTTCTGCTCCTTCCAGGATTTAAGGTGTAACATGAACCCTGCTGTAAGCCTGGCTTCACACCTTCTGCTCTGAGGTTGTGCCTGAAAGTAAGAGCACCCTTGCTGAACCCTGTGGTGTCACCAGAGAAGAATCTGATCTGATGTAAAGTGGCAGGAGAAGCTGCCACAGCCACCAGCTGGTCCAGTTAGACAGCAGAGCTCCAGTAAAACAAAACGGCGTGTATTGATCAACTGCAGACAGAATTAAGAAGCGTGTGGGCCAACAAGCAAAATAGATCCAAGGTCTGTAACAGAAGGACAAATTGTCTTCTCAGCCTTTGTCTTCTCAATTTTATAAGTCTGGCTCTGTCTTGCTGTGCCCTGCTTGGCACTGAGAAGGAGTTTATTCATATGGTTTCTCTGAGGTTGCTGTTAAAAGATCTTCTCCAATGCATGCTGCTTTCCACTCTTTTAGAAAAGACACCACTCCCCAAGAGCCAGAGGTGCTCCACCAGGACAGCGTGTGACAAATTCTTTATGAGAGAATACATAATAAGTTGAGGATTTTCTTTTATTTTGGTTATTTAGTATTCAATATTTGCATTATGGAAGCGCCTGGAGGTTCCAGCTGAGATCAGTGTCCTATTGTTCTAAGCCATGCATAAAAACATGGTCAGAGATGAGGAGCTTACCATCTAAATAGATGAAGTGGATAAAGGGTGGGAGACAGGAAGCATCTATTATTCTCATTTCATAGCTGGAGAGCTTGGACACAGACAAATTAAGAGCCTTTCCCAGGACTGTGCAGGAAAGCCAAAGCAGAAGGGCAGAAAACACTGAATGTCCAGGATCCCAGTGTGATACTCTGCTCATAACACACCACATTTCCTGTTTAGATATATCTTGCATCAGTGTAATAAAAGCAACAAATATTTTTTGGAACATTCTCCTTAAGACACACAAAATGAGAGGAGCAGCAGAAAGGTTACATGGCTACAAGGCATAACAATCCAAAGCGAGTGTTGATACTCAAATGCCATTGCAAGACATTGACATAACAACAGTGAAAATAACCTTTTTTCCCCAACTGCTTGGCCTTACTGCCTGAAGAAGTATCTCCTAGAAGATTCTGCTGTGCATAATGCAGAGGAAAATCAAAACTTGATAGACAAAAGTAATTCATTTGTCACTTTCTCTAGCTTGACCAAAATTAGGGTTTTTTTCATTGATAAACACCCAGTAAAACTATCCCTTTATGGGCCAGGAACTGCAGCCCCCCCTTCCTGTATACATTTTGCTGCAAAATAACTTGATAGCCCATCTGCTTCACAGTTTGATGGATAATTACTGGATCTCTTGGCATTAAAATAAATTAATTTTTATATCAGTTTTTCAGTTTAGCAACATCCTGAAGTAATACCTGGTGAGGAACTAGTGATGAAAGTCTCTCACTAGTAGTTTTTATGTTGGAAAGGGTTTGTGTTTATATGAAATGACTTTTCCCTGAGACACTAAGAAATATATTGAGCAACTTTGCCTATCTTTGAAAAGAAAATAATTTTTACAAGTGGATTCCTATGATTTACTTCTTTGGTACCCTAAAAAAAAATTTCAAAGCTGCCAGGGAAGGGAGCCATAAACACTTTGGAAACCAGGTAAATATTTGAGCTGGCAGAATTTGGGTTTAGGCATTTAGTTTTAGAAGAACTTTTAAAAAAAAAATAAAAATCTGGCACAAGCATTTAATTTATTCATCATCATCAAGGGATATTTTTGGATGGGACAGTTTGAGTAACAGGGAAGAATTGTTGCTTCCCACCATCTTCCAGGGAGAAGGTAAACCTTCAGTGACGTGCGTGGCTGAATGAGGGTCTAGAGAGTTTCTCCCCGTAGATCTCTAAAACTTGAATGTGTGGGTGTTCATTTTCTTTCTTTTTTTTTTCCCTAATTTAACTTTCTGTATTATATTCCTATTTTCACCAGATGATAGAACATGTTAGCAGGTCCTGCACCTGGAGTATAGATGAGGAGTACAGAACTTGCTTCCCTGTGGTACCCATGGCCCCCCTTGCCATCTGTCTGCGATGTGGCAGGAGCTGCAGCTTGTTCCTCGTTGGGCTTCCATGGAGCAGCCAGTTCCTGTGGCGCCCTGGCTACACTCATATCTCCTGCACTTAAAAGAAATGTCAGGGACTCTGTAAGGATTAGAACTGAGGAGTGCTCAGAAGCTCTGTGTTGTGTTTTTTTCTGAGGTGACTTTTCCCGCATTACTCGGAGGCATCGGTGGCCCATCTTACCTCATCTCTCTGCAGACACAAGTTCTTTGTCACCTGCTTAACCTTCTGCCTTCCTCGCCAAAAGCTGGGCTTTCAGGGATGAGTTGTGCTCTTGTGGGTCCTGCCCAGGAGCAGCCTGAAGTCAGGCACATCTTCACCGTACCCTGCCAGATGAAAGAGATGTCGGGAGGAAACGAATTCATCTCCTCACCTCTGCCTCCTCCTCGCCGGGGATTTGGCCGAGCCCAGCTGTGCCTTCCCTGCAACTGGAGCCCCTGGCTTGTCCCCTGCCCCTGTTGAACATTAACTGTATCCCTGCCTGCGTGCGGAGGGAGGACCAGGGTTCAGCTGACAGCAGCGACAAAGAGCTGGCAGGGCTGAAAGATTCAATTTAACTTTCTTTCTCCTCCCCCGCTTCCATATGCGGGGGGACACAGCGCTGTTCCTGCTTTTGAAACTTGCGGGGCAAAGGAGCATTGGTGTCCTCATTTTCCTTCCTCCCTATTGATGTATCATTGCCAGGATGAAAAAGGACGTCTCAAGAGCTTTTGAAAAAATGGGTGACTACTCAAGACATTTTATAAAGGAGGAAGAATGGGAAAGAAAATAGGACTCGGTAGGGGGTAGAAGGAGCCTGAATGTGTGCCTTGTCTGTCTATTCTTTTGCTTGAAACCTGGAGCTGTTGTTCCTATTTCAGTTCAAACTGTCACCTTTAGTTCATGATGGCTTTACTGCCCTTGCTCCTGAACCTCAACAGATTGGGGCTTATTTACCTATTCACACTCTGCTGTGGAACCTCATTAATAGGCTTATTAGCCACACCATTCACGTGCAGGAGGGCTCACAGAAAAGATCCCAGCCACTTTGAGAGGAGGAGGAAAAAACTGTAAAGAGATTATGCTCTCATTCAGCAGCCTAACTGCTATGAAAGGCTCCCTGGGCCCACTGAGATCTCTTGAAGCCTAAATATGATGACAGAATTGATCCCCCACCCCCCTTTAATTCCAAACATGCTTCTGCTTTTCTCAGATAGAGGAGCTGGGCTGTTGTGGGCCACTTTAGGAGAATGTGGCTCATTTAAGAGAAAAGGCTGCTATTGATAGACTGCTATCTTTTCATCCCCCAAAAGAATAAATTCTGACAAGTGCTTCCAGACCTTGGAAATAGGTGTTCTGATTTTGTCATTTTTAGTGGAATGCTTCCTTTTCTTTCAGAGTATGCAAAGATATCGATGAATGGGGAAAGGTATTGCAGCTTCCTGTGCGGGACAATAATTTATGTGAGAATGTGTTAACAGTGTTTTCAGTGGGCGATGGACATGCCCAGAGCTGGGAAAATTGGATCTTGACTGTGACATCTCAGCTTCTCAATTAGAACATTCAGATGTCTGTCGCTTTAGGAACAAAAAAATATTAAACCTGTGTTTCCAATCAATTACAAATTTGTCTGCTATGCCTCACAAAGCCTGAAGTACCAGTGGGAAAATACTTTCTGGGAGGTAAGTAGATATTCTACAGAAAAACTTGTTTTCAACTTTTTGGTGTCTGGGAGTGTGTAAATAGAGTTACATTATGCTGTGTGGCCACAGTCCTTGAAAATCCCCTTGATCAATATTGCACACAATATATAAAATGTACAGTAGAGCTACGCTTAAAGTAACATTAAATTGATCAACACTTGATTTAATTTGAGGCAACCACCCCTTATTGATTTTGTTGTCAAGTTGATTTTACACAGCGAGCATTACGCAGACTCCGTATTCAAAACCTTTTAGCTGATGGTATCTAAAGCAAATGTTTTATTAAGCAAGGATCAGGCTAAGCTATATTGAATTTTGAATACAAATATTATGCAGTTTTAAATCTGTGTGTCCAGGCGAATGTTGTTTGCCTAACTTTTCGACAACTTTTCCAATTTGGGCACCACACAGACAGGTGTTAAAGGTGCACTGTCAGATAAATTCACAGGGCAGTTGGAATCGGGCTTTGGACTGAGAGGTTCCTGAGGGTGATTTTTGGAGCGGGCGTTATCCAGCCATCCTCTAGAGCTGGAACTGGCCAGAGGCCAGTCATGACTTCTGAGCCAGAAACACTCCAGAAGAGGTTTCGGGGAAGGCTGTTGAGCTGGTACCATGTCAGTGTGAGGATGCAGATTGCTGCCCAGTGCCGGACTGCCGGTGCCACAGCCCAGGCTCAGCCGCTCCGGCGGGACGTGCCGCGCTCCCCGTCTTTTCTCTCCCACCCACTCGAAAACTTTGAGCGGAGCGGCCCTGCGGGAGCCGTGCTCCCCTCCAGCCCTGCGGTCTCCGCGGGATGCGCTGCCCCGCTCCCCGGGGCAGGCAGCGGCCGGAGCGGGGGGTGCCCTGCTCCCCTCCCGCCGCTCCTCGGCCCTGCTGAGCCCTCCGCGTCCCCGCCTGGGCGGGATCCCCGACCCTTGCGTGGGGTATCCGCGACCCCCCGGGCGGGGTGCGGGCTCGGCCGGTCTCCCGAGCCCGCAGCTCCCCGGGCCGGGCGGGCGGTGCGGGGGAAGGGGCTCGGCGGCGATTGGCAGAGCCCGGCAGCGCCGTCCAGGAAACGGCTCGGGTTGCAGCGGGGGGAGTGACCGGGGGAGGAGGAAGGAGCCGGAGGAGTGCGCAGAGCGGGGGAAAAGGGGGAGAGCGAACCCACCTCCCACCCGAGGGGGCTGTCGGCGTGACAAAGCTGCGGCGGCTCGGGGCGGGCGGCTGGATGGAGCGGAGCGGGACCCGCGGCGCGCTGCTCGGCGATGCCCGCGCTGGGGAGGAGGCGGCTGCTGGCGCCGGGCACGGCGGGCTCGCCCCTCTGAGGCGGTAGCCGCTGCGGCCGAGCGAGGGGACGGGACGGGACGGGGCGCCGGGCCGGCTCCTGCCTCGCCTCGCCGCCCTCCTGCCTCCCTCATCCCGCGGGGGATGCGCCCCGCTGCGCCGCTGCGGGATCGCCAGCCGGGGCCGCCCGCCGAGTGACCGCGGCCGCGCAGGAGTTTCCCTGCCCGTCCCGGGAGCCGCCGCTCGGCACCGCGGAGCGGACCCTGCCCGCCCAGCGCTCCCGCCGCAGGTAAGGGCAGCGCCGGGCCGGGGGAAGGGGCAGCCCCGGCGGAGGAGGGCTGGGGGTCCCGCCGCTCTCTCGGCGCCCTGTGCCCGCAGCAGCGCTCGGGCGGCCGGCGCGGGGCCTCGCACCTGGAGCCCGCCGGCCCCGGGCGGGGATGCGGCCGTGCGGGGCTCGGGGGGTGTCCCGGGCGGGGATGCGGCCGTGCGGGGCTCGGGGGGTGTCCCGGCGGGGCTCGGGGGGTGTCCCGGGCGGGGATGTGCCCGTGCGGGGCTCGGGGGGTGTCCCGGCGGGGCTCGGGGGTCCCGGGCGGGGATGTGCCCGTGCGGGGCTCGGGGGTCCCCGTGCGGGCGGTCCCGCTGCGGGGCTCGGGGTTCCCCCGGCGGGGCTGCGGGTCGGTCTGTCCGTCCCTCGGTCGCCACTGCGGTGCGCGGGGAAGCCCGAGCAGCACCGCTGTTTCCCTGCCTGTCCCCTCCCTGTTCCCGCCGGGTGTCTTTGGGGATGGTTCGAGCGGTGACAGCGGGACGGGCAGCAGGGTGGGGGTGAGAAAGAAGGGGCTCGGCCCCGGGAGAGCAGCCCGGGGTCGGCACCGCCCGGAGCAGCCCCGTCCTTGCCCCCAGTGCTGCGGGAGCGGGGCCGCGGGGCAGGAGCGCCCCGCCTGAGATAAGGGGGCAGAGAAATCTTCAATGAAATATATATTTAAATGCAAAACGGCCCCTTCAAACTGGGACCCATTATGCGGTTGGTGTGAAACGCTATCAACATTTAAAACTTCATTGTCTCCTTTGTACCAAATCCCTGTAAATCTTCCACTAGCCTTTTCTCATTTTCATCTGAAAAGCCTGTTTGGGCTGAATAGACAGCAATCAGCAGCCTCTGGACTTCTCTCTCTCTGGAATGTCAATTAAAATGCAGATTTCCCCCCCTCCCCTCCATCTCTTGGTGGCAAAAGACTTGAGAAAAACAGGATAGTCCTGGAAAGCAAATGAAAGAAGTTCAAACAATGAAAAAGTACTGAAGCTGCCAGCCGGTTCCCATTAGTCCTCCAGAATTAATGTTTAATGGCTGTGATGCGCAAATTTGCTCGGAGATGGAACTGTGATGAAGAGTCCTGTTAGGTATATATGTGTGTATATATATATGTGTGTGTATACATACACACACATATATATATACACATATATATATTTATGGGTTTGTGTGTTTCTGTCAATTTCTGTCAATGCGCGATTCCCCTGTGAGTGGAATTGTGTATACGGTGTATGTGTGAAGCTTTAAAGTTTCGTCTACCTGGATTTTTCTGATGAAGCTCCTGGGCTTTTAGGGCACTTGAGGTTTCTTAGTGGAGGCGAGGTCCATATTTCATTCAGATTTTGCTATTCCCTGCCTAATAGAGAAAGATGCTGAAAAGTTATACAAAAAGCGATGTATTGATTTGGTTAACATACTCTACAAATTGTCCTCTCCCTGGGGAGTGATAAACATCTTATAAACAACAATGGAAGTAGATTAAAAAGAACACTGAGCATTGAATTTAATTAATGCCACTGCTGAACAAGTACTACTTGTTTGTGTGTGTGAGTGTGTTTAAACTGAAGTACAGCTTGGAGGAATTTGGTTGGGCTCCCAAACCAGTCTGCTTTCCCATGCTTGTCAGTTTGGCAAAGAAAATTTGGGCAGGTATGTGACGAGGTGAAAATTGACTTGATGAGCGAGTGGCAAGGAGAGCCATCAATCATTGGGGGCTGACAACTCCTCCCCAAAGTGTAGGCTGAGAAGAGAGACAGAGTTCCCTTTCAAGGGGAAAAATAAACACTACGTGTGGCTTTCACTGAGTCTGAGACTCCAGGAGGGATTATGGTATTGTAGTCAGGAAGCCAGAATTGTGGAGGCCAAAAAGCATGCTGGGGCTGTGTTCCAAACATTGAGATAGAGGTACATAATTATCCAGCACAGGAGGTCTTTCCAGAGACTCGTCCCCCAGCAACTGTGGCAATTAAACTATGAAAAGAATTTGGTTTTTCATCTTCATCGGACTTTTGGGAAAGGGCAGTCCTCGAACCCTGGTCACTGCTGCGGTGGTAGAAAGTGGCTTGGCTCCACGGATGGAGCTCTGATTTTTGCTTTGCTGCACCTTTGAAAGCTACGATTTTGAGTGAGTGTTCTGCTGCCCTGTGGGTGAAGAGTCCCTTCTTCTTTCTGCTGGCAGATGTGCGGGTGCAGAAGCCAGCAAAAATCTGCAGGTGAGGAGATGTGTGGCCAAGGAGGCTTGTGCTGCACTTCAGGATTTAGGATGAGGGTAGGAACCATAAACATGCTTTCAGTGGCATTTTATGTGGTCTGAAGATCTGAAATAGCAGAAATCTCGGTGGAGCTGAAGCTGCTGGAGTCTAGAATATATGCTTGCATTCTGCTATGTTTTCGTTTTGCAAAATTATGATTGAATTCTGCATTTATTGACATAGCCATTAAGCAGGGTTTACAGGATGATGTATGGAAATTAAATCAGCATTACATCCAGTCCGTTAATTAGGGGTCTCTACCCACTTTACAGCTGGATAAACTGAGCTGCAGAGCTGTGGCTGCCAGGCGGTGGGGCGGGAGGTTGAGCTGGGTGGCAGCGTCCAGGGGGGCTGCTCTGGTCCTTCCCCAGGCACAGAGCGGTCCCAGAGACAGAGCTCTCTTCAGCTCCACACCTGCTCTGTGCTTATTTAGAGAAGGGCTCGGCAAGCTCTTTGCAAATGTTTGTGCAGTGGTCTGGTGGTGTTTTCACTGGAGATTTAATAGGAGTTGCTCGCTTGTGGTGTGGGATGCTCGTTCTGTGCTAAAATCTCTAAAGCAGGGAGAGAGCTTTGAGGTGATACCAGCTGAGGTGAAAAAAGCCTGCCCTGAACTATCAGGGATTCACCTGGGATACCATGTATTAATTATTTTCCCCAAGTGCCTTGTTATGTCATCTGAAATTTGTTACTACTGACTCCAGAAGTTACTCTAAACAGTACCCAAGGTAAAAGATGCCTCAACAGCATTTCTGTCCTTAGTGCTGAGCTTTGTATGTAGCAGGTAGCAAAAGGCTAATAAAATCTGAATCAACTTTTTAATGGTTGGCTTTTTAAGGGGAGAATATTTGTCCCTGTTTCTATGTGCTGAAGTACCACATCACATCCAAATGACAGGGAGTTTGGAGAAGTTTTGACTTTATCTCTACATTCCCTGCCTTTTTAAATTCTTAAGCGTGAGGGCAGGAGGGAAAAAGAGGTTTTCTGTTATTTTTTTTCTTCAAGCCAAGTGCTCTCTAAGTTTCAGTTGGGTTTCATCACATGTAAGATGAATCATTGACCAGATGAGAGCAATTGCTGCAGTTACTTGTTTTATCCATCTACTGAGCGTTACCATCTTTTATTTTTGAAGCGGAAAATCAGGTCTAATTTTCTGGTTGAGCTGTTAAATCACCCTGTGAGGAGGATGCTCTTCTGACCCTCACCTGGCATCTTAGTCTAGCGGCAACAGGGTCCCCTGAAGGGAGTGCCGGATACTTTGCTGCCACTTCTCTCTCCCATCAGCCCATGCCTGGATTAACAGTTAACTCCATTAATTGAAATTAGATTTGCCTGTGAATAAAATAGACCTTTTTTCCCCCTGTTGAAAAAAAAAATATATATCAATAAGCTTCATTGAGAGAGGGAGAAAAGAAATGTTTGTGCACACAGCTTGGCATGTGTGGATGGAAAATGATGCTGGGCAGGTCTCCCACGGAACTGCAATCTGTACCATACTTCATACAGATTTTAATTGCCTGTAATGTGGTGGAGGGAACCAGTATGACTGTGTAGATAAGAGCCTTTCACTTGTTGAGGACTCTGGGCTTTAAAAGGACACTGAACCGAGTCAGAAGGAGGTACATCCATAGGGGAGCTGTGGAAGTCCTGAGGTGAAATAAAGTTTTACAGATTTTCCAAGTCTAAGGAGTATATTTTTCAACTGTTTTTCTTGTGGAAAATTACTGAATTCTTGTAAATTCAGCTGGCTGCAGAACCGCCTAGGTGAAGGAATGAAAAACAAGGCAAACTTACATAAACCTTCAAACAATAACAGGAATATAATTTGTATAATTGTGGTAATTTTGGAGCATTACAGGTTATGTGCCTGCACATGTGTGTGCCTCTCGGTTTTTAAAACCTGTATGTTTTTCTGTCAGTAAAATAGCTCTCTAAATATGTGCTGAGAAGTGATTTTGTGAAAACAAGGAGGACTTGGTTACGCCTCAGGTGATGATGGAAACTGCTAACAGAAGATGAAAAGTCACTCACTTTTCACGTATTCTTGAAGCTGGAAAACTATTTTTCCCGTCCTCCTCCTCCCCTCCCTCTCACCTCAGCTCCGTTCGAGGCTTTATGAAGTTTTTTGGTCTGTGTTGTGAGATGTTTCTGCTGACAGTGTTCAATCTCTCTCCTCCCCACAGCAGCCGCCGTTGTTCCAAGGGAGGAGGCACTACCCTGGCCCAAGGCACGGCTTTCTCTCCATGCTTCTCTAGAGGTGCTCAGATGGGATTAAAGTCCACATGGAGATATGGAAATGGACCAAGAATTTACTCTAAAAAGATGGTCAGCTGGGATTCAGGTTGCCTTATCTGCCTGGTGGTGGTCACCATGGTTGGACTTTGCCTGGCTCGACCTTCATTTAATTTAGTTGTTGAAGACACCACGGTGGAACCCGAAGGTAAATCACTCTAGAACCCTTAATTCTTTAAAAGGAGTTAATTTTAAATGCTTGAACGCCTGAAATAGAAGTCAACATCACCTGTGCTTTGGTAAATCTAAGGCAAGTAACAGACGAGCCCTCGAGAGTCGTGTTTTTTGACTCTCCCTGCTGCCACATGGGCTGTGTTTGTACAAGCACGCATTTGTTTATTCTTATGCAAGCAAGTGGTGTCAGTGATTTCACTCGGGACTGTCATCACGTTGTACAATCAGAGTGTATGGCTGAAAGTTTTCAGGAATGGGCCTTTAAGGAAACCAGGCTGTTGCACTTACAAGCGCGTCGCGTGTCGCTGTCTCCAGGAACGAAGCGGGTGAGGGGCTGTGTGTGTCTGTCATTGTCTTAACCTGAAATGTCCAGAGAACTTGGTTTTTGATCGTGTGGCCTGAACGTTTAGTTCTGTCACTCTGCAGAAGTGCCTCTGTGTTGGTGTTTGCACTCGGAACAGATTTCTCTCTTGCTGTCGGTGTCCGAGCCCAGTCGGGGCAACGTGTGGATCGTGAGTTCTGAACGCGTAAACGCTGAGATCTGAATAGCAAGGGCTTAAGTTGATTGCTGTGAAAGGCTAATTGAGACCTTCACGTGGGAAGAGGTGTTTTGATAAAATCTCCTATTTTGAGCCTGCACCTGTTGGTGTGTTCTTCTAGGTTCATCTGCTCCTCAAGCTTTGCAAAGTGCTTTCCTTCTCCGAAGAGCTGGGGAAGGGCTGCTTTTTTTATTGTTGTGAGCTGATTGTTTTTAAGAATGTTTTTGTGTTGTGTTGTGCTGCATCTTTCCTGCTCTCTGAGCACCCCGGGGGGGGAGCAAGTGAGGCTTCCTTCATAAGGTTCTATCTGTCTTTTGGGAAGTGATTACAGTTCTAATAACTCTCAAGCTGATGTACAGTGGTCCACAGAGCATTTCTGGTCTGGCAGAGCTTGCTGGAGAGAATTTGGCCTTGACACATTCTGCTGCTCATGTCCACGAGTACAGCTTGGTTTTTATTTGATATATTTTCACGCAAAACTTATTTGTTTCTATCCACTGCCTCTAAAAATAGACGTCACCAGCTAACACATTTTTGGAGTCCGTTCCAAGTACATTTTTATTGATGGCAGGGGATGAACTATTTAGAGATGATGAGCCCTCTTCCCTAGCAAGCATTCCTGAAAAAAACTCATGAGGTATAGCAGTACTGTCATCTGTCAGCCATAGAGATTGCTGATAGCAAAGGTTTTTGGTTTTTTTTTCTTTTGAAGGTAACTTGAGAATTAAAAAAAAAAAAAAGAAAGCGCCAAACTCTCATCGCCACTTGCTGTATGATTTGTTAACTGAACATCTGGTGCCTTTTTGGCTTTTCAGGCGAATGACAAAATCATGAATAATTCTGGTTTCGGACTAGCTTTGTAGTGAGGTCCCCTAGTTTTAGGGTTAAGTTAGAAAGAATGTGATTGCAGAATTGGTGGAGTATTTTATGGGAAGAAGAGTAATATTTTTTGAATGATGCCTGATAATTTTTCAACTCTTCAGTTAAAGAATAGATTTTATTGTCTTAGAAAACACATTTTAAAAATATATATTTCTTCCACAGTGAATATGGAGGAGGTAGAATCTGGGTTTTATCAGAGAGTAAATTGTTAAAAGGGATTTCAAACTTCTTCCCTGGGCAGGAATGTTACTGACATGAAACAATTTTAGATGTGAGAACCCAAATCATTACCAGAAATAAGAAAAAAAAATCAGAAAGCACTTCTAAGTTAATGGCATAATAAGAGCTTTTATGCTGCAAAATACAGGGAATTGTGTGGGATTTATATCTGAGATTTGGGAAATAAAACCTCCTTTATGTGCTTTGTTAAACCCCTTTTAAAAAAATCAAAACAAAACCAAGTTTTTACACAATCACCTTCTCTGGGTTCTATCACTGCCACCCACAAGCTTTCCAAGCCAAAAATCAAAAAAACCAAAAATCCCTTCAAATAATCTCTTCAAAGACAAAGCAGACTTCTCTTTTAATTTAGGAAATGCCAAAACATTTTGGCCACAGCTAATCTGGGTGGTCAGGTGCTCTAATAATGTAAATTTTCAGTGGGGCTGCTGACTGTGCAGTCATTAGAGCTATGACATTTCATACCAGCTGAGAAGGTCAGCAGGGCCATGACCTTTGATGACACATGTTGTTCTGTTCCTGAGTATTCCTTTTTTTTTGGTTAGATGCCTTTATTGTTATTGTTTATTGTCTTAGTGACTCAGAATATTGGAAAAGCTGTTTGCACCATTAACAAGAATTGAGGTGGTGGCTTTTTGTTCCTTAGGTTGTAACAGAGAATATACCTTTTTCTCAGCTAAACTTCAGGGATATTTGCAATCATTTTCTTCAGGGTATCTGGTTAAGTATTATTAAGTAATATTGCTTTAATATAAGCAGTATTTATCTAATAGGGCAATCAGCTGCATGGGTAAGTGCAGGATACATGCAAGATGTCGTGCATCAAGGTACTTTTGGTTATATACAGTCAATCTTGAACAAAGAAATATCCATCTGTGACCCTTGGATATTATGACTCTGGTCCATATGCAAGTATTTACACCGAAAGTGGCACACTGAGCCACTGTGGTTGATAAGGTTGGTGCTGATTTCGTGGGTGCTCCCTGAGGGCTGGATCCTGAGCGTGGTGGGTCTCAGCGTGGTGCTTTTTTTTCCTTGAGCAGAGACGGTAAAACCTGAGGCTGTTCCTCGGTGTGAGCAGAAACGGGACCTGCAGGAGTTGGTGTGGGGACTGTCGGCCCTCAAACTGTGTCTTGCATCACGTGTTTACATACGTGTTTTTCGTCCTAGGGAGCACAAAGACTTTCTGCTTTTAAGACTTAGACATAAATCCACCTCAGCGTGTACAGAGGAGCCATTCTGTGTGTCTGTGTGTGCACCCAGGCTGCGAAGGCCTTTGATGATGGCCAGCATTTCACAAGGGCTCTGACCGCACACGTAGGTGGAAGGGTTACTTTGTGAACTGAATAATTAGTTTAGACATATATTTGATAAATAGCAAGCTCTCCCTTGACCTTCCCTTGCCCAGGCTGTGTGTTATCGTTGTGCTGGGGAGCTAATTTGGTCTCTTCCCCCCTCCACCACCACGTGGAGTGCCTTGACACTGTCCTTGGAGCACCCACTTGGTGGAGTGACATTGTGTTTCAGTTCTTTTAATTTAGGTCGTATTTCAGAAGATTAATTTAAGCTTTCCACAAGGCACAGCCTGTTTCTGTGCCCCGTGAAAAACGCGATGGTTCAAAATGGCCTTAAATTTGTATTTTGGAGCAGCGGGGAAGGAGAGAGAGACCTCCTTTAATGGGTGACAGAGTGTTTATGGTGGGGCCCAAAGCGAGTAACAACTTGTCTTTTGGGTTTTAACTTGCTCACGACATACAAATATAAACATGTTCGGTGCAGTGGCTTCCTTTTTGTTAAAATGCTGGATAACGTGAGCGAAATACCTTCATTTTTTGTAAAAACGTTCGCAGTGCTTGAAGATGAACGTCACCCGTGGCCGCAGTGGTCAGCACAGCCCACGTGGAGATCCCTTTTAGGCACTGTGAGCTGCCTGGGTGAGGATGTGGGGTTTTGTGGGGTGCTCCCGGGGAGAGGGAGTGCGGTGGTGATGGGATGTCCCCCTGTCCCACGAGCAGCAGGGTGCTCTCCACCCTGGGGTGCCCCCGTGGATCCTGTCCAGGCAGTGCCACCCTGCTGACAGGTGACCCTGCACAGCCACCATCCTCCATGGACAGAGGCAGCACCAGGATGCTGCTTCCAGTTTGGGAGGAAAAATAAAGCAAATAGCTCACTCGGCCTTGTTGCTGTTTTGTTTTGGCTCTATTTTTTTATTTTGTATCTTTTTTTTTAACAAGAACAGTGGCTTTGATATATCTGCAAGTCAAATGGGTAATTAAACCCGATTAGTTAAATCGGAGTTGGCTTTATCTTTTTAATTTATTTTACTTTTAATTTCGTTTTAAGGAAGGGCAATTATCGAAGCCCATTAGGGAGGAATGTGACATCCCCACAGCTTCGGGTGAGGGCTGGATGCCCTTTCAGGGATCCGGCTCAGTAAGTTGTTTGGCCCAGTACAGGATTTGCCAGCTGAGGTTCTGGGGAATTGTACAAGCAGCCAGATTAAATCAGTCCTAATGTGTCCATTCTGTGTTTAAAATATGCAGTGCTTTAGCAGGGGCATGGTCTTGAGCTGCAAACTAATTGGGCATGGGGAGGGTTGTTATTTACAGTCCCTGTTGATGAAATATTGGGAGTTGGTGGCCGCTATTTTGCAAAGTAGCAGAAATAATTGCATGTTTTATGCTTATCTGCCATACAGTTGCAGCTTTTTGAAGGGGTACAAAAATTATTAACTTTTAGGAATTTGATTCCTTTAGTTATTTTTTATCTCTTTCTTTTTTTTTTTTTTTTGAGCCAGAAGATTTTCAAAGATGCTGAGTTGTGAGGTTTTTTTATCCTTTTTGTTTGTTTTTTTTTTTTTAAAAACCACTTGCATAGATTAGACCCCAAACCAGTGGCTGACTCCAGTGAATGCATAGCTTCCTAGTTTTAAAGTAGTTCTTCCTTGGCAGAGAACTTGCAACAAGTTTCAGTAACTTTTTTTTACAGACAAATTGCAAACCTTTGAAAGCAGAATTTACAATGAAAACGCTGACATTTCCACTTATGCAAGGTTGTGTACTCATGAGGCGATGGACAATAGTCCATAGTGATGTTTTAATAATAACCATAACACAGCTCTTAGTGAGCATGTTTCTATATCCAGCCCCCCAGCTTCAGTATGATCACTTGGCTTTAATCTAAAACATTCAAAGATTAGTGTTTTCTTAGAACTAGTATTTAGTTTAGGATCAGATAGGATCCGAAGAAATTAGATAGATCAGATAGAATCCCAAGAAAAATAGTCAACTATCTTTTTTTTCTATTGGTGGCATCAGATTTTTAAGTGTTAAAACATTTTGAGAGTCCTTAAGGTTGAAGCTTTACATTGAAACAGAGACTTTGTTCGAAGCAAGGCTCCTGAGCAGTATAAATCCATGTTTTCAGAAGAACCATCACCCACTTAGGCAAGTTACATCTTGTCTGCTTCTAATAGCACACCTGGTTTGACTAGAAGAGAAAACTTATTTCAGTGTAGTTAAAGAAGTGCGAAATTCAGGCTGAAAAGACTCCAAAACATGAAATGATGAAAGCCCTGGGGTTTTGCACCAGTGTGACTGAGGGTTTGGTTCCTCAGTGCAAGAGGGACATGCTGTGCTCCTCCATCCCAGCTGGACAAGCGGGAGCACCTTCTGCAGAGTTGTCAGGACGTGCTGATTGTGTTACTGGGGGTGGTGGGAAACGGGGCGATGCTTGGTTTGGCGTGGGGGCCTGCCAGTGTAAAGTCATCCTCACAGCAGTGGGGGAACTGATTTGAAACTCGAGTTTTGGTTCAGCACATTGCACACTGTGTGTCTGTAGCGGTTCCTGGGAGTTTTTGGCACAGCGTGCTGCCCAGATCAGAGATGCTGTCTTGCAGTACTGGGGACCAAACTGACTTCTAAGCTGATTGAAGGAGAAGTTGCAGCAACTGAGCAGCTTTGGAGCAGCTCTGTAAGAGTCGAATCTCTTAAATAAAGACCAGATTTTCGGGAGAGCAGCAGCCAACAGCTCCTGTTGCAATTACGAAACGTGCGCCGGGAGTGCTGAGCTGTTCTGGAAGTTTGGCCCTTCGGGTTTCAATCGGAGTCGAGAGCGTCAGCAAATCTGCCTTGGCATTTGCTCCTTGGGGACTGCGCTTCCCAACAAGGGCAGTTGCAAAACAAGATGTTCTGTAAGAGGAGTGGATTTTTTTAATGTGTTTTTTTTTTTTTTTTTTTTAACTTTTAAAACCAGCTTATAATTCATAAACCAATTAAATACGTCTCCAGGTTGTCCTTTCCCATCTCTTAATTATCGCTCCTGGTTTTCTTGTGCTCTGTTGGTTGGTTGGTTTGTTTTGTTTCCAAAAACCCCTTTTTTTTAGGGGTTTGTTTTTCCTGGACTCCTGAGTACCAGAGTAGTTAGCACCTGATATAGGGATGTGTCTTATGGGCTTCACTTTCTGCTGGTTCAGGTTTTTCTGCTGCTTGTCACCACACAAATGCCATTATCTGTGTCGAGGAAAGGGACAGAAAGCTGAATTCTATGGTGCCACTTCATTTGCTTGCCATGCTATTATTATTATTATTATTATTATTATTATTATTTTAATTGTATTTTTGAAGCGGCTGTAAGTGAAAGCATTTGGTGAACCTCAGCGAAGCTGAGGAGTTGAGATCTGACCTACTTTCATTCCCCTCCTCACACGCCGTTGCAAGTTGTGTGTAATTATTGCTTTTCCTCCCCCGCCAAAGAACTGGCTCATCAGTTTGGGACTTTACCCGGTGTCCAGCAAAGTGCCTTACGGTAGCAAAGCCACAAGGAGTGGGAAGGAGGGAAAACTCCTTTGTTCCGAGGAAACAGCTTGCGTTTGTGAGGGTTTACTGGAAGGGGCAGGGTGCTGGGGCACTGGAAGGGAGAGAAACGAGGATGAGAAGCTGGTTGGGGAGGAGAAAATCGTGGTTTTGGTTTTATTTTAATTTTTTTTTCCCTAGTTTTTCATGAGTTTCTGTTTGGAAAGGGGTTTTGTGACGCAGTAGTTGTTACCTCAGGCTTTCTCCCAGGGGGCTTGTGGCTGTTTCTGAGTGGGATGCTGTGGCTGGGGATGCCTTGGTGGGCTGCACCGACCAGGACAAGTCTGCAGGTGAAATCACGGTTGGATGGACAGAACTTGATCAGGGCACTGTGCGACAGCTTGGTTTTTAAACACAATAAAAAGTTGTGGGGTAGAAAAACTCTGTGAGGTTCGTGCTACGCTTCCTTTAGGATGGGCTGTATGGATGGGTGAGCTGCTGGCAGGACCTGCTGCTGGGCACAAGGAGAGCCTGCTTTCGTGAGACTGGCTTTGCAGGTTTGTGCAGTGCCCTGCTCCGTGTCTCAGTGTTGCAATATTTAATTTGTTTCAAGGAAAGTAATATGACTTCTAATTCTGAGTGCCACCCAGCAGTTCTTAAAAACAACTTTAAAACCCCCGTTCAGATTTTGAGTAGTGCTTGAGTTTGGTTCTGTTAGATGTTGTTTAATCATGAAAAGTAATCCCTTTTTGATACTACAGAGTTGAAGTACCCAGATTTCTCCGATATTGTTTACTCAGCAGGGTAGCACAGGTATTTCAGACGTGCAGGATTAACGTGGAGACTCTCTAATGAATCTGCAGTGAAGCACTGCTCGGTAATAGCCCTTCTCCTAACAATTCAGAAGCATTTGAACCATCTTCCGTTAGTGTGGCCAAGTGCCCAGAGCCACTGCTACCATCACGAGTTAAAACTAAGCGTTGTGTAAATGGTCTGTTCCACCTGGAAGGGCACGTAGCCAGCCTGGCTTTTCACTTCAGGGCTTGTTGTGCTCCTCTTTTTCCCCCCCACTGGAGACTGTCCTCCACGTGGAGCTGAACTTAAACGAGCTACGATGCCTTTTGCCTAAATATTGCTCTCTGTTAAAAGAGAGCCTGGTGTGCCTTGAAGCTTTGAAGTACTTGGAGAATATCCCGTGGTTTATATGTGCTGTGGATAGGACTTTCAAAAGTGCTAAGGGGATGTTTTGGGGATATTGTTTCCAGTGACTTTTATTTTTTTTTTTTTTCCAAATCTCCCTTTAGGAAGTGGGGGAAGATGAATTTCAGGGGAAGAGGCAAGATGAGACTTCCAGATGAGCTGCTAAAATTAAGGGGATTTGTATAGTCAAGTGAAAATGGGACGGTGTACAAAAGAAACAACTGCTGACTTGCTTGTAGGGAATCTGAAGAGAAGTTCTCTGCATCCAGAACTAACACTGCAACGTTGAATTGTGCAATTTTTAACCTCGCAGTCGTAATTTATTTCTTTTGCACGATGAGCAGTAATAGTCTTGAGCATGGCCTCTGGCAAACCTGGAAGAAAAAAAAGGTTGTGTTTTTGTGTTTGGATTTATGCTGTGTTCTGTTATGGTTTTGTGTTGCTCTTGAAATGCAAATGAAGAACCTCAGAAAAAAGCTACAGATTGGAATAGATGCAAGAAAATATTAAACCCAAGAAAACCCCCTTCGGGACCAAATATACGTGCTCGTACATTTTCCCAAGGCTGTGCATCTTATTATGGAGCCTTTCCCAAGCAGACTGTAAGGCTGGGTTGAACGATGGGAGTTGGTTAAATTACTCTGCCAGTTGGTTATGTGCAGAGTATAGTCAAGGAGCTGTGAAGTTTTGCTACTGCTGAAAGAAACAATGAGAAAATTGGTCCTGGTTTTGAATTCTGCTTTTTTTTGAGAGAGAAGATTAATTTTTTTTTTTTCCAGCTTTTCATTTGAGGTTCTGGCAAAAGGTGATACATTTCCCCTTTGTATTGTATAATAGATTACATGAGAAGACTCTTCTGTAATGAGTTTGAAGAGTAGTTAATTATTTTTGAGATTGCATTACATGTGTGTTAAGTTTATATTGTACTCCCCAGCTCTCCTAATACAGAGACTCTCACTCTATTACTTTAGGCAGATGGTGGAGTTTGACTTGAAAAGCAATAGTCAGGGCTTGGTGCCTGGAACCAAAAGTTCAAATCCTGAAGACGGCCTGCAGTTTCTCAGCATACTGATGAAATGATAAAAGGCAGCACAATAATGTTTAGGGGCTTTGGTGTAGCTTCTGAAGGTTGGGGGTGTTCCTTCCCTCCGTGGTGACCTAATCTTTGTGCAGAAGTCATCCTGGTGCTTTCCTGTTTCTTGCTCTGCCCCACATCTGGGGAGATAATCCTGTGGACTGCTGTGTGGAGAAGCCTTGGTCCTGTAAGGAGCGGAGCGTGAAGAAGGGGGACAGGCAGGAAGAGATTGCAGGGCAGTTCCCAGCAGCAGGAGGTGGCCTCGCTGGTCTCTCTGCTGTTTACTTTGAACTTGGCATGCTCTGAGTCTTCCCTGGCTTGGCTTCCAGGAGCATAAAGCACACAGCCAAGCCCACGAGCATGTGATACTTGGCATTTTTGACGCACGTTGCGTGGTGTTGCAGCCGTAGCTCAACGATCCCGTCTGTAAAGACAGGTAGGAGCAAGCAGGCTACAAGCTGCAGGAATTCTTAATCTCTGCACGAAGCCTCGACAAGTACAATTTCTTTCCCTCCCTGAGAAGGAGTCTTCTTCCTTTAACTGTGTGTGTGTGGGGGTGAGTGAGACACACCAGCCATCAAAGCCAGGCTGAAACAGTTCGTGTACCTCACCGTATGTCAACCAACATAACAGGGGACCTTATGAGATTTGCTCCCTCTCCTGCTGAGTGCAGCGGGGCCCTCGTGGCTGTAGGCAGGGCTAGATGGTGCTTGGGGGTAGTTACCTCAAGGAGTAGCAGTTCTGTAGTTGCTCCTCTGCCAAGGAGCATGACATAAGGCAGATGGATGTAATAATCACGTGGGGATAATTTTTGGGTGCGTAAGCAGAGGTGTTTTTTTCCCTTGGCCAGGGGATCCTGCAAGTGGCAAAATGCTTTGCTGCTCACCAGAACTTTTTATTTTTCTAAGTCTTCAAAGCTTAGGAAAACAAGTTATAGTGCGGTGTAATATTTTCCCTTACCCGTGATGACATTGGCAAGTTATTGCAATTGGAGGAGATTCACTTTTTTTTAATGGTCTTGGTATATGTAGCACTCAATAGGAGTTGACAAGATGCTGGAGGTCCAAGCTCTAGCAGGTCAGTGTGGTTGGAAGCTCTAAGCTTGCTGGAGCACCAGGCATGTGTGATGTGGCAACTTTGTTTTCCAAATGTTCAATTCCAGGGCAAGAGGGTTATTCCTGTTTCTTAGGTTTTGTTTTTTTTTTTTTTTTTTTGGTCTTTTGGTCTGGTTTCATCTCCTTACCCATCACATGACTAGGAGGTCCTTAGGAGCTTGTGTTAAAGGAACAGGTGAAGACTTAGAATCTGCCACATGTTGATGTTTGTAGCCATCATGGATAGCTCTTTGATGCTTTGTGTTTTGAAGTTTTTCTGCAAGGCCTAAATCTTTTTTTTTCATCACATTTTGAACAATTAATGTTTCCATACATGAGAGGGGGGGAAATGATTCCCGCTCTTCGTAGGCTTGTTCAGGGCCAAGGGATTTAAAAAAAAAAATAATCTTTTAGTTGTTTAATGTTATAGGAGGAACTGTAGCAATTTAGAAAGTATTTTATCAGAGCAGAGACTTCCTGACGATGCCTGGCGGAGGCAGAGCTGGGCAGAGCTGGCAGCTAGTGACGGAAACACAGTACAAATAGGACAGCAGGAATCCAGTGACTTTGGAGCAGCAGATGGAGGCACTGTTTTGTCCCCCTTTGTGTAAGGAGACGTGCTCAGCCCCTGTGTCCTTAGTTTGCTGTTGGCTAATGTAAGATAGTCACCGTGGCCAGGAATGACTCTTTGCATTTCTAAACTGGTGGCTGTGTCTTTTGCAGTCTGAGTTTGTCATCCACGGTCAGAAGAGGACGTGGAGCTACTCTTATTATTGGCCTGCCAACATAAATGAATGGAGAATCCCATCGGCTTTTACCTGGGAGGTGGGAGGGAAGGTTGCAGACCTGGCTGGTGATACCTGGGCTGCCCCCTGGAGAGAGCATAACGCCTTGGGTCTGACTTGGGACCCGTTTGAAATCCCCATTCCGTGTTGTTCGTCCAGTGTGGTCTTGCTGGACTTTCCTGAATGAGAGGAAATCCGTGAGAAGGGGGTAGGGGAGGCAGGAGGAGCGGTGGTGGTTGGCAGCCTGGCGTTCCCTGTGGGGACATTCAGTTTTGCAAAGAACCCCTTGGATTCTTGACAGGTCAGGTCTGTTGACCCTTCTGGGCACGCTGTGGTGAGTGTTTAGTTATTTACTAAAGCCTTTTGAAGCGAAAGTGGCTTGATGGGGTCTGAGGCTTTTGTGTTCTGGGGAGTTGTGTGAGAATCTTTGCTGGGTTTAGCCATTAGCTGATCGTTTAATTATTTGGCTCTGTAACTAAGTAACTAAATGACTTGAGACTTAAGATAAGCAGCTCTTTGTTAACATTTTATTAAATGGAGACAAATAATAATAATAATTCGAAACCTAAGGAAGTATAAATCTCTCAGTGACCGAGTCCTGAACAGAAACGCGATTTGGAAATACAATTGTGTATCATAATAATCTGAGACAGAGCAGTCAGAGTGTCCCCAGTCCTCTGTTGTGGTCGTGGCTTTTATACAAACAGTCTTTGCTCCATCTGATGCCTGGATGGCATAAACCATGCTGTGAGGCTGCATGAGCAGGCAGAGAAAAAGTTCACAGCTGTTTATTCAACAGCAGCTTGGTTTTCCATGGCAGCATTGTTCCAACAGCTCCACCTATGAAGTTTAAATACATTGTGTGCACCACTGTTACACAAATAAGGTTGTAGCTGAGAGCAGACAGTGGCAGAAGTGTGTAAGAACACCCCCACAAATTTTGCACGTGCATTTGTTACTTGGTTGGTTTTTTAAGGGGTGATAGAAAGGTATTATTCACATGAGGTGGTGCACCTTTGCAGTGGGAACTAATGGCATTATTACAGGATTTGCAGGAGAGCTTGCTTAGAAAGGAATCCTGTACTGCCTTAGAATCATGGAATGGTTTGGGTTGGAAGGGACCTTTAGAGGCCATCTGATCCAACCTCTCTGCAATGAACAGGGACATCTTCAACTGGATGGGGTTGCTCAGAGCCCTGTCCAGCCTGGCCTTGAGTGTTTCCAGGGATGGGGCATTGTGGGCAACCTGTCTGGGCAACCTGTGCCAGTGTTTTACCACCCTCATTGTAAAGAAACCTTCTTCCTTATATCTAATTAACAAACCAAGCAGAGGGCTGGTTCACAGGCTTCTGGTGATGGCTGAGGATCCAGTTCCAAGGCAGAGCTCCAAAGAGGGCTGGAGGGGCATGGATGTGATTGCAGATCATCAAGGATTGCCTGGTGCTGCAGGCTCTGCAGGGCAATCTCTTCCTTCCCTCACCAAGCTATTTTCACTGAGGGAAAGTTCAGGATGCTGCTGAAAACACCGGAGGATGTGCACAAGTGATGGGCTGAGCAAACTCGCAGCCCTGTGTCTCGAGTGCGTTCAGAAGACGTGGAAACAGGGAAGGAATCCTGGTGTCAGCCTCAGGGGTTGGTTTGATGGTACAGCACGGCCACGAGTTCAAAATCTGTCCCTAAATTTCAGAGCAGCGTTACAATCCTCGTGCAGTCCCTGGGGAGAGTGAACTTTGCAGCGCAGATTGTTTGTGTGCTGCCGGGGATTTCTGAACGCGTTGATTTTCGCCGTGAAGCTGTTGGGGTGGACTCAGAATCCCACCTGTTCTCTGTTTGCTTTTGGGCACCATTTCAAACCCACACTGGAAAAAGTTTATAGGCAAACATTATAAAAAGTGACAGTCTAAGTGCTGCTACATTCTAGTTTGGCAACACAAAGGCTTACCTGAAATAGCTCACTATTTCCAAACATGACTTCATTATTTCATGACAACACTTTGCCTCATCTTCCCTGATACTCTAGAGGTAAAGAAATAGAGAAGGGTAATATATATCAAATGCTAATACCTATTTGAAACATGATTTCTTTAGTATACTGGCAATTTTCTTTGCAGAAGGAATTTTTTTTCTTTTAATTTCAAAATAAATCACTGCTCTTGAGCTTGGATTTGGATTTATATTGAAATACTCAGTGTAAACTTGAGGTTAATAGTTTAAAAAGAGTTGGAATCAAGGATGTGAGGTTAGAAAATTACTTTCCTTTTAATTGGGTGTAAACAACTTATCTGCCCAAGAGGACACTGCAGCCTGTGGGATCATCATCCTGTGAGTTTGCTGGCACTATTCAGCAAAAGCCTCTAATGCACCTAAAGGAGGGTTGAGTTATTGTCACCCAAAGTGGCTTTTAAAAAGTTTAAGCAAAGGCAGTGTTAGACACCAGTGCACTCTTGGCACAGTGCAAACTCTGTAAAAGAAGTTTTCTTTGCAGGTAGAGCATTACAAAGGAGTCTTATTAACTTCAAAGCAAATTAGGTAACTGGCTTCAGGTACCTTTTTTTATTTGACAGTGAAATCTAATTAAAAGAAATCTCAAGCAGACGCAAATATACTCATTACTGTTGCAAAATATATGTAGAAAGGAGCTCATGCTCCTTCTGGAGCTCCTTCTGGAAATTAGGTTTCTGACAGCATAATGTAGCAATCAGTGAAACACCTGCATTGCAGATCTGTGCATTCGTGACTATCAGCAAGACTGAATTAGTTTATAAGGGGTATAAAGCTGTACTGGAGCTCGTCCTAGACTTTGAGATGTAAGTCTGCACGCTAGGAAGTTTAGAGACCTTGTTTTAAACCCTAAATCCGAGAATCTTTACGGTCTGCATAACTGTGTTTGCGTGGTTTTATGTACCGTCTTTGTGTGATGGAGGTGTCCAGTGTGTTGTTTGAAAAAATGTGTTTGCCCTAAGGAATAAGGCAGAAGAAGCTCTGAAAGGGTTCATCCCCGAAATGAAATGTTTCCAGAATGAGTGGGGAAGAGAAACTGGGCATGCTGTTTTCAAGTCCATCAGTATAATCCGATGTTTAAATGCAGGAGTGTCCCACTGTGGTGGTCCCTTCCCGTGCTCATAGAAATGTAGAATATTTTGGGTTGGAAGGGACCCATGGGAATCATAGAGTCCAACTTCCTACACAAAACTCAACTACTGACCGAACTTCAGCGTTTTCCAGGCTCCCATCCACGGGCTTGCTCAGGTGTGCTGCTTATTTCTGACTTCTCTGTAGGAAGTGTGACACGAGAAATGACAATGCCGTGCCCCGAGGACAAGGAACTCGGCTCTCAGGGTTTCGGTATCCTTACAAGAAAGGGTGGACATCAAAGAGTCGCCTCTTTTAATGCTCCCTCAGACTCCCAAACAGACAGAGGTGTGTTTTATTCCTGTGTGCACACAGTGGTGCACAGCTGGTGGCTGTGCAGGGAAGGATGTGCGCGGGGAGCAGCTGTCTGTGCGGCGTGACCCTCCCCGTGAGCAAACAGAGGATGCCTGTGTGCTTCTTTCCTCTATTTACCATTCCTGCCACCCTTGGCGAGGCCAAGAGGCTCGTGGGAGAGGGACACTGTGGTTGTAGGGAGAATCCAGTCGCAGAAGCAGTGCCTGTATCTGGGGCAGCCTGAGTTCATCATAGGTGTGCTGAGCCTTCCCACTGCACTGTGGAGACTGTCTGGAGTGCCCGGGGCTGCAGTTCCTTTCCCCGTGCTGAGAGCCAGCCTTGGAAAGGGGGGGTGATGAAGTTCTAGTAACTATAGGCAGATGTAGTTTTCCAAGGGTGTTTTTTTGGAAAAAGACTGTGGTTTGACATTCTTCTCGTTATTTGGTTACAAAAGGGAGCTGATGGATGAGCCGTTTCGTTTTGAACTTCTGCGCGTACTTTGACTTTGAAAGCTTCGCTTTTGTTCCTGGGTTTCTGCTGTATTCCACTTGGGAGAGGTTGTGAAATAAGTAATGAAGCAAAAAACAAATTAAAGGAAAAAGTTACTATGGTGGAGAAAAGAGCTGGCAGTGTAGAAGGCAAACGTGGAGACTTTAGGGTGGGTGCAGGGAGAGAAATGGAGGACATCATATATGGTGCCTATAGGGAGTTACGTTTATTAGCTTAATTAGTGAGGACTTTTTTTGGCCATCCTTTTCTTTCAGAAGAGCACTTCTCAGGCTTAAAAATAAAAAAGCAACTTAAAATAAAATCAGATGGGGGGAGGTAATTATTCATTTGAATCGTGGGCCCACACGCTAAGATGTAAAACCGAATTTGCTTTTTAAAGTCCTCCTGCTCCTCCAAGTTCTTTGAAGCTCCTGGGTTCAGCTGTGCTCACCTTCCCAGGGTCAGCTTGCTGTGTCTGATGAGGAGGGTCATGCCTTTGTGTGGCACTGGGGACAAGGCACATGCAAGATAATGGACCAAAACTGAACGAGCTTTGTTGGTGGTTAACTTCTCGAAAATAAAGCCTCTCCCACACCTGCATGTGGTTCAGTTTAACAAGACAGATTGCTGGGCTAATCTGGATGAAACTTTTTTTTTTTAAAAATTTGACATAACTTGATTTCTGCGGACGAAAAGGGCCTTCACTGACTTTTGTTGGAAATTCTCTCCTTTCCCTTCTCTTTTCTTCTTTTTCCTCCTTTCCTTCCACCTTCGCAGAGCCGCCAACCAAATACCAAATCTCTCAGCCAGATGTTTACTCGGCACTTCCAGGAGAGCCGCTTGAGTTGCGCTGTCAATTGAGAGACGCCGTCATGATCAGTTGGACTAAGGATGGGGTCCCTTTGGGGCCCGACAATAGGACAGTGATTATTGGGGAGTACTTACAGATTAAGGATGCTGCAGCCAGAGATTCGGGCCTCTATGCTTGCACTGCTGTTAGGACCCTAGACAGTGATACTCTGTACTTCATTGTAAATGTTACAGGTGAGTGAGTTAAACATAGGGGTTTGTTTTCTTATTTGCATGTAGAGGCTGTAAAATGTGATAAAAAGACACCTTGTGATCTGACATGAAACAGCACACTTGGGCACAGCGAGTTAAGCTGAGTTCTGTAGCAGTTACAGGGATTTTTCTCCTTGTCCTGACCCTGAAATGGACTCAGTTTGTATACACTCCTTTTGCTTCATGGGCTCTACAGTGATTAACAGCTGCTGAAGAGCTCTCTGTTTTATGCCACTATGACAGGATTCAGTTAGACAGAGTCGCTGTGCTGATGATAGAGACAGTAGAATGAATTCAAGTTTGTGCCCCCTGCATCAGAAGAGGAGAAGGGGCGTCCTACATCCCTTAAGTTTAGAGACAAATTGTTCTGGAGATGCTCAGTTCCGTTCGACTGAATGTCCTTGCCAAAAAGTTAAAGTTGTAAGTGGAAAGAAATTTTTGGAGTTAGCAAACTCCTTTGGGAAACTTAGTAGCATTGCAGGATTATTGGCTAGTTTGATTACAATTTTAGACCAAATAGCACATTTTGTGGATGGATTTTCTTTTTTTTCTCTCTAGCTTCTGCACAACTAACACGAGATCTGTTCTGCTTGATACACAATCTAAGATGTAGCTTATTGGTTTATTTGTCTGTAAAAACCAGGCTGGTTTAAAGACTTGGTTATTTTTAATGTGCAGATGCTCTTTCCTCTGGGGATGATGAAGACGACAATGATGGGTCCGAGGACTTTGTGAATGACAGCAACCAGATGAGTAAGTAACAGCGAACTGCCAGAAGTCACTAGCAAGATCCACGTGGAAAATAATGCCCCATCTCTTGCACTCCTGTCTTCAGAGCTTCTTGGTTGTTAACTGCATGTGCTGTCAAATAGCGGTATCTTCGTCCTTCTCCATTTTTCTGCTTCATGTAGTTCGTACCTTGAAAAAAAATAAACTAATATTCTTTTGAACGTGCTCTTCTGGTCTGTACTTTCTTTTCTCCCTCCTTCTTGGCATTTCTGCAGTTTCCTTTCCTCCTGAATTGAAGCTCAGTCTTTGTCTGGTTTAGACTCTCACAGATGAACTAACTTCCCCTGAACCTGAGCTGAAATTTAACAGGAGAAACAAAGATCCAGCTTATTTTGTTAAAAGGTGGTATGGAAACTTTAAAAATAAGTTGTAGTGAAGCAAATCCTTCAATCCTTAATCTCGGCCGAGATCTCCCTGGGGAGAATGAATTTGGAGACAATGAGGTTCTTTTGTCTGCGAAGGACCTCGAGGTTTGTTGCAAAGAAAGCAGTTCAGCGCTAAACCCACATTTTATGTTACTTAGGCGCGATGGAAATGGGCTAAAAGAGTCTTAAACCTATCTGAATGTTAAACATCAGCCCCTTTGGAGAATTCAAAAAGCTATTAATAGGCTCTAAATAGAGCAGTCTCTAAGAAGGATAAAAAAGAAGAGAGTATGTAAAACTCATATTGGTTCCTTATGCCGCTGTGCGCTGCTGCAGAATCCCCTCGGTGACCGGTGGGTTGCTGTCGCTGGTGCTCTGTAAAGTCAATAACACCCAGAACACAGAAATCCTTCACGGGAGGTGTCAGCCAGTACCTGCAGTAGCCAGGTCGTGTGTTTGCTCCTCGGCCTGATTAGCAATTGGCAGCTGTGCCGTACCTTGGAACACTCCTTCGGGTGATAAAGCAGGAGCCCGATTGCGGCTCCCCCGGTTAGCTCCTTTTGTGAAGCGCTGCCCCTGGTCTGAAGCTGTGAAACATTAGATGCTATTTAAAATGATATAAGTTCTTAGCTGCCTGTTTGGCCCCTGCCATCTGTTAGTGTGATTAACCCCGGGCTGATTCACAGGTGCTGCTGGAAGGGGCTGAGATCAGGCAGCTGGAGGCTGCTCTGACAAAGGAATGCGGTGGCAGAGATAATTGGAGAGTTTGGGAAAGGGACACTGCTTTTAAAAGAAGTTGTCTAGGTAAAACCCACCAATCCAGGCAATGCTAGCCCTCCCCTGAAATGGAATAATGGGTAGAAATTCGTTTTAGGAAACGTTTCCAATGTGTGCTATTTCTTAAAGCATTGTTGGTGTAGGTCAGAAAACGGCATGCAATACTTTCAGTGACAATTGTGCTTCTGATCTGTATGGTGGCTTGGGTGATTCACTGTGAGCACAAATGGCTTCTGGAGGTACATATAGCGAGGGCAAAGAAGTAAAGGCAGTGATCTGAAGGCAACTGTGCTCTGTAATGGTGCTGTAATGATTCCTGCCCTTCCACGCACGAGGGAGAACTGAGGCGAGTGACGTTCCTGCAGGACGAGCTATCATTTTAAGCTACCTTTAATCAATCTTGATTCAGGAGCTGGTGAAAGGCCTGTGACAGTCTCCGTCTGCTGGGGGTGTGGTGTTGTGCTGCAGCAGGGGTCAGTCACACTTTCCCTGCTCCGAGTGAAAGATGCCTCTCGAGCGTGAACGTTTAAACATCTCGGATGGCGGGGAAAGCGCAGACTTGCAGAGCTGCAACAAGACAGATTGCTGCTGAGCAGAGTGTTGCACAAACAAGTCCTCACTGGATTGCTCCTTACAAGGTGCCCACGGTCTGCTGGGGCTTCTTGCAAGCCACAGATGGATGCAGGGAGCAGCACAGCCTTCCTGCCGGGGTCTGAGCTGGAACCAGGAGAACAATCGTGGCACCGCATCCCTCCAAGTCTGTTTTCAATGAAAAGTTGCATCATAGTAACTCTGGATTAATACAAGGCTGATGAAAGAGGGCTGTGATTTGGCAAGATTAGAGCTGTATGAAAGTGAGGGGTGGGACTTGGTGCAGTGCTTTTGTGGTGCTCGTGTGTCTGGTGTCTTCTAAGCCTTCTGTTCCTCTTACAGGTTTTATATCGTGTCCAAAATGCCACGTCTCATTTCAGAGACTGTGTTACAGGGCAGGTTGAACAGTGAATGAGGAGCTGTGGGGTAGTCCCAAGGCTTCTCTGAGCCTTCTGTGGGGCAGGCAGTGGTATCCAATGGCCAGATGCCCTTTACCCCTTTCTCCTGCCTATGGGAGGTAGAGCCTGGGGAAGTCCAGGACCTCACGAGGGTCCCTGGTTGCTGCTCTTTAAGAGAAGTCTTTAAGTGTTTCCTGAATCATGGTTTGAGCTTTGCAGATCTCAAACGATTTAACTGATAATTTACATACATATTACGGCTGTGATCATTAAGGATAAGCAATGGAAATTGGCCTGGCTATGCCTTTACTGATGGAAACAAAAGACCATAGTCTTCAAAGGTTGTTGCTTTTTGATGAAACAATTCTGATAAAGTCCAGCTGTCCTGGCATGTTAATTATGATGAGATGAAGCAGGAAATGGCTGTAGTGCCTTCCACAGGAAGCTGAACCTTGGCATTCTCATTCCTGCATATTTAAAACAAACTTTTTAGAGCTGTTTTATTTATGCTGCTAAGTATTCTTTTTAGCTGTTTTGTTTTTCTTTGCCTCTGTTAACAAATATAAATTCCAGAGGCCAAGGCTTTCAAATGCAGGCAGAGAGGCTGTTGAGGAAATCTAGAGCAATTTTCAAGGCTGCCCAGAAAATACAACTGTTCCTGGAGTCAGTGGAGGCTGTGACTTGGTAGCTGTGAGGAGCAGCTTGGCCTCTGGAGAGGAGGGCACTCGTGTGTACACATGTGCATTTGACCATTTGCCCTGTGTGTATTTTTAAGTAAAAGGCATGCATAGCAGATTTCACTCTGTGCTTGGTGTCCTTTTAGCTTGACAGATATTTTAACTGTCTGAAAAAAAACCAAAACGCTGTGGTAGATTTGTTCCAGACTGCATCCTGAATGGCTTTTTATTACTTCCAGCTTTTGTTGAAGGGATTAGTGCTGGTGGGGAAGGTGCAGGATTGGTTCCACTGCAAAAGAGTCCTCTCTTTCCACAAAATGCCTTTGTTGGCAACTCAAGTTTTCCCCTTTGTTACCCTAAAGAGGTGCCTTAACTTGGTTCTGGAGGGACATCTCCAAGGACATTGACCTGGAACTGTCTTTTACAATGCTAAGGGGCTGATGATCATCAGTTCGTTCTGGCAGCAGTGGAAAAAACAGGGTTAGCACTTGTTGCCTCGTCCTCATCGTGATTTTAAGAGGGAGCCCTAATTTAAGGGATTTCTGTAATCCTGACTTGATGCTGGCAAGGCAGCAGCTGTTGTGATGGTTGCAATGAAATCCACCAGTTAATTTATTCTGTAGACCCCTGGGTAGCCCTGAAGATGTTGCAGTTCTGCCTTCAATTCTGGTGAGGCGACTGGAAGCTTTATGACATTTTTTTCTTATCGCCCTTTAAACAATTTCTTCTGGGCCAAGCAATGGTAAATTGGCACCAAGAACAAAAAGTATCTAAATGTAATCCACATGCTGTTCCTTTCATGCCTTGAAGAGTTTCAGAGAGGATGAAACAAGGTTCAAATTCATCAAATCCTGTAGAGTGGAAACCCACTCAGGGGAGCAGCAAAAATTGGATGTTGCCTAGAAGTGTTTTTTAATTAAAGGTCAAATACAATAGTAGTTAAAACCTTGGAGGGTTTGATGTGGTCACTTCAGCCACACTGTTGCCTGCTTGAGGTGCTTGTCAGGCAGGCCTGGAGTCGACTACTTTTGTATTTCTTTGTGTTAGATAAGCCCAAATAAAAATTGAAGAGTCCTGAAGTGAAGTGGTCCCCTGGGCTTCCTAATTTCAATTTCACATGCGGGAGATTTGGCTGATTAGATGTAATGTCTTTGCAGTGGAGTGCAGTGTGGGTCAGCAGGATATTTTCTTCACTAATGAGAACTCTTAAAAGCAATCAGGAATTCCCACCCGTTCCCCTGCTGCTCGTTCCTTCTCCGTGCTGCAGTCTGCCCTGTTGTTGCTGTGAACTTTTAGCAGCCGTGTTACCCGACTTCCACCTGTCCTGGTAGCAAAGGTGGGATGTGATAGGCGTGGTCTGTGAGAGGAGCCAGCACTTGGTGGTATCCGCTCATTAACTGTGGTCATTATTGGTTTTAGTGAATCTGGGTGGTTTTTCCTCTCAAGGAAAAAGAGAAGCAGTAAAAAGGTGCTTTTCGGCTGTGATGAGTTAATCTATAAAGACCAATGCTGTGTGTTAATCAGATCAGCTGCATGAGGGCACAGATTGAGGGTGATTGTGATGGTTTGTGGGTGTTGCTGCCTTTTCCACCTTCCCCTTAAACCTACTGAGGAGCTGCCACTATGTCTTGCTACTTCCTAGTGAAAACCCCAAGAAATCTTGAAGCATTTTCAGATGGCACTTTCCACATGAGATGTCTGCATGCTTTTCTCCAAGCTGACCTGTAATTCAGGAGCACTGCAGGTTATGCTGAGGATTGTGCAAGGGGAAGCTCTCCACGCAGAATCCTTTCTCCTAGTCTGATCTGCTGTTTCCTTTCCCCCCCTCTCTCTGTGGTACAAAACTGAGCTGCTTCTCTTCACTCCTGCCTGCATCTTCCTGGCTTCTCTTCTGCACCCACTTCTTCCATAAATTTTCCTCCTGTGCTCTGCTCTGGCTGAGATGCTGATATAACTTGTGTGGGTGGTTGACTGTCTTTGACCTGCCCCAGTTTGCTCTGCCTTTGTGGGGGCTGTGGGGAAGGTCCCAGCAGCGGTTGCCTTGCATTGCCTGGTGGAAGATGTTTAGCAGTCCACAGAAAATGGCCTTTTAGTCCATCAGTACCAGCGTGTAATTCTGCCTTTGCCTGCTCTAATGTAATTTGCCCTTTGCGTGTAGTAGTTAATTCCTCTGGTTGGCTTTGTTTAAAGTCTTCTGTTGTTTTAATGTGATCCTGCTTTTAGCAAATAATGTTAACAGTGATTTTCCTTGCATCCCTAATTCACTTTAGTCTGTGTTACAATTTCTTAGTGTTGAAGTTAAATTTTCAATAGTTACCTGATTTTCTAGTTTGATTACATGCACAAATTTGCTTTGCTTTTCTACTTCATTAATTTTAATGCTAATTGCCACTTCAGGCAAAAAAAAAACCCAAACACTTATCGTTTCTAGCATCATTATAAGACTTGCTTTCAGAATGTTTTCTTTATACGGAGAGAGACGTTGTTGAAGGATTTATTCCTGTGTTTTCTCTCCAGCTGTATTTTTATTTAGAGAGGGGGGTAGCAGGATTTCTGAGTTTGCACTGATTATAAGAACTGCTATAAATATTTGAGGAACGGAAGAGTTTATTTATAGTGGAGTGTTAGGCTGCTAATGAAGGAAATGAAACAAGGCTGAGAGAATTGGAGTTATTTTTCTGGACCCCTCTAGTCCTAAAAATTCCACGCTAATCTGATTTGCTTCAGGAAAACTCCTTTGTAAAAGAAATTAACGTTTCCTACTATTAAACAGATCCTGAATATTTAACTTTTTAAAAAAACTGCCATGGTGAGGTGACTGAAGCGAAGCCATGAAGACATTGTGAAATGTAGCTGAAGTGGTTCATGGATCCAGAGCATGGGATAACCTTTGTCTCGATCCAGATTTGCTTCTTGGGGGAGTGAAAACAGGACGGGTAGTTGTATGTTCTGTTCTGCTGTGTTGCCTCTACTGCTGCATAACAAATGGTTAAGACCCCGGATGAGAGAGGGGGTTTCCATGTGCTTCTCATGCTGTTCATGTGGGCACAGGCTGGGCCAGAGCATGGCAAGGAGGGAGTGAGAGCCAGGAGAGCCATGTCAGGGTCTGGGAAGAACGATCACTTCACTGGGCTGAGAGAGACACTCCCGTTTCATGCCATGTGTTTGGACATCACTGAGTATTCGTACTTTGACAGGCTCATTAGAGTGGGAAATCCCTGCAAAATGATTAATGCTTTTTCTGCCTTTTGCTGATCCACGTTTACTCATTTTTTTCCCCACCTCTTCGGTTAAGATTTCAGAACTATATTCCAGTTGTAAATATATTTCAGTGGTTTCTGTGACAGTAACATCGCAGTTCACCTTGGCATCACACACTGTAAGTTTTGATGTGCTGTCCGGCAGGTAGGTGTGCTTGTCCCCCTTCTAACAAAAGGGGAAAGATGAAGGATGATACTTCCAACATGTCTTCTGTCCTGCTCTGTCTGGCTTCACTTCTGATGTCCAAGAGTTCGGAGTTTGCTGAGCACTCAGAGTAACTCAACTTGAGGTCAAAAGTGTCCGATGAAAACTTGGTCCCTCTGTCTTACTTGACGTGCACAAAACAAGGGTTATCTGTGGTTAATTACTGGAATTTTGTCATAAATTAAATACAGCAGCAGACTGAGCCCTTTACAAAACTCTGGTGGACACTTGCAGCGTGATGTCTTGTTTGTGAACTCTGGCTAAACCGCTCTTCAAACGAACGCGTGAAGCGCTTTGCCCGCGCCAGGGGCTGGAGAAGGGGGCTCGCTTTCCACGCACTGACATTTCTGGGTGTGTCTCTTTGAAACAGGGGCACCTTACTGGACACACACAGACAAAATGGAGAAGAGGCTGCACGCCGTGCCGGCGGCCAACACCGTCAAGTTTCGTTGTCCGGCCATGGGGAACCCAACACCGACCATGCGGTGGCTGAAGAACGGGAAGGAGTTTAAGCAGGAGCACCGCATTGGCGGGTATAAGGTGAGGTCTCGTGATGTGGTTGTGTGATTTTTGTTCTTCACCAAGGCTGTAAAAAAAAAACAACCCCAAAACCAACCAAAGCCAAATAAAACAACCCAAACAAAACAACCCCAAAAAACCCCAAACCTAAAAACTTGCTGAAGTCGACAGAAAATCTTTTAATGGCCTGGGATCAAACGTGGAAGCGAAAAAGAGGAGTTGTTGTCTTCTGGGGAAGGGTGGGTGGTTTCTTTGGCTGTTACTGAGCACCAATTCTGTGGGTTTTTTTTTTTGTTTGTTTGTTTGGGTTTTTTTGTTTGTTTGTTTTGGTTTGGGGTTTTTGTTTGGTTTTGGGGTTTTTTGTTTTGTTTGTTTTTTGTTTTCTTTTTTTTCTGAAATTCAAGCTTGTAGCATAGCAGTGCAGCTAAGGATTATTTATAGAGAGTTATTTGGAAAACTAAAGGCTGACTTTACAGAGCAGGTTAAGACTGTTTTGCTCTATTGATTTTTGGCTGCATCGTTGACCATCCGCTCTGGTGAGTGTAGGCAGCTTAATAAAGGAAGGGTTGGAAGTCAAAAGTTATTATTTTCTATAGAGTTTATGGTCTGTGAAACTGAAATGGGAAGAAGAGTTTGAGGGAAAGTAGAAGCAATTACTTGGAAGGGTCTGTTTGAATTTTAAACAGCTTCAGATTAGATGTCTTATTCCAAATTGGTGGTTACTGATTAAGAGAGAGTTTTAAGGAGCCCAGCTTGCTCTGTGTGTTAGTGCACGGACCTTTAACCTCCTGGTATCTGCCTAGGTCAGGTCAGAAGTCAGGATTGGGTCATCTTATCCCTCTCCTCCCAAGGAATGGGAATGCGTGACTTTGATGGCAAATTGCTGTCCGAGCACTCGCCGTCCTGCCCTGCATTTCTGAGTTACTTTAACCTCTTCTGCAGATCTTCTCTCAGCGGCTTCCTCACGTCCCCGACACCCCAGCAGCCCCTCTCCAAAGGTGGGGGGTTTCCGAGGGTGTCACCTTGTGTCAGGGTCGTAAGGCCCAGCCTAGAACTCCTGCCGAGTTGCTCAGAGCGATTTGGAATGGCCATTAAGGCACAAGTTGACTCTTGCTAGACAATGTGGCGAGCTCAAGACTGAGTCCTGAGGGCTGCCCCCACTGCCTCCACTGCCTTACAGTATTTTTGGGGTGCTGCTTGGCTGAGCCAAGGGTTGTAATGCTTTGTGTGCTGTTGATTCAGATGCTGCTTGGTGCAAAAAAAAAAAAAAAATCTGTTTTCCAGTGCAGAGGAGGACAAGCCTCAGTCTCCTTTCCTCTCTCGCTGGATTTACTGTAGAAAGTGTCAGTTTTTCCAACATTTGTGTTAGTGGAGAGCGGAGCCCAGAAAATCTCCCCACATGAACACTAATTATCTAAGTAGACTTTTCCATCTATGTTTGCTTACACCGTAAATTACTGTTGGTTATGAGTGTACACCTGGCAACACCTTCTGCCTTTCATAACGCTGTGGAGTGTTAACGAATTGGCTCCAGTTCAGTGATTTTTGCCTTTCTCGGCGCTCTTTTAAAAACAAAACAAAAAAAAAGAGCCAATTAAAATAAAAAACAAACCCAACCGAACTAATCCTGTCTTGGAAAATAATAGTAACTGCTCTGGTACTACCTAGGACGTTATTAACACTTTACATCTAATGGAGGGGAAATGCAGGTATCCCTTCTTGAAAACCACGAAGGAAAATGTGCGTCTGGAGAGGCAGGATGGAGATACCTGGTTTGGGAGGGTGACCTTTGGCAGAGTAAATCAGCCCGTGTGGGGCTCCGTGCTGGCCCTGCTACCCTGTGTTAAAGAGAGGTCATTTAGATTTGGGTGGGATCATTTAGATTTTGTGCCCAGTAAGTGGCACAAATTAAATTTTTGTTGCTATGTGTTAAATGTATACAGTTTCCTGGGTATGTATGTACTCTGGGAAGAAACCACAGATGCCTTTTTCAAAAGCCAGCTGGGTTAGTGAAGTCTGTTTACCTTTAATTGTACATCTAATTTCTTACGTGTCTTTAGTCTAAAGGAAAAAAAAGAGGTGACACAGCTGAGGGTTTTAGGCTTTCTTGTTGCTCAGAAAGACATTAAATATCAAATTTCCTGGTAGGATTTACTTATTGTTGTCAACTCTACCAATATATTCTATATTCTGTCATTTTGAATAATCATCTTTTAAGATGGAAACTTGTTACCAGTGAATGGGTGTTGAAGAGTGAGGCCTCCAGAGCTTCTGGAACCTGTGTCCTTAACTTTGGAGAGGGACAGGATGAAGTCACTGTGGGCTCATTCAAAATCAGACCAGAATAAAGAGAGAATTGTGGTTTTTTGACGCCACTATACCATCAAACTTTTCAGGAAGGAATCCTCAGGAAGGACTGAGTGTATCTGTGTTGGTCTGTGTTCAGCCAGGTGTCACAGCAGCCCGTGGTGATTCCTGCACACTGGTTTGCCCTGAGTCTGGGTGTTGCTCTCTATAAAGCTTTCCTGTGGAGATAGAATACTTTTTGGGTGACTACAATAGCTGGAACCAAACCTGGCCATATCTGATGTCTCCTTTCGGAAGAGACAGTCATCCCTTGAGGACTGAAGGGACAAAGCAAAGGGAAAGAAAAGGTGAAGCTTTCCGGTAATCCTCCAGCCGGCTCCTTCCTGCCGCCCGGAGCTGAGAAATCTCTTCTTGTATTGTCTTTATCGGAATCAGATAGTGGCCTGTAGCACTTTGTCCCTCTGACTAGGAATGTCTTGAGTCAATTTGCACTCAGGCAGGGTAGCAGGAGGGTGCATGTGCTGGCCAAGATAGCTTCCAGAGCGAAATTCCTCCACCGTGACTAATTCTGGGTGGTGAATTTCAGAATCGATCCTTTTATGATTTTTCAAGATATGCCCGAAGTTCTTACAGTAAGGAGAACGGGATCAGTTATTGAATGCCTAAATCTCTTTTAGTCTTTTTTTTTTATGTCTGTCTCTGAAGTGATGATGGCTCCTGCTTGTGCCTTTAAAGGCATTTTATATTTTCTTTGAGGTAATAATCGAAATCCTCTATGAGGGATCAGAGGAGCCTTTACTTTCCTGTACACCACCCAGAAAGCAAATGTGCTTCTATCAGCTCTTACTGTTTAAGCATTAACAGGTGTGTGTTTTCACCTGTGCATTTTGATAACACTGCAGTCGTCTTATATACATTTACATTCAACCAGGTAGATACAGAGTAAGGAAAATTCTGGCTACAGGAACAACTGCACCGGCCCATGGCTTTTTTAGGGATGTTCTGCAGTTGTTCTCTTTACCTGAGCAGTACCACTGTATGTCTGAACTGTGCTGATTTTTAGGGGAGAGTTGTATTGTGGTTTCTAATCCTTTTCTTTTGAAATTAATTTAAAATTGACCCCTTTTTACTATTTTTTTAACGAAGTGGCAGCTTTTCATGATGTTATCTAATCAATGAAGACACGTATTTTAAGACTAAAAACAGAGCTGTCCCCTATTTTTTATGTGATAATCCAAAAGCAAAACGTTTCTGTGAAAAATTCCTTGCCCCTTCCTAGGTTTCTGACTAATATTTCTTGGCATTTTGATTCCAGTTTAAGTTTTCAACCTCCAAGCTGTATCTTAAGGATGCAGTAGTATGTACTTGGTATTGAAATATTTAGTTTAAATATTTAATCTTTAGGAGAGCTGCTTGGAAGAATTGGTTGAAAATTTGATGGGAGAAAATTTGCCAAAAAATCACGTCAGTAATTTGCTGGAAGTGTCCATAACTGGTTAGGAAAAAAAAACATGCTGAGATTGTATTTATTATCTCAGTCTTTTTGCAGGTGAAGTGCCTTTTTTTTTTTTTTTTTGACAGTGTTTTCCTGTCAAATTAATGACCTGCAGTTACTAATTTTTAGTTTGCTTTAACTTTTGTGGGACCATGATCTGTTCTTCCTGTTTTGCAGTCAAATCGGTTAAAAACACTTGTTCTCATTCTGAGAAGTGTGTTTTAACTTGTATATGGCAAAAGTTCAGGTCGCTTTGACCGTGTCTCCTTCAAAATAACTCATGAAGAAGTAAAATATTCAAAATATGTAGCTGTTGTATTTGTTATTTACCAATTGTTCATGGCAGTGATTCTTCCTGACCCAAACTGTGACTTTCAGGGTTGCTTAGCGGAATAACGAGACGCTAAAATAACACCGAGAAACTCCTTCTGGCTTTATGAACTTATTCCTTAGCTCTTCATAGTGTGAAGAAAAATCAATATGTAGTTTTCAAGTGTGCCATCAAAGGGAGGGGCTGAGGAGAGAAGCCTTAGGGCTGGCCTGGCAGGGTTGAGGTTGTGTCACACAGTGCCCTGAGACAGTAGGTTAATACCCATGTTCTTCACCTGCTGCTGGAGTCTTGTCCATGCTTTCTTTCCTTTTCAAAGCCCTCATGGTCAATCTTTAGCTAATATTAGTAGCCCGTGACTCAGCAATAACAGTAATATTGAGTGTTTGAGCTAATTACTAGTTGAGGGAACTAGGAAAGTCAGGAACCCCTGACAGAAAGAGCTTTTCTTCCAGGCTTTGAACTGAAGGCACTTTTACCTCCAGCAAGTGTGAGGGCTGAGCTCCTGGCACTGGGATGCAGCCCTTTGCAGCCTTTTCCTGCGGGGTAAGGAGCTACACAATCGTCAGGCACGGAGCAGGAATTCAGTGCTATAGTTGTAATGATGTTCTAAGAATGTATGGTTCCTGCAAGTGGCACTGAACGGTCCATAAATTTTTTTCTGGTGTACTGCACTGAATTACTACTTTCCATTTGGCTGATTAAAATGACTGTACCAGATTGTGCTTTATTCCATTTGCTGAAATAAGTACTTTGCAATTGAAAAGTTGTACCTTACAGCTCCATAATGTTGAGCTTTTTGAGCGCTCCGTCAAAAATGTAATGCTAAGACAAGGGATTAGTCGATCGCCAGCAAAAGGTCATTTTGGGAGCCAACTTCTGATGCAGGAAATATATGTGTTCCGGATGACTCTGTATCCTTCCAGTGCTGGGCTGGATCCTATTTTCTGTGAGACCAGTGCCAGTGTTCCTTCTGAGTTCAAATGGGAACAGAATCAGCACTTTTAATACATTCTGTCTGAGGAGGATTGTATGAGATAAATGTATATCCTTATGCTGCCTTTCCGTGAGGATTTTCTTCAGGCACTTCTCATGAGGCAGCATCTTCATTCCTTTCTTGTGGTACCCCAGAGCAGCAAGAGCTCCACATGTCAGGGGGAGGGATCCCAAACATCACCTCTCAGTACTCTTATTTCTCCAAAACAGGAGCTGTGTAATTGAGCTGTTAGGGAAAGATGGAGACATAGATATTAAGGGATCATATCCATCCTATGTTGCTGGTGGGCAGTTATTATCAGATGATTGTTTGGAGACGGATGGGGAACATCCTGAGGGTGTGAATTCGCTTTTAGGGTGGATTGAAAGGTAAGGTCCGATAGGACAAGTGCTGCTAATTGGTGCCATCCTCAGTAGGGCTGAGAGTGCACCAGTGTCTGCAGTGCTCAGAGCAGGGGCCAGGGAAATTTATAGCAGAACGTGTGGAAGCTTTCACTGCTGCAGCCGTGCTGTCCCAGATCAGGCATAAATAATTTCAGCGTCCAGCATGATCAAACAGGCACAGAAGAGGCTTTTAAATGTGGATTACACAAGGTTAACGGTTCGGGAAACTGTGGAGGGGGAGAGGGTGGGGCTGTGCTAGTGAAGATCCCAGCCTCTCTCGTTCCACCCCCCAGGTCCGGAACCAGCACTGGAGTCTCATCATGGAGAGCGTGGTCCCGTCAGACAAAGGAAACTACACGTGCATCGTGGAAAACCAGTACGGCTCCATCAACCACACCTACCACCTCGACGTGGTCGGTGAGTAAAGCTGCCACGTGGAGCACAGGGGGTTTTTCACCCCTGAGTTTCTCTATTGAAACATTTAGAACTAAGCTGGTGCGTTTTTCATTAATTTTGGAGGTGATTTCACGGTACTCCAAAGATAAGATTTCACTACACGGCCAATTGCTACGTAACTTTATATATTCATCCGTCTCCCTCGTGTCTGTAGGATTAATCTACCCATGCCTTGGCAAAGGTGTAATATCCATGTCTAATATCCACCTACAAGCTTACCATGACAACTGAATAATAAATGCTGATGCAATTTTAATCATTGCTATTACAATTTAATTGTTACTTTCACAGTTGTACTGACATGAGTTTTAATAACTGCAGTTGTGAAAACCATCAACAGTCCTTTAGATTGCTGTTATTAGAGCTGAAATGATTTTTCTATTTTTTTTTTTTTTAATGAAAAGCTAGATATTGAATTTGGTGAGGCTAGAGCAGATCTGGAGCTCCAGGAAAGGTACTTTGAATTCATAGCAGTCTAAGGGAGATCTGACTGTAGCCTGTTGTGTGGGCTCTGAGCAGTCCTTGAAACACAGATGATAAAAATTGTGAAGAAGTGTTTTACCTGAGGACAAATTCTAAACAGCTGTGTGAAGTCTTAAGTAGTAGCAAAGCTGTGATTCAGCAGGACTATTAAACACAGGCTTAATAATGTTAACTTATTAATACCCAAATCCTGGTGACTTTAATAAGGCGTGCAGATATTTATTTAAGTGCTTAGCTAAATTAGGGCTTGAAATCTCAGAAACCATTTCTGTTCACCTCTGCTCTTGTTGAGTAGCCTGGATGGGTGTGAGCAATTTTATTGGCTCTGAAGGCATTTCTGTCCACAAGTAATGAGTTCTAACAGGACCTGCTGGTAGGACCTTTGGGGATCTGAGCTATGGCTTCTGAAGTATGTCTTGAATGGGCTTTGCTCTCTCCAGCATTGTGAGGTGATTTGAGCATCACAGGCCCCGTGAATAGAACTTTTGATTAATCAGTACTGAAAGCAAAAGATAATTTGATTATTGTAAGCTATTTTTGGCTGGTGACTGACAGCTCAACTCCATACTTTCCCTGTGGAGAATGTTACTGTGAGTTTGGGTTTATATGACTGAAACAGTGACAAATTTTCATTGCCCTAGTTCTTGATTGGTTTTACGTGAGTGAAAATGCATCCCTTGCATTGTTTTGGATGGTCTTTAGTAGTGTCTTATTTTGTCTGAGACCGCTTAAATCTGCGGAACCCCCCCCCAAATCCAAAAGGAAACAAGTGCCAGCTTCTCAGGCAGCAAGAAAGGAAAAGGTTCCCTGTGGTAAAAAGCTGAGGAGAGCAGCCTTTGTGGAGCAGAGGAGGAAGGAGGATCATTTTGTGGTGGGGTTGCAATCAGACTAAGGTGTTACCAACAGCCCTCGTACATTTAAGCCTTCAGAGAACCACCCAGCTCACCTCTACTTGGTTTTAGGTAGTCAACACTGAAAGCAGTGAGGATTTTCGTAGCCCTGGCGGTATTTTTGTCATCCTTGGTGTAGAGTGAGCTATGGGTATGGTTGAGGTGAACTGAGTGACTGGCAAAGCCATTTTTTGTTTGAACACTTGTTTAAACAAAGTTTATGGAGGGTGCAGCAGCAAGGGCTGCTGGGGAAGGTGGTAAGTTGTGTTCTGCACGATGTGGTTCTCTGCTGGCCACCTCACTGAGGGCAGGGGCTGCTGCCGTGCGCTAGGCTTCACTCAAAGCCTTTCCTTGCTGAAATGGAACTGGTTAAAAATTCCCTTGCTCTGCCCCTCGTTCCTTTCCCCGTCCCACTCTGGCGTGTTTCTTGTTGACCATAAATTTCCTCACCCAAGCAAATGCGTTCATGGATGATGCGGTCACTTGAGCAAATATTTGTCAGAAGCCTTCTCACCTCCTCTCCCCCTCTGAGCCTTCTGAATGTCTTACACTGAGGAATATTTTGCAGAAGTTTATTTTTTCTTGCAGTAAATTATAGCGACCTGCATGAATGAGTGGAATGGTAGTAAGGATTATGTCATTTATTTAAATGTCTAGTCCTTTCCTATAGAGAGGCAGAAAAGTAAATAACGAGGATTTTCAAAAGTGGCTAGTGATTTGAGGTGCTGGGTACCCAGCTGATGGCACCTAGAGGACCTTGCTTGGGTCCTGTGAGACACGAAACCAGAAGTCCAGAAATTACTTTTGGAAGCCACCACCTGCATTTTGGAGTCCTGCGTATTTAATGCTTTTACTACTCTTGTTTTTTCATTTAATTTGGTGAGTTCAAGGGTGTAACTGATAGTTTACTTTGCAAACCCGTGCATGGCAAGTCTCACCCTAAGATACCTTGGTTGGGTTCAGTGTGAGCCTCTTGGGCTTTAGAAGTTGGGACTTCTAAAATAGATGGGGGTTGATGTTTGAGAGCTCGGCTGTTTCTGTGTGGCTGAAAGCTCGCAGTAATTGTGGAGCATAAAATTGCTGAAGCAGTAAATTAAGGCTGGCCAGAAGGGGAAACTCTGACAGTTTTTCTAGTTGAGACAGTTCTACAGAGTCAATTTTATGCCTTTTTTTTTTTTTTTTTTTAATGTTTTCATATGAATTTTCAGTTCCCACAAGGTTGTGGAGAGTTATGAATGTTTGTTTAGAGGCAATTGCGTATGTAGACCGCATCTTACAAACTCCAGGTCGTAATTTTAGGTCAAGCTCTGTGTAGAAAACTGTCAGCTGAAAGCCTCTGAAATTACTTTTCCTATATGGTTTAACTGGTTCCAGAGCTGATTAAGTGTAAGTAATAGCAAATGGTATTAAACATGGTAACATATTACACTAACATGAGCATCTGACTATATGGTGTAATGTAGAGAACCCTCTGATTATGTCACAGAGTTGGGAGGTATCCCAGGAAAAATCGTGCCAAATAGTGACACAATGCTAGTTAGGAATATGCCAATAACTTTCCAAACCTTGAACTCTTTTGACAATTAAAAGCCTGGAGCCAGCAGGGCTGAGAAGTTTTCAGTCAGAATGTAGGTGTGAAGTATTCTGGTCTTTACCTTGTAATTACTTGCAAGCACTCTTTTAAGAGTCGGCTCAGATGGTCTCGTTCAAACTTACAAACCTGGCAAAACCCTTGCACTGATTTTTTTTTTTTCCACAATGGGAATAGAAAACACGGAAGAAAAAAGCAGCAAGTCATTGGCAGCCTCTCTATTGCACAGGATACTTGTGCACAGTGAACTGTGTTAGCAGGGAATGGCCCATTCAAGTTGGCCAGGATGTTCTGTGTTGGACAAAGTTATTCTTCAAATGTTCGGGATACCCCGATCAATGGCCTTTTTCTTCCTCCTCCTTTTCCAAACGGGGATTTAAGCAGGCTGTGTGCAGGGCTCTGCTCAGGGGTGAAGTGTGTTAGATTGCAGCAGTGGCAAATGGTGGCCATACAAAACTCCTTTAGGATGCTGGGAGAGGGAGAGGAGTCGATTTTTAGCTTTTTATTGGCGTCCTACCCAGAGGCTTCAATTAATATCGGATACTTATTGTCCACGGCAGTGTGCCAGGGCACAGTAATTGCTCACAACTGAAATGCATCAAGGCTGGGAGAAGGAAATGTCACTGTCCATTTTAGAGATGAAAACCCGGGCTGGGGAGTGATGAAATTTCTTGCCCTGGGTCACACAGGAAGCTGGTGACAGAGCCAAAAAGTAAAGCTGGTCTTTGAATCCTAATCCAGTACCTTAATTAAAAGAATGTTCTTTCCCTTGTACGGTTTAGCCCATCAGCTGCTTTTTTTACACGCGTCTGAAGTGCCTTTCTCTTCCCTTGTATGTAACAGTAGGTAGAAACTTGGGTTTTTATAGTAAGTTTACTAATAGACTAACTCCATTCTCATTAAGTGTGCATAAAGTCCTGCAGTTTCAAGGGAGAGTGAACGAAAACGGTGTGGTTTTCACTTACGAGTTGCGTTGCAGTGAATCCGGGTTTGCAGGAAGCAACGTGGGAATGCAGCCACTGAGACTTGTACATAATTAGATCACTCTCGGATTGCAATTATCGCTGGAGTACGATTTCGGCAGCGGCAGCTCTGTTTGAGCACGGAGGAACTAATTGAATTTGTGTTTTAACGGCAGAGGAAGGAGGGTTAGGCTTTGAGCAGTCCTAGTGCAGGTAGCCATTTCTGCCCTATTTAGTGTCGTCATCCAGGGAGACAAAAGGTTGTTTGGTTTCAGATGAAGTCCCCCACGTTACCCCATTTACTGGGTTGTATAAGCAGCTGCTATAACACGACACATCTTCTGAAAATCCATACGACGACCTTGCTGTTTACTATAAAAACGAACGTGTCACAAATACATTTTTTTCTAAAGAAGTCCTTTTGCAGCCAGTTTAGCTGTTCTTTGACCAGTTTTTCGTTTGCCTACCAGCCTTGCCTTTGGCTCTTGTTACTGAGGAGTGAGCTCCAGGGGTGGCAGAGTACCACACAGTTGTCCCTTAACAGTAATTCGTATTTTCATATAAAACCAGTGCGAGAATAACTTCTCATCCAGAAAGCATTTTAAATGCCTCTCAGCTTAAAGCTTGTGCCCCAGAAATCTCTTGTATGAGTGATTTTACTGATGGGCTGTGCAGAAAAACGCTTTTGTTCTGAACTCTTGGAGGTTTTAGAGAGCTCTAGGACGAATTTTATTCTTGTTTTTTACAGCACGTTGTTAAAAATCTGATTAAAGTGGAATCGACATTTTGCTATTGGTACTTTGCTGTTTTTATTTCCCCTAGTCTAGGCAGAAGGAGAAACTTTTGCCTTTGTTCCTAGTCAAGTTTTATTTTTGGGTTTTCGTGTGCTCTCACAGTCTCTAGCTGTGAACACGGCATGAGCACATATTTTTTTTTTTTCAATAAGACATGTTTCCATTTTGTCATTCCTTAATTCATAACAACATGTGCATCGTTGTTTGCTTTTTTGCTGAGCCTTGTTTTGTGGAAATAAAGCTCAGAGTTAGTTCGACTGAACTAGAGTTTGTTCCTCACTTTCCAAGGAATTGTCTTGAGGCTTCAGGTTACACACGAAAAAGGAACTGACACCAAGCAAATACGTGCCTGGGACGTTGCATCACTGATGTCTGGCAGGAGTTAAGTGCAGGTATTACAACCAAGCCTAAACTTGCATTTCTGGCAGATGTGCTCGTAGTTGTTGACTGGCTCTTCACAGGGACAAGCTTTGGCTTGATGTCTTCACCCCAGCGCTTGCGGCGTGGGACGTGATGAGACAGGGACAGAAGGCACGAAGGAATCCAAGCCTGATGCTTGCCCTCAGGGACTTGGTTAGGCCAAGAGAGAGGGGAAGATGATTTTATTTAATGTGCTGATAAGTGTGTGGACTTTACAGCTGGCACGGGGCTTTTGGCGAGGTGTGTGCACCTGAGAAGGAATGACGCCAGTTGTTTGGTGCTGGGGGCTGTGTGGTTCGCTCCTGGAAACAAAGCCCCACGGTGTGATGATGGTTCAGCTAAGGGAAAATGAAAGCTTATGGGTTTCCTCCCCACCCACCTTCCTTAATAAGGTAAAAATATTCTAACCTGTGGTTTTATAGCATTAAAGCTTCTGATTTCATTGGACTAGTCTGGCTAAATTACATTTTATGGACAAATACTAGTGTCATTACTTCATCTGCTGGGTGAACAGTGAATTTGTCATGTTTGGAATGCTTCCTGCAGAGTCTGCTGGGGAGGACTGGTCTCCCTGTCCCACTTTCTGTCTTATTACAGCCCCAAGGCAGGTATTTCTCTTTTCTTTTGATGAGTGATGAGCAGGATATTGTTTCAGGTCTGTTATTATAATTTTTAATCATGCCTTCTAATTTGTGCAGTATCCTACTCGTGGAAATGCAAGTAGCAATTTGCAGGAGTTGTCTGAAGATGCACACAAGACTGGTGTTAGATCTGCAGTTGGCATGTGTCAAAAGCAAGGTCTGTGCCTAACAAGAGGGGCTTTTTGACCTCACCCTGGGTTTTCTAACGATTTTATTAGTGAAAAGAAATGGCTGTGTAATTGGCAGTAAATTGGCAAAGCTATTGTCCTCTTAAAAATAAAAAGGCATAAATCTTGTCAAAAATACAAAAAGAAAGTTGCAAATGAACTGTGGCACAGATTGGATAAATGGACCATATTAAAGGCAAACACAAGGTTATTAATTATGTCTGTCTAATGAGTGAAGAAGTTTTGCCTGTATTTCTTCTTATTGTCCCAAGCGTGGGAGGAAATGCAGAGGTGGGACAACCCTGTGGCTGCAATGGTGGTGGGAGACATAAATCAATCCTGAGGCCACCATACTGGTGATTTTGGGGATTAAACTGGGACTAAAAGAGACGTAGCAGAGAGGGGTGTGGGTGGTATTTACAAACCAGGAGAGGAAAAAATCATTAAGGGCTAGGGAGATCAGGTTGTCAGGGTGAGATAGGTAAGAGGGTGAGAGATCTTTGGCAGGACCAAAGCACGGACAAATCAGTAAAATTCTGTGAAATTTCTGTAACATTCATTTCACGCAGTGAAATTCTGTGTCTAATAAAGACCCAACAGGTCACACTCGGAACCTTTTGTGTTGTATCCTCTCCTCTCACTGCTCTGCAAACCATTGTGTGACCTGAAATCCAGAGGTGGCTATGATTTACAGGGTTTTGGGGATTTTAAGCCATTAGGTCATCTTTGGATTGCTACTGTTCCGTGGTGCAGCTTCAACAGCAGTTGTTCCACTTAAACATAAAAAGGCACTTCAAAAATCATAGTTTGTTAAACATTTTTGAATGCTGAACTGCTCTGTAAATATAAAACATTGAGTTTACTTTTTTCAAATTGCTCTTTTAGAGGTAGCATGAATATGTTGAAATTTTTAGCAGTTCATGGAAGTAAAACACTGGTACTGTCAGGACATGAGCTGAGGGAAGAACTCAGCGTGACTGTGTAAGTTGGAATAAAGGCAGTCTACTGTTTTTGCGAGATGCTTGACATCATATTGGCTGGAATATCTCTTTGGTCAGTTGGGGTCAGCTGTCCTGGCTGTGTCCCCTCCCAGCTCCTTGTGTTTCCAGCCTCTTTGCTGGCAGGGCAGCATGAGAAGCTGACAAGTCCTTGACTTAGTGTCAGTCCTGGTCAGCAAGTACTGAACCAGCAGTGTGTTATCAACGCCATTCTCATCCTAAATCCAAACATGGCACTGTACCAGCTACTAGGAAGAAAATTACCTCTACTCTGGCCAGAAACAGGATAAGAAGAGAGGTCCAGAACAGCAAAAAGTTAACAGATAAACTTCCTTGTTTTGGAGCATGAAGTGTGTCCAAGCATGGCCAGCCTAAGTGCTTTCTCTGAACGCTGTTGCATCTTGAGAACTTTACCTGGATTTGTTGGAAATACAATGACAAATGTGTACAATCAGGGTCTTCCCAAGAGCAGTTTTCTTCAGCATCTGGTCCAGTGTTTAGAAGAGGTTATGGATTGTGTGTTGCAGAAGTGAATGTGATGCTGAGGGAGGGTTGTCTCCCTCCCTGACTCGGGGCCACGTGATGGCAAACTTCATCACCAGGGAAGACGAGCCCAAAGCGTGTGAGTGAGACCTGACATAGACGTGTCTTGAGGCTGAGCCAGGATTGCCCAGCACAGATCATTGAATCTCTGGGTGCTGGAGGTTCTCCTGCCCCAAGAGCCTGCGCAGTGGTTGTGGTCAGTCAGCCTGGCAGGGAGCTGGGAGCGGGCGAATTCCGCACTCCTTCCAATAATTTCACACCTGCGTTGCTCAATAGAGCAAGTGTGCTGTGTAAGGGGAGGGGGGAGAAGTGTAGAAATACAAGAGGGCCTTTAAAGCTTTACATAATCTTTTCCATTTTGCTTTTAAGGCAGAGCTGTTTTCAGGAAAGGAAATTTGGAGGATGAAAAATATGCAGTCGGGTCACAATAACAACAGAAATAATAACTCCCCCTGTGTGTTTTATGGCATCACTGGGTGTGCTGGTGAGTTAATCCCACTGCAGCTGGAAGAGGACATCATCCCTGTGGGAGAGGTGCTGTTTGCCAGGCATACAGTAAACCTTTGGCAGAGCCTGTTGCAGGGCCCAGTCCAGTGATGCTGGACCCAGCATTGTCTCTGCTTATTATACAGCAGCTGAGTGCTGGGAGCTGTGCACAGTACAAAGGATGATATCTCTGTGTGTAAAAGCTAATGCATTCCCTGGAAACAGCCAGAACAATAAAATTTTACCACTTGTCTGTGAGAAGTCACAAGCTGTTTTTCATAGTCTCTTGTAGCCTTGTTCTTTTAGGGTACACTGAAAAGAATTTCAATGAAAATTTTAGCTCCTCATTGTTCCCTTTCCCATGGTTTTTCCACACTAAAATAAGGCCTCTCTGCCCTTTGTTCAGACATGTATGAAGATTTTGCTTATGAGTGCATTGTGTGAGGGATACTGCAAGGCAACTTCAAGATTAGTGCTGTACAACTCTTGCTCCTATGACTTTTTCTGCTCCATGGGGCTGATGAAACCCATGCTGTGTCAGCCTGACAATAGGGCTTTGCTTTAAGGACAAACTGGCCTCAAAACCCTGTTGATAATTTCGTGTTTTAAAACAAGAACATTCACGTTGCCTACCTTAGCCCCAGGCTTGCTGAATGTTCCTGTCTGTTTAACCCTCAGATATATGTGTGATTTGAAAGAACAGCTTTTAACTAGTTCTGATGGTGATTTTTTTCCCCTCTCCCCACCCCTACTGTTTTCTCTGACATCAATGGGTTTTTATCAAGCCAGATAAGTCGGTCTTGCCTACTTTTTTTTATCCCCGGCTTGCTGCCATATGGAAAGAGGTGTGCAGATGCCCTTCTGCTGTAAAGGTGTGCAAAGATGGATTTTTTTAGCTAAAATGCACATAGGACAGTGAGCTGAAGCTATGCTGTTGAGCTATCCAAGGAGACAGATGGGATAACATCAGCGGGAGCTGTGCCTGCTTGAGAAGCAGTGCCATTACTTAAAATTGGAGGTGAAGGTGGTGAAGCCAAGGACAAAGAGTTTGAATGCACCTGATTAATTTCTGTAAAGATTTTAAAAAGGCAGTGCCTTTGACTTGGCTGGCCTTGGTGAGTAGGAGGGTTTGGGTATCACAAGGAGGTTGGGTGGGGCAGCAGAGGCTTTACTGTGGGGTAGCAAATGGGTCTGCTTCTGATGTATGGGACAAAATTTTAATCTTTAGCATTAAAAATTCTTTAATAGTCAGTGTTACAGAGTTCTCAGTTTCTGGAGAAAGTATTCAGTGACATCAGGGAATATATGGAGTCTGGTTCCCTGCTGTCTGGGTCCTGTCCACAAACCAGAGCAGAGCTGGGCGCTGGAGCCCAGTTGTTAGCATTGATGGAGTGTGTGGCACAGCAGCAGAAATAAATGCCTCAAGGTTATGTGAGGCTTCTAAATTGGAGGACAAAGGGAGTTTAGAATGTGGTTATGGAGGTTGGCCCCTCACTCCCATCTGCACGAGCAGATCCCTGTGCCAGGTTCCCTTGAGAGGGCCAGGAGCTGCAGCGACACCCCTTTGAGCTCTTGGCCACTGAGGTGACTTCTTCAAGTAGTGTTGGGCCAATAGGAAACGCTGTGCACAGAGACTCCTGCTGTACTGGAACACCGAGCAGCATGGACACTTGTTGGCTAATGCCTACTGGTAAAAGTTGCCAAAATTTGTAAGGCGTGATATCATCAGTGCTGGCTATGCTGGTCTGATCCATAAGCTATTCTGTTAGTCTGCCTGAGAGGCCCCTGTTCTTTATCAAGTGTTCTTGCCAGGGATGGTCTTTATCTCTTAGTGTTTTATGACAGTGATACATCATTCCTCCTAGCCTCACAGCGTCTTGTGATTTTGCAGGGTTTAGGAAGAGAGCGCTGTCCCCAACTTGCTGCGGGCGCTACCTCGGTGTGTCCAAATTACCTAGGAAGCAATGATTTGAGGGGTGTGTATCTATGTACTTGTAAATAGAACATGACAGTTCAGCAGCGCTTCTGAATTGGCCATAAACAACATGCAGTGCTTCATGTTATGCAGAAAGAAACCCAACCTGACGTGCAGCTGGTAGGAGCTGCTCAGCTCCTGGCTCGTGCGTATCCAGCGCATGACATTAATTAGTTAGAGGTGTTCTGCCTACACCTGCTCGGTTGTTCCTGATCTTTTGAAGGAGCAGCCAGCACTCAAGCCTCACTCCTCCACACCATAGAGCAAAACAGTGGGGTTAGGAGTATTTTGCTTCCAGCATTTCACAGGGCACAGGCCCCCACGAGCAGTTGCTTTGTGCTGGGGAGAGGAAGCGGAGGTTTAGCTTGGCCCGTGTGTACAGAGCTACCTTGAAGGAGGAAATTCCTGTGGGGACTGACATCTGTTTGGTTAGACCCCTCCTATGCCACTCCACCTAGGGGTATGGAGAGCAAGCGTGGTTTCAAATCGGGTCCTTTGTGTGAGCTTGGATAATGCTGGATTTATAGAGAAACCTGAGTTGCAGTTCCTCGTGCAGGAGTCGTTCCTGGAACTCACCTCAGGAAAAACTCTCTAATTAATCCAGCCTCTGAGTGCTTGTGAATGGATTTGCAGCTCGTGGAGATGGAATCTTTCATGAAAGGTGGTGATCCTTGTGTGTCTCCTTGCAAGCTGGTTCCTTCACTCTCAGCTAGCACAGGATAGAAACCTGGAGGTCTTCACTCACCGAACAGTGAGGGATTGATAACCTTATAATCTTTTCTTTTAATGGTTGATATTACCCAAACAGGGACTGATATCCTGTGGCTGGCCCTGTGGCTTTAGTAAGTGCTCTCATCCAGGAGTAGGTATCCAGACCACCAAAATCATCATCAGAGCCAGTAATGGTACGTGCATGTACAGTGCAGAAAGGGAGCACAGAGACAGAGTGGCTTGCAGAGACAGAGACAGCTGTTCCCCCAGACAGTGGATGCAGTGGACATTAGTGCCACTTCTGAGAAGAAATGATGTCTCAGCTTTGAGGTGCGCTGGTCCTGTGGGAAGCTGAGCTATACCTGAGAGATTTCACCTTCCTGTCACCTCCAGGTTAAACCACCTGAAAAGTTACTGTAGAACTGCACTTTCTGTTGGAGCAGTTCTGGTAATCCCATGGGTACATTTTGGAAGAGGGCACGAGGAGGGGACTCTGGGTGTCCCAGTGATGGGTGACACCACTGGCTTCCCACTCCATGAGGTCTGTGGGTCAGTTGGTGGCATGAAGTGTTCACCATGTACATCTGTAAAATATCTCCCAAGGGAATTCCCATATGTTGTGGGATAAAAGAGGATACCTGCAGTTAATCTGGGGACAGAGCCATGTGGTGACATGTTCTTCCATCAGCAGTACTGCTCCCAGACCTCAGCAGCCTTCTGGGACCCCCCATGTTAAGGACATGGCCCAGGGGAGATGGTGGGAGAGTTCTGCTCACTGGTGAAGATGGAGCACAGGGGAGGAATATTTCAGTCCAAGCATATGATGAAAGGGCTGTGGTTATTTTTTTTGAGGCTGAAGAGTCAACTTTGCAAGTTTGGTCAAGCTTAGTTTTCTAGCTAAGCCAAAGCCGGTGCAGGAGGCTGTGATTACAGTCTGGCCTAAAATGCTGTAGGATGCTTTTGAGACCCATGATTTACAGAATATTTAGCATCTTCCACAGCAACAGCTGTTGCAGGATCCAAAGGAAGGTGGTTGGGAGTGCTGGCAGTGTTTCCACCAAATGGGGTCCAGGCTGCTGCTGAAAACTTCCCATGCTTGGAATTGGACAAGATAAGCAACCAGAGCTGAAGGTGCTGTGCTGACCAGGGCAAGTGGAGAAGAGGGCATGGCAGGTCTGTGTTTTCATTTAACAGAGAAACAGCTGGAACCACTGCATTTTTCATTCAGTGATGACTGAATACACAGAAACTCGATCAGGGGCTACTGATTGTCATCATTTGAGGGATCCCCCTGTCGCTTCTCAGTGGCAGCCATCAAGATGAGTCCTTAGAAGTCAGTAAGATTTCAAAACTGGTATTAAAGACTCTGATAAATGTGTCTAGTTAAAAATTGTGGAAAAGAATTAGGTAACCTTTTTCTCCCTCTCTCCACCTCCTTCATCCTTGAGGATGTCTCTTGTCCCCAGAACTCGTGCTTGCTCTTGCATTTGCTATTCAGCTCTTATTTTCCTAGCCTGCACTTGAATCACACATTTGCAAGGAGAGGAAACAAGCACATTCAGAAGGAGAAAATAAGAGTAGTTTTCATTTTTTTGGAAATGAATTGGATGCCTTATGCAAAGCCCATTGAATTCCATGTGAGTTTTCCCCCTGGCTTCAATGGGCTTTGGTTCTGGCTTTTAGCTCCCCTGAAAGGTCCTGAACTGTCTGTGCTGGGGTGACAAGGAGGCTTGGGTAGACAATTCCCAGAGCTCTTCTCAGCCCCTGGCACAGCCAGGTTGCCAAGGAGACTTGGCCTTGCCAGGGTCCCGGAGCTCACCCCTTCCGGGGCTATTGTCTCCTCTCCCTGCCAAGGCACTCCAGTCGCAGCAGAGCCACTCTTTGAGTCACAATACACTCCACTTGGGCCTCTGACAGCAGCAAATCCTGCCCTACATCTTCCCTCCGGGGGTGTGCTTGGCGAGCAGCCTCTCTTCCTGCAGCCGTTCCATCCTGCGCTGGGACCGGAGCGGTGGGATCGTGTCTTCTGGTCTCCCTTGGCTGTCAGACGTGGGGTTTGGGCCCTGTGACCCACCTCCATCCCCCAGAATCTTCACCCCATATGGTTGCATCATATTTTCCTGTTTCTCTCCTCTCTGGTTTCCCCTCTGTGTAGGCTACAGTAATCATTCCCAGTCACTTCTCCCTCCGTCACCTGTGGCAGGACACGCTCCCACCACCTCTGTGTGTCCTGCAGAGCTGGAAACTTCCCTGGCAGCTCCTTCTATTGTGCCAGTTTTTTGGAAACTTGGGAATTTTCCAGCTTTCTTGGTTTCTCTGTAGTTTTATCTCTCTTGGAGGAAAGTATTCTGAAGTTTTAACATTAACAGGCTAAATGGCAGTTTCCTCTAAGCCTTTGGGCAAGGTCTCTTTATCAGTTGTCTCTTCAGATAGCGAGTCTGTTTGTCTATGGATAAGTGAGCAGAAGTGCTCAAGCCCTGGGCACTTTTATTGTGGTGTAAAATTTAGGTGTTTGCAGCCTTGGATGTGATACTCCTCACGTGAGCCATCATTTCCATTCTGTCTTCTGTAAATAATTGATTCCTCAGATGGGGATGATGTTGGTTCTGTATCTAGGCTGCAAGTGGGAGAAAGCAAGCTGGTGTTTGTCTCTTAAGGTGGGATCCAGCATTAAGCATGCTGGGGGTGATTTTCTGTCTTGCAGCATGTGCTCTTGACTTGGTTTTGTAATGTGAGACTAGCACACTGAAATTTCAGTGCTCAGGAAGCACTGTTTTCTATAAAAATATTGAGTTAAGTAACTAGAGATGTATATAGTCACTATATTTTAGTGATGATCCTGGTTGTAATTAGGTAATGATAAAAAAAGTTTCACCAACCTTTAAGATTTTTTTAGAAGAGAACTTCAACTTCCTTTTGTAGTCTTTAGTAAAAAAGAACATGCTGTTTCCATCTGATATTAATGTAACTAGTTGTTTGAGTGATGAGATCTGCTTACAAATGTACGGCTTGTATTTTAAATGCTCAGTAGTGACGTGAGATTTATGAATATGGCTTTGACAGTACCTGTGCTTAGCAGAGTCCTTCGATTTGTGTGGGTTTGCAGAGAAGTAGGCAAGACAAAACATTCCAAAATTGCTATTTCCAAGATATGATACTATACAGAATTAAACCTGCTTGTTGGTAATTAACAGAAGTTTCTTCATATTTAGTTATTTTCCCCAGTACCAAGTGTATTCCTGTGGTCCTTGGACTCCAGGTTGGTCCTGAAGCCCTGCTGTATTTACATGGTGATGATTATCCTGTGCTGTTTGCCTGTGTGGGCACAGGAATATTCCCCTTTGCCGAAGTGGCAGAGCTGATGAACGTTCATCATCGCTCCACGTGTTGGAGGGCAACCAAAGCTTACTTTTAACGCATTTACCCTTAGAGAAGGAATTTTACAAACATCCATGCATACACACCTATACATGTGCACACACTTCAATTCTTTTCGAAAGGAATTTGGGACTAAGAATGTAAGAACTCTGCTTTTACTTCTCGGCTTTGCCGCCTCTTTTTTTGGTAGAGGAAATGTTTGACAGTCATCAATAAAGGATTAAATCATTGATGGCTATCGGGATAAACTAAACACGTCTCGTGTGTTGATCCTGGCATAGTAGGAACTTTTCCAAGATGTTTCAGGCCTCGTTCTCTGGTTTGTTTAAGGGCAGAGAATAAGGTCACAAAGGAAATCAAACCCTGATGTGGAGAAATGAAACATGAGGCCTACTGACTTCTAAAAAACATTTTAAATAACATTCTCTAAGGTTTCATTTTATACTGAAGGCAGCTGTAATAAGTTTTGGAAGATGGTGTAAGGTTTCTATTAAAGGGAGATTTTTGCTCGCTGTTTTTGTACCCAAATGAAGGAATGAGGGAGATGGAATTAGAGCTTACTTAGCATAAGGTGAGAAACTAAAAGTTCTCTCCAGAACTGTAAAACACTAATTTATGTGTTCTACTGTGATTTACAAATTAAAAAATATGAAACTGTTCCTAGATCTTGGAAAATGACACACATAGCCATGGGATAATTTAGTAACTGCAACACAAATGCACTTTTGCCACAAGTAAAGTAAGCCTGCTGCTTTGTAGTGTGCTGCCAGCATAGCCTCAGTGAATAAATTCCCAGTAGATGTTTGCTGCATGCCAAATATATTGGACTGCATAAAAGATCCCATTGTTCAACGGGCATCATTATTTGCTATTATACTCACAATGTTTGCTTGTGAAACAATTTATTGGGAACTAGTATGTTTAAGAAGGAACACTTGACTTGAAATTCAGCTGATTTGGCTCATAACGTCAAAGCTTTCACAGTATAGAGCCTCCAAAAATAAACATATAGGCCTGCTGGTTTTTACTTATCTTTGAAAGGATTCCTGGAGCAGGGGAGAGCAGAGAGCTGAGGCTGGGCAGTGAGCATTTCACTTCTAATTCGTAGAATCCTTTAGGCTGGAAAAGCCCTCTAGGGTCATGGAGTCCAACCATGAACCCGGCACTGCCAAGTCCTCAGTTGTCATCTACACGACTTTCAAATGCCCTCTCTGGGCAGCCTGTTGCAATGCTTTGACAACCCTTTTGGTGAGGAAATCTTCCCTAATATTCCATCTAAACTTTCCCTGGCACAAGCTGAGACCATATCCTTTGGTTCTGTCTCTTGCCAGAGCTGAGGACGAGGTCCCATCAGTGCTGTCCCCAAGGACTGTGTATATCCCATCCACAAAATCGGGCTGGGGATGCTCTCTGGACCCCCCCAGATGGTCCAGGCTGCGCTCGGTATATCCAGCAATATGATCTTGACCGAAAGTATTTGATAAATGCTTCTGCAAGTGCGTAGATTAAGAGCTGCATTGGCTCACATGAAATACACTCCAGTTTTCTGGAGAGTTCTGTACTTCCCTGTGTCTTGCTCAGAATAAGAACCAGTGTTTCTACTGCTGTGTCTGGGTAGAGCAGAGAGCAGTGGTGGTGATGGGACTGGTCAGAGCATTTTAGAAGGCTGAGCTGCCTGATAAGTGTGTCCTGCACAAGGAGTTTCAGTGCTGAGGCTTCTGCTGCTAGTTCTGAGAAATTCAGGTTTGTTTTAGCACGTTAATCAGTTTTTAAAATTAATCTATAATATTTGTTCTTTATTTGTGAAGGTTTAATCGAATCAGAATGTTTAAACGCTCTGAGGTACTTACTACAATAACATTAAAAAAAATAATCTTTTACTTAATTATGGCTCAGTTGAAACTGTGGAAAATGTGTAAAGTTTTTAAGCATGGATTCTCCCCTCCCCCCCCAGATGGCTGTTCTTTAAATTACAAGTGTGGTGCTCAAGTCATCCTCTCCTTTGAACTGCAGTCTTTGTTATACGTTTTGGCCGCAGTGTTATTTCGGAGGAGTCAGCCAACAGGCTTACAGGGCTTTTTGGCTCGGGTTCACTTACAGTTTTCTTGGCAGCTCCACTTATTTACGCATCTTTGTTTCTCTCTCTCTCTCTCTCTGTTTCTTGCTCCCCCTCCCTGCCCGAGCAGAGCGTTCCCCGCACCGGCCCATCCTCCAGGCCGGGCTCCCCGCGAACGCCTCTGCCGTCGTCGGAGGGGACGTGGAGTTTGTCTGCAAAGTCTACAGCGATGCCCAGCCCCATATTCAGTGGATAAAACACGTAGAGCGGAATGGCAGTAAATACGGGCCAGACGGACTGCCGTACCTTCAGGTCTTAAAGGTGAGGCTTTGCGGATGCCTGCGGTGCTGGTGCCCTTTTTGGGGGGAATTTCGAGTTCTGAGCTTGTTTTTGAAAACGGAGGTGTTTGTGTTACAGATGAAACAATAGATAAATGGTTGTCTAAATGCTAATTGTGCAGCTTATTTTGCTCTTTTTTTACTTCTCTAAAAAGTCCATCTCTGAATGTTTCAGGGATGACTTGTTAAGAAAAAAAAGTTGAAAACCATCTTAAAGAACATCACTGCCATTTCTGTATGGGTAGAAAGCATCCAAAACATACCTGGGACAATCTGCTTCATTTCTTTCATATTCCTTCAACCCCTTCATTTCAAAGTAACGTGGCACCTGCTGCCAAAAGCTTGTTGGCAGGGTTGGGTTGTCTGGATGCTGAGCCTGCAGAGATGTCTGGGGTTTTTTTCCTGGTGTATCAGCAGTGTCATTCCTGCCAGCAGGCATTTTGAGCAAGCCTGACCAAGGAAACCCCAAAGTTTTTTGAGCTGGCATTGCCAAAACTCAGTGTGCTGGCAGGTAGGACAGCCAGTTCTACACCTTCTTGCCCCACACAGCCAGTGTACCTGCCCAGGTGCTTTTTTTCCCCCCTCCCGCTGCTGTTTTCTGACTTTTCGTGCGATGCTTTGGACGTAAAAAAAACTCAAACCAAAAAAAACCACCTCGATAAACCCCAAACCTCCAATGTTTTGACGCTGATCCCTGTCTGAAGTGGAAGCCTTGTTCTTGTGACGTGTTGGTGGTGGGACCATAGACAGATTGGTGTGGGTTTTGGGCAGCAGTGACGTTGTTCTCCTGTGTTATTGGTCTATTCTAGCACTCGGGGATAAATAGTTCCAATGCTGAAGTGCTGACACTGTACAATGTGACAGAGGCGGACGCTGGAGAATATATTTGTAAGGTCTCCAATTATATAGGGGAGGCCAACCAGTCTGCCTGGCTCTCTGTTCTGCCAAGCGTACAAGGTAACAATGTTTTTTAAAGCAAGCTGGATGTAGAAGCTGGAAAAAGTGGTGCTTTGGGAGACTGCAGGCAGCTTGTAGGATACTCTCTGGCCTTGTGGTATATGTGTAATCCTCCTTTGGTGATGCAACTGGTGTTACACCAGCAGCCATGGAAAAATTCCCACAATATTCTGTGCGTGCCATGAGCTCTGGTTTCTTTGTTCTCTCTCGGGTGTCTTGGTGTTTGTGTGTTTATGTCCACTTTTGGTGTTAATTCTGCACACCTTGCAGTTCACGTGTAGGGTTCACATTGAATAATGTAATTACGACCTAATTAGTGTACATTTATTTATATATATACACATAGGTGTGTGTGTGTGTATATATTTAATGTTCGCATGAGTACCCACTAAAGCATAAGTCAGGTCAGTGTAGTCACTTAGGGTTTCCCACCTAACCTGTGACTGTGCAGGGTTGGGAGAGGTTTCCAGTTGTTACTCACCTCTTACTGACTGCTGGTTACTCAGCAGTAACAATAAAGACTGGCAAACGTGTGCCTACAGCTCACCACTAAATTTACTCCCGAAATGGTCTGGTGAAAAGGTATTTATTCCTTCATCGTGTATTTCAAAGCAACATTTTCGAAGGGAAGGAGAGACAAAAAGTAGCAAAGATTAATTTCTCCAGATCTCCGTGGCAGAGGCCTTGATGCTGCTGCCCTGCTGTGCCCGTCTCGGGACAGCTGGGAAGTTGCGGGTCTAAGATTTACTCCACTTGTATGAGTTTGGATAATCACTGTGACTTGTTTTGGTGCACAGTGACTTGTCAAGACAGAGATTTAGCAAATTTGAAAGATGGCTAGAAAAAACCCCAAAAACGTGCAGATTTTTTTTTTGAAGCTTTAATATGTAGAAAAAATATATTTTATTACCATCTCACGGTTCTCAAGTCTTTTGGAGTCTGTTTTTTCTCTCACCTGTGAGAGCCACGACTGACTGTTTTTGAACACGGGTTGAGATACCTTCCACTGTGCTTCTGAGCAAATATTAGCAAATATTACCAGGCTTGAGATTAAAGTGAGGTCTGGCAACAATGCACAACTCACAATAGTAGTTGCTACACAAAAGTGTAGAGCACTGGTCGATGCAAGGATCATACAGTGCTTAAGACATCTACTGATTTGTGTCTTTTGGAGCAGAATTCACACCTTTTTTTTTTTTAAATCCTTTCAGAGGATTACTATATGTTTTTATAGTAAATTCTTTCCTCTCAAACAGGTATCTACATGTGAAGGATCCCACATTCTGTCCTACTTTGTTTCCTCCTTGTTTTTCTTTCAACTTTCTTTCATTAAAAAAGAAGAAGGAAAAAAAAAACCAAACAAAACCTTTGTGGGTTAATTTTTCCATGTCATTTGATTGCATGCATGTTTAGGTGGTGAGTTTAGGTCTGGTGAAGGGTGTTGATTACTTTTCTGAGGTGAGCTGGGACCTGTTGGTAAATGCCTTTTGGATGAGGGATTGTGGATGGGGAAGGAGCTTTGCACCTCTCCACCTCTGCCTTTCCCAAGTGCAAAGCCCCGTGGCTCCATCTCCCCTATCCACAAGAATTCTCTCAGTGTCTAGCTTTTTTTTCCCCCCCTCTTGCTTCCCTCTTGTCTTTTTTTTTAGGCTGCCGGTGTTAACACCACGGACAAAGAGATTGAGGTTCTCTATATACGGAATGTAACTTTTGAGGATGCTGGGGAGTATACATGCTTGGCGGGTAATTCTATTGGGATATCCTTTCACACTGCATGGTTGACAGTTCTGCCAGGTATACACTGCTCTCTTTCTGTGGTTTTTCCTCTTTTTTGTCCCCCCCCCTCCCCACCTTGTTGATTACTGCAGAATTAGCACAGCTTCTGTCTCAAAAAAAACCCAAATCACGCTTTTACAATGATTTCGGTTTTTTAAACCCAGTTGTCTCAAGCCAATTAATTGTTTTGTCGTGTATTTGGAACTTTGAAAACCTAACAACAAAAACAAAAAAGGGGGGGAGGGGAGTGTGTGGCTATTGCACTTACTGGTATATTTTTACTGTTAAAACCTGTTAAATGTTCATCAGAAATGCTAAGGAACTGCATTTCTTTAGCACTTCAGTGAGACAACTGAAAATCAGCACGTAAATCATTGTAAACTATTTCAAGAGGATGAAATTCAGTTTGTTATGAAGTTCGGAACAATTTGGCCATCAGCTGATTAAAATACCTGAGCTATTCAAGGTACTTAAAATCACTTTTACCTATCCTGCAAATCTGGAAATTCTAATTTCAATGCCAATGGATCACGTACAGAAGCAGTGCCTTCCATATCTTGGGAATCGGCTCCGTGCATCTTTAAACATTGCATGCTCTAAGAAAACAAGTAGTCATTTGCTTTCACTGCAAAGCATGTCTTGCTGTCCTGGTGCTGACGGTGTTTCTGTCCTTAAAAGAAACAAACTTCAATGTGCTTTATTGCCTGAAAATTGTTATCAGCTGTTAGAAGATGTAACCGTGGCTGGTTTTGACACTAGTCAAATTTTCTCATTTATAATTGTTGGCAGCTGCCTTAGGAGTTCCTTTGAAAAAAACATGAACCACCTGAGGTTTGCTGGGTCATCTTGTGCTTAACATTTATTAACTGTTTATTAACTTATGAATTAATGCCAAGTAAAAGGTACGAAACCTGCATGTGCGTATGGCTGAGGTCCATCGTGTGGGAGTTAAACATTCCCACTTTCTGCAGATAATTTCTTACCCTTTATTAAAATATATTGAATGAGGCAGCTTGATTCGATCTCGCTGTTAAATGGACACCGAGCCTGTGTGGTCTGTTACCAAGCAGGCAGAGCAGTGTTTGTGTAGAGCTTGCTTCTGCTAGCAGTGTTAGCATTTTGCAAGTGCTTGATCGGCTTTTTTTTTTTTTTTTTTAACCAGTTTTCTTGGACAAAGTATTTTTATAAAGCCTGGAAAGGCACAAGAAAATTTCAGCTTGAACGTGCACTGCTTGTGGAGTGCCCACTGATTGCTGTGGAATGCTGTTTATCCGGGGGTTGAATCCCAGATAAGGGATTAGGGACAGTGTTTGCACATATAACTGTCTTGGAGATAATTTCAAAATGGTTTCAATCACAGTAACAGCTATGTAAAACCACTCCCACTAAAATCTAATCTCCTAGACTAGTAACCACTGATGAGGTTACTTGAAATACACAGTCCTCACAAAAGTGGACTCATTAATTAACATGTTGCTGTTCATTTTTCACTTGAATTAGGATTTTTAATCCAGCACTGGGCTCCTCAAAGGAGCTCAGGGAAGTTGGGCAGCGAACATTAAGTGCAACAGGTTAAGCAGCTGGACAGCCAGGTCCTGAAACCTTTTTGAAACCCCTGAGTGTGGAGACATGATGAGAGACTAATTCATCCTCTCTTCCCTCTGTATTTTGAGATCCTACTGAAAATTTTGGGTAAACAAGCAATGCAGACTCAAGCTGAAACGTCCATTTGCCAATTTAGACACTTTTCTTTTAGGCCAGCTAATTCAGTGTTTTAACTTCAGATATGTTTTTGTGTGGTTCTAAAGAATTATAGTGCTTTAGAAGTTTGACTCAAGTAACAAAATGAAGCTGAGCCTAGTTTGAACAGTTTTTTTTCTTCCCCCTGAAATTATTCCTGATCATGCAGTGTTTCAGTGTGTGTGTATCTGCCTGTGTAGGCAGACACGTGTGTATGTCTGTATGTGTATACACAGGCACACAGTCTCACACTCAGTGGCAAACTGAGAAGTCAAAGCAGTGCTCTAGAAAGAGAAATTACTCTCAGATTGCAAGATGGCCTAAACATTCACAGTATCCTGAATGTCACACGGTCCCTGCAAGAACCGTTCATGTCTTACCATTTCAACTCGTCCCCCGTGCGACGCTGCCCGTACCGTGTGCTAACTCTGTGGCGTGATTGTCCCCTCCTAAAAACTTCCCAATGCAGCTCCTGAAAAAGAAAAGGAATACCCTGCGTCTCCAGACTACCTGGAAATAGCGATTTACTGCATAGGGGTCTTCCTAATCGCCTGCATGGTGCTGACGGTCGTCGTGTGCCGCATGAGGAACACCACCAAGAAGCCGGATTTCGGCAGCCAGCCCGCTGTCCACAAGCTGACCAAGCGAATCCCCCTGCGCAGACAGGTAACAGAAAGTAGATAAAGAGTTTGAAAAACTTTTTGCCAAGCGACTCAGCCAGCACATGGAAGCTTTGGGAAGGGGAATGCAGTGGGCATTATATACCCGGTTGCGGCAGGGGTGGGATTTTAGTCTGGCGTGGGAAGAAGGGGCACCTCAACTCAGTGATTGGTCTTTTCAAGGCAAGGAAGTCGGGGCAGGGAGAAATGTGAAAAATGGAGTAGGTATCTGTATCAACAGTCTATAGATGGAAAAGACGTATTTATATATTATTTATCCCCCAGCTCGTTGAAGTCAATGGAAAAAATTTTGCTGACTTAAACGGAGTTTGGAACATAATCCTATTTAATTGTGTATTTATAATGTTTCTAAGGTGATTATTATTGTGGTAACTAGGTACCAGATACAGAGGGTACTTTTCAGGAAGAATTTTGAAGACCGAGGGGAGGGAATTTCATAGCTAAGCATCCAGAGAACACCCCAAAATAGAAAAAAGACTGTAATAAAGTAAAAATAGGGGAGATACTCTATCAAATCTTTGACAGTTTGATTAAGATGTTGATGCTTTTGAGCAAGGAACAAAAAGCAAATGTCAGATTTAAAAGGTACACAACAGCATTGCATGAAGTATGTTTTGTGATTGTTTGTGGCTGGCAATGAGCAGTTCTGGAGAGGGCAATACCACAAGCAACAAACCAGTTGAACGAGTAGCAGGACTTTTGGCTTTGTCACAGGCCATCACTTGCCAAAACAGCCTCCATTCCCCCCATGCTATCCCCTCCTGAAAGGCTTGTTTTTTTAGAAGCTGGAGATTAATAGGTTTTGATTTGCTTGCAGTAGATCTTCAAGAATAGACCTCTGCACCCAGTAAATCCACCCTCGGCTTTCAGCCCTGCAAGACGGGGGGATTTTGGCGTCTGAGGCTGTGGTTCATTTTATAATCTGAAATAGGGACCATTAGAGGGGCTGGGTCCAGGCTTTGGTCCTGGGCTTTGGAGATGAGGGTTCAGTTCGGGTCTGTCAGCACCGTGAGTGAGTGATGCAGAATTTCTGCAGATTGTTTTTACAGCCTGTCCAGACTGTTGTCATTGTCTGAGTAATACATGTGCCTTAAAAATCCTTCCTCGGTGTGGGTAGGTGTTTGGAATTGGATGCACGGGCACAGAGAGTGGGAGGTTTTGAACAGTCTTGCTTTCTACTGAACCCATGTTTTCATGGTTTCTGAACCTCCTTGGTTAACAGTACCAGGGAGTAGTAATGCTTTAGCCTTCTTCCTCTGAAGGCAGTGTTTTACAAAATCTTAAAGTGGGGGACATGAACTTTGTCCAATCTGAAAAATGTTTTTTTTAATGAGCAAAAGTGTTAATTCTTTTTTTTTTCCTGACTTTCTTTACTGCTTTGGGCGTTTCGGTTTGGGTTGTTTGGTTTTTGTGCTTTTATTTTTTTTTTTATTTCATGATTTTACTCAATTGCTTGAATATCACTAGGATGGAGAGGGACTTTTGACTCTGCATCAGAAGGAGTGATGAGAAGCAAAATTCACATATCTCTGGCTAGAAATCTGTGTATCTTTCTGGACGAAGAAGGCTTTTCAAATGCTGTATATTTAGCCAGAGGGAGAGAGATCCATATCAGCTGCTCAGATAGAAGACATTTATTAGGTTTCTGCCTGAATATAAAAGCATCATAATGACTCAGAGATAAGTTGGTGGCATAAAAAATACCTCAGTTTTGGTGTGAGCTCAGTTGTGTCGGTGGGAAATGGTTTCTCAGGGGGCAGTGTTATTTCACTGTCTGTGACAGCAGTGCCAACCACTGCCCTCACTTCAGCTATTTATCATTAAATGATGCAATATGGACCTTCTCCAAAGCTATTGTTTTCACAGAGGGGAAAAAAAAACACAACACTACTATCTTACAACATGTTTGTCACGTTGGGTCTTATCTATTTTGGTTCTCTACGTTTTCTTAGCTTTCAGAAGTGGGAATAATTTAAAAAAAAACCAACAAACATTTTGTATTTGAATATGCAAATGCTATTTCAGCCCCTAAGAAAAAATGCCACTACTCTCAATTGTTCCTAGTGCTGTTTTGTTAACAGGAGCTTCTCATTGAAGGACTCTCTGCTTTTTTGTCTTCATGGAGCAGTGAAGACAATTACAAGTTATGAGCAATCTGTATTTCTAATCTGATGATTTCACTGGTCAGGTTGCAGAGGCAGGATGAGACAAACAGTCCCAGAAGACTTGCTTGTCAGAACTGGAGATTCCTAAAATTTTAGTTAGCGTCTCCTTGGTCCTGAGGCTGCATCTTTTAAAGTTTTTGAAGTTCCTGCATCTTTTCGAGCTGGTTTTGGATTTCAGAATTGCTGTCACGAATGAAGAATTGGAAAATGATCCCTGTTTTATTTAATGGGTGTGTGTGTTTCTGGATTATTCAGCTCTGCTTTGTTGTACCACCAAACTTACTTTGTTTCAGTTTATTTGTATTTCAGAGAGCTGTATTTAAGGGTTCTCCCTTGCCTCTGTGCCGTGTGTGGGAGGAATAGAGAAGGTGGCTGGTTTGGCAGGATGGGAGAGAGTGAGCAGAGAAGATGCTCGTGGCAGGTAGACTGTGAGAACGGGGCAGAGATCCAGGGCTGGGCGATGGGATTTGCTGGAATTCCAGAGAAATGAGGGCAATGACTGGGAAATTCCTGATGTTGTTTTCAAAGCTCTCTGCTGCCGGGTCGGGGTCCCCAAGGGTGTGGGTAGGAAAATAATCCTGGTGTTTGCCATGGCCTGCAGGGAGGCAGCAGCTCGTGAGGGATGTTTGTAGGATTGAACCCCACGCGCTGATTTGCAATACAGGCTTTAAGCGACGGGTTCAGTGAAACAGAAGATAAATAGTAGCCTTGAACAGGAGATGCTTTTACTTTCTAGAACTTACTTTTAACAGATAAATTATACTTGAAACAGGCAAAAAGACAGTCCCCATCTCTTGTGACTCGCCCAGTCAAAGTCAAGTACAAGTGTTTGTCATCACTAGAGTGTTTTTTTAGGGCTACCACAGTCAGTCTGTCAAATTTGGGCCCTCTCAACTGTGTTTCTTAAACAGAGAGCAGTGATCTTTTTGTGCTTAGTATTTAAAATACATTTCCATTAATTCATGTCTGAAGTTGTTGTAGAGTCTAATCCTTCATGAGGATACAATGAGCGTATTTGTGATGAACAAAGAGTGATTGGTTTAAAGTAAGACTTGAGCTCACGCAGCAAAATAGATAATGCAAAATGATTATGACAGAATGAATCTGGAAAGAAGAAAAATAATCAGGGAAAAGGAGAGTCATGTAGTGTTTCTCGTGGTATTGAGCTGTGAAAATATCATTTATTGTAAGGAATAAATTGTGAAATACAAAGATTAATACACAACTATCAGCAGGATAGTGTTGAAAGGAATTTACCCTAATACCTATTTTATTTTTATTTTATCTGGTCACTCAGATGGACTGTTTCTATCAGCAGCTACCCACTACTTACTAATTACACATATACATATATATACACATACACATATATATACATATATGCACATGACTCCAAATTAACTTTCATAGCAGAGCCTTCACAAAGACTGACAATTATAGGAAATCACTGCGTGGCTGCTAAAATCACACAGCCCGGGTGCCAGAACGAGGCTTCAGGACATGGTATGAATTATCAGTGGAGGAAAACACCCTTCATAATCAATTACAGACAATTACACACTGCTCTGCAGCTGATTTTGCCACATGGCATTTAAATATTCCAGCAAAGATTTGTTTGTTTTAAATGCCCTGCCGCTTGTAAAGAAATGCTTGTAAAGCCTTAACTGAGAGCTGATTAAACGCAGCCAAAGGAATAAATATGTTGTTAAAATGGGGATATAATCATGCATTGATGCGGGAGGTTTGGACACAGTGGGCTTTTCTGCCTCTCAAGTGCAGATATGGAGCTAAAGACCTGTCTGAGGCTGGTGCTGTTCTTAGTTCTGTCCTCCTAAAAGCAGAAAGGAAGCACACAAAAAAGTATTTTCTGGTGGAGGTCTGCCTTCCTGTCAGGGTTAACGTATACCATAATAGGTCTTTCAGTGCTCTGCTCAATTCAAGCTGACTTCTGCCTTCCTTGGTTTAATTAAGCACTCAAAATACCTCTTTAGTGTAGTGTCATCACTTAAAACAGGTGTCACCAACATGCTGAGTGGACCTTGAAGGTGTCTAATTCACCTGCATCAGGTCAACCTGCATGGAAAGGGGTTGGAGGGCCGTGTTGCAAGCAGCAAGCTGGAAAAAGGCTTTCTGTGTGCTGTTACTTCAAATGTATAATGTAGATTAAAGTTGACCATGTCTACTGACCTTGGAATAGGTAGGATTTTCCTCCCTGTTTTATGGTGTACTCTAAGGCAGTGAAAAAAGATGCTTAAGGGATGAGATCAAAGGTTAATTCTTTATTATTGCAGGAAAGGTGAAAGGCCATTTTGAAATAGAAAATCTCCTCCAACCACAGGCCAGACTGCGTTGGCTTCATCTTTTTTGGAGCAGATTTTTATAGCCCTTGAGCTCCTGTAACTCCTTGTACTGCTCCAGTTAATCAATCAGAAGAATATTCCCTGGGAGTACAGTCCATTTTTCTTCTCCCAGACACTGAGTAGTTCCTCTGGATTTCTCATCATTCCTAGCCACGTTAATGCACTTTGGTTACCTACAGCATCTCTGGCCCATCATCCAGTTCTTCTGTGAAGTAAACATGTGCAGCAATGTTAGAAGGGAAACTGGCTGAGTCTTTCATCTGTTTGTTTGGTTTTTTTCCCTGTACATTGTTGCTATTTACCCTCTGTGTTTAAAACACATCACCAGAGTATTTTAGTTTATTGCAAGTTTACATTTATAGGCTTTAACCATGCTAAGGCTGCTGGATGGGGAGTGTAGAGCTGGTGAAAAGATGAAACTCTGGAAGAGATCCAAACAGTGTCTGATACAATTATTGTGCTTCATGAAAAAATAAAAGACCCCAGAACACTTTGAAGCATTTCTGAAGCATGAGGTATATAATCTTTCGTAGCTTAATTTTCTTGCCTTCCTGATGTCCCTGAAAACAATGGCTTTAATGGAAAAGACAGTATGGAAGTAAGGGCAATGTTTAATAATGAAATAAGAATCAAGACTTGATTAAAGATCTTGGTAGAATGGCTGGAGAATAGTAGGTAGATTTTGGAAATATGGAGAAAGTGGTCATAGAGTATTAATAGGATTATGGTGAGGGATGAAAAAATGGAAACCAGAAATAATAGAAAAATGGAATTCAGGAAAGTCAGGGGAAGGGCGGAGGAAATCCCACATTGGTCATGGAGATTGGCACATTTCTTTGTGCTGAGCTGGTTCATTTCATGAAGCATCGTTTTTAAACTGTAGTGAAATAATGAAAATTAGCAAAATAAAAGAAAGAAGTGTGATTCCAGCCTCGGTTCTCATGCTGGTTTGTCCAGCAGGTGAATTCCCCTCTGCAGACTGGGCATGGCAGCGTCTCTCTGGAAGGACTGTTCAGTATTCACTTGTGATTTATTTAAAGCTCCATAGTCTGCCTTAATAGTACTCTTCTGTTTGTATCCCAAGTGGTCACTGGATTTATTTTCCTAGAGGAATGTGCCAGGTACTTATGTTTGCTGAAAGTCAATATTATCATTCACGCTGGTGGGATGGATGAGGGGGAAGCAGTCCACCTCTCTTTTCTGAATGGTGGCCTTGTTTGTGCAGTCACACTCTCTCCTTCCATAGACACCACGTCTTGCCTGCAGGAGCTGCTTCTGGTACCAAGAAAGGTCTGTCAGCTGCAAATCTGGCCACCAAGATTAATTTTCTGATAACTATCCTTTCTTCCCGATGAAACCTTTCCACTCCTGATCTCTGATCTTAAAAAGTTGTGTCAAGAAGACAGATGCATTTAATGAGATGGGTTTGAGGATGTCTGCCTGCAAAGAGGCCTCTCAAACAAGGCAGATGGTGGGAGTTGTGATGAGAAATTTGAGAGCCTTAGTCTTGCCAAAATACACTGTCTAACAACATGACTTACAAAAGCCTTTCAGTCCCATTCTGAGGAGCTCAGGTAATTCTGTGGGCTGACACACTCTTAATTCTTAATTGGACTTAAGGAACCACAAAGTTGGACTTACCATGTGTCATAGAGACAAGTGGATTTTGTTTCCATATCCCTGTGTCTCCCTGATTTGCACTTTAATGCTGTTAGGATCTGTTTGCTTAGAATTGCTTTTTCAATCTGGTTATAAGGCCTGTGGAACCAAACTGTAGCGTGGTGACGTTTTACATAAGCAAATCTGGTGTCAGAGTTAAGTCCAGGTGATGGGGATGGAGGTGGAGGGTGGTGGTTGCTCTGGTGTGTCCAAGAGAAGAACCTCCTGCTGCCTGGTGCGAAGATGGGTACCAGAGATGTCATTGTGAAACAACCTGCATCCCAACTCGGCCATGGGATTTGGACTTGGCCAAGACTGTTGTGGCCTGAAGAGAGAAGGAGGATTCACACTTAAAAGAGGGGAAGACTGGCAGTACAAACATTTTTATTTTGTGTTAGTATTCACTTGAAACCCTGAGGTCAGCTGGTGACAGGCTGCTGCTTGCAGGTGTGAGGAAAGAGCCTTATAGAAGATTTACACCATTCACACCAAAAATGGAACAGCTGCCTCCCTTCTCAGTACATTTATCATTAAGTGCCTTTGCTGCTCTAAGGAAAATGTTGAGGCTGATGAGAAATCATACTCCAAAGTTCCAAAACATGCGACATTACATTATTTTTAGGAGCTCTTCTCCACACTGCCTGCAGAATCTTTAATTAAGAATGTGCTTAATTAAAAAGTTTAGTATCCCCCAATTATTGGGATAGCTTCCTGATGCGTTTAATATCGAACACATGGAAAATATAAAATAATAGAAAAGACCTTTAAGATCATGAAGTCCAAACGTAAATCCTGCCAAGTCCATCACTAAACCATGACCTCAGGTGCTATATCTGCAGGTCTTTTAAATCCCTCCAGCACTGGTGACTCCACCACTTCCCTGGGCATCCTGTTTCAATGCTTGACCACCCTTCCATTGAAGAAGTTGTGCCTAATACCCAATCTAAACCTCCCCTGGAGGCCGTTTCCTCTTTTCCTTTCACTTGCTCAGTGGGAGAAGACACCAACCCTCACCTGGTTGCTTGCTGGTTTGGGAAAAGACGTGCTGACATGGGCAACTAGAAGTGAGTGGAAGAAGAGAACTTATTGGTCACCTCTGCTCATGGTATAAGCTTAGATATCTGAGGGTAGTGATTTAAACACTGTCAGTTGATTTAAAAAAAGATAAAACCCCTAATTTGATAAACAAAAATATATTCTGAGTGAATTTATGTAAAACTTACATGGATTTTGACCAGTGGGGCAGACTTAGAGCCTTGGCAGCAATTACAGCCTGTATTGTGCTTAAAAGGGGGGGTAAATCAGAGAGCAGCGCACTAGGAAAACACCTGTGGATTCAGCCACTTCCTAATACCACGGTTCTGAGCTGGCTTGGTATCAGGGACTGGTGGTTTTTCAGATTCTGGGTCGAGATTACATCTCTGCCTTCTCTTCTTTGTTCCTGCATCTTGCATTGCAACAACAGGTGTCGGCGGACTCGAGCTCCTCCATGAACTCCAACACGCCGCTGGTGAGGATAACTACCCGCCTCTCCTCCACTGCTGATGCCCCCATGCTGGCAGGAGTCTCGGAATATGAGTTGCCAGAAGACCCAAAGTGGGAGTTTCCAAGAGATAAGTATGTAGCCCGTTTGCTTTGATACGACCTGTACGCGTCTGAAAAACCTGGCACGTTACAGGAGGAGGGGTCTTTCCTGATGTCTCCCGGGGTTTCTTTAGTTTAAAGAAAAATCTCAGTTGCCTGAAGCTCCTCTGAACATCAACATTCAATGCAATTACCTGGAATCAGTTTGGTTAAATAGAAGCTATATTTTCTCTGCCTTCCAATTGTATTTTCAGATTTCTTGTAGGTTTACAGATACTCTGATAAAAGGTAACTCCTCTGTTAGGAAAAGAGTGACTATTTCGGATTAGATACAATCTAGACTGGGAAAAATGTCCACATATGAGCACTGTTGAAGGGCAGTCAAGCTTTCCCTAAACAATACCTCTGAACATGAACCCACGTTTCTTAGTCGACTACTTAATTGGTTAATATTTAAAAAACAGGTAATACAATATCACGTAGGAGATACAGAAAGTCTAAGTTTTGCTATTAGACAATCATTTCTTTCTGTCAGGACTCTGGGTAGGGTTTGGTGTTGCTTTTGCATTAACCTGTATTGATGGAGATGATTATTTTTGATTTAGGGTGACATTTTGCATGCTGTGTGCACGTAGTGCACAACTTCTGTGGCTTAAAAGTATTAGGTTTCAAGCAGAGCATGCTGAATTCTGGTATATTCAAATTCGTGTGGCTACATAATATTTTCTTCAAAGTCTGTTGACTAACATGCAAAATGAGTTTTTGAATAATATAATTAAAACTGTAACCGTATTTCTTAATATAAAAAAGACATGCAAAAGAGAGATAATATAACACAGGTAGAACCATGATTATTTATCAGAGTTAGTACTAACTTTGAGAAGTCTTTAGGTGTCTTTGAGTAAATAACACCTTTTATCATGGACAGTTCTATTTGGAAGTTCAGGATTGCAACTTCTGAATAGAAGAGCTGTAATTTTGAACCTTTTGACAACTGTTCTGGAAATTATTTTATTGATGTAGCTGAAAACTAGTGTAAAATGCTGTAATTGCCACCTGCAGCATTCTAGTCAACAGTGGGGGCTTGTCTGTGTGCTCCTGTCAGCCCATACCCTGGGGGGATACACCAAATGCGGAAAATTTTAGAGTTGCTAAACATTTAAACCCAGCATTCAGCACAAATGTAGGTGGAGCAGATTTGCAATGAAAGGAGGCTATTTAGAGGCAGTTTATTAGGTTGGGGGGCAGAAGGCACACAATGAGGGGTTTGTTACTTTGGTCCTAGCAGGGCAATAGCACATAAATTAACCAGTTTCCAATGCAAATGTTTGTTCTCTGCCAAGATCCTAAATTCAGTTTTCGTTCTGGAGAAAACGCAGGATGACCTCAGCATAGCATATGCTGCCCTTCAGTCTTTGCACCTTTTTAAACTTGCATTTGCTTTAGAAACCAATCCAAAACAGCTCGAGGAATTCTCACCGAGTCAAAGCTCACGTTTGACAGTGTGCTGGGTGCCCTCGGGAGGAACCACCTCTCACTCCTGTCCTGTGCCTGAGCAGATAAGCGAGGGTTTCAAATCACTTAGCCCTGGTCTAGCACTCCTCTGCTGATGGCGTGACAGCCTCTCGCTGTGTTTCACGGTGGAGGACAGAAGTCCATGCTTGTAAGAGCGAGTCCGTCTATCACACCTGGGAATCCTGCTTTTGACCGTGGAAAGCCAAGTCCTTAAAAACTTTTGTGTGAAAATGTCTGTCTGAATCTGACCCCTACACCGGGTAACGCTGGCAGCACCACACTCACTGAGCACCCTCTCTGATTCCTGCACAGCGCTGCTGCTGGGTGTCAGGTGGCATTCTCTGCAAGTAAAGGAGACCAAATCTGGCCCTTAAGCACTTAAGCTGGAACAAAAAAGATTTTGCCCAGAGGCTCTGAAGTTTGTTTTTTATTCTGTATCTTTCTCCTCACGAAGTCGAGGTCGACGTCTCTGTGTCTGTCAGAGCTGAGCAGGTTTTGCTGCCGGGTAAATGCTCCACAAAATGCACTCTGCAGAGCCCACCTAGTGACTGCTCCTTTTAGAAGGGTTTTATGTTGGTGCTGAGTTTGTTTCCCCCTCTATGAGCTGAGCCCAGGAGCTGCAGGCAGGAGGCACCTTCTGGTATCTTCTGTCTGGCCACCCCATCAACCACTACAAAGAGGAGAGGGTGCTGTAGTTATAGCCACAGCTGCACCCAAACGTGGTGTCAACCGACTTGCTGTCTCTTGTCTTTTGGCACAAGAGATCATTAGGCAAAGGATCCCCAAACAAAAAGCAAGGATATGGATTTTGAGCTAAAATACAGCTGCCTGACAGTGTGTGTGATTTTCCCTTCTGTGTGCACTGTGCTGTTATGTCACAGGAGTTAATAATATTTGAAACATTTCCCTGCTCTTGACACCACCCTTAATGTAGTTTTCAGCTACATCAATAAAATAATTTCCAGAGCAGTTGTCAGAAGGTTCAAAACTACAGTCCTTCTATCCAAAAGTTACAACTCTGAACTTCCACAGAGAACTGTCCATGATAAAAAGTGTTATTTTCTCAAAGCCACCTAAAGACTCCTTAAAGTTAGCACTAACTGATAAATAATCGCTGTTCTACCTGTGTTAATACTATCAGACATCAGCTGCCTGAGAGCAACCACAGGGCAACACACACAAAGCATCAAGTACAGCCTCTTGTTACAAGGAGAGGGAGAGCTTGAAGGCCGGGTTTGGTGGCCGATGTGCCTTTCTAGGTGCTCGCTCTACCGTCCCTAAGGAAACACAACCCCAGCGCTCGCGTGAAAACCGACGCGCAGCCCGGCCCTTGTTGGTTCCGTGTGACAAATGCTTCGTGCTGCAGCAAGTTGTTGTGTTGAAAGCTCTTCTTATATTTCGGCCCTGGAGTTTTCACTGGCTGCATCCCTTCCCCAGCTGCTGTGTGTTAACCTGCTGTTTACACCTCCAGGCTGACGCTGGGTAAGCCCCTGGGGGAAGGTTGCTTTGGGCAAGTCGTCATGGCCGAAGCGGTGGGGATCGACAAAGACAGGCCTAAAGAAGCGGTGACCGTGGCAGTGAAGATGTTGAAAGGTAAGAAAATTGGGTGATTGGGGATCAGAATGGGCGATGTGGCAGTTCTCATCCGCAGAAAGTTTCTTTTCGTGGCGTCTGAACTCTGTCATCGTTGTGGGGGGGGTCAAAGAGCACATAGCTGACCTCAGCCTTCAGCAGTTTGGGGTGTAAATCTGTGCCCTTGACAGCCTGTTTATCTTGAGTATTTAGGAGCCAGGAGATGTATTAACATCGTGTGGGTCTCTCTGTTTTTAGTTTATTTCATGTCAGAGGCTATCCATGTGTAGTTCCTGGCCCATTCAGCCCAGGTGGTTGGTGCCTATTTATTTTGAATTTAATTGTAAGGGTGGTTTGCAGGAGAGGCGTAGTTATTGGAGGTTTGATAGCTAAGGACAGGTTTTTTATGTCTGGTATTGCTCTGCTGCCTTTTAACATTAAACACTAAAGACTTAGTCCATCAAAGAGGTCGATCCTATTTTTTTAAAGACGTAACATATGACTTCGTATAACATGCGGTGTATTCTGCATTTTGAGTCACATGTTTTACACCAACTGCTGAGCCTTGGTGAAGTTCAGGCTGGCATGCCAGAAAATATGAACTGAACCTGTTTCTTCTACAGATGATGCCACGGAAAAAGATCTGTCTGACCTGGTGTCAGAGATGGAGATGATGAAGATGATTGGGAAGCATAAAAATATCATCAATCTCCTTGGAGCCTGTACCCAGGATGGTGAGTAGAGAAAAGAAAGTAAACCAGGACTTTCCAACAAGTCTGCGAAAGTCTCATTAATCATAATTTTTCAGGAGGTTTGGAGGAAGCAGTCATGCAGTGATGGGATTTTTAGGTATTTCTCTAGCTTAACAGCAATATTTTAACTTCTGTGTCTCATTATAGCTGCAGCCTTAATATGAGAAGGGGTACTATATCATGTGAAAACTCTCTAATCCTTTGCTGTAGGGAACAAATGACCTTTTGCAGGGGCTTTACCCATGCCCGTTGTTCTGAATTGTCAGTCCTGCTTTAGGAGAACTTTTATCCCACGAATTCGAAACGAGCACTTTTAGTCCAGGAAAGCTATTTATGCCACAATATAAAGCGATGCAGAACAGCGTAAGACTCTGGAAATCAAAGAAATAACCCAAATTTTAAGGAACACTTACCCCTTGTTTGAGACCTCAGGGTATTTTTTGATTGAAAATGTTCGTTTCTCACTACGTGGCGTGGTCTGAAAGGAACAGGCACGGGGTCAGGGTTTAGATACTTTAAGCCACTAATTGTAGCTCAGCCGCTGTCCTGCTGTGGAGCTTTGGGCCACTCACTTCGCCAGGTCCAAACCTTTTTTCATTTTCCTTCACGTGGTGCTTACCGATTTCCCCGCGTAACACTTCTCGATAATTTTACTACAGAACGCTGAAAGCCTCTTCAATTAAAAAAACCTCTTCCCCTTGGACCTGACTCCGTGTTTTCCCCCCCCCCGTTTCTGTTTCTCCCAAGGCCCGCTGTACGTGATAGTGGAATACGCTTCCAAAGGGAACCTGCGGGAGTACCTGCGCGCCCGCCGCCCCCCGGGCATGGAGTACTCCTTCGACATCAACAGGGTGCCCGAGGAGCAGATGACATTCAAGGACCTCGTGTCCTGCACGTACCAGCTGGCAAGAGGCATGGAGTACCTGGCCTCACAAAAAGTAGGTGGAGCGCTCGGCAAACACTGCACGGAGCACCTGATGGGTATTTCTGCGGCACTTTTCTTCCCCCCTCTCTGTTTTAGCTTTGTTCTCGCCTCGTTTATGGTCAAGAATTCGCTGGGAGGGTGAACGTTCTCGAACGAGTTGCATAATCCATACTCTTGGAGATCGGTGGGAAAAATTCGTGCACTTTTAAGTTTGGGTTTTTTTTCACCTTTGTTTAACAATATTGCTAAAATGAGGCCCGGAATGGATCATTTAAAGTAAATATTGCGTGCGTATCTGCAGTTTGAATTCATAAGCACAGGTGGTCACTTGATTACACAAGTCACATTACTCCACCCATGAGACAGCAGGCTCTGTTTGCCTTCTGTTTCCAGTCAAATCAACCAGATCCATTCACATAGTGATGTAAAACGAATGAATTCAGTTGCTGAAAGGATTTACAGAATAATAACAGGCAGAGTTAAGAAGACCCAAGACACTCGGGCAAAAATAGTGAGCAGAAGAGGCAAAAATAAATGGAGTGTATTAGTCACTTAAATTATGCACTTTACTTAAAACTGGTGTTTGCCAGGAGAGCAAGCTTGTTGAAAGAATTCATTTATCCTGTTGTATCCCCAGACACTTATTTCTTAAACTTGGTCTTCAAACATTATTTTTTTTTTAACTAGTAATTTGATTAAATTATAGTTCTGAAACCTTAAATAGCCCTGCATAACCAACTCTGAAAACATACTGTGGCTTGGTGGACAAGCAATCATGAATACCCTGGGTGGTGTTTGGGACCCGATGGCTAAACCAGAGCAGCAGATACTGATGATAAGTGCTTCCTGCAGGGTGTGGAGTGGTTAGTGGGATTTATTCCGATTTCCAGGCATGCCCACTCCCAAGCACTGAGCTGTTTGGTTAAAAAAAGACCAGGGCTGAGAGTGACCCTCCATTCCTGTTGCGTGGAGTCATGAGTTTGTTGCTGGTTTCTTTCTGTACTGGTAGAGGTTGGGGGAGAGAGGGAATCTAGGTTTGATTTTGCTTTTATTCTTTTGTTTTGAGACAGTAAATCATAGCCTAGTAGGGTCAACAGGGTGATGTGCGTGACACCAAAACTCTTCCAATGGAGTGAGCAGGAGTATTGATTAGGTGACGCATCTCAATATGTCTCTTTCTAAGATTAATGAAATGCTTGCCTGGCACTGAGCCACGTCTCAAGAAAATAGAGCTGATGTGAAAGGCAAAAATAAACCTTTTGACTGGCAAATCTTGAGAATAGGCGTCCTGCTGAGAAGCTCTGGGGTGCTGCTGTAGGACACTGCCCAGAAGGTGTGTGCATGCACAGAGGTACACGGTGGAACCACAGCATCCTCGGTGCAGTTCCTTGGCAAAAACACTTGACTGGTGCTGTGCTGAACTCGACAGAGTGTGAGGCAGAGGGAAAACAAAGGCAGCACACAGCAGAACTGTGCATTCCGGTGCTTCAGATATCCCACCATTTCTGTTTGTGTTTCACGAGTCCTTTTCCCCTTAGGGATCCATTTACTGAGCTGGAATAATAAGAGAGCTGGTCTTCTCACGGTATTTCCATCGTGCAGGAACTGTGAGAAGGCCAGTGTTCTTGTTATTTCAATCCAAGAAATGGCTCCCTGAGACTTCAAAAAAAAAGAAAAAAAAAGTTTGTGCACCTACTTTCTGCCTTACAAAAAGCTTTTGCCTTACAAGTGGTTGTACTTAGAAACAATATCCCATTTCCAAAGTTGGTTGGACGCTTTTTGAGAGTAGGGAGGGGTGGCCCATGTTGTTTCTGCTGCCACAGCATTGCTGATGCTGAGTCAGAGGGCTGATTGGATGCTGAAATCATGTACTGTTGTCTAGTCCTGTGCACATGAAGGCATTGCTGGAGCAGGTTTTTCCTGGCACTTCGCCATGGCTTAACCCAGTGAGGATCAGAAATGTCATAGGCTCATTTGGCCCACGTGGGGTAAGAGATCTCAGCAGATTGCTGGGGCAAATTGTAATGCAAGAAAGAAATCCACTGCTGTATTGCTTTTTGTAGTAGGTCAGTCCAGCGTATCTGTGCACGTACTGAAATAAAGAGTACAACATAGAGTCATCCAAAATTGTTGTTGGGAGGGGGAAATACATATTGAAAACTTGAAAATAAGCAGAATATCCTGGTGGGATTCCAAATGCCACGTTTCTTCCCATGCTCCATTACCACATTCTATCAACCCTAATAAGGCCACATAAACACAAAAGTAATATCCAGAGCAGTCACAGAGTCCTTTCAGTGTCAGGGTAATGCTGACATAAGGAAACATCTCTCAGGAGATAACAACATGTTTAGTTTCAGTATCAAAGCTGTTTTAAAGGCAAACAGCCAAGCCCAAATCGTTTTGTGTTTTTTTTTTTTTCTTTTCATCATTAAATTGTTACAGTCTCATGGTTGGAGTAAATACACACACCTTAGACATCTAGTTTACAATTATATTAATATCTTTAATATTAAGAACAGTTGCACTGATCCAGATTGTCAAGTTTGAGCTCTGGTGAGCCAGTATAATTTAAGAGAAGCAACACAATAAACCGTTCATTAACAGTATTTGTAGTGAACGTGCTGCAATGCCTGTACCTGGGCACATGAAATGGAGAATGAATCACAAAACGCCTGGCACAGTTTGGGTCACCACCCAAGCTTTCAGCCTCAGCCAAAATAAAAGTTTTAAGTAGACCAGGATTTTCTAAGACACTCCTTAGGGCCTTTGTTCAGCTTGGAAACAGCAGCTGAGGGGATGGATTGCAATAATTAAGAAAATCATATTTCACAGGCTCGTTATAAATGTGTGGCTTTCCCACCTTGTTATTCAGGTTAAATCTGTAAAAGGGGACATAGTTATGGTACTGGAAGCATTGGAAGTACTTTCACTTTTACAGCAGTTTATTTCAGTGGGCTGTTTTTTTTTCTTCTCTCTTTCCAGTGTATCCATCGAGACTTGGCTGCAAGAAATGTTTTGGTAACTGAAAATAATGTCATGAAAATAGCAGACTTTGGTTTAGCCAGAGACATCAACAATATAGATTATTATAAAAAGACTACTAATGTAAGTGGATGGTTTTCTAATCTCTGGAAACAAGTGTTTCTTCCAGTGATTCATTTCAAAACTGTGGTTGTGAACTTAATGGGCTTCTTGTACAGCAGCCTCACTTTTCATCTCTGACAGAAAACAGGGATCAAGGACATAAGCATTTCTGTCCCTTCTTACAGTGACAGCTAAAAAGATAAGCAAAGAGGCTGTATATTATAGGATTAGAAATGCTAAAATAGAAGAACTTTTTTTTTCCTGTGTCCCTGACTCCAGTGCCTTGAAATAAGTGGAAATTCCTAATAAAAATCCTGTTTCTGTGTGGTGGTGCCACATACAGCTTTATGCCTTTGCCTGCACTTAGTTTGTTATGTACAAACTATGGTGGTGATATCAGTGGGGCTAGAGGTTGAGAAAATTGATTTGTGCTTCCCACAGTGTCACTGGTTTGCTGTTTAACTTGTACCAAATCAAGAAGATAAAACATTTTGGATGTAGTATTGGTGCCTAGTTTGAATTCCTTGCACCCCCTCAGGACATCTCTTGAGGTCCTGCTGAGCTGCCCTTGGGTTTTGACGGGGACTCTGCACAACTCACTGAGTTCTTCAGACTTTAATATTTATAAGTATGACTTATTAATACGTATAAATATGACTTAATGTTAACAAGCATGTTAAGTGGCTTATCTATGAAAATCATTAAGTGAATTAGTGGCATTTTACTGGTGATATTTGCCTGCTTCCAAAAGCCAGAAGAACCCGGTGCAGCAGTACTGGAGGGCATTGAATCTTCTTCATGTCACACTCGGCACAGCTCCTGAGCTCCAGGCAGACTTTGTGTGCAAAGCAGCAGGCAGCTCTGACTGTGAGCTTTGGGTCACTGCAAAAGGAACAGGAAAACAAAATTCTTGGGTTTAGTGATCAATATATTTTTGCAGGCGGGCCTGGTTTTCAGAGGTTTGTTAATTGTGGTGTTTTTGTCTTTAAAGAGCCGTAGTAAAATGGTATTTTTGATTTTGATCTGCTTGTCCTATCATTCTCCTAGCAAGCAGTCTGGGAACATTTTGGAACTCTCAGTGCTTTTAATTTTATCTTCAGTGTTTATATCCATTTAACTTATCAGTGTCCCTACTTTTGCACATTTCACTAGTTTTTCACTGAAAATGTTGAAGGTAAATTATGTGCTGGTTTGCATTAGCAGACTTCTCTTTGCGAATTGATTAATCTTTTAAAAAAAAAAAAAAATTATGATGCTGAAATAATCCTGGAAATTGCTGCCATTGTAATTTTTTTCTTCCCTTCCTCTCCAAACTCACAGGGACGGCTTCCAGTCAAGTGGATGGCTCCAGAAGCTCTGTTTGACAGAGTTTACACACATCAAAGTGATGTGTAAGTGGTCTGATTTGAATGGGGCTCGGGGGGGTGGGAAGGAGGGTCGTTTTGGCGTGTATCTGTAAAAGTTTGGGATATTTTAAAAGTGTTTTGCTGTTGTCCTTTACCTTTAAGAGTTTTCGTTCTGTTTCACGTATTAATAGACGGAACAGGGCTTGCCCTTAGAAAGTGAGGATTTTATGGTAGACTGCTAACCAGTGCTCTGTTACTAATCTGCCCGGCTTCAAAGCACATGAAAGGTGGAAAATGCTAACCTCCTTCTGTCACTGCGGAAGTTTCCCCCCTTGAACTTATTTACGGATGTGCAGCTACAAAGAGTCTATCTAATTTGCTTGGCTTTTGACATACTCTGGACTTCCTTCAGGTTTTGAAAAAAAAAACAGAGAGAGAGAGAAAAGAAAGAAAAAAAAAAAAAAGGGAAAGTTCGTGAAAACATCTTATAAAAATCCGTGCTAAGATTAGGTATAATAAAACATAGGCTGGGCATACTGGAAAAGATTTCGCTGGTTTTTAGAAGTGGTGTTGCTTCCCAGCAGTAGTTCACATGTAGTAGGAAATCATTGGACTCTGACACTCCAAAAATCTTTTAATGTGAGCACAGTCTCTGGCTGATGCAACTGCTCAGAGTTTATCCTGCTAGCTGTTACAGTTTGGTGTGCATTGTGCTTGAAGGAGACGTGTGTTTCTTTTGCAATACCGATGAAGATCTTAAGTTTTTTATTTCTCCGAGAGAAGCTGTCAGCTGTGAAAGGGCTGGGTGCTTCCCAGCACAGGTGTAAAAGGTTATGCATGTCAGTGCAGGGTTAAAAAGAAAAAAGGCAGGATGGAGAAAATAAGAAGTATCTCCTCTGTCTTTAACCTGCGTGCGCTTCCCGAGCTGCTCTCTCCTTATGAAAACCATTTACTGAGGCGTTTCCTGCAATCTTTACATCATTTACGAAGGAAACTATATACACAGGTTAAGGGTGGATCAAACTTGTGTTTTAAAATAACATCTTGGCAAAATGTTTAGGTGAACGTGAAGTAAACCACTTCACTGGTTGGGGACTGAGAGTCAGGTCTGAGCTCCTCAGCACGAGGATTTCAGTGCCGGGACTCGGAGACTCTTGGCCCCGTGGTGGCTTTGAAGATGGCTAAAGATAACATTATTGTAAGTTTGTGCAAACAGTTTACTAAAATACCCTGCTGCAGAGCTGGGGGAGCTGCAGAGGAGCTCAGGAGCCATTGCAGGCTGTGTGCTGTTGCTCACCTGGCAAAGCTGCCTGCCAAAGAGCCCCAGGTTGCCAGCAAGACGTGATGAGGCAGGCAAGCAGGCAGGAAAACTGCCTTAAAATGATCCTCCTTCATTTCCTTGCAAAAGTTAACAACAAAACAAAACAAAAAAGAGCAGGGTGATGCAAAATATTTTTGTTTTGAACAGTCTGCTTTTTCCAAAATATCCTGCCACATAATTGCGATCCAGCTGAGCTGTGAGTGTTCTGTAAGTCATTAAGCTGTGAAGGCGCAGTTCTTTGCAGTTTTGCAGTTCAGAGCACATCAGACAAAGCCAAAGGGTGTGTTTGGGAACATGCTGGGGTCAGTCCCCATTCTATATGCTGTCCATGCAGCTGATGCACTTCCCAAATTGCTGTCCTGCTCCAGGCAGTCAGACCTGGGCAGAGGCTCATTTAAGCATCTCTTAGGAGGGATTGGAATTCTCTGTTTCCAGCAGTCGGGCAGATCTACTAATGCAGTTTTTCTCTTTGATTTGCAGCTGGTCATTTGGTGTGTTAATGTGGGAGATCTTCACGTTAGGAGGGTCACCCTACCCAGGAATCCCAGTGGAGGAACTTTTTAAGCTGCTTAAAGAAGGGCACCGGATGGATAAACCTGCCAACTGCACCAATGAACTGTAAGGACCCTGATTTGCTGTACCGGGGTTGAAGGGCACAGTTGCACTGAATTCACGTGTTCAATGCTACCCCCAGCGGAATCAAACATTGTCACAAGTGCTTGACTCTAAAATTGTGGATACATGTGCGGGTATAGATCCGTAAAGAAAGAGTATGAAAAGGATTTCAGGAAATGTTTGGAAGAGGAGGCTTCTTTGCACACCCTGCTGTGATCCTGTTGAAAAAAGAAGAGAATATCTGCAAGCCAGTCTCTGACAGTGTTTTTACACCTATATTTGCTTTACTATTATTAACATGAAAAGTCATAAATGCTGCACATACCACTGATCATACGATATGTAAGGCACATCAGGCTGCTTTTGTCCACCAAAAAATACATCTTGGAACTTCTGTGTTAGCACAGCATTATCTCCTGGTGATGAGGGGAGTGTGATTTCCCCTCGTGGTATTTCTGGTATTTCAATATAGACCATTTTTTCCAATATAGACTATTTTTAATTATTTTCCCATTTTAATTTCTTCACAAAGACTGCAGTCCCTTACATGCAAAAAATCCTGATGCATGTGTAATTTAATACCTTTGAAACTGCTGGCACAGAAGGCTACAGAACTGAGTCCACAAGCAGGCAATTTAGGCACTGTGCTGGGGACAGGCAGGAGTAGAGAGCACCTTTGAGGGTGGGGAGCGTTGCACAGGTTTGGGAATTCAGTGGTCCATGTGTGGAGCTGTGTGTGCTCCCTGCTTTGCTGGGGGAGAGCAACACGGGCTGTGTGTGGAAAGGTTTGTGAGGAGGACGCATGATTTTAATTAAGCCAAGCAAATGTGTATTTCTTACAGCTACATGATGATGAGAGATTGCTGGCATGCTGTGCCTTCACAGAGACCCACCTTCAAGCAGTTGGTAGAAGACTTGGATCGGATTCTCACCCTCACGACTAATGAGGTAGGTGAATCGTTTCCCTCCATAAGCTGCCGATCAGGACAAATGGTTCAGGAGGCAGATGGAATTTATGTAATTATGAAATCTCGCTCAAGTTCACTTCTCGTTCTGTTTGTCGTCGTGTCCTCTGAGGTTACACACAGCTAAGCTATGTATCCTGTGAAATCCCCAGCCTCCTGCCGTTATGCCTTGATTTATGCAACTGAAAAGAAACACAGCACTGAACTGGTTTTGTTTGTCGCACCTCTCGATGTTTTTAGCGGGGCAGAATGGAGGGACTGCACGCCACAGGCTGAGAGGCAACATTTGTGTTTCAGCGCGAGTTTCACCTGAAGGAGAGACGTAGAGCTCGTGGTGTTTCTCATTTATCGGCTCGGTTCGATCCCCAGCCACGATATGTAGGTCAGAAGAGGAGAAGTTGTCAGTGGCAGATTTCAGATGATGTGTGTCTGAGAGTGAATTAGGTTCAGTGAAACAGCTCTCTGTGGAGGGAACGAGGACCCACGGGGGAAGTGCAAACAGCCATCCAATTATCCAAAGGTCCTGCCTAACGCTGCTTCAGGTTGGGATGTAGGAATGCAAAAAGGGTTTATTTGAAGAGCGTTCTTTCAGAGGTCTGAGATATTATTAGTTTTAGCAAGGAACACACTGATTAGGGTATTCACACAGGAATCAGTTCTCTTATCACTAAACCACATGCACCTTTGAGGAAAATCACAAGTAACGGAAACGTCGATTCTTTTGGTGGAAACTTCTTTTAAGAGAAAATACTTGGTGTCCCAGAAATATTCTACAAGCTCCTATTACTTGTATAATGGGAGGAAAAAAAGAAAGCGCTTACACAGGAAAGTTGGAACAACCTCTTTTGACCGTTTCAAAATGAGGTTTTCGGATTTTTTTAATTGCTTCTTTATGAGGGGAGAAAGATAGAAGAAAAATTTGAACCACGTCATATGGCTTCTCAACATTACATTCTAATTTTTTAGAACTGTCAGAGAAATAAAGAATGCATTGTGGAGGAGCTTTAGGAAAGCCTGCATACAGTGGAGATGACAGGAGAACCCGAGGAAAGAGATGCCCTTTTTTTGTAATCATCATTTGCCCAGCAGATCTGGTTGGAAAAGATTCTTTGGCTTCAGTAGCAGCTATGAATTTATCTTGATTCTGGTTTTAAGGCTCACTCCAAAAAGTGGCTCAGAGGTGGGGCAGGAATATGGGGTCGGTGACGCAGCTCTGCATCCCGGTACCATTTCCACCTCATCCAGCGCTGACTGCCTCTTCTCCTGCCTGATTTATAGATGATTTCACAAGACCAGTCGGATGGGCTGGCTGCCACTGCGGACTGCTGGGTGGCTTGGACTGGATATGTGTTTGCAAATTCTAGAGGGAGGTTCTGGGCTGCAATTCTAAGCCTGGGAAAGGATATTGCTCTCTTTTTTGTGCGTGTTTAACCGCCTTCCCATCCCAGTTCTGTGCTGCTCATAGACCTGGAATGATCTCAAAGGTAACCTGGAAAGGCCTTTGGGGTTATGTAAATCACTTAAGAGTAGAATCATAGGAATGGAACGGAGGGAAAAAGCTTGTGAAGGTGTCCAGTCCATCTGATGGGCCCTACGGTGGGATCCACTATACGTTTGTCATTCCTGACAGATGTTTATGTAACTTGTCCTTAAAGATCTCCACTGCTGTGTTTCGGCTTCGCCCCTTGACAGCCCATTGCTTTGTTTCCCTGATCTCTGATCTTTCAACATCAGACATTGCTTTTGTCCTATTTACTCTGGACGTGGAAAGCAAATTATTTTCCTTGTCTTTGTAGCCCATTTGGTGTTCCTGGAAGCTCGTCATCGTCTCAGTGTCTCCTGAGAACTCCAGCACGTCCCATTTTCCTCCGTAGCTTTTGAGATCTCTGATTTTGTGTAATCTGCACGGTTTTCCAGAGGTGGAGGTCCTTCGTGCTTCAGTGTGACAGCACTTCTGATTATCCTCTCCACAGTGGCACTTTCCCTTTCCCCCCAGAATCACACTGTTGACACGGGGTCAGCCTAGCTTACCCAACAACCTAAAGAATTCCTAGGGCAGCCAATAATGTCATCTTCTGCATTTGTGCAAGTAGTTATTTCTACTTAAAGCCTTGCTCTTTCCCATGTTGAATCGTCACCTGTTGTGTTTTTAATGGGTTTTCTTGTTAGGTTTTTTCCCCCAAAGACTCTTATTTCCCAAGTTCCCGTGAGCCACATGAGCAGAAGCCACCGAGAGTCAATCTCCTGGCTGTGTTGTTATATCAACACCAGGAGCCAACCTGGTGTTAGTTCTGATGCCCCTTGATGTGACTCTGGCCATTGACACTGGATAAGGATGTGGGACAGGGGATATGGATCCCCTCCTTCAATACTGAATCCATGACTGAATTACATCGTCTTTCGATGTGACAAGCCACACCTTGATGGCCCTTGAGAAAGCCCTCTTGCTTCAAATACTGGGATGCTTTCCCATTCTAGCTGTCTAGAAAGTGGCTGATTATTTCTGGTCATTTAGGACTGATTTTCTAATCCGTGAATACGTGTCAGAATTGCCCCTGTGGATTTTCCAAAAGCCTTGGCAGCCAGGGAAGCCGTAATCAATAGATCCAAACTCCCTGTTGTATTTCTCAGCGTTTTAAAACTTGCCTTCCACACCCTCCTTTCAAAATGGTGACCAATTTTTTTAACTGTAATATGGTAATGATTGAATTTCTGACTTGAAAAAAATATGTTGGCCAAACAACTAAATTACCCCAAACCTAAGCACAGCAGCATAAAACACTGACTGAGGTGGAAGATTTGTCTCGTCAGTACGATCATAACTTGTGGTTTAGCAAATGAAGAGATTGCATTTAAATGAATGCAGCTGCCCTTAGAAGTTGAAAGAGAAGGAACATTTCAAGGGGAAAAAGAACTTTATTCTCCTGCCAAAACTGTTGTTTCTAGCGAAAGAGCCTTAACCCAAGACTTGGATTCAGCAGATGATATTTCCTTTTTTAACGACTGCTTTGGTCATGGCTACTCTGGGACACACAACACACACACACACACACACAAATATGCAGTGTAAAAAAACCCCAAATCTCGAGAATTTAATTTTGGTTTTCCTTCTGTTCTCTTTTTCTTTTTTTTTGCACGTATGCCACTGCGTGCTTAAACACAAATTTAATATCACAAAATACAAAACAGATATTCAAAGTGACCGAAGGAATATAAAGTTGGAAGTGTCTTTCCCTCTCCAAATCACTACCATGTGCTGAAGAAAAGTGGTTCTATTTAGGATGAAATTTCATTTTTATCATTGCGAGTGAAAAGCCCTCTTTTGATGTGGTTGCCATGTTTATTCCCACTGACACAGCTAATGCTGGGGATGTTGGGCTTCAGAAAATACCGTGTTATTGGTTTGTTTTTTCCTTCTCTGCTCGAGCTCCTTGTTTTATGAGATGTTTGGAGCAACAGGCGGCTTTGAAGGCAACTGATTTACAGAGACCGGCGTAGCTTTTAAACTTTCTTTTACCCTCTGGATGATCAACCCGACTCTGAGCAGGGGCAATGTGTTCTTCCCAGCTTTACTCACTAAAAAAAGCGCTTTATCTGTTCTGTTCCAGGAGTACCTGGACCTCAGTGGGCCTCTGGAGCAGTACTCACCCAGCTACCCCGACACGAGGAGCTCGTGCTCCTCGGGTGATGACTCTGTGTTTTCTCCCGATCCGATGCCTTACGAACCTTGTCTTCCCAAGTACCAGCACATGAATGGAAGTGTTAAAACATGAAAGGAAGTCGCACAGAGGAATAAAGAAACAAGAGCATCGAGCTACCTGCCGCCTACCACACCGAATCTTTTCTCCAGGGGTCTTAATGTTTCTGCTTGTACATATGAAACGTGTTGGGGGGGGAAAAAAACACAACAAAACAAAAACCAGCTTGGAGGAAAGCAGTCAGAACCCACGTAAAGAGTCTCATCGTTTGCAACTTTTAAACGTTCCCAGCGAAGAATGTTTATGAGCTGTGTCCGGATGCCCATCCCTATGAATTTTCTGGCTTCCTGAAAGCTGCAACAGACTTTGTTTGTACAATGGACCAGTCGGACTTGAGGCAAACTTGGGGTCTGCCTTTCTTGTTTATTTTGTAATATTTGGAGAAAATATATGTTGGCACACACTTACAGAGCACAAATGCAGTATATAGGTGCTGGATGTATGTAAATATATTCAAAATATGTATAAATATATATTATATATATTTACAATGAATTATTTTTTGTATTGATTTAAAAAATGGATGTCCCAATCCACCTAGCAAATTAGTCTCTTTTTTTAACAGCTATTTGCTAAATGCTGTTCTTACACAGAATTTCTTAATTTTCACCATCCAAGGGTGGAAAATACTTTGCTTTCAGGGAAAATGGTATATCGTTAATTTATTAACTAATTGGTAATGTACAAAACAGTTAATCGTTTATAGGGTTGTTGTGTTTTTGTAATTTAAATGGCATTTCTATGCAGGCAGCACAGAGAACTAGTAGATATATTGCTCAGACTTTACTAGTTTTCAGATCTTAAAAAAAGAGAAATATTTACAGTATATAACTAATTTGGGGGAATTAATCTTTTGATTTATTTGTGTTTAAATACTGCAGTGTCAGATGATTATTCTTATCAAAACCGAATCCTTTAACAAGAAAGTCTTTTATTCTCGATACCTGTCACTTTAACAATTTAACTCTTTAGCAAGGTTTCCCATGGCCGAAAAGCAGAGTCATTCCATGCCAAAAAAAAAAAAAAGAGAAGAAAGTTTTAAAAAGGGTTCTTAAAAAGAGGAAAGACATGAATTTGTCTATAACCATAGCAGAACATGCTGCTCTAAAAGGAGCTGAGCTTCTACCCTGAGTTGCACATGCATCAAATTAACTGCAGTTCTCTTCCCTGAGTTGGATAATGGGTTCCAGATCTTTTGGCCGGGGTCTTTCGCCTTTCAGACTATCCCTCTATTGTAACTTAAGTTGAAAAGAGAGAAGTTGTTTATAATGACAGTTTGCCATAGGAATATCAGCGTCTTTTTAAGGGATTAATTCATGCTGACTCCAGTATTTCCTTGTGATCCATTCCATAACAGTAGGTATAGCACTGGCCTCTGCTAAAATATCACTGTTGTTTGTATCTTTTTACGGAAGTCTTGTGTTTTTACTTTCAGAACACTCACACTGATGTGGCCATGGAATATGAATGCAAATCACACTGTTTTATGTGGTGGTGTGTTTGGTTTGTTTGTTTTTTTAATTTTTTTTTTTTAATAATTTTTTAAAATTGGGTAAAATAAGTATTAAAATCTGTTAACTTTTGTACTGACAATAAAATGTTTCTACAGATCTTAATGTTAAAATTACAAAAATAAATGTCATGCAGCTTATTTTTCCTAACCCTCTGTGTCATACAAAATGGTTTCCTGAACATCAAGAGATGGAACACGTCCAGAAATGCTTCCTTTTGGCCTTATCAAAGATCCTATATTACAAAGCAATCCTTTCAGGAATAAGTGCTTTTGCCTCTGTCTTGGAAAATGCCTACTCGTGAATAGCATGGGTTCTTTGGGTAAACATATGTGCAGTCTTAGGTGGAAAATGAAGTGCTCATAATGTAGACATAAAGTATGTTCTCTTTTCATTTGGTCAGGCTCTGTCCTTCAATTAGTGAGATTTCAGATTCATGCTGGAGCGGCTGGGGGACCATTTGCATGGGAGAAGTAAAAAAAAAATCATAGCAGGTGGGAAGAGACAACATGGAAAGAGTACAAAAGTTTTTTTAATGTTGTTATTATTTGGTTTTTTCCTTGAAAACAGAAGGAGGACACACCAAAATAGCTAGTGGTCGAGACAGAAATGGGGACTTTTTGGCATATTGCTGCAGGTTAGCCAGAAAAGATGTGGTCTTCACCACATACTGTAAAAAAGTTCTTCAGACACTAAACTGTTTTTTCGGGAGTTTTTGTCTCTTTCTACTTCGACTAAAAATCATATACCAATCCCAAGAAACTTTCTGAAAAAGTCCGTGTTAAAAACTAGATTTTTCTACTTAGTAGTATCTGATTGCAGAATTCCCGCTGACTTCCCTAAAAAAAACCATATTCCCTTTCCCCACAGCCTCTAATAATTAGCATCAGTGGTGGCTAGTGTGGCACAGAAAGCACAATATTCCTGATGACACACGTCTGGTTTTGTAGGATTCTTTTAAAGGCTCTCAGAAGATCTTGACTCTTGCTCCGCTTGTACTGCAGTGGATTTAAATGCATCTTTCCTGCTTCGATATCTTGTCTAAAATAACGGTATGTAAACACACAAACACCATGAAAGGTGCTGCTAAATAATTTTAATTTGTTTGGTTGCCCTGGTTTTGTTTTAAACAGTTTGTTTGCTTTTCCTTTGTTCGTTTTTTTAGCTCTCAGAGAGTTTTTTACATTTGCACCTGGGTGAGAGATCACAGGTTCACAAATGTTGGCTGAAGTGTATTACACTGTTTTCCTAATTTTATAGTGTCATCCCTGGATTATTTTTATGCTTTCCTGCTATGTGGGGACTTTCTTGTCCATTGACCAGTTTCCTTCTCTGAAAACCCTGGCTCTAGAGCAGGGCACAGAAGCCTCAGTTTCTGGGGGAGAAGCAGAATATCCTCTCTGTGTGGAGCTGCAAGAGAAAGTAGGCAGCAGAAAATAAAATCTGACATTGAAACCTGCTCAAAGGGGAAATATTCCTTATCCATGCCTGCCTTTGGAAGTTTCATGAGAAGAAGGGGTTAGGAATTTGGATTGCTCTCATCTGACAATGAAGTTGCCATTAATAACAGGAGTGATAATGAAGAGTAGCATTTTTTCCGGAAATGGATTTATATTGATGTGGATAATGAGGGTTATGTTCTGTGGATAATCAGTTTCCTGCAGCACCTAATTGTTTCTTGTCCCCCCTTTAAAATATTGATTTGAATCAACTGCATAGTATTTGAGAAAATGTGAATGTGGAAATAATGTTTGTTATGGCTCAAGTCCATAAACAAGTCCTTATTGCCTGTTTTGGTTTGTTTTGTTTTTCACCACTGTTTTACTGTAATATAGCGAGTAGCACGGGCTCTATCCAGCAGATAAGAATATAGCTTCAGTTCTGTCTTTCTGATGATTTAATACCATTCAATATCTGCTTCATTACGCTTTTGGAAAAGTAAGAGTTGAACTGTGTCTTGAGTTTCAAAGCTGTCTAAAGACTAAGAAGTTTACTGTTCTGTTTCTGGAAGTAACATGAGCAGAATCGTGTGCTCAGTCTAGTAATTCTCATGTCCAGCCCTTGGGAAGAGAGCACCACAAACCCCTGAGGTTTAGAGACCATCATTTTGGTGGAAGGTTCAGTGATCTCTAAATAATTAATTAAGCCAAGAGAAAGTTGTCTTGATCAAGGCGTTAGAGTAAGATGCTCTTTAGTAATTCTTCCCTAAAAGCTCCAGATCCAGTGCCAGTCGGAGCAAACGTCCTCTCCTGTGGCTCAACACTGAGAAAAATCCATCAGGCAGCTGGTTTTCATGTTCCCTCCCATCCTCCAACTCTGTGATGGGAAAGTTCACATCCTGCAGACCCCCAGTGATAAGTTTTGGAGATTTTCTGTAGTCCTGGAAGCAGCTGCTCGAATCAATGCCTGTTCAGGAAAGGTAAAGAACTGTCAGAAGACAAATCCCTTAGCAAACCTCCCAGAGACTTTAATATGTTTTAGTTTCATTTGCCTTTTTTTAAAGCAGCCTAAGATACTTGACGGGGGGAAGGGGGGAAAGAGGTAAAAAAGTTGCTATTCATAGAAGAAAAAAAGCTATAGGGGGAGGATAGAAAGCCAACCAACCAACAGTTGTTTTTGAAAGGTTATCTGTCCATACCTGTAATCAGGAAGCTCTCTAGCTGCATAATTTGATCTAATAATTGGAAAAATGTCATTGATTTTTCCACAGTAAATGTAATAAATTTGTTGTCGTGAGGCATAAGTTGCTTCCAACAATTTGTGCTTGGAAAGGGCGTCGATCCTATGGCTGTGTGTCTTTGTACTTCTGAGCTTTTGTCACTGTGAGTCCTGAATGTTACAAGCAGCTTAAATGCATTAGACTTTGTGGAGCAAGTCTTCCCTTTTTGTCCCCTTTTACCAGATTTGCCTGTTGACTGGATTTCCTGGAAGACTCCCGAAGGAGAGAGAAGATGGACACGGTCATTCTCTTCACAAGAATGCCCAGAGAGAACAAGGGAAGAGGCACCAGTTGCTTCAGGGTATTTCTGTCTGAATTTTAGAGGCAATTCCTTCACTTTGGGACCACTCAGATGCTGGGATAAGCTGCCTAGAGAAGCAGTGGAATCTGCCTGGATGAAAATATTCCGGACTTGACTTGACAGGGCTGTGGATAACCTCGTCCGTGGCCCTTCTTTCAACACAGTGTTGGCAAAGATCATCTCCAGGGTCCCTTCCAGACGATTCTGTGATGATTCCAGATTCTCGGTGATTTTGCAAATCTGTGTTACTGGCCAAAGGTAACCCAGATCTGCAGCAGAGCTCTGGAGAGCTGTGCTGGCACATGTTGAGGTTGTCAGTGGGATGTATTGTTCAGTAAATTCAATTTAGTGATGCACTTAACAAGAGAGAGGTCCCCCTCTATTAAGGATGTTAAAAGTCAGGCTCTGGGTTGCTTTGATTATCGCAACTGGCCAAAAAGTTTGTGATTGGATTCCAGTGCAGTGGAAAACAGTGTTTTGTCAGAAGCTTTCTAAAGCATGAGTGTCCTGCAGAAGATGAAGTATTTTGACTTCATCAGAATGACATGACCCTGTCACAGTCATCTTGTCAGAAGGAAATGAAGTCATTTTATGTTGCAGCTATTTAATAGTAGACAATAGCATATAAAGTCAAAGTGAGAATGGAGTGTTTCGATTTTATCAAAACAGAATGGTTAGACTAACTCAAAGTGACACCCAGGTACTCCAAATAATTGCACTTTTAAAATGTTTTATTTCAGTTCAGACTGAAGATGAGGTTTCCTTGAAGAATGCACTTCTAAGTATCAGAGGTGTTTATATTGCTCTGACTGCCTACCAATATTTTGACAGGCTTTTTCCTCATGTACTCCCTATTGTCCCCCACAGCCAGAGGCTGTGAGTGAGGCCAGGGGCCAGGATACCTTGGGATGCTTTGGAAGGAGCATTTCCACTGCCCAGCACTCCCCTGAACAAGTGAATTACTGGGAAAGCTTTTCCAAAGCCTCGAAGGATTTCCAGGGAGGACTAATATTTCTTTGTGGCAGAGGAGCAACTCATCTCTTCTGCTGTGGCGTTTGAGTTGTCTGAGGCGATAAGGAGAAGGTGGAGATAGGACACCAAACAAGAGCCCTGGTGTCACTGCTGTCTGGGGAAATCTATGGCCCATTACACTGGAACCTGTGTGAAATACAATTTATGGGGAAAAAAAATCAATAGTCCCAGGGACTGTTTTAATGACATCTGAGAGAAGGCAGCCGAGGTACAACATTTTGTCTAGACATGTTTTCCCTGGCACAACTCTAATTTTTCTGGGGGCTGTTCAGCAGCGTGCAGGGCTTTCTTTTCCAGAAGTTTGTTGCCAGCTCAACGCTGCTGCATGGCTAAATTCAGTGAGTGGGAATGATGCTTTGGGTGTTCAGCAGAGCAGCCACACCCAGGGCTGGACCGAGGGAGTGTGACAGCACTGGAGTAAATGGAGCTGCATCTTCTTGCAGGTTGCCCGAATTTCAAGTGGTATGTGCCACATCCTGAGTGCCAAGAGCACCTGAGAGCAGTTTGCCACCACAAAAGCTCCTGAGGAAATGCTGGTCTGCAATGAGGTCTCATCAGGAGGGCAGTGAAGCACCGTGGCAGAAAGAGGCCCTTGTTCTTCTGCTCAACCAGCTGGGTTTGGAGTGGACAGGACAGAGCCCTCAATGTGCAGTTTGTGCTGGTGCTAAATTAGTTTGAAGATGAGGAACCTTTTGGTGCAGCCTTCATGCTGATGGTGCACACAGAGGCCTCCAGCTGGAGGGAGAGCCATGGTCTCCCACCAGCGAGAAAGGAGGGGACAGGAGAGAACTTGCACAGCTGGCACTGGGTCTTAATTCGAGGTGTTTCCTTATGAGGCTGTTCATTTTCCCCTCCTCAGCCCCAGGACCTGCTGCCCCGAGTGCCTGCGTGCTTATCTCCCGTGGAGCCGCGGATGGTTCCAAGTGGAGCTGCTGGCAGGCAACTTGCCTGGCACATCCAAATCTCCCGGAGCATTTTCTGCCATGAATGCCCCCTCTCACTAGTTCTCTTGAGTAGATTTCATTTACCTTTCAGTAAGATTTTTCTTTTTTTTTTAACTATTTGCATTTTTCAGGTTACAGATTTGAGAAAACCCCCAATCATTTTGCATTTCTGCTGGGAATTGTAAGTAATAAAAATTTGCCTATATATTTTTTTCAAGTTCATGTTTTCCCTCTCCTTTAAAATTTCCAAGGCTTGTTCTCTGACAGCTGCTATAACAAATGGTGGGCTCCTTCAGCTGATGTAATCCAAGTCTTCTTTCATGGCAGAGGAGATGTGATGCTCACTTATCAGCTGGTCAGTGAAGGATCTGTTGATTTGTTCTTTAAAGGTAAGTAGCCCTTGAATGGTATTTTTCAGTCAAAATAGTATATTTATTTCAAATTAGGTAAACAGACTAGATCTGCACAAGATTTTTCGTAGGTCCAGCCTTCCAGGTTGCTAAATCATGAAGGTAATGCCATATAAATATTCAGTAATCACATAATAGACATAATCATGTCCGGGTTCTGGAAGAGTCAATAAAAATGTTACTAACCAGATAAAAATGGTGAAGGAAAAAAATGTTTTTATTGTGAGTTAAAAGTAGTGGTGAGGTGTGTTTTTTTTGTTTCCTTTTAGTATTTGGCAGCATTTGCTTGCTCCTCATTTGACTTTTTGCTCCATTGTTCACAAATGCTCTGGATCCTCATCTGGCTTAATAGCTGGGAAACAACAGTTACATTCAGGATGCTTCCAACAAGCCTTAAAATCCCCCCAGAATTTCATGCCTGGTGTCTCTTGCGATAGCAAGTGCCCTAAATATGAAGGATGTCACTTGGATCCAGGCTCAAATCTTGTAATCTCTATTTTTCTGTGCATGTAAGTGTTGGCTTCACAGTTACACAGTGTGTGTGCTGAGCTCCCCTTTTCCTCGGTGTTGCAATAACCAAGGGGGAAAAAAAAAATCTGCTGTGGTTTTCTTTAGGCTTTTTTTTTTTTTTTTTCCCCACTCGTTGCAGACAGATGAGGAGGGAAGAAGCACCAGTCCCTCACTTTTGTAGAGCCTCGTTGGTTGTCTGCCTTGCTGGAGCCTCCACCACCTCCTGCCCTCATTTTGGTACACCCCAGATCAGTAGTTGACGAACACACATCCTCGAAGACTCGTGTTTGGTGGAGATTTCCTTGTAACTCGACTAGTCAGCCGTTGCTCCATTAATCAACTCCCTCTGTTTGACAGGCAGGAGATTTATGGCTCCGCGTTGACGAAACCAAAAGGCAATTAAACACAATCAATCAGTTCAGCTGAAGTTTCCAGACACTGCTCGTGAAATCCTTTTCAGACGTCGTTACAGCCGGGGCTTCGAGAAGCCTGGAGCTGAAAACAAAGAGAAAAGATGGCTGTTTATCCAGGTTTGTACAAGCTATTTTCAGTCTCTAAAATTACACCCCCCAAAGGTTTAGAGGGATTTTTGAAGAAATAAAGAGCCAAGGGGAAGACAAGCATCTAGGGGTTTACTTCAGGTCCTGGGGTGGAAGTGGGGGTAAAAGGAGCATGGGATGACAAAGTGGTAAGTCGCTAAATTTGCCTGGTTTCTGCAGGCCCAATGCCTGCTTTTACTCTGAGCAGCTCAGCAGTCATGAATGGTGTGTTCCTTTTCAGGGGGAATGTTCCCACTTCATTAATTAACAGCAGAGATGCGATACAAACATGACAAAGTTCCCTGCTGGATCTCTAAACCCTTTCCTTAAACAGCTCTGGAGTACTTGATTTCCAGTGTTTCTGTGGAAAGCCATAAGCCACCAACTGGCTTCCAGGAAGTTGACTACCATCAAGTAGAAGCAGCTTAATTTCATTCATTTGCTTATTTATTTGCTATTGTCTGTGATTCTTTTTCCTCAAAGCAGCTGCAAGACACATGAAACAGAAAAAGCCACATGAACTTTTATTCTTCCATCCACTGAATATCCTTCGAGGAGAAATGCTTGGTATTCCTTGGGCTTGCACACATGAACAAACATCAATATTGTTGTTGTATCTGTTACAACTACAAGCGTGTGTAAATTACTGTGTGCTCTTCTTATAACAGGAAAAGAGAAAGACACTCAGATATTAGTTCCTGTGCTCATATGCAGTTCAAATATTGGGTTGATTCTTATGAAAGAGATAAGGAATACATTCCTGCACACACCTGGGAAGGTACAATGTCTCCAGAGCTTTTTAACCCAGTGAAAAAAAATCCTGACAATGAAAAAATTCTGACAATGAAGAAAAAAAGGGACTCATCTTCCATAGTAATAAGCAAAGTTAAGAGAGAAAATAAGCCTTTGTCTTTTTCCTTGATCTGTGTGTTAGGTCACTTACTAAACCTTTTTGTGTTTCTGGCCCCTAATTCTGTGTGTGATAGTCAGTGAAGGCCAGTACCCATTTTTGCATATTTGTTTTTCCTTACAAGGCCATCTTTACCTAAAATACTTCTGTTTTGAGCCAGTACTCAAAACCCACCATAAAAAAGAAACAAGGATCCCTCTCAACAAAGTCCATGTGTATTTGATGCCATTAAAAGTAGGCCTTTTGCCAGCAGCCACGTGAATAAGTTTCTTATGGTGCCAGAGTAATGTGGTGAGGAAATTGTCTCCATCTCTAAATCCCCACTTTATGTTGTCCTTTGAAAGGCGAGGAGTATTTGGAGGGTGAGATGCTTGACTTCAGCACCCCACTCTGAAAAAGGGAGCCAGCAACATTCTTCTGATGATGGAATGGCCATGGACATCTAGATTGGGATGTTTTCCCCATAATCAATAGGAAAAATGTTGGATTCTCTGAAACCTTGTGGTAATTTTGTGATATAGGTAAGTGTTCACGTTGTGATAGGAGGTTTGCTGGTTGCAGTTTTCGTCCAGATTCTTGGACCCACCAAATCCAGCAGCTGCTGCTACGGGTGCTCAGTACCTGGGGCAGTTTGCTGACTGCAGAAGGGCTGCTGGGAGGCTTTGGAGAAAGGCACTGATCCCCAAAAGGGAACACCATCCTTGTTAACCCCATCCCTGCTCCTGACCCACATCAGCACCACTGACTGCAGTAGCAAGCAGCTTTCATGCTGGTCTTTCTTGCTGCCACCTCACCTCCTAAAAAATGCATCTCACCTTTATTTTAGAGCAAAATCCCCACTTCCACTGTCTCTGCAGAGTGATCCTCTAAAGACAGCTACTGCATTGACCATATAACCTGGACACTGTACACACTCAGCTGGATTTTGGATTTGTTTTAAATTTTCCAATTGTTAATTTTCTAATGTGTCCCTCAGGTCCCTTATTAATGGACAGCTTGTGGAGGAGGTCTGGGTTACTGTTTACCACAGCCCTCAATACTTTGGCATCCCTTGAGTCAAATTGAGCTCTCAGGCTTCTGCTTGCCAAGTTAAATCCTTTTAGCATTTTTATAATCTCCAAACACACGTTTCTTCATCTCTCAGGCTCCGTCTCTGCAGTTCAGTAAGCATTTGTTGTTTGAAATCAGATCATGATGAAATCGCTTAATAGTCGCTCTATGAAAATATTTTGTTTAAAAAACACTCAAAACTTAATTGGAATGAAAATACCAGCAGCTGGGCTGTAGTTTGAAGTCAAAAGTCTGAGAAGCAGCTGGAACAGCAGGATTCAGAGAGACACTTCTAATTCTTCCATTTCCTACAGGAATGTTTCAAGGCGGCTCTACTTTGGCAGGCAATGAAAAGGACCCACTTGAGCTCAGCCTTCTCTGACCAATATAGTTTGCTGCTGGTACATCTGTCACTTAGCTATGCAGATAGAGCACAAAAATGTTCTGTTTCCATTTTAATTCTATGCTTTCTGAAGGGTTCCTGTGAGCTCCATGTACTACCAAAACATCCTTGCCATTTACTGCCCTGTCCAAATAATGACTTCGTCTAGTAGAGAAATTAATTTCTTCTCTGCTCCTCTGATGAGACTTACTGAAAAATGCACAGTAAAGAAAGATTTTGGATGACTTGCTCATTAAATGAGGGCTTACTCCTTCACATGTATTGTCCTAAAACAGAGATCTAACTAAAGAAACACAAACATTCACTGGCACAGGTTGCCCAGAGAAGCTGTGGCTGCCCCATCCCTGGAAGTGTCCAAGGCCAGGCTGGACGGGGCTTGGA